>OX387428.1:35574244-36774244 GCA_947563755.1 Lochmaea crataegi | reverse complement strand
ACCAGTGTTTTAAGTTTATTCAATGTAAGTATACATAGTACATACACAAATAATAATATAATTTATCATTATAATAGATGCCTACATTTTGCATAAATCATTTAATTTGATAAATACATATAACATTAACCCTGGTGATGGGTTTTAAAGGAATATGAAGCAACATATTAATTACCTATCAAATTAATTGTTTCAATCCTTACTAAGTGAAATTTTTCCATAATTATTGTTGAAATTCCATGATAATAAAATCTTCAACTGGGTACAAATGTTCCTATGCTTTGTGCTAATGCTAAGAAATGAGTGGTTTGTCCTAACATGAATAATATTAATTTATGCATTATAGACTTGTCTATCTAACTAAAATAATCACATGCGTTGACTTTGGTTAGCAACGCGAATGTACATAGTTTTTGTCTTGTCATAGTGACTTTTCATATAACTCTTAGATTTCATTTAACCTTTTTACCTATACAGATGCCGTTAATCACTCACACATAATCTTATACATAGTCGTAGCATAATTGCGACATATGAAATGCTCAAATATAAAAAAAATGTTACTTTCAAAAAAAATAAAACTCATGTTTTTTCTTCGTTTCTACGTCTTCTAATCTTAACCACTAAAAAATCTGTTGAAGTTAGTAATTCCACTTACAAGTTAGATGTTCACTTTTTCCATATCCTCCAAGTTGAGGTCTTATTACATATATTATCTTTGTATCCAACCAAAGCTTTTAAAGGTATAAAGGTCGCCAACAATATTTCACTGTGAGTAAGGACCATTATGCTACCTACCACTATGTTTAAGATTTTGTGTGAATAATTTACGGCATCTGTATCTTCAGTCCATAGGCAATAATATTAAATGAAATGTACAGGAACAATATTGTACATAAATATATAAAAATGAAAACTTAAACCAAAGTACTATAATCTCGACTATAATATATTATATGAAAAGTCAATTATCAAATAAAATAACAAATTCCACAACAGAAATATAATTTGTGAAACCAGTGGAGTAATAAATGTTTTATTTCTGTTTTGGAATTTGTTATTATTTTATTTGATAATTCAACATCTATTTAGTCTTGAAAGACCTATTAAGGTAAGAAATCAAAGAATCCCAAAAAACTAGTAAAAATAAAAGATATAAAAAAAAATGTGAACACCAGATGAATAAGGAACTTGTTGAATACAATTATGTGCATATTATGATCCTAATAACAATGTTAGCACTACTTTTTAGTAATATATTTAGTTATTGTATAACATATTCCTAATTAATAATGATCGTTTTGTGTTACAGATGTCAGGTAACAAATGTGCCTATTATCATTGTGGAAAATCCAGTAGAAATAACCCTGGATTGAGAAAATTTACATTTCCTGTTCATGATGAAAAAAGATGCATTGAGTGGATTCACAACTCAGGTAATTTACTTAATCATAAATAGAAAAATCTTTACTTGAAAATTGAAATATTCATGATTTAATGAGCTCTACAATTCATCAATTCGAAGGGAAAACTATTACATTTATATAGTGTTTCTGAATTTGTAAAAATTACAAGAACAATAAACATTACTACAGGTTATATTAAGTATGTACAGAGAATAAACAGATTACCTTTAAGTTGCCAACGCCAAACGCGCCACTTAAAAAACAGGGAATTTTGGCCGTTATATAAAGGTGGCCGTAATTGGCAGGTTTTGTGTCTTCAAATATGATAAATGTTATTAATTTTTCTTTGTATTTCATTAATTGAAAAGGAAGTAAAACAAGAATATAATTATTTAAGAATCTTCGAATCATTTGCATAATGCTAACTTCTATACCTAACTAATCAAATGAGAATAATCCTGATAGTAGTTCACATTACAACAATCACATTTTATTTTCCCTGTTCTTCAATCGCAAAAGTGTAGCTTTACATAAAGCAATTAGGTTTTGTAAATCTGTTTATTTCTTGTAAATGGGACAACCTGTATAATAGTGGACATATTTATTAGACTTATTACTTGATAGGTACTTACATTGTGCTAAGAATTTGTCATTTTGAATTTTTATAAAATTGTAGCTTTTTTTAAACACTTTGCAAGATTGTATGTAGTACCATTGTTTGAGAAAGTAACCATAAAATATTTCATTGAGCTGATTAATCTTAAGCAAACATAGTGTTTCACCAACTATGCATTATATAGATTAAAAGATATAGGTAAAATTATTTGTACTGAAGATGACAGCAAACTGTTTTCTGTTCTTTAAATATGTATCTTAAAATTGATTAGAATAATCATTGTTTTTTATTAATGCAATAAACCGCACATTTTAACAAGAAACAATTATATTTTTAGGTAACTCTGGACTGTCGAATTTGAGCCCAAAATCTCTGAAGTTCTTCATATGAAAGCGATTGTGAAATTTACTCTTAAAAATAGTTCAGAAGTTTATTTTGCAGGATATTTGTGTAAAAAGGTATTAGATAAATACGAGTGTAATGTATGCAAAGAATTTTTAGAAGATGATCTGAATCAAGCTCAGGATAAAAATGAATGTCTTATATTTTTAAAGAATTTTAATATAGGAGACTTTCCAATTTGACATTGGAAAGTGCCTTCACCTATTTTAAAATAATTTACAAAAATAAGTATGCATTATTTTTCAAAATATTTTGTGGGATTGATGGGAAAGTCGAAATTATCTAAGAAGATGAAAAATCAAATTATCAATAAATTGCGAAAGCACTTGTCTGATTGGTTTGTCGAAAATGAATGTAAAGTACATAGATCTTTTTTATTAGAAATATTGATAAGAACTTTAATTTTTAAGGATCTCAAATATAGATCGTTGAAAGCTGCTGCTGCAAAAAAAGCAGAAAAAAATCTGACAAACTGACAATTTTGCAAAATAAGTGACAGTTGAACATCTTTATTTAAGACTCTTATGTACTTTACGTTTCATTTTCAAATATTTCTAGGTTAGCTCACTTTTGAGTTAAATCAAAGTTTAATGTACATATCTTTGAATTTTTTTGTTTTTATTGTTATTTTATGTACAATTTAGTAGAATAAAAGGAAATTTAATAAAAAATTGTTATTAATATTTTGTTTTACAAAATCCATAACAACAACTTTCACCCAAAACCCGATTGTTATACAAGAAGTTATCTTAATACCGATTCTATTAGGAATTCATCTCTGTGATAAAGATTATATATAAATGTGTTCATCTATTTGTCCAACAAAAGAATGTTTCTTTTGAATATTTTTTTATGGAAAACTTACGCATTAACATCATTTGTGGAAAATAATTTCGGTATAGATATAGAGGGGTATCGAACAGAATGTAAAATACGATTAACTAAAAGAAATAAATTCAATTAATATCTCATTTAAAATTCGAAATTACTTTCACACCATATAAACTCCATTACAAGATATTTCGGTTTAAGGTTTAACTTAACACCAATATGATTGATTCAAGAGAAAAACCCACAGCAGGTAGACGTTAATCCGATAACACAGTATCGTATATATTTTTTATTTGATTCATTTTTTGATAACATATCTACCGATTAGATGAAATAAACTAAAGCGTATACGGTGGGCCTCCCTGTATGTTTCAACAGTTTAATTTATTCAATTCCAATTAATAAATAAAAGTTAAATATGTTTTTAAGAAATTCACTGATTTTTTTCACAAAATAAATTTAATTTATGTTTTAGTATCTAAATTTTACCGACTGTTACTGTTAGGTACTTTACAATGAGTGATTGATGAACTTTTATTATTAATCCGACCAGATACCGGTCAACGAAATATTGTGAAATATACTTTAGTAAGGCTTATTTAAATCGGTGTATAAACATCGAATATTCATTTCAAAAATGACGAAAAACATAAGATAATACCTAACAAACAAAAGAGATATTAAAAGAGCATTCATCCGAATTTCGAATACCTACTTCTTTTAAATTAAGTGATAGGTAAATGTAGAAATAATTATTGTATTTGAATTTTCTTTATTGTGTAAGACAATTTTTTTTTCTCGCCCTGTTATTCTTAAAATAGTTTTCGTTTCAAGTAAAATGAATTAAATCATGGGTATACCCTAATATTTCAGAAATCCATTTCTCGACAAAACAACCAATTGTCTGAAACAGATAAGTAAAGTACAATAATGTCACGTAGTCTTCGAGGCCACGAAAGGGGAAAGCAAATATTAAGAACGATTTGAGATTTAGTTTCTAGAAAATAACTAAAGTGTTCACTTGAGCCAAATAAATCTATTAAAATATAGTGTGTATTGTGGTGCATATCAGGAGTTAAATAGGTGAGTCTATCTCACAGAGTAATTCAGTTTTGCCTGTTATTTGATATTTGATTTTAAAAGATATTTTATCACATAGAGTTGTAAGGAGGGAAAAACTTGACTTGAGGAGAATGAGTGATTTGTAAAGATTGATATATTTAATTAGAATTTAACTTTTAATTACTTACTGTGTACTTACATTATATTGTTTATAATATAGATAATAAAACAAATCTAAATGTTGAAAATAACTATTTACAAGACACTGGACGTGATGCCTGGATTTAATTGAACAGTCCATGTGGACATGGTCCAAGTAGGTTGAACAACCGAGATGACGTACCTGGAATTAGATAGAAAAACACTCTGAGTATTCAATTTGCCATAAATAATGATTAATTATTTAACTAACGATTAGTGTAGTTGAAATCCCCAAAATTAATGAAAGTATTAATAATATACAAGGTGCATCTTATGTGTTTGAACTGTGATTATGCATATCAGTACTAAAGTAAAGTTAAAACTTCACTTGATCAAAAATAAATGCCTAATAGTAAATATTTAGGGTTATTAGGAAAGGTGCAAGGGGCGCAAACTCTCCCCAATGCATGTAAGGAATATGTGGCACAAACTCTCCACAAACAATATTATAACTACTGTAAGTGGCACAAACTCTCCACAGTACAGCAAAATAATATTACACTGCAAGTGGCACAAACTCTCCACAGTACAGCAAAATAATAATACACTGCAAGTGGCACAAACTCTCCACAGTACAGCAAAATAATAATACACTGCAAGTGGCACAAACTCTCCACAGTACAGCAAAATAAGGTTACACTGCAAGTGGCTCAAGCTCTCCACAATACAGGGGGGGTGGAAGGAGATATAGGTGACGTGAGAAGTCACCCTGTATCAGGAATGGACAAACCGCAAGTGGCGCAAACTCTCCACAGTACAGTATAGGTATGTGAATTAAACTGCAAGTGGCATAAACTCTCCACAGTACAGCTAAATAAGGTTACACTGCAAGTGGCTCAAGCTCTCCACAATACAGGGGGGGTGGAAGAAGATATAGGTGACGTGAGAAGTCACCCTGTATCAGGAATGGACAAACCGCAAGTGGCGCAAACTCTCCACAGTACAGTATAGGTATGTGAATTAAACTGCAAGTGGCACAAACTCTCCACAGTACATTAGGATTGGATGAATAGGAATGCAACAACAAATTAATGTTCTTAATAACGTGGAATATTAAAGAACTTTAAACAAAGTAATTATTAAAAATAATTAGCAAATATACTATACTCTATGTGATAAAATATCTTTTAAAATCAAATATCAAATAACAGGCAAAACTGAATTACTCTGTGAGATAGACTCACCTATTTAACTCCTGATATGCACCACAATACACACTATATTTTAATAGATTTATTTGGCTCAAGTGAACACTTTAGTTATTTTCTAGAAACTAAATCTCAAATCGTTCTTAATATTTGCTTTCCCCTTTCGTGGCCTCGAAGACTACGTGACATTATTGTACTTTACTTATCTGTTTCAGACAATTGGTTGTTTTGTCGAGAAATGGATTTCTGAAATATTAGGGTATACCCATGATTTAATTCATTTTACTTGAAACGAAAACTATTTTAAGAATAACAGGGCGAGAAAAAAAAATTGTCTTACAGTCTGTCATCCTGCGAGCATCTCGTCCCGAGATATCTGCTAGTTCTGTTCCCATCCTGACTGGTTTTTTTTTTGACTGGACTGAAAATGGATTTCAGAATCTTTGACATGTTTACCAATGAACTAAACTATCCATACAAGCTTTCAGTGGACATATGATTCCCTGCTGTGGCTCCTGTCTTTACTACTGTGTCGAAAATTAAATCCACAAAATTGCCAATTCTTCAGGCGTGAAGTAAGAACACAATTTGTCTAGTGAGGGAGTACTCCCCTATAAAGTAAAATATTCAGTCATTGAACAATATCCAATGCCCAAAAACTCGGAAGAATCTAAAAGCTTCGTAGCATTCTGTAATGATTACAGACGTTTCATTCGGAACTTCGCTGAAATATGCATACCTCTCGAAAAATTATCCAGGAAACATGTAAAATTCGAGTGGCCGGAAGACTCCGAAAAATTATCCCAAATATTAAAAACAACATCAATAGAGCCACCTTTATTAAAATATCCTGATTTCAGTAAACAATTTATACTGACTACAGATGCTTCAAATTACGCGTGGTCTGCATGCAATTCTTAGAAATACGAAGGTATAGATTTACCTATATCTTATGCATCGCAAAGTTTTAAGAAAAGTGAAATAAACAAACCTATAATTATGGAAGAATTGTTAGCTATCCATTGGAGAATTAATGACTTCAATAGTTACTTGTATGGTTCTTCACAGTTTATAGTAAAAACGGATCATAAGCCGTAAACACATGTATCTCAATGACAGAACCCACTTCAGAACTCACAAGAATTAGACTAGACAGAAGAATATAATTTTGAAATACAGTATATGAAAGGAAATTCAAATTATGCAGACAGTATTTCAAGGATATCCATAAATGAATTAAAAGACTTGTACATAGATAATTTTCACGTCTTAGTTATAACGAGGTCAAAAACTCGACAAAATAAAACTCAACCTACAGAAGAAAATAAAATAGTTTCTGCAAAAGTAAAAACAGATGTTCGCAAACCATCAGTATTTAAGTACTGAATAATTTAGAGGCGCATAAATTAGATATCGAAAAATGAATATATATATTCAACGCTTTACAACTAAGTTTTGAAAAATATTTTTCAAAAACAGTGACCGAGCAACTAAGATGAAACAACTACTTCCCGGGCTATCTGCCCCGACATACATTGGATTACACTCCTAAGTCAAACGGGGTTGGTATATCTACAAGATTTAACCAACCATTACCAATACTGCAATTTGAAAATAACCGTGTTTCGCTAAGGATGAACATAAGGATCAAAAACAGAACATTAGAATTAGAATTGGGTACACTCATTATTTCCCAAAGCTGAATACGATTTTGAATTGGGACAGCATATACTGATGCATTTTAAGTAGCCCTAAAAACAAAAATCGCATGAAATGAAATCGAGTAATCTTGCAGGCCAATTGACTGGCCCTCGCCCTCGAATACATAGATTCCCGTACGTACTGTGAGTATATTGACGAACTACTCGACTAAAATGAACAGGAGAACCATCGTGCATGAACCATGAACCTGTGATCTGTGGTAATACCATATATCGATGTTTAAGTTTTCTACAAAGGTTGATAATATAATAAGTCTTTCATATTCTATATTCGAAATTCACTGACAAACGTTACAGGGTCGAAAAAATTGAAATATATGAATTTTTTAAAAAAATTGCAACTTTTTATTACTGTAATACCATATATCGATGTCTCGCGTTTAAATTTTGTACAAAGGTTGATAATATAATAGTCTTCCATATTCCATATTCAAATTTCGCTGACAAACGTTACGAGGGTCGAAAGAAGATGAAAAATATGAATTTTCAAAAAAAAATTACAATTTTCTTCTTATTACTGTAATACCATATATCGATGTCTCGCGTTTAAATTTCGTACAAAGGTTGATAATATAATAGTCTTCCATATTCCATATTCAAATTCCGCTGACTAACGTTACGAGGGTCGAAAAAATTGAAATATATGAATTTAAAAAAAAATGTACAACCTTCTTTTTATTACTGTAATACCATATATCGATGTCTCGCGTTTAAATTTTTTAGAAAGGTTGATAATATAATAGTCTTCCATATTCCATATTCAAATTTCGCTGACAAACGTTACGAGGGTCGAAAGAAAATGAAAAATATGAATTTTAAAAAAAATTTACAATTTTCTATTTATTACTGTAATACCATATATATCGATGTCTCGCGTTTAAATTTTCCACAAAGGTTGATAATATGATAGTCTTCCATATTCCATATTCAAATTTCGCTGACAAACGTTACGAGGGTCGAAAAAAATGAAATATATGAATTTAAAAAAAAAATGTACAACCTTCTTTTTATTACTGTAATACCATATATCGATGTCTCGCGTTTAAATTTTTTACAAAGGTTGATAATATAATAGTCTTTCATATTCCATATTCAAATTTCGCTGACAAACGTTACGAGGGTCGAAAGAAAATGAAAAATATGAATTTAAAAAAAAATTTACAACCTTCTTTTGATTACTGTAATACCATATATCGATGTCTCGCGTTTAAATTTTTTACAAAGGTTGATAATATAATAGTCTTTCATATTCCATATTCAAATTTCGCTGACAAACGTTACGAGGGTCGAAAAAAATGAAATATATGAATTTAAAAAAAAAATTACAACCTTCTTTTTAATAATGTAATACCATATATCGATGTCTCGCGTTTAAATTTTCTACAAAGGTTGATAATATAATAATCTTTCATTTTCTATATTCAAAATTCATTGACAAACGTTACGAACGTCGAAAAAATTTAAATATATGAATTTTTTTAAAAAATTTACAATTTTCTTATTATTACTGTAATACCATATATCGATGTCTCGCGTTTAAACTTTTTACAAAGGTTGATAATATAATAGTCCTCCATATTCCATATTCAAATTTCGCTGACTAACGTTACGAGGGTCGAAAAAATTGAAAAATATGAATTTTTAAAAAAAATTTACAATTCTCCTTTTATTACTGTAATACCATATATCGTTGTCTCGCGTTCAAATTTTCTACAAAGGTTGATAATATAATAGTCTTTCATATCCTATATTCAAAATTCACTGACCAACGTTACGAGGGACGAAAACATTGAAGAATATGAATTTTTGAAAAAAAATTACAACTTTCTTTTTATTACTGTAATACCATATATCGATGTCTCGAGTTTAAATCTTCTACAAAAGTTGATAATATAATAGTCTTCCATATTCCATATTCAAAATTCACTGACAAACGTTACGAGGCTCGAAAAAAATGAAAAATATATTTGAAAAAAAAATTACAATTTTCCTTTTATTACTGTAATACCATATATCGATGTCTCGCGTTTACGTTTTCTACAAAGGTTGATAATATAATAGTCTTTCATATTCTATATTCAAAATTCACTGACGAGGGTCGAAAAAATTGAAATATATGAATTTAAAAAAAAATGTACAACCTTCTTTTTATTACTGTAATACCATATATCGATGTCTCGCGTTTAAATTTTTTAGAAAGGTTGATAATATAATAGTCTTCCATATTCCATATTCAAATTTCGCTGACAAACGTTACGAGGGTCGAAAGAAAATGAAAAATATGAATTTTAAAAAAAATTTACAATTTTCTATTTATTACTGTAATACCATATATATCGATGTCTCGCGTTTAAATTTTCCACAAAGGTTGATAATATGATAGTCTTCCATATTCCATATTCAAATTTCGCTGATAAACGTTACGAGGGTCGAAAAAAATGAAATATATGAATTTAAAAAAAAAATGTACAACCTTCTTTTTATTACTGTAATACCATATATCGATGTCTCGCGTTTAAATTTTTTACAAAGGTTGATAATATAATAGTCTTTCATATTCCATATTCAAATTTCGCTGACAAACGTTACGGGGGTCGAAAAAAATGAAATATATGAATTTAAAAAAAAATTACAACCTTCTTTTTAATAATGTAATACCACATATCGATGTCTCGCGTTTAAATTTTCTACAAAGGTTGATAATATAATAATCTTTCATATTCTATATTCAAAATTCACTGACAAACGTTACGAACGTCGAAAAAATTTAAATATATGAATTTTTTTAAAAAATTTACAATTTTCTTATTATTACTGTAATACCATATATCGATGTCTCGCGTTTAAACTTTTTACAAAGGTTGATAATATAATAGTCCTCCATATTCCATATTCAAATTTCGCTGACTAACGTTACGAGGGTCGAAAAAATTGAAAAATATGAATTTTTAAAAAAAATTTACAATTCTCCTTTTATTACTGTAATACCATATATCGTTGTCTCGCGTTCAAATTTTCTACAAAGGTTGATAATATAATAGTCTTTCATATCCTATATTCAAAATTCACTGACCAACGTTACGAGGGACGAAAACATTGAAGAATATGAATTTTTGAAAAAAAATTACAACTTTCTTTTTATTACTGTAGTACCATATATCCATGTCTCGCATTTAAATTTCCTACAAAGTTTGATAATATAATAGTCTTCCATATTTCATATTCAAATTTCGCTGACAAACTTTATTTTGCGAGGTCACCAACTCAAAGCCGATCCTGTCCCTCGATTATAAATTTTGGTGATTGCGCTTTCTAGAAACTTCTGGTATATTGGAGTATTTACACATATGAGGAGCGTCATAAAATACTAGAACTTTCCAGAACTGATAGGGACTATATATACGCAGGTTTTTGAGTGCGTAAATGGTTAGTTAGTTAGTTCTAGAGAATTAGTGAAACGGACAGTAAAGAGTTAGTCCACAGAAGTTCTTAGTAATCGGGCAGCGATTAAATAGTGTAGTAGTCGAGTGGTGAAAATAAATTATACCTAGTGTAAAATTAGTAGACATTAAGTATAGCGTGTATATAAATTAAGTTTAATATAGTGTGTGTTCCTTTAAATAAATAGATAGTAATTAGCCATAGTGTGTATAATTTTATCCCACAAGTAAAACTGTTTAAATAAATAACAAAAACATTACATTGGTGTCAGAAGTGAGATAATATAAATAAATATCTACGTAAAAATGGCTAAGACACTAAGTGACCTGAAAGTGACGGAACTGAAAGCGGAATTGGAAAATCGCAAGTTGAAAACGTCCGGAAAGAAGTGTGATTTAGTTGAAAGGTTGAAAATAGCGCTGGAAGATGACGGATTGGATCCGGAAACATTCTTATTCAACGATGAGGCTTCCACTTTAATCTCATCAATTTCTGCTAACTTTTCCGCTAATATGAACGACAAGATTTCTGCTAACATTTCCGCTAAGAATGACGATATTTCTGCTAATATAGACGAAAAGATTTCTACTATGAAGTACGAGATATCTACTATGAAGAATGATATTTCTGCCGATATCTTATCAATGACAAACGACATTGCCGCTGAAGTCGAAAATAAAATTTCGCCTTTAAAAGCAGATATTGAGAAAATGGAGAATAAGATCACGACTATAGACGAGAAAATGGAGAATACGATAAAAACAATGGACAAAAAAATCCAGGAGTTAGAGAGAAAAATGGCAGATTTAGAAACACAAGGAACGCCAACAGAAGAAAAAAAGATCAAACAAACAAAACTATGCAAGCCAGAAGCACTCCTCAAGACAGAAGATATTGGCAATTTTGCCCGAGTCAAGGCCCCAACGTTCGATGGAAAGATGTCGTGGACCAATTATGTTAAACAGTTTGAAGCAGCCGCTAGAGCGAATAATTTTTCCGATAAGGAGAAGGCAGTGAACCTAACCATCGCGCTTCGGGGAGATGCCTTAGATGTGCTTCAGACGATACCCCTTGAAGAAACGGATGACTTCGAGCAGCTGAAAAAGAGGTTGGACATTCGATATGGTCACGAACACCTAGAATACTTGTACCAATCCCAGCTGAAGAACCGAAGACAGAAACGTGACGAAACTCTTCAAGAGTATGAAGTGAATATCGCCCGACTAGTTCGATTTGCTTATCCATCAGCAGCGGAGAACATGATGGAATGTCGGGCATCCAGGCCTTTATCGATGGCTTGCGTGACCCTGATATACAGAGGACGCTTCGTTTGGCGCATCCCAAAACATTGGTCGATGCATTGACTGCTGATCTTGAATATGAAGCAGCCACAAAGGCTTCGGAATACAACAAAGTCAGGACCATTCAAGAAGAATGTGACGAATATAGACTTGACCAGATCGTCAACTTGATAAAAAGGATGATAGACAAGAAGCCGAAGAAAATTAGACGCTGGAATTGTGGCGAGCCTGTGCATGTACGCAGTTCGTGTAAGCGCCCTAGGATTCCAGAAAACCAAGAACCACCGACCAACGATCGTCCCAAAGACCCTCTCATCGAACATCGGGCTGGCGTGAGTCACCGAAATGCCGACTCCCTGTGTAGACGGTCATGCCCAGCAGACTGTTCTCACGGCAACAAGGCGAAATCTAAGGAAGCTACTGTTTCAAGAACTACAGTAGTCAATGAAGAACGGTCACCCACCAGGATTAGGGAAGATCAGGGAAATTACCCTCACCTGAAGATGATCCGGCAATGGAAGGAAGAAAATCGGCGACCTACCTGGCAAGAAGTGTCAAGATTTTCACCGACACTCAAGACATATTGGGCTCAGTGGGACTCCCTTGTATTGGAAGAAGGCCTGTTGAAACGAATTCTTGAAAATTATGATGATTCTGAGAATAGAAGGCAGTTAGTCATCCCGAAAACGAGAGTAGCTGAGGTACTGAGGAATTTACACGACAGTCCATTAGGAGGTCATCTGGGAGTGAAGAAAACCCTTCAGCGAGTCCGTGAAAGGTTTTATTGGATGAACAGCTCCGACGATGTGAAGGACTGGTGTAAGAAGTGTACGACTTGTGCTACGAGTAATGGACCACATCGCAAGAGAAAGGCACCCATGAAGCAGTATAATGTTGGAAGCCCATTCGAAAGGATTGCTTTAGACATCGCTGGACCATTTCCGATGACAGAAAATGGTGGTAAATACATCCTGGTTGTGATAGATTATTTCACAAAATGGGTAGAAGTTTACGCAATCCCGAATCAAGAAGCCACAACTGTCGCGGATGTATTGGTGAAAGAATTCATCTGCCGATATGGAGCGCCCTTAGAAGTTCACAGCGATCAAGGAAGGAATTTCGAAAGCCGTGTATTCCAGGAAATTTGTGACAAGCTGGGAATGAAGAAGACCAGGACAACGGCGTTGCATCCACAGTCAGACGGAATGGTCGATAGAATGAACAGGACTATTGGAAAATACCTGTCCAAAGCAGTCTCCAGCCACCAGAGGGATTGGAACCAATATATTTCCTTGTTTGCATTGGCTTATCGATCCGCCATCAATGAGTCCACAGGTCAAACATCTGCGAAAATCCTATTTGGACGCGAAATGAGGCTTCCTTGTTACCTAGAATTTGGTTGTCGACCTGGAGAGGATCTAGCTGGAGAAGATTATGTAATCCAGTTGAGAAAAAGGATGGGCGATGTACACGAATTGGTCCGAACGAATCTTCAAGTTGCCAGCGACAGAATGAAAAAAAAGGAAGTTGTAATTTTTTTTTAAAATTCATATTTTTCAATTTTTTCGACCCTCGTAACGTTTATCAGTGAACTTTGAATATAGAATATGAAAGACTATGATATTATCAACCTTTGTACAAAATTAAACGCGAGACATCGATATATGTTATTACAGTAATAAAAAGAAGGTTGTAAATTTTCTAAAAAAATTAATATTTTTCAATTTTTTCAACCTCGTAACGTTTGTCAGCAAAATTTGAATATGGAATATGGAAGACTATTATATTATCAACCTTTGTACAAAATTTAAACGCGAGACATCGATATATGGTATTACAGTAATAAAAAGAAAGTTGTAATTTTTTTTTAAATTCATATTTTTCAATTTTTTTGACCCTCGTAACGTTTGTCAGTGAACTTTGAATATAGAATATGAAAGACTATTATATTATCAACCTTTGTACGAAATTTAAACGCGAGACATCGATATATGGTATTACAGTAATAACAAGAAAGTTGTAATTTTTTTTTTAAATTCATATTTTTCAATTTTTTCGACCCTCGTAACGTTTGTCAGTGAATTTTGAATATAGAATATGGAAGACTATTATATTATTAACGTTTGTAGAAAATTTAAACGCGAGTCATATGGACACATAACTATATAACTGCTTACCTATTAGACATTTCTCACGGAAACTTACTAGATTATTTTTATTATATTACATTTGTCAAAATCAGCAAAAACATTTCAACACGTGTATAACATCCTGTTAACACGAACCTTATCTTTTATTATATTCAGCATTTTTCTATTTTCTATTGTTTTATAATTGTATAATTTTTATTCAGTCTACATTTTATCTTTGTACCAAATACTTGTCATCTAAGTTTTAAATACATTTTTTTAAAAGTATCTCTTTTACTTAAGAAATCTAACTGGCGCTGCGAACAGGATACTGTTTGTGGAAAAACACCCCTTCAGTGCGGAAACATCTACATTTTCTATTAAGAAATTTAAACGGTATCCGAACATTTTGAAAACTCCGGTGAAGCAAGAAACAGTGCAAGTAAAGAAGTTGACTCCAACCTGACCATTCCTCCAGTGAAAAAGTCGGTTGTCCAGACTCCTTCAGTGAATCCAAAACAAAGAAGAAGCTCACAGATGATCCTCCAGTGTATCCTCCTGTAAGTCTTTTCCTTTATTTCGATTTATTGGCTAATATTTTATAACTGATATAAAAAATTTTTTTCTCTTAATCACAATCGATTTACAATTATTGAATTAATTTTAATATGTATCAAAATTTTCTTAATTTAAATTAATAAATTGGAAAATAATTATATTATCAAATTTTAATACTTTTAACATTCAAATATCGATTTTATTGATAAACATATGTTAAACAGTCGTGATCGATCTAGATCTCCGTTATTTAATACAGAACGTTATTTGAATACTGCTACCGAAATGTCTACTCAAATTACCCCAATTGAATTATCTATGGCAAACAATCTTGTCCCAACCTATAACGGTGGTTCAAAAGATTTGGCCTATTTTATTAGACAATCAGAAAAATATTTACCCTTACTAAAAACCGAAAATAATGATTTATTTAATTCTCTTCTGTTAGAGCAAGTAAAATCTAAATTATTAGGTCCAGCTAGAGATGTAATAATAAATAGATCTTTTGATGATTGGCTTAATTTAAAAACAGAACTCATAACTTGACCATAGGTCCGAAAAAATATTATCTCATGATCTGAATACTTCAATTCAATCACACCCCCAAACATTTTCAGAATTTCATGACGGTCACTCGTAAATTACAAGTTCTCAAAGAACATTTAGCTATAAATACAGATAATGAAGAAGTGAGAGTATCTAAAGAAATAATGTATACCGATCAAGCCCTTATGGTATTTAAGGCAGGTCTTTTAAACCCTTACAGAGACCATTTACTTCATATTTCAATAATTTCCCTTGAGCAAGCTCTGTACGAATGTAAACGTTTAGACAATGAAAGATCTCAAATTGACTTTGCAAATTTCCTTAGATCCCAAAAATTTCAAAGAAATCGACCCTCTCCAAAATACAATAATTCAGGTAATCAACCACCGAAGAATCAATCATTCCATAATTTTTCACAAGTACCTCAAGTATCCCAGCATTCCAATAATAAACAAATTAATAAAACTACCAAATACCGAATAATCAATCAATTAATAGACAAATCCAATCCACAACCTTCCACGAGCAATTACAGGCCAACCCCAATGAGTACTTCTACCGCAAATACTTATAGACCCCCACAAAATTTTTTTCAACAAACGGGACCCTCTAAAGTAGCTGGCGAAGAATTATTCAATGTCGAAGACGTAGATCATAATCCTAATGATTCACAATACGACGACCCCCAAAAAGAAAATTATGACGAAACTCAAAATTTTTGATTAAGAGCCTCGGAATTGATATGAAAAATATAAATTCATACCCAAAACTTCCATTTATATATCTCTCAAATTTAGATTTAAAAATATTAATTGATCCCGGCGCAAGTAATTCTATTATAAATCCAGAACCGGCTTATAGATTATTTTCTAATTTTATTAATAAGTCCAAATTTTCCGTTAAAGCTATTAAAACTACTTATAATGGTAATTTCGACTGTAAATACCCTCTTTTGAAAGAATTTGATATTAAATACACATTTGATATGTTTATAGTACCTTGGCACGATAGATTCGATGCATTAATAGGAAATCAAGACTTCGATAAACTAAAAGCTCTCATTGACTATGAAAATCATATTTTACAAATTAATTCTATTAAAATACCTTTTCATTTTGAAATTAACCCTCGTTTATTTACCCCTTATTCTGAACCTTTAGATAAAAGAACTTTAAATATCCCAGTAAATATCGATAATGGACCAATAGTTCTCCCAGAAATAAAATTAAACGATATAATTATACCCGAATGTATAGCTGTAGCACAAAACGGTTATTGTAAAATACCAATAGAACAAGAAGTTTCGTTAAATAATATTTCTATAAATTTTCATGAACCTCTTCAAGTTCAACCCCTTTCAAAATTTCACGAAAGGAACCCTAAGTCGTATTGACATCATCAAACTTCTTCGAACAGATCATCTGAATCCCGAAGAAATAGAAGCAATATTTTCTCTTTGTAAAAAGTTTCAAAATATATTTTATAATGAAAACTCAGACTTAACATTTACTCATGCAGTTAAGCACAATATTAGAACAGTTGATGATATACCGATTTATCAAAAATCGTATAGATATCCCTATCATTTAAAACAAGAAATCCAAGAGCAAATTCAAAAACTTTTAAATAATAAAATAATAAAGCCCAGTATATCTCCATACAGCTTTCCTACTTTTCTTGTCCCTAAGCGAATGGACGCTAGCGGAAAAAAGAAATTTTGTTTAGTTATAGACTATAGAAAACTCAATGAAGAAAACATTGATGATAAATACCCCCTTCCTCGTATCGACGAAATTCTCGACAATCTTGGTCGAAGCACTTATTTTTCCACCTTAGATTTGGCACAAGGTTTCCACCAAATCGAAATAGACCCCAATTCTGCAGAAAAAACTGTAGACAATGGACACTACGAATATACATGTATGCCATTTGGTTTGAAAAATGCCCCAGCAACTTTTCAACGTGTCATGGACACAATTCTTCGTCCTTTTCTTTATAAATCATGTTTTGTATACATGGACGACATAGTCATTTTCTCAAAATCCCTTCAAGATCATATTATCCATATTAAACAAATATTCAATGAATTAGAAAAATATAATTTAAAAGTACAATTAGACAAATCTGAATTTCTCAGAAAAGAAGTCGCCTTCTTAGGTCACGTAATAACCCCTAACGGTATCAAACCGAATCCAGATAATATAATATCAATCCAAAATTTCCCCTTACCAAAAAATGAAAAACAAATTAAATCATTTTTAGGCATGCTCTCATATTATCGTAAATTCATTCAAAACTGCCAAAATAACCTACCCAATAAATAAATACCTTGAAAAAGGAACCAAACTAGATTTAAATGACCCAGAATACCTGGACGCATTTGAAAAATGTAAACAGCTTCTTTGTAACTCTCCATTTTTAGCGTACCCCGAATTCACAAAAACATTTACCTTAACAGCCGACGCTTCAAATATTGCTATAGGAAGCGTACTTTCTCGAGATTCCCATCTCATAGCCTTTTATTCTAGAACTCTAAATTCAGCCGAAAGAAATTATGGCACTATAGAAAAAGAGTTATTAGCTATAATCGATAGCTTCAAACATTTCCGACAATATTTATATTGTAAGAAATTTATCATTGAAACTGATCACAGGCCACTCGTCTGGCTACACTCTCTTAAAGAGCCCAATCAGCGTTTAATAAGATGGAAATTAAAACTCGAAGAGTTTGATTTCGAAATTAAATATAAAAAAGGAAAAGAAAATTATGTCGCCGACGCATTATCTAGAATTGAAATCAATGCAATTGATAAAAACCCGCTAAATCAAAACAGAAAATTAATATAATTACTGATATAACTATTACTCCCCGAAAACAAAGTATAAAGACTAAAAATTTGGAACAAAACTCTGATGATATTGATTCTATTTCAATCTTAGCTAGAGCAAATTCCTACCCAAATTTAGCACTCGGTGATGCTAACGAAATTCTGAGTACAATACCCGATGATATGAAAAGTATCGCTTCAGACGAAACTAGACATTTTGCACAAGAAAGTCCAATTTTTGGCTTTCCAATTTCGGAAAAATCCTAAACTCTTCCCATTTTCAAATAATTCTAAAATACGGAGACAAAAACGATATAGATTATTCAAAACCCTTTAGTAAAAATCGATATACTTTAATTTTCCGTAAAGGTACAGACCATAATGTAATAAGTAACATGTTTTTAGAAATAGTTAACCCAACGAAAACATATTACATATATTGTCCCGATGATTTATTACTTAATATCGCTTCGAGAGAATGTTCTAAAATTTTAAAACCAAATGTAAAAATTATTAAAGCAAATATTTTCTTAAAAGATATAATCTGTAAAGACGAACAAATTCGTATTATTTCAGACTATCATTCAGAAACCCATAATGGTATTACAGAAACTGTTAAACATTTACAATCTCTATATTACTTTCCAAAAATTCAAGAATTAGTAACAAATCACATTAATTATTGCGAACTATGTCTCACTTCAAAATATGATAGAAACCCTCGTAAAATTCCATTTTCTGGACCACTTATTTCCAAAAAACCTTTTGAAAACCTTCATATCGACGTATTTTCTGTAGAAAATAAACAATACTTAACAATACTCGATTTATTTTGTAGATACCTCCAAGCCTACGAAATTAGCGATTCAAATTATATCACTATTCTTAATAAAGTACGTCATTATTTCTCTCACCACAACTACCCTTCGCAAATAACTTGCGATAATGCAAGAGAATTTACAAGCGAAACTTTCAAAGAATATATGTCACTTTTTCAAATAAAAATCCATTATACAACCCCTCAATCACAAACTGGAAACTCTCCAATAGAAAGAGCACATTCCACCTTAATCGAAAAATTAAGAATTTTAAGACAAAAATCAAAATAAAATATTACTGATTTAGTCACAACCGCTATTCTTATCTATAACCAATCAATACATTCAATAACAAACTTTACCCCCTTTTCACTTCTTTATGGACCATACGAAATTGATCCGAATAAACAAATTCACCAAGATTACAATGAATATCGAAAAACAGAAATTATTCCATTTTTTAACGATCTCTATCAAAAACAATTAATGAAAAGAACTGAACAATTAAATAAAATTAATCTTGAAAGAAAAGATAATATTCCAAAAACAGACGTTGTTTATTTAGATATGGAACCACGAAATAAAATAAAACCAAAATATAAGAAAATATTATTAGATACAAATAAATCAGATCATAAATTAATTTCTCAAAAATCTAAAAAGTCAGTAAACATATGATTAAAAATACTAAATCTTTCCAGGTAAACCATGACGATAGCCAACCAGGCACTTCACGTCAAAACAATTGAACCCCCAGGTTACATCTTAGATAATTTAGGATTGGCAAAATATAAAGTCAATTATCATAAGATTTATTTTAGTATAATTATAGAAGAAATAGAAAATTCTTATAGTAAATTAGTTTTAAACCAAGTTCATTTAGCTAGTACACTTGATGACACTACAATAACTTTATCAAAAATGTATCAAATAAATATTGACCTAGGTACTCTCAGAAGAAATAAATAAATTAAAAATGTATGCTCGATCAAATAAAATAATTAAAAGAGGTATAACAGACGGCCTCGGTACAGTAATCAAATATATTTCTGGAAATCTTGATCAAAATGACTTATTGAAATTCAAAATAGTTTTGAAAAAATTAATTTAAACGAAAATAAATTAATGACTGAAATTTCAAAATTGCACACGTTTGCAGGACAGATAACTCGACGTTGGCAAACAGATTTACATAAAATACAAATGTACGCAGAAAACGTTTTAAAATAATTAAATAGTTTAAATGATAGATTAAATAACGAAATAATTATTCATATACAATTAGAACAAATTAGAGACTTAAGGAACTATTTTAAAATTTTACTCAGAACAATATCATTTAGTAACCAAGAAATTTTAAATGTAGAATTAATAAAACAAAAAGAATTAGAAGAAATTTTTAATTATTTACATACTATTCATTCTCATGATGAAATTGCTTCAGATATTCCAACCTTATTAGAAATAATTAAAGTAAATTTAATGTTCACTCCAAAAACTTTATATATTAGTCTTAAAGTAAATATATTGGCCGATGAATTACTCCATCTTTCCAAAATCATTCCAATTCCCAGTAAAGATAATAATATCCTTTCACCCCCATACACATTTATATTAAATTCAAAAGGATCAACAAAATGGACTAACGAAGAATGCAAGGAAACTTTTTCATTTTTGTATTATGAAAAAGAACCCCACGAAGACAACTGTAATTTAGACAACCTTTCGCTCTGCAACTACGCTCATGTGAAAAACGATTTTTCACTTTTCACTAAACTGACTAATGGAAATACAATCATTTGTTCAAGAAAAATAACAGATGTTAACGAAGACTGCAAACAAACATTCAAATCATTAAAAATTTTCAAAATGCAACGTCATATTAGGAAACAACGATTGCATTTACTCATTTCAAAAACATACATGGACAGGATCCAATAAAACATTTTCCCAAGAATGGGCCAGCATCCAAGAACCTACCGAAATTGATCACAAAATCAATATCAACAATTTACTTATGGACGATCCAACCACAGTTCCAAGAACCAAATTTATTGCCGATTGAAAGCTCCATCAAAGCCATTTAGGAATATCAGCGATAATAATTTTAATTTTGATAATTTTACTAACCATTTATGTTTATAAAAAATATTTTAGAAAAATCGAAACCAAAAATCCAGAAGAAGTCCAAAGTGAACTACCCCAATCCCTGTTGAAACCGAAGCCACGAGGACGTACCTTCAACCAAGAGGGGAGGAGTCATATGGACACAATAACTATATAACTGCTTATTAGACATTTCTCACGGAAACTTACTAGAATATTTTTATTATATTACATTTGTCAAAATCAGCAAAAACATTTCAACACGTGTATAACATCCTGTTAACACGAACCTTATCTATTATTATATTCAGCATTTTTCAATATTCTATTGTTTTATAATTGTATACTTTTTATTCAGTCTACATTTTATCTTTGTACCAAATACTTGTCATCTAAGTTTTAAATAAATTTTTTAAAAAGTATCTTTTTTACTTAAAAAATCTAACTCGCGAGAGTGGTATTACAGTAATAAAAAGAAAGTTGTAAATTTTTTTTAAAAATTCATATTTTTCAATTTTTTCGACCCTCGTAACATTTGTCAGTGAATTTTGAATATAGAATATGAAAGACTATTATATTATCAACCTTTGTAGAAAATTTAAACGCGAGACATCGATATATCGTATTACAGTAATAAAAAGAAAGTTGTAAATTTTTTTTGAAAATTCATATTTTTGACCTCCGTAACGTTTTTCAGTGAATTTTGAATATAGAATATGGAAGACTATTATATTATCAACCTTTGTAGAAAATTTAAACGCGAGACATCGATGTATGGTATTACAGTAATAAAAAGAAAGTTGTAAATTTTTTAAAAAAATTCATTTTTTTCAATTTTTTCGACCCTCGTAACGTTTGTCAGCGAAATTTTAATATGGAATATTGAAGACTATTATATTATCAACCTTTGTACAAAATTTAAACGCGAGACATCGATATATGGTATTACAGTAATAAAAAGAAAGTTGTAAATTTTATAAAAAAATTCATATTTTTCAATTTTTTCGACCCTCGTAACGTTTGTCAGCGAAATTTGAATATGGAATATGGAAGACTATTATACAATCAACCTTTGTAGAAAATTTAAACGAGACATCGATATATGGTATTACAGTAATAAAAGGAAAGTTGTAAATTTTTTATAAAAATTCATATTTTTCAATTTTTTCGACCCTCGTAACGTTTGTCAGCAAAATTTGAATATGGAAGACTTGTAACGCGCCTACCTTCTCACACGTGGCTCCCGCCACAAGAACACGTCACTATGGACACCCTTGATGCAAAATTCGGGTTTTTAAATCTCGGGCGCCAGATTATTAACGTGGTTTGCTCCACGGCCCCTTGACCCTTAGCGTCAAGAGTTCCAGATAGCCTCAGATGGAGGTTACGGAAAATTCCAGGGGTCTTGTTGAACTAACTTTATTGACCTAATTATAATCGAATATGGATTCTCCGATTTATAAATCACGGGTTAATGAAGGAAACAGGGGTTCAGCAGAATTGTATACTATCTACGGTTTAGGGTATACCTACCACCACACAATAGGTCGGTATATAACAAAATAATCAAATAGAAACTTTTAGTGTGTTAATACTCTGTGGTCTATTTTACGAATAATTCTTTAGTGACAAGCAAATTAACAGGGAAAAGAAAATAAGCTATCTTTACCATATACTTGGTACTTTGACGGACATAACGGTCAGGTTATCAAATACGGTTCAAATCTACCGGATTTAATGGGGTCCTTAATGCACGATTAGATCTGCCGGGCGGTGTTTCGGAATTCGGTCCGGGTACCTAGCAAAAGGGCTACCTGCTCACAGGTACCTTGTCCAAATCCGAAAGGGTGATTTCGTCATTCGGTCCGCTGTCGAAGCGGGTAGATTTCATGTGGGTATTAAAAGATTATTTTTAGCAATTGTTGGGTTGTTTTTACAACTTTTTCAAATCTAACTAGGGTTGGGGTTAGGTTTTGTTAGGTTACTAATCTAATCTAGCCTAACTAAGGGTTGGGGTTAGGTTTTGTTAGGTTAGTATCACCTTAGATGTACATGCCAGTACAACAACAATAAGTGTGTACTGTTGGTCCTAAGCCCAAAAAAATGTGAAGGAAAATAAAAGTCAAATTAAACAAATAGTAGGTACATGGGACCCAATTCCGAAATCGCATTTTCGCTGGTGGGACCACACTTCGAATTTAATCCGTTACAGGTAGTCCTTTCCGCAGGTAGCGGGACCGAATTCCGGTGCGTCCCTGCCGGGTAATCAGACAAATTGTGGCTAAGCCTCTTCCAAGTTTGATTAACCCTTGAATCCAAATGAAACCGGCAACTATTATTCCGACAATAAGAAAAAAAAACAAAATATAAATAATGATTCTACGAAACGGGAAAAGAACGATTTAGATCTGCCGGGAAATCAAACAAATTGTGGCTAAGCCTCTTCCAAGTCTGATTAACCCTTGAATCTACTAAAGCCGGTAACCATTATTCCGAAAAAAAATAAAATTTAAGAACTAATTAGATCTGCCGGGAAATCAAACAAATTGTGGCTAAGCCTCTTCCAAGTCTGATTAACCCTTGAATCTAAATAAAGCCGGTGACTATTATTCCCCAAAAAAAAATTTTCCCACGAGTTAAACGGTACCCAGCTATCGACACACAGAGTAAAAAGATTTGTACTAGCATAAAATTAAAATATTATAATCCACTTGGATATCAATTTAATATAAAACTACTGAGAACCAAAAGCATAAAATAATTCGAGAATCCACTAATAATTCATATCAGTTAATCAATATATAATAAACGCTGTAAATAAAATTCGAAATCAAATTACAGTTGACAAATCTTTATTTCCATATAAAAGAAACAAATAAAAAAAACCCAATTTCAGTTCAACAACAAAAAGAAAAAATAGCCGGCCGGAAAATTTTCAAAACCATACATTTAACAATTTAATATTAAGCGGCGATACGGAAAGTTTAGAATACACAGTTTATTTGTTAAAATGGTTTACCTTATAAAATACAGCTTCCACACACACAATCTTAATGCACTAAATTTTCACAATACGGTTTATCGGTTTTCGGAAGAAAGTTGAGCGAAGAATCACGAAATACTATTTGAGAGCCGGAATGAATCAGAGACAAATAAAAATCAGAGCGAAAATGAATGCCACAATCATTGATTGAGAGCGAATTTATATCCAAAATTCTAGTTACATTTTTCGGCCGTAGTTGTGGTGAGGGAATTAAACGTGAAATTTATCTACTTACAACAAAAAAGTTGTACCTATACTGGACGGCTCGGGCTTTAATTAAAATGGTGTATATACCGGGCGTCCCTTCAGTTGAAAAATTTAAATATCGGAAATGAATAAATTGTGTATAGTAGAATTTGGATTTGCGTAACTCGGACTTATACTAAAATATACAACGGTAATAACGAAAAAAAAATCAATGCGGTAGTAGAAAGGGTTGTAAAGTAACGAGTTATATACAGCCTAGTGGTAAAATAAAATATATTACGGAAAAAAATAAAAATCAAACTTGCAAAAAAAAATAACTCGTTACAGACTATTATATTATCAACCTTTGTAGAGAATTTAAACGCTAGACTTTGATATATGGTATTACAGTAATAAAAAGAAAGTTGTGAATTTTTTTTTTAAATTCATATTTTTCAATTTTTTCGACCCTCGTAACGTTTGTCAGCGAAATTTGAATACGGAATATGGAAGACTATTATATTATCAACCTTTGTACATGTACAGAATTTAAACGCGAGACATCAATATATGGTATTACAGTAATAAAATGAAAATTGTAATTTGTTTGCAATTTGTTTCTCACCACTTTTAGGCATTTCTTGTGTATCCTGAATTCGGTGGACTTAATCGAAAATGGTAACCTGATTATTTGCATCTTCTGCAATTATACCATAAACATTTCCCGAAAAAGGTACATTTCGAGCAAAGGTAAGAAGGAAAGGGTGAAATCGGTAACTTCATGTTTCGACAGCCGAATTGCTTGAGCAATTCTATAGATCTCTTCATCCCACGTTCTATGATCTTCATAACTATAAGATCGTATAGCTGTAACAATAGATTTGTTTACGCGTACAGTGTGATTAATTTGCGGATGAAAGTTAGTATTATACCAAATCTTTTGTATATTTTTCCATGAGATTTTTGAACAAATGACTCGTGAATTGTTTACCATTATCACAAGATACAATTTGAGGTATTCCAAAAATAACAAAGACATGATTTTCTAAGAAATCCACTATAGAACGAGCGGTAGCCTGACGTAAGGGATGAACCAATACAAATTTCGTGAACCAGTCAACTACAACAAGTGCAAATTGATTACCTTTACGAGATCGGGGATATGGCCCTAAAAGATCACACGATATTAATTGAAAAGGGAAGTTAATATTACGATATTGTCCCATTAATCCTGTTTGTGGCAAGTTAGATGGTTTACAAGATGCACATATTTTACAACGAGTGACATATGTATAAAGTGATTTCCTAAGATTAGGCCAATAATAAATTTCAGAAATTCTCTCTAATGTTTTAAAAACACCAAAGTGAGAAGAAGTTGGACTATCATGAAAATGAAGTAAAATTTCACGTCGATTTTTAGTAGGAACGACAATTTTCCAATCGGAAACATTGCTAATTGGTCCAAATTTATTGAAGACATGTTTATATAATATGTTATTCTCAACTCTAAAACTTGGGTATTTTTCCGGATAATCCTGAACATGAGAAATCATGTCATTATACCATTTATCGGGGTGTAAGGTAGATATGTCTAAAATACTAACTTCAGGTATACGAGATAATGCATCTGCTACCACAGTTCCGGTAGATCTACGCTGTACGATAGAGAAGTCGTATTGCGACAATTGCAATATCCATCTAGCTAAGCGAGGAGAAGGTTTTTTCATGTTATTTAACCAAACCAGAGAAGAATGATCGGTAATTACGGTAAAATGACGACCTATAAGATAATATCTGAAATGATCAATCCCTACCAAAACTGCTAACAGTTCCCTTTCGGTAGTACTAAACTTCTTTTGACTCTTTGTGAGTTTCTTACTCATATAAGCTATGGGATGTTCGAGTCCAAAAAAAAAGAAAAAAGATAGGAGCGGTAGTTAAGACAGTTTTCACCTTTTCGAAAAGTGATCATGCTGCCGATGCTCACATACGCGGCTCTGGTCTGGTGACCAAGGGTAACCCTAGCCACGGCTAGGTCGCAACTGGCACGCCTCCAAAGGGTCGGTTTGGGGGCAACTGGCTGCATGAAAACTACACCAACTGCTGCGTTGGAGGTGATTCTTGGACTTCGGGCTCTTCACCATGTGATCGAGGCCGAGGCTGGGAGGGCACTCCTAGGCTTGAAAAGTTTGGGATATGGGCGAAACGAGGGAGGGTGTAGGCACGTCAGTAAGCTCAGGCTTCTGAAACATGTCCCTGTTCTGTCTCGAGAGGCTGATGTCTGCCTGTGCAGGTACTCCTTCGTAACCCCCTATATGGTGAAGAACCGGAATAGAGAATTCTGGGAAAGGGAGGGATATTCACAGCCTCATGGAATCATCTGGTACACAGATGGCTCATGCTCCAGCGATAGGGCGGGGGCTGGAAGTCACTCCTCGAACCCAAGGACACAACTCTGTGTTCCATTGGGTAAGGGTGTGTCTGCATATCAGGCTGAGGTATGCGCTATCTTGGAATGTTCGCAGATAAACCTAGACAGAGGTAATACGGACCGACGCATAACCATATACACCGACAGTCAGGCGGCAATCAAGGCCCTGAATGGATATAACATCACCTCAGGGCTTGCTGCTGAATGTCGTGAATGCCTTGCTGACCTAGCAAGGCGGAACACAGTGTGGCTAGAATGGATTCCGGCCCACTCTGGTTTTGAAGGCAATGAATGGGCGGACGCGCTGGCTGTGGAAGGGGCGGCTATCCCTTTTAACGGCCCGGGCCCGACCTTGGGCCTCACAAAACAAACATCCGTAAGTGGAACTGGTTGAGAAATCAGCACCTCGCTCTACAGGATCTCAGGCAGTCCAAGCTCCTATTAAGGGGGTGGACTGATGGACATGCTAGAGCTGCTCTAGAACTACCAAGGAGTAGGTTAAAAAAGATAGCAGGGCACTGCTGCCTGAGGAAACACCTCTGTAATCTAGTTTTAGAGGAAAGTCCCCTATGTAGGGGTTGCGGCATGGCTGACGAAACGTCGGACCATGTTCTCCTCGTATGTCCACATTGGGCTGTGCTACACAGGCGAATCTTCGGAGTCCCTGTTATGGCCCCCGGGGACATAAGCAGGCATCCACTGAAGAGGATTGAGTCCTTCATCGAGGGACTCGGCTTCATGGATGCATATGTAGCAGGAATGGCACAATGGGCCCACCAGTGGCCTCAGTGCCGGAACCTTGGCTTGAGTTTTTCTTGGCCAAGGTAGTAGTGGTAGTGCACTCATAGTGTCAATTATACTCTGTTCAGATATCATTTACGCCCGATGACAATAAAAGCACGTTGGCAGTTGAATTTAGCTGTGCCGCATATTATTTCACGGTCTTGCAAATAAAGTATATGTGACGCAAAAACCTATTTAAGCTTTAGAGTCAGGGGAAGTAAGAATATAAAATGGAAAAGTTTGGGTAACTGGATTTGATTTTTTGAAACAAAAGTATATCTAGTATAGATTACTTATATTACTATTTTAAATGAAACAAACTGTTTCTAATTAATTCCACTATTTAATGAAAAAATTAATGAGAATTCTAAAAGATTATTGATAATTATTTCGAAATTTGCAAATATCGAAATAGTTATCAATAATTTTTTAGAATTTTCATTAAATAGTGGAATTAATTAGAAACAGTTAGTTTCATATAAAATAGTAATATGAGTATTCCACAAAGTAATGGTCCAAACAGTAAATTCAATATAGACTACTTTTCTAAATTCTTGAGATGATCCCGCTGAAGCCTTCGACGCAGCTTGTAAGCACAGCTTGGAGCATGTGAAATGCAAAAGTTTTCGGTTCATAACTCTTTAGATTTCATCGCACAAAAAACTTGTGGCCACAAAATTGTAGGGAATTTTACACCCTATACGATGACATAATGCAATATTTTGTAAGAATTTTTGTCAACCCTTAATTTTCGGAAAATTTAAGAGATTTCTGCAAAATGGTTTCTTAAGCGACAAACATAATTAAAATAATAATAATTACCTCATAATATAAGGAAATATAGTGGTCCGGCCCCTAAAAATGTTGGTGTTTTCAGATTTCAAAAATTTCAAAATGGCGGCAACACAAAATTTCAGTAATATATTTTTCAACCTCGCCCCATTTAATGAACAATAACACTATCGTTCCGCGGTTTGTTACAATCGATAGATAATAAGTTGTGGTTTTATGAATAATAACAATAAAATAAAAAAATAGACCAGGCTTATTAGCTAATTTTTTGGTGAAAAAAATAAAAATTGTTATCTAAAGATTGGGGTTATTACAAACAAGGGAAAAATAAATGGCAAAAAAAAGCTAGAGGTTAAAGTTGTAGATCTCACAAAGATCTACAACTTTTGTATCAATGACTTTTTCACATAACCTCAAAAATAGCTCGAAAAACGGAAAAAAGGCAAAAATTGTTCGATTTTGATAAAACTTTGGTATTTATAATCACAAACTAAAAAAATTTCAAATCAAATTTGAAATTTTTTCGAGTTATGACGTTTTTTCGGTAAAAAACTCTTTTTTCAAACGAAAATTCTCCTTTGGAAAATTCTCGAAATAAGTTCCGCGGGTGCTAATTTTTTTCGTTTTTACATCTACTTTCAATTGAAATAAAAAAAAATCGTAGTCACAATAGAAGAACATGCTCAAAAATGCAAAAAAAGGAAAAAGGACGTTTTTCAAGTGCTCATTTTTGCTTAATTGTTATTACTTTGTTTAAATTTTTGAAAAACTCAAAAAACAAACTTCACCATTGAATTCTACGGGAAAAATACAAAAGAAACTGTATAAAACTTATTTCAATAAAAGTTTTATTAGCATTCAGAAACATTATAAAAGACAGATGTAGCAACCGTTTTGAACTGAAATATATATATATATAAACAGCTGCTGACACCTATAAAAGATGTGCTCTAAAGTATTTCAAAGGCTGAGGCTGAATTGTCGGTCTTGGAGAACTTAGTCCCCTTTTGTCGTCTTTTTCAGCTCTCCATTCCGTTTCGGAGCGGATGCTCCGAAAGTATACGAGCAGAAAGAGGAAGTAGCAGGTCTGTTTAAGTTAGTCTCATTTTGGAGCAACAGCTGTGCACAACCGCATGAAGATGCAGGTATAAAATTCAGTAGTCTGTGTTTAGTCTCATTTTGGAGTGACAGCTGTGCACATAGACTCTTGGGTTAGAAGCATCAAGGTGCAGGTATAAAGTTTAGTAGCAGTAATGTATCAAAAACGAAGCAAAGGAGCGTTCAGAATAGCTATGAGCTGAACAAAATCTGTAATATTGTTGTGAATACCAGGAAATGTCTCATAATGACTTTAGATTTAAACAATATCAACCTTGACAGCCAAGAACACTTTTAAGTTGGAAAACTTAGTACCAACAGCTGGAGCCACAACGCAACATTCTTACAGAGCATATTTCCAATTACAGACCTGGCTCGATAAGAAAAATACAACCGAATGTGGTTGGAAACAAGTTAGCGTTAATAATAGCGTAATTCTCATTCCTTGTTCGAGGGAAGCTCCGGTTATCCCCGAAGAATTACTAAAAATTATTTCTTGCAAGTGCAAAGCAATAGGTTTGGGTGTCGTAACCATGGCCTGCGATGCACACATTTATGTATTAATTGTCACGATTTATGTGCAAACATCGATATTATTTCGCAAGATATAAGTGATTATGAAGAAGATGTAACTGAAAATGATCAGGCTACTCGCATAGATTCAGAAAAAAATTTAGCCGAAGAAAGTTTTTGTGAAGAATCGTTTCAAGAAGATCAGGGAGAAACTGATGATAATACATCAAACGATGAATGTGCTGCAAATATGTCAAAAAGACGTAGATTAATGTAATATATATGTAATTTCACATATATTTTTTTATATAATTTGTCATATATAAATACAATTTTGTACAAGTTTTATAAATATATTTTTTTTCAACAAAAGAATTGTTGTTTTTCTTATTTTACCTGAAGCCATGTAACATATATTGCACGTTAATTATATTTCTGATTGCTAATAAAACTTTTATTGAAATAAGTTATACACAGTTTCTTTTGTACTTTTTCCCATAAAATTCAATGGTGAAGTTTGTTTTTTGATATTTTCAAAAAATCAAGCAAATTAATAACTTCTTCTTCTTTCTCTAAAACCCTTATGCCGTTCAGCGTCGGGTTAGCCCTTCTTTACCCATTTCTTCCAATCGCTTCTGTTTTTGCCAGTCCTCTCATCTCTTCCATTGATTTCTCTCCGATTTCCTGTATCCTCCCCATCCATGTTTTCCTTGGTCTCCCTTTCTTTCTTTTCCTATCTCTTCCTGCCTCTGTAACTGCTTTGACTAACCTGTTTTCGTTCATTCTTATAATGTGCCCATACCAGTTCAATTGCTTGTTTTCAAACTTTGTTAAAATTGGTTCCTGTTTCAGATGGTTTCTGATTTCTTCATTTCTACGTCGGTCATATTTAGTAACTCCTGCGATTTTTCGCGAATATTTCATTTCAACTGCATTTATCGAAGATTCGTGCTTTTGTAAGGTGACCCACGTCTCACTTCCAAAAGTAGTTACTGGTTGGGTTATGCAGTTATAAACTCTTAATTTTGTTTTGTCGTCGATTTCCTTCTTCCCCATTATGGTTTTATTAATAATAATATATCCTTGTGGCCTTTCTTAATTTATTATTTATTTCTGCATCTATCTTTCCGTCATCTGTTATGATGTTTCCTAGGAATTCAAAACATGTAACTTGTTCGATTTGTTTTCCATCGAGTCTTATAGTTGCCTTTTCTTTATCTTCTTTTTTCTGGTTAGTAATCATATATTTTGTTTTCTCCGTATTGATTTTCATTTTTAGTTTTATTATTTCCTTATGCATATATTTAAACTTTGCATTTTACTGTTCGTGTCTGCTAATAGGACTATATCATCTGCATATAAAAGAGAGTCTATTTTGATTGGTCTTAAATTTCTATATCCTATAGCCGTGCTATTCTTCTCAGTCTGATTTCGTGTACTCTTTATTAGCGAGTCCATTATAATTATAAAGAGTAATGGACTTAGGCTATCTCCTTGTTTAATTCCTTTTTCCATGATTAACGGCTCAGATCTTTCGCCACTTATTTGTGTTATCACTTCGTTATACATTGATTTCACAACTTTGATGGATTTCTCAGCTATATTATACATTTATTAAGTTTTCCACAATATTTCTCTATTGATCTTATTAAAGGCTGCCTTTAAGTCTATGAATAGTAAATGGAGCTGTTCTCCTGATTGGAACTTTCTTTCAACTATCTGCCTTATGTGTACATTATCGTTTGTACTTCTACCTCCTCTGAATGCATCCTGTTCATCTTCCAATTTACTTTCCATCTCATTTCGCAGTCGTTTTTCTATTATTCTTGAATATGTCTTGAAGCATACCGATCATAGGCATATTGCCCTATAATTATCGCAATTTGTATGATCCCCCTTTTTATGTATTGGTAATATAATATTTTTAGTCCGGTCTTTCGGTATCGTTTCTGTAGTCCATGCATCTTTACATATCTTCGAAAACCACTTCTTACCTTCCTCGCCCAGCCATCTTATCATCTCAGGATTAATTTCGTCTTCTTCCGCAGCTTTTCTTATTTTGATGTTCAATTGATGTTAATGAATTCCTCTACTTCCTCTTGGGTTATTTCATTATGGTATTCCTCAAGATATTCCTTTTCTTGTATTAGTTCTCCCTCTTGGTCATTTTGTGTTTCAGTTTCTTCCTGTTTAAATTTTTCCCTGAAATGCTCTCTCCATACTTTTGTTTTTTCGCCTGTCTCTATATGAATTTTTCTTCCCTTTCTTTTCTTCCTCGAAATGTTTTAATTCTGCTTCAGAATTGTTTGTTATTCATTTTGTAGCTTTCATTTAGTTCCTCTCCAAATTTCTCCCAACTTATCCTTTTTGCTTCTTTTACCGCTAGACTCGCTATTTGCTATTTGCCTCGCTTTTGTTAAGCTGATATTTCTTCCATTGCTGCTTTTTCTCCTCAATTTTTCTTTGTATGTCTTCTTAATATTTAGTCTATAATATTTTTTATCTTTGCAGTTTAAGTTTACTTCTATATTCATTTCTTCTAATACCAAACTATGTTGTGTTCCTAATTCTGCTTTTTTTTCCGTCCTAACATTTTTTAATTTATTGATTTCTGAATTATATACGATGCAGTCAATTATACTTCGTGCGCCTCTTTCAGGTGCTTCAAACGTATATCTATTCATCATGTCTTGGTACCAGATTGTATTTCCTACTTCTAAATCGTTTATTTGACAGAACTGTAGCATTTTGTTTCCGTTGTTATTCCTTATTTTCTCTCGGTATTCTCCTATGCTGCCTAATCCTATATGTATATCATTCCCCAGTCTAGCATTCCAATCTCCCATAATAATTCCTACATTGTTTTCATCTCGAAGTTCATCCAGTTCTTTTTGAAGTTCCTTATAGAATTCATACATTTTGGATACCTCTGTTCCTTCTACTGGTCCGTATATTTGGATAATATTTATTATTTCATCTAATTTCATTGTTATGGTAATTATTATTGTGTTGACTTTTTTACACTTAACTATGTTTACTAATTTTTTCTGTCACTACTATTCCGACTCCTTCTTTCGCTCTTTGGTCAGGTTCTACTCCAGAGTAATATAAGTTATATCCGTTTTTTAGTTTCATTGTTCCTTTGCCCTTCTTTTTCACTTCGCTAATGCCCAATATGTCTATCTCGTATTCTATCATTTCATCTATTAATTCATTTTCTTTTCCATATAAAGATGTAATATTCCAAGAGCCTATCCTAATTTCTTCCCCATTTTCCTTTAATGGCTTCGAGAAAGAAGACAATGTATTATTTCGTACTGTATTTTTACTGGTAGGATTTCCATTTTTACGCATAGATGCACCTCTTTCATTATTCCTTATGTTAGTATTGTACTTATCTTTTTTGCTACTATTGCTCTCTCTTTTATCGTTTTTATTACAGTTTGTACATATTTTGTTTTCCTTACAACTATTATTATTATAACTAATCTTATTTATATTAATAATATTATTACATCTACTTTCTTCTATATCTAAGTTTTTTTTTCCTGGCCATAATTTTCTTTAATTTTTCTTCTTCGTTTGGTGCTATTTGAATAAGTTTTTTGAGATTTCTCTTGTACTTCCGTAGGCTCTTGTGATTTTTCTGGTATTTTCTTGTGATTCCTCTTCAGGAGATCTTTCACTAACTTTTCTTCCTCCTGTTTTTTTGTTTTTGGATTTCCTCGGCGTCTAAGGTATTTGGTGTTTTATGATACCCCAGTGTCTGTACATCATAGACCTCCCCGTTTATATACAATTTATTGTATGCCATATTAGCTTTGTATCCTTTGTCCCTTGCTTCTTTCATATGCTGACTTAGTATTTTTCGTTGAGATTGGATATCTTTTGAAAAATCTTCGATTATGTATATTCTGGAAACTTTTAGTTTTTTGCTTTCTCTCAGGATTTCTGCTCTCTTTGTTGCGTTTTTATGTTCAACCCACACTGGTCTTACTTTATTTTCTATTCGTTTTCCTATTCTTTTAATTTCCATTATATCTTCGTTCTCCTGCAAAGGGACGTCCATTTTGTTTGTTATTTCTTTTACCTTCTTTATTAATTCTAGTGTATTTTCTTCCCCGTTTGCTTCTATTCCTTATATTATAAGATTTTTCTTTCTGATGTCTCTCTCTAATTCTTCGATTCTTTTCTCTTGTTGCTCCATTCCCAACAGTTGTAGTTTTCGTGTTGTAGTTTCATGTTTTCTTGTTTTATTTGCTTTAATTCCTCCTTGATGCAGTCCAATGTACCTTCTATTCTATCTTCTCTTTTCTCAATTTTGTTCCACGTCTCCAATATTTTTTCTATATTTTGTTCCATTTTTGATATTTAGCATTTATTGCGTCCCAGGCCCAGTTTAAGTACAGTGTTTCTACTATAATTAAAAACCCCGCCTGAGACCTAGGCTGGCTATGCTTGATTTTCTTCTAATTTGCAAGTACGGACCTGTCTGCGATAGATTATTTGTGTATTTATTTCAGATAGCTGTGATATTTCTAATCAATTAATGTTCTTTTTTCTGTATTTCTTTACTGGTAATTAGAATTGATTCTGGTTTTTTCTGACTACTTTGTCGTTGTTTAACATAAAATTGTGGGCACTTACTGCGTATAACTCCGTATTTCTTTGTGATTTTCACTTTCAGATGTCCGAGGGGTTACCCGCTATTTTATACGTAGGTTTTTCGCTATTATTTCTCCTTTTTCTATCTACAATTTTCAATATTACTCGCAGCGCTTTTAAACACGACTTACTAGTTAAACACCAGGACCGGCTTCACAAATTAATAACAATTAAACAAAAATGAGCACTTGAAAAACGCACTTTTTCCTATTTTTGCATTTTTTAGCATGTTCTTTTATTGTGACTCCTATTTTTTTATTTCAATTGAAAGTAGATGTAAAAAATAAAAAAAATGAGCGCCCGCGGAACTTGTTTCGAGAATTTTCCAAAGGAAAGCTTCAGCGAGATCATCTCAAGAATTTAGGAAAGTAGCTTGTACTTTCGTACATCCATTCTTACCTTCTTTCGTCTAACTTTTAATTAAATTTAAATTTTACGATTATAACATTGGCAGTGATTTTGCTAGGCAATTAACCAAAACAGTGCAATTTTCAGTAGTAATAACCCAAGGACATTGATAATTGTTAGAAAAATTTTTATAAAAAATTCGAAAGCTTGTTGCTTGGAAACAGACCGACGCCCGCAGGCTGAGGTCTGTTGTCTATAAGCAGCAAGCTTGAGAAAGTTGTTATAAAATTTTTGAGCATTTATCAATGTTCGAGGGTCATTCGAATAGAAATTTTTTTGCTAATTATACAAAAAAATACAGAGTATATTTGCTTCTGTAATTTCATTAATGTTCTCGACAGTATTATGACCAAATCGTGACATTTTGAAATATTAAATATTTGAAACGTCAAAATCGAAATAAATCAAAATGTATCCATGGCAACGTACATAATAAAGTGAAAACAGCCCATGGTCTGTTTTCAGTATAATGTTGTTCTGATTGGTTGTGTTCAATCAAATGACCTCAAATTAACTGATTTCATTGGATATCTACTAGAGCAAAAAAAATTCAGTAGTAATAACTAAAGCTCGGATTATAGGCAAAATGCCTTTTTTGCCTATTCTAGATGATTTTTGTATATTTGTCCTTTTTTCGTGAATTCCGCTTTTTTGTGCCTTTTTTAAACTTTTATGCTACCCTACTGATGTTATTCATATTGGGTACTTCATTTTATTACTAAACCTTTCTGTAATAAAATTTTGGTCCAGTACTAAAATATTAATGGTTTGTTTGTTAATTGTCTTCTGGGAAAATTTACCTACCTATTTGCGGATTAAGAAGAGGCTAACAAATGGGAAATCTCTAATGTTTTGACCTTTATATCAGTTGTACAGACGGTTACTGAATCATAGTTTAGTTTTGTTGCATATACCGAAAAGTAAAGAACACCCATTTTAAAAAGTTTTAGACGTTTTGTGAGTTTATTTAGAAAGATGACTTCTAAGTTAAGTGCTTGGATCCGATCATATCCGGAACTAACTCTAGAAGGAGATGGAGCATTTTGTAAACCGTGTGGCAAATCAGTAAGTTTCATTTTTTCTTTCTCTCAGTCACCGCATAACTACATAGTATTAAAATTATAATTAATTATTCTTATTTTTTAAGATTCTCAGATTTCAAGTACGAAAAAGTACTTTATTGACCAGCATTGTGGAACTCCACTTCACCAACGGAGTTTGGAAAAATTAAATTCCTCTAAGTTAGTTCAAACATCTCAGCGGGATAGTGTAAGCAGTTCAAAAAAAAAGGAAGAGGACACATTTAAATTTGATTTATGTCAAATGATAATTGCATCTAATATACTTCTGTATAAAGTTAATCATCCTAGTTTTAAGTTATTTAAAAAAAAACATTTTAATAAATCTTTACCGGAGGAGAGTACGTAGAGAAAAGGACTATGGACAATGTTTAATTATTAATTAACAATTCTTTAGTTATGTTGTGCAAATATATTTGTAGACGTCAAAAAATAATAGTTCAATACTATTAAACGCTTTACAAAATTAGAAAAATTGATTTCCAAAGAGCAGACCGTCCACTAAGAAGCAACAACTACTTCTCGGGCTATATGCCCCGACAGACATTGAATTACACTTCTAAAGTAAACGGGGTTGGTATATCTGTTAAGATAGAACCAACCATTCTGGTTTGCGATCAGAAGGAATAACATCACTTGTGGACCGGTTTCGGCGTTTTTGCGCCTCATCAGCACAAGGTAGATGCCACTCGTCCAAGAGCTCTGAGAGCATAATCCTGGACTAGAGACTACGTCGATACCACACCAACACATTAGCCTTAGTAAAGGAAATGCTAAGAGTGCGATATCGGCGACATCTCTACATCTAATCACAAACCAAAATTCTATATCGACAAAAAACCATCTCGGTTTTGTAGGTATTTACTTAATTACAGTTACCTGTAAATAATTGTCATATAAGTAAAGCGTGATCTATAGACGTCAAAAAATAATAGTTCAATACTATTAAACGCTTTACAAAATTAGAAAAATTGATTTCCAAAGAGCAGACCGTCCACTAAGAAGCAACAACTACTTCTCGGGCTATATGCCCCGACAGACATTGAATTACACTTCTAAAGTAAACGGGGTTGGTATATCTGTTAAGATAGAACCAACCATTCTGGTTTGCGATCAGAAGGAATAACATCACTTGTGGACCGGTTTCGGCGTTTTTGCGCCTCATCAGCACAAGGTAGATGCCACTCGTCCAAGAGCTCTGAGAGCATAATCCTGGACTAGAGACTACGTCGATACCACACCAACACATTAGCCTTAGTAAAGGAAATGCTAAGAGTGCGATATCGGCGACATCTCTACATCTAATCATATAGCATATAGCCCGAGAAGTAGTTGTTGCTTCTTAGTGGACGGTCTGCTCTTTGGAAATCAATTTTTCTAATTTTGTAAAGCGTTTAATAGTATTGAACTATTATTTTTTGACGTCTATAGATCACGCTTTACTTATATGACAATTATTTACAGGTAACTGTAATTAAGTAAATACCTACAAAACCGAGATGGTTTTTTGTCGATATAGAATTTTGGTTTGTGATTAGATGTAGAGATGTCGCCGATATCGCACTCTTAGCATTTCCTTTACTAAGGCTAATGTGTTGGTGTGGTATCGACGTAGCCTCTAGTCCAGGATTATGCTCTCAGAGCTCTTGGACGAGTGGCATCTACCTTGTGCTGATGAGGCGCAAAAACGCCGAAACCGGTCCACAAGTGATGTTATTCCTTCTGATCGCAAACCAGAATGGTTGGTTCTATCTTAACAGATATACCAACCCCGTTTACTTTAGAAGTGTAATTCAATGTCTGTCGGGGCATATAGCCCGAGAAGTAGTTGTTGCTTCTTAGTGGACGGTTTGCTCTTTGGAAATCAATTTTTCTAATTTTGTAAAGCGTTTAATAGTATTGAACTATTATTTTTTGACGTCTATAGATCACGCTTTACTTATATGACAATTATTTACAGGTAACTGTAATTAAGTAAATACCTACAAAACCGAGATGGTTTTTTGTCGATATAGAATTTTGGTTTGTGATTAGATGTAGAGATGTCGCCGATATCGCACTCTTAGCATTTCCTTTACTAAGGCTAATGTGTTGGTGTGGTATCGACGTAGTCTCTAGTCCAGGATTATGCTCTCAGAGCTCTTGGACGAGTGGCATCTACCTTGTGCTGATGAGGCGCAAAAACGCCGAAACCGGTCCACAAGTGATGTTATTCCTTCTGATCGCAAACCAGAATGGTTGGTTCTATCTTAACAGATATACCAACCCCGTTTACTTTAGAAGTGTAATTCAATGTCTGTCGGGGCATATAGCCCGAGAAGTAGTTGTTGCTTCTTAGTGGACGGTCTGCTCTTTGGAAATCAATTTTTCTAATTTTGTAAAGCGTTTAATAGTATTGAACTATTATTTTTTGACGTCTATAGATCACGCTTTACTTATATGACAATTATTTACAGGTAACTGTAATTAAGTAAATATATTTGTGTTAAGTTAATTCACTTTGTATATTAAAATAAATTCTTAATAACTTATTATTAATAATCAAGGAATTAAAAGCATTTGCCTATATTGCCCGTCTGGGGGCGGGACCCCTCAGAAGAATTCCCCCCGGGAGTAGCCCACCTGTTGTAAAAGGCGACTAATAGGTTAGATTCCCAGGAATCTAGAGGAGTAAACCTCGATAAAAAACCAGCAACATAGGGGTAGGCAGCTATGTTGGGGTGTAGTGAAGGCAACGGAAGCCACTGCGTCCGGAGGCAACCGTGAGAAAAAGCCTAGAGGAGTAAACCTCGATAAAACAATGCGTAATCTAAGTTGTTAGCTACCGTGGCAATGGATGAATGGCTGCGCGAAAGTCAGACAGAAACGGTGCCTCCGGGATACCTGGTGACCTCCCGGAGTAACCAGCCTTACCACCACAAGCGGGGCTCTGTGGTGGTGGACATTCAATTCACTAGCTACTCGAGGGATGGAGTATGGAAAAAGAAGAAAGAAAAATAGAACAGGAGGTTATGGATGAAGGAGGGCAAGGAAATGGAATTTTTGGTAAATCGACGAAGGTAAAACGAACGCCTGATAAGGCGGGGGAGACGAGAGGGTGGAGTGATACTGGAGTGAAGAGAAAGGAGGTATCGCCTCTGGAGGACAAGGAACAGAAGAGGAAACTGAAGGAGAAAGGAAAGAAGGAAGTGGAGAATGGGAAGGAAGAAGAGAGGGAGAGTGTAGAGATTTGAAGGATATGGTAAGGCGACTGGAGAAGAAGGTGGAAAGGCTGGAGGAAGAGAAGGCAGAGGGGCGGGTCAAGGAATTGGAGAGGTTGAGGAGGGAGGACGATAGAAAGGAGATAATGCAAACACGATGGGAGGTAGGGCAAAGAGACTGGGAAGAATGGATGGAGAGCATTGCGCGGAAAGAAGGAATGTAGGGGATGTATAGAGGGTGTTACAGATGAATTTAGGGAAATGCAGGATATCGCATGATATATTGGATGAAGTGATTTTTAGGAGGGAAGTGGATGTGGTGTGTAGATCCGAGGTGAATGCTAGATATGTGGGGAAGCAGGGATGGATTATGGACGATACAGGAGAAGCAGGAATAAGAGTGGTGGGGGATGGACTGAGGGCGGATGAAGTGAGGAAGGGAAACGGATGGGTGGTAGTGCTAATGGGAGACATGGTGGTGTTCAGTGTGTATATAAGCCCAAATGTCAGCCTGGAAGAATATGAGAGGAGCATGACTGGATTAGAGGACGATCTGAGGGTGTCAAAACGAAAAAGGAGGATCAAAAGGAGAATGGGGACAGGGGACTTCAATGCGAAGAATACTATATGGGGGGGGGGGGTTAGAAAACGGACAGGAGAGGGGAGATTCTGGAGGAAGTGTTAACATCCAACGGGTTGGTGGAGCTGAATGATGGACTACTGCCCACCTTCGTGAGGGGTGACGGGGGTTCATCATTCATTGATATAATAGCATGTGATGAATGGCTGTGGAAAAGAGTGTTTAGTTGGGGGGTGCTGGAGGAAAAGGAAAGCTTGAGCTTACATAGGTATGTGGGGACGGATATGAGGAAAGGAAGAAAGGATTTGTTGGAAAAGCGGAGGAGGATATAAAGAGGAGAAGAAGGAACTGAAGCGTAGAGTGGGGAGATAAAAAAGAGGGAAGTGGGAAGAGTTACTGGGGGAATTGGAAAACAATCCATGGGGAAAGGCGTATGAGATAGCGGTGAAGAGGTTGGGTGGAAATAGGAACGAGGTTTTAGAGGAGGATTGGGAGAAGGAGATTATAGAGAAATTGTTCACAGGGGGAGAAGGAGTGGGTGGAAGAATTCAGGAAATCCAGGATACTAGGGGGTAGTGGAAATGAGGGGGATAAAGCCGGTAGAGAAGTGGGAGGTAGAGGATTGGGGGAGAAACATTAGTGAGAAAAGCCCCAGGGATAGATGGCCTGAGGGGTGATATGCTGAAGAGGCTGTTGGATGACAATAGGGAGTACTTCTGGGAACTAGGGAGGGCAGCTGGAGGAAGAATAAATTGGCCCTACTCGTGTTGTTCGACGTCGGAAACGCGTTCAACAGTGTCAGCAAACGGGCAGTGTTGAGCGCGTTGCTGAGGCTTGGAGTGGAGCAGGGGTTGGTTAACCTGGTGGAGGACTACCTGACGAGGCGTGTGATTGTAGACTCCAGAGGGAGGAGATATGAGATGGAGGCTGGAGTGTCTCAGGGCTCGGTTCTTGGACCGACGCTCTGGAAGTGTGTGTTTGATGAGGTTTGTGGGATAGTATGTGAAGAGGGATGTGAGATTACGATGTATGCGGACGATGTGTGTCTTGTATGTACGGCAAAGGGAGAGGCGGAGATAGAAAGAAAGGCGGAGAGAAAGTGCAGGAAGATTGTGGAGAAGATAGAGTGGTGCGGACTGGGAGTGGCGGAAGATAAGACGGTGGGGTTGCTAGTGAAGGGACGGAGCAGGACAAGGGAAGTGGGGTGTTGGTTAAGGGAAGGAGAATTCGTATGGAGGTGTCTGTGAAATACCTAGGGGTGTGGTTGGATAGTCAATTATCCTTCAAAACTCATATGGTAAAGGCGGCAGAGAAGGGTAAAGTGAGGGCAGCATGGCTGGGGAGATTGATGTGTAATGTGAAAGGGCCGGGAGAGTGAAAGAGGAGGGTAATTGGTAGGACGGTAGAGCAGAGTATGCTGTACGGTGCGGAGGTGTGGGGTGAAAGAGCGGGGGTGAATGCGAGGGCTAGGCCACTTCTGCGGGTGCAGAGAGGAATATTGCTGAGGGTGGTGCAGGGAATACAGGACAGTGGGTGGACTGGCCGCAGCGGTGCTGGCAAGGTCCTACCCATTGGACGTGATGGCTAGAGCTAGGAACAAACGCTGGAGGGGTGCGACCAGCGAGGAGGTACGGGAATGGATGGAGGAGGAAATGGAGAGAAGGTGGGAGGAGTATGAGGGCGCGCTAAAAGGAGCGATTGGGAATAGGAGAAATTGGATAGAGCGGAAATTCGGGGAGGTGAACTACTTCTTGACACAGGTACTCACTGGACATGGGTCGAGAGTAGAGTACCTTGTAATATATGTGTCGTCGATGGATACTTGGTTAGGTTATAGGTGTGGAAGGGCCTCTGAATAGATGGTGTTGCAGGTCACATGGAGGATCATCTCAAGAGAATGAAACAACTACTTCTTGCACTGGGATATGTTTGGTTTATTTACTAAATACATTAAACTACTTACTAAACTAATGCTATGCATAAGTACCTAGCCGTATAGCATACTTATGCGTAATGGTTACTGATTACTACTAGCTGACTATTCAACTATATAGAATAGTATTTCTCCCAGTATTCTACATCGACTTCTCCTATGATAAATACTAAATGTATATTTATATAATCCAGTCAAGTTCGAGTAAACCAAATAAACATATAATTGTTTAGTGTTGCTTCACGCTTGAACTTGACAATAACCTTCTTAATTTATTTATACGATAATGAAATGTTCGAACGTTTTGTTGAAATAAGATCAAGGGAAGTTAATTCTTATTTTAAATATTTATTATTATATTATTATATTGGGCCAAAAGGCATCACACCTTCCCCTTTTACAAAAAGAATAAATTCCGTTGAACTTCCTTTCCCCTTAATTATGAACGAATTATGAATTATGAATACATATGTTTATCGTATTGTTATTCACTTTTATTTTCACTAATTGTTTGTAAACTTAATCACTCACACTGCTTTTTACAATTTCCGATTAATTTACTTTACAGTAAAGGTGTAGTCTGTTTTTGTGTATTTCTTTTATCAAACCTGATTCTAATTTGACTTTACAATTAACATCACTCACCTCTGTGACTGTAAATGGACCTATATACTGAGATTCGAATTTGGTTCTATTTTCCCTTGTTACTAAAACTGAATCCCCTACTTTAAAATCAACTGGGTTGGCTATCTTACTATGTTGGCTTTGTCTACTCAGTTTATATTTTACTAAATATTTTCCTGCTCGCTGATGAGCTACCTGTAATTTATATTTTAACTCATTCTGATATTCATCAACATTATAACATGGATCGATTTCATTCGTGAGATTCTCGGGTAGGTTAGCACGTCTTCCATACATTAACTCAAATGGTGTATAGTCATGATAAGCGTTTGGAGTCGTATTATAACAACAAGCGAATAATTTGCACCATTCATCCCAATCATCCTTACTCTCATTTATGAAATGTCTCACGTACTCATTAAGTGTTCTATGTAGTTTTTCGCACCCCCCTATGGACTGGTGGTGGTACGCTGTTGAATACTTATGACTAATGTTTAACATCTTCGTTAGAGCATTGAATATTTCATTTTTGTATTTTGTTCCTAAATCTGTCCTAATTTGTTTTATCAGACCGTACGTTGGTATGAAATTTTCAAAGATTCCACGAGCTATCGTGTTTGCTTCTTTATTTTTTACTGGGATTATTATTGCGTATTTGGTTAATTCACATACCAGTGTAATGCAATAGCGGTTACCATTTTCACTTTGTGAAAAAGGACCTATCGTATCTATATACGTTATATCCCATGGTTTTGCTGAGGTATCTGTTAATACAAATTCTTGCTTGTGATTATTCTTTGCCTTATTGACTTGGCACTTGTGACATTGCTTAATATATTTTCTTACATCTTTTTCCATGTTTCTCCATCTAAAATTTGCTCTCAGTTTTTTCAATAGCCTGTTATTTCCTACGTTACCTCCAAATAAAGGGTCGTTATGATACATTTCTAAAATTCGTTGCTTTTCTTTTTCTTCTTCCACTATCTTTGGTATACCGCAAATACATATTTGTACGTTTTTTAAAGTATTAATTTCTTTTTCCATAAATTCTTTTATAGTGCACTGTGTAAAAATAATATCATTCATATAAATTTTCATCCTTTTTACTCCATTTGTTACCGCTAGCTTCATTCATTCATTCATTCATAAATTTGGGTTGTGCTCATCAGCCCAGGCACTTGATCTGAATCTTTGTACCATTTCCCATGTTATCTACTTCCATTCCAGAAGCTTCGTGTCTTCTATAAAGGTCACTAGTTTGGCTGGAGGGATTTTCAGTAGTTGTGATGGTTGTATAACTTCCTCTCCAAAGTGCTTCCGTCTAAGTTCTTGTAAGTCCTCGCAGAAGCAGAGAATGTGAGTAGGTGATTCGTCATCAAGTTCACATTTTCTGCACATAGGTTCACTAACTTTGCCCATATTGTACAGATGTTTCCTCAAGGTGCAGTGTCCAGTCACCAGGTCGGTAACTGTCTTCAAATGTCTTTTACCCAGTTTCAGTAGCCTGGTTGAGAGTTCCTTGTCTACCTTGTTCAGTAAACTCTTTGTATGAAGGTGCCCTTGTGTCACCCTCCATTTGAATTGGTGTTCCCTATCTAGCCAGTTTCCGATTTCCCCTCTCATGCAATCTTTTGTGATTCCACAAAACGGTTCCGGACCTATGAAGTCTCCTTTAGAGCCTTCTTTAGCTAACTGGTCCGCCATTTCATTACCTGCAATACCCTCATGTGCCGGCACCCATATTAGAGACACTTTGTTGTCTCTTGTCAGCCTGTTGAGGGATTCTTTGCAGTTTTTCACCAGTCTAGTCCTAGTTGTAGGATTACTGATAGCCTTAAGCAGAGCCTGGCTGTCAGTGAGTATTTCAATTTTTTGTCCGGTATATCCTCTTCTGATGTTTTCATCAATACAAGCTATAGCGGCAATCGTCTCTGCTTGAAACACAGTCGTATATCGACCAAGGCTAAAGAACATTCTCTTTCTAGGTCCTTTTATACCAGCCCCAGTGCCATGGTTTATTTTGGAGCCATCGGTGAACCAGATGATTTCTCCAGAATTACCTGGGTGTATCACCTGTTCCCTAGATGGGATGATGATATTCACTCGCTCAGTGAATATATTCTCTGGTGTCATGCTATCAAAACTCATGTGAAATATGGGTTCGTCTAGTAATGTCCCAGTTGTATCAGTGTGTCCTTCTCGAACATTGTTCGGGGACCATAAGTTTCCCGATTTCAGCCTAAGAATTGCCATCATTGCCTCCGCCCTTATAAAAAGTTCTAGAGGAGGAAGTCCAACAAGGGCTTCCATTGATGCCGTCCCCGTGCTGTTCATTGCCCCGGTAATACCAAGAAGCGCTTGTCTTTGGATTGCAGTTAACATATTAACTGCAGAGGACACTTCTGTCCTCCTCCACCAGACTATTGATCCATAGGTGATCGTTGGCCTTATCACAGTTGTGTAGAGCCAGTGAACCACCTCAGGTCGTATTCCCCAGGTTTTGCCCATAACTCTTCTGCATTGCCAGAAAAGCCTAGTCGCCCTGGTAGTAATTTTTTCCAGGTGTGCCTTCCAATTCAGTTTGGAATCAAGGGTTACTCCCAGATATTTGACTTCTTTGGATATTTCTAGTTCTTCTCCGAACAACAGTACTCTACCCTGCGGGAGAACTCTTCTATTCGTAAAAGCAACTAGTTTGGTTTTTTTTTGGATTAACTGAAAGGTCCTCTGTAAGGCACCATTCCTCCACAATTCGCAGTGCTTCCTGTAGGACATTCATAACCACCTCCAGGAATTTCCCATTGGTGATAATCACTATGTCGTCCGCAAAGCCCTGCGTCCATATGCCTTGATCATTCAACCTACAGATCAAGTCATCCACAACTAGGTTCCACAAAAGTGGTGAAAGTACTCCACCTTGAGGACATCCCTTAGTTGTCCAACGGTGTATGTTTTATCATGCATATGTGCTGTTATTCTCCTATGCTCAAGCATGGATCCTATCCATTTGCATGTGGTACTGTTGATCCCTCTGTTTTTAAGGGATCTGTTAATTGATGACATCGATGTGTTGTCAAAAGCACCTTCGATGTCTAGAAATGCTGCAAGGGCTACTTCCTTATGATTCAGGCTCCTTTCGAGACCTGAGACCAAATTATGCAGTGCAGCTTCACCTGATTTCCCTGCTTGATAAGCCCATTGTAGTCTATGTAGAGGGATGCTCTTAAGCGCTCTTTCTTGTAAATACATTTGTAAGACTTTTTCCATGGTTTTCACCATGAATGATGTCAGACTGATTGGTCGGTAGGATTTAGCCTGGGTGTAAGTTTCTTTTCCTGGTTTAGGAATAAACACCACCTTTGACTCTCTCCATGCAATTGGTATATACCCTAGAGCATGGCTGCTTCGAAGTATCAGAACTAAAGGACCCATTATGATGTCTAGTCCCTCTTGCAGAAGCTTGGGGAATATGCCATCTGGTCCTGGAGTTTTGTAGGGGTCAAATGAGTTTACGGCCCATCTGATGAGATGGGGTCTGAATATCTTATTCGTGAGTTCCCAGGCCTCTTTGGTTGCATTTGTTTTGGAAACCGGCCTGTTGTCAGAGCTTGACTCTATCTTCACCGTACCTGGAAAGTGCACACTGAGGAGATGCTCTAGAGCCTCTGCCTCAGTATTTGAAAACTTTCCGCTCGGCAACTGAATAGAGCCAAGTTTGTTAGAAGTATCCCTTTTGAGAATCCTGTTGATTCTGACGCTGTCAGGGACACCTTGCATGTCCTCACAGAATTCTCTCCAGGACCTCTCCTTGGATTCTTTTATTTTTGTATTGTATGTACCTAGTTTAGCCTTATACGCTTCCCAGTTACCCGTTTTTTCGCTTTGCTGAAAAAGCGTCTTGTTTCTTTCCTTAGCGATGTCAGCTCTTTATTCCACCAGATGGCTTGTCTAGAAGAGCGACTCTCCTTTATCGGACAGTTGTTATGATAAGAGGTCAGTGTACACTGTTGCAGCCATACGGCTGCTGCTGCTCCCTCTAGATCCTCAGCAGTTTTTGGTCTGCCTAGGTGTGAACGGATTTTAGAAAGCAGGTCCTCTTTATAAGATACCCAGTCAGTGCTCTTAGGATTCCTGTATGTTCTAATAACCGATTTTTCTACGTTAATTTCGTAGTATATTTGGGCATGATCAGATAAAGATGGTTCATCCGATATATGCCACTTGCGAATCATCTCCATGACACGTTAAGTGCAAAGAGTTACATCTATCAATGATTCCCCCCTCGATGTTCTAAATGTAGGCGTATTACCCACATTCGCAATATCAAGTTCAGAAGTACATAGATAGTTAAATAGTTTCTTACCTCTGGTGTTGTTGTCTTTGCTGCCCCAACTGCTATGGTGTGCGTTGGTATCAGCCCCTACAATGACATCCAGATTATGTCTCTGACAATTCCATCAGGTTCTCCATGTTAGTCCCCGGTAGTGGTTCTTCTGAATCGATGGGAAGATACAGAGACACTATTATTGTCTCTAGTACTACCCCATCTTTTTCGAGTATAATCTTTGCTGCCACCATGTCACCCGTGCATAGTTCCATAATCGGCATCAAGTTGTATTCGGATCTATAGCAAATACAAGTTCTTATTTTAGTACGATCAGTTCCCATTATCAGTCCCATTCCCCTAATATTAAGCCCTAGTATCTTACCTTTGTTTATCCAAGGTTCTTGAACTAGAACGATGTTTTCAGCCACCACTCTTTGTTGTAGAACAGCGGTGGCTGTCTTTTTGTGCTGCAAGTTAACTTGTAGCACCTTGAAGGTCCTTAGAGGTTGATGCTACAGGTTCTCGATCAGTCCCTGTTTCCTCCTCGGTCGAGTTTTCCAGGGTTTTAAAACTGGCCCGCTGGAATAGATAGTACGGTCTCCATTGAGCCCGCACCAGTCCTCTCATGGACTCCTCGTCAATCCGGAGACTCACATGCAGTCCCCTGTCGGATGACTTGGAGCCGAGGATCATCCAGCGATCAACCTTCAGCCCTGGATTCTATTTCTCGAGCCTTCTCAACCCCACTTTCAGATCCTCTTTTTTAGTCTCGGGAAGTAGGGCGAGAACTCGTTGCTGCTTTGGAAGTTCATCACTCTTGATGAGCTTCCAGTTGGTTTTTTGTGACAAATAGTCCCTCGTTATAATGAAGGACTCCTCATTGTCACAGATTAGCCCGTAGTAGCCGTCCATGTATCGACTGGCTTCAAATCTAGGCGCCTTCAGCACCTCGTCGATCATGTCAGTTAGGTTCTCTTTGATAGACCCCACCTGATCTTCAGAGACAACTGTCTCTGGGAAGTTTTTTGGGACCACAGCTGCCTTGATCCCTTTGAGGGCCACGCTGTATTTAATACCAGTTTTAATACTGGTACCAGTGGTACGTTTGGCCCTCTTATCTTTATTTACCCCAGGAGTGCTCCTGGCTGACACAGTTCGCTTAACGCCCTTTGTCTGCTGGTTTACACCCTCTTTTGATGTTGAGGGAGTCGGCAACACCACATTTTTGGTGTCAATTCCTCGTTCCCTCATTTTTTTCAGCTTATTACGCTGGGCACCTGAAAGTTTCCCGAACGAAGCTTTTCTTGCCACAGGATTCGCTATAACGTCTCCTGGTGGCATGATTTGCTCTTGGGCACCAGAAGTATCTGGCTGCGTTGGAGATACTTCTGTCTCCATTGCTGCCGGATCTTCCAAATCCCTTTTACTAGGAGTCTCTATAGGCTCCGTAATAGGTATTGGTTTCTCTTGGTCCATATTTGTTCCCACGAGTATTAGAGAAAGGTCAGTACCTGCAGAGCTCCTTATGCAGGTACAAGGCTAAATGCAACGGGGTGCGCCAGGTGCCCCGAGGTTAGTGGTCTCGTGGCCGAATAACCCACGGCCATTCATCCCTTCAGCGACCACTTAACTTTAAGATTTGGGAGGTTATTATAGTGGTCCTCATACACGCAGGCCAGGCAATCAAGCCAAGCCTCCCGATCCACATAGCTCGGCATGCCCCTCACAGGGGTAGTTGCTCTGCTATGTGGTTGGCAGTATGCGTCACGAGCTTGTCAGCGATTGGGTATTCGGTTGGCAATGTTGGGCGTTTATAGCCCTCATCCTTCCTTATTCACCAATAGACCAGTTCTTTCATTTGCATAACGTCCCTGGCCCTATCCGCAAACTGGGGACGCTCCCGATAGGTAGCTCAACCCATCACCCTCCTATGTCGCAGGGCAATGCACAGAGAGTTGAAATCTTGGACAAACCATAGCAAGTCCTCGAAAGCTCAATGAACACGGGTACCGCTAGCTTATCAAGCTGAACTAACGTTTGATCTAAATCAAAGTTAACTATATCGGTATTTAATAAGACTTGGCTAAATCTCATCCTGTTTTTGATCCGTATGTTCATCCTTAGCGAAACACGGTTATTTTCAAATTGCAGAATTGGTAATTTATGCGCCTCTAAATTATTCAGTACTTTATATACTGCTGGTTTGCGAATTTCTTTCTCTATTTCTGTGGAAACTATTTTATCTTCTCCTGTAGGCTGAGCTTTGTTCTGACGAGTTTTTGATCTCGTTATGGCTAAAACATGAGCATTGTCAATGTACAAGTCTTTTAATTCCTTTATGGATATTCTTGAGATACTGTCAGCGTAATTTGAATTTCCGTTCAAATATTGTATTTCGAAGTTATATTCTTCCAAATCTAGTCTAATTCTTGTAAGTTTTGAAGTTGGTTCTGTCATCGAAAAAAGATGTGTCAACGGCTTATGATCCGTTTTCACAATAAAATGTGGAGAACCATAAAAATAACACTTAAAATGATTAATTCCCCAATGAATAGCTAACAATTCTTTCATGATTATTGGTTTATTTAATTCACTTTTTTTAAAACTTCGCGAGGCATAAGCTATAGGTAGATCTATACCTTCGTATTCCTGACTAAGTATTGCGGAACACGCACTGTTTGAAGCATCAGTTGTTAATATAAATTTTTTATTGAAATCTGGATATTTCAGAATAGGCGGCTGTATTAATGCCGATTTTAATATTTGGAATGAATTTTCGCAGTCTTTTGACCACTCGAATTTTACGTTTTTCCTAGATAACTTATTGAGAGGTATGCATATTTCAGCGAAATTTGGAATGAACCGTCTGTAATAATTACAGAATGCTACGAACCTTTTAGATTCTTCTGAATTTTTGGGCACTGGATAATGCTCAATGACTGAATATTTTGCTTTATCGGGTAAAACCCCTTCACTAGACAAATTGTGTCCTAAATAAGTGACTTCTCGTCTGAAGAATTGACTTTTTTGCGGGTTTAATTTAAGGTTGAATTTTCGACATGTGTTAAATACCTTCTCAAGATTGCTTAAATGATGATTCTCTGACATCCCTATTACAACTATGTCATCCATGTAAAGAAATGCTTTTTCTGGAGTTAATCCTGAAAATGTTATGGACATCATCCTTGAAAAACTATTTGGACTTATATTCAAACCAAATGGTAATCTTGTATACTGAAAAGAACCTTTCTCTGTGCTGAAAGATTTATATTTCCTTAAAGACTGTTCTACAGGAATTTGGTGAAAACCTGACATAAGGTCTATGACTGAAAACCATTTCGACCTCCCTAACTGATCTAAGATCGAATCTATTCTAGGTAATGGAAATTTATCTGTAACTATTTTCTTTTTCAACTGCCTAAAATCTATGCAAAGTCTCCAAGACTTTTCTCCATTGATCGCCTTTTTGGGTACAAGTAAAACTGGACTGTTATAATCTGAGATTGAAGACTCGATTATACCTTGCTCTAATAACTTTTGAACCTGATCATTAAGCTCTGAAGATTGAGAATGTGGTGTACGATAATTTTTAATGTATACTGGTGTATCATCTCTAACCAATAGCTTTTGCTCGTAAAAATTATTATGCGTTAAAATGTCATTTTTTAAAGTAAAAATATCTGAAAATTTTTCACAAAGATTTATTAGCTTATCCCTTACGTATTCTGGTACATCTGAATTCAAAGTTTTCCTTGATTCCTTTACCCTATTCTTACTTTCATTCTTCACTACATATACAGGAAATAAATTTAAATCCAATATTTTAATATTATTTGTACTTATCGACTTTCTTTCATAATTTGTGTTCAAAATTCTGACATAAGGATTAGTTTTTGACATAATAGATCTTGCTATAAATATTCCTGGTACTAATTCTTGTTGCTCAACAACTTTCTCTTGTCTCAACTTTTTAAAACTTTCTAATAACCGATAGACTTCTTCACATCTAGGCGGTATTGCTATAGTGTCATATTCTGGATTATCAAAGATTTCTGATGTTACTGGATTTCCAGATTTGCAATCTATATATAATTTCAATTCTGAATCATCTAAAATGCAATTATAATTACTTATGAAATCCCTTCCTAGAATTCCATTCATAAGTATAGGAAATTCTTCATCTACTATATGAAAACAATGTTTAAATGCTATATCCTTAATGAAAAGAAAAATTTCTATTTTACCCAAAGCTCTAATTTCTCCCTGAGTTATGCCTTTAATATTCAAAATTTGTGTTGTTTGCATTAAGTGATATGGAAAATTATCTGAAATTTTTAATAACGAAATATCTGCACCTGTGTCTAGTATAAAAGTATCAGTCGTATTCGATATGTCAGTTTTGATTTGCACAAAATTTGAAAGAGTTAAATCAAAGTTATAAATGTAACGATTATTGTTATGCAAGTCATTTAAAATTTTGGATTTTTCACCTTTCTTTCTCAAAACCCCAATTCTTTTTGTACATCTTCCACTCTCGTCTCTTCACTTTCACACATTCTTACATTTCTATATTTATTATCATTGTTGAACCTAATGTTAGGCCTGTTTCTATATTCCTCTGGTTTCTCCCTGTAACCAGTAAATCTCCTATTGACGTGATTCGCTTGAAATTTTCTACTGTTATCGTAGTTATTTTTCCTATGGAAATTATTTCTTCCATTCTGATTAGCATAAAACTGCTTATTCTGAGGAAAATATCTATTTCCTGACGAAAACCTATTTCTATCCTCCTTATAATACATCACATTTCCAGCTACCTGATTGTTTCCCACATCGATGGACACCAGTTTAGTCATCACTTCTTGTGGTGTCGAAAAATTTCCTGCTGCTATCACAGTTTTTATCCTCTCTGACGCTGAGTTACTTATTAAGGATTTTACTGCAGCTTCCGTGGTATACTTCATTGCTAAGTGTACGGGTATTCCTTCTGCCAAGTACGCGGCTTGTAACTGCTCTGTCAGTTTCTCCATTTCAGAAGCATATCCGAAAAGATCCTTGTTGTTCTGCTTAAGTTTGCTTAGTTTAGCACCCACCAAACTAGCACTGTCTCCTCGGAGCCCTTTTTTAGTGTGTCTGCTATTCCTCTCAAGGAATCCTCAGTGGTGATCAAAACCCTGGCTTTCCCAGTCAGTCTTGTTTTCACAAACGACACAGCATTTCTCTCATGCTCTGCTGCGTAAACTTGCAACAAGCTAACTGCATCTAAGAAAGATTGCAGTTTGCTCGTATCACCATTGAACGTCCTTAACAATCAAATTATTACTTGTAATCAGCTGTGACGGAACTTTATACCGACAATCTAGCACCTGAAATGATCTTACTACCTTTTCTCTGATTTTGTCAAAATATAAAATACATTTGTTCCGCTGATCCTCATTCAACTTATGCCAATTTTTATTTATTAAACTTGAAAAACTATTAAATAAACTACACAAATTATTAATTATATCAATATGACTCTCTAAACTTTTGGGAAGTTCCTTTTTTAGCACTCTCTTACTATTTTTACGTACATCTTCTAAGATTAAATTCAATCGACTCTCAAATTGATCCCAAGTTACTGCATTCCCATCAATCGAGGACATTTAAAATTCATTGTCAATAAAAAATAAAAAATTAAGAATAAAAATATCAAATATCAAATACCAAATATAGCCACAAAACAGAATATACCTTCAAAGTTTACAAAAACAATTCTTACCATCTTAAATATTCAGTGTGCTTTAATGTAGATTTCTTCTTATTTCCCTCTTCATTTGTCTTCTATAGTTCTTGTATATGGACCATCCAATTTGTAGTACCAAAACAACCACAATGATGTAAATAAGGGTCTTTACCTCCAGATCTGCTTTGATCTCATCCTCTTGAACTATAAAGTTGCTGTTGACCACTCCATTCTCCTGGACCGCTTGCTCCGTCGATTTACCACCCATTGTCACAGAATTCCAATTGTTTGCAGGATCGCCATGTAATATATGTGTCGTCGATGGATTCTTGGTTAGGTTATGGGTGTGGAAGGGCCTCTGAATAGGTGGTGTTGCAGGTCACATGGAGGATCATCTCAAGAGAATGAAACAACTACTTCTTGCACTGGGATATGTTTGGTTTATTTACTAAATACATTAAACTACTTACTAAACTAATGCTATGCATAAGTACCTAGCCGTATAGCATACTTATGCGTAATGGTTACTGATTACTAGTAGCTGACTATTCAACTATATAGAATAGTCTTTCTTCCAGTATTCTACATCGACTTCTCCTATGATAAATACTAAATGTATATTTATATAATCCAGTCAAGTTCGAGTAAACCAAATAAACATATAATTGTTTAGTGTTGCTTGACGCTTGAACTTGACAATAGCCTTCTTAATTTATATTTATATGATAATGAAATGTTCGAGCTTTTGTTGAAATAAGATCAAGGGAATTTAATTCTTATTTTAAATATTTATTATTATAATATTATATTAGGCCAAAAGGCATCACAACCTCCACAAGATTGGGAAAAGAGAGACTGGTGATGTGGGGCATGTGTTTAGATGCTGGAGGAACGAGGAAGTGCTGAAGAAGTTGGAGAGGAAACTAGGGGAGGCGGTGTACTGAGAAAACATTGTGGAGATAATGTTGAGGGGGGGGGTGGATGGAGGTGAGTGGAGTAGTAGAGAGCATGGTTAGGGGGAGAGAATGACTCGATATGGCATGAGAGACATGAGCGGAGTGTGCGAGGGACCGCCGCCCGTCTCGTAGTATGCTAGGGTATTGATTCCGAGGCGGGGGTAACGGCGAGTTTGAGGTGGGTTTCGTTGGTAGGCATCTCCTTGGGGATGAGTCCAGCACTGTTTGGGTCCTGGACCCATTCGAACATGAGTTTCCCATCTCGGCCCGAAAAAAAATTGCCTTTATGCTGCCTATATGTCAAGATTTCTGCCTTTTTCAATAAAAAGCTTTGCCTATATAAGCGCCTTTTTCTTCAGTTTTTGTTGCCTATAAATCCCAGCTTTAGTAATAACCCAAGCACATTGATAATAATTGTTCGAAAAAAATTTATAACAGATTTCGAAAGCTTGTTGCCTATAAGGAACAAGCTTGAGAAAGTCGCTAGAAAATTTTTGAGCATTTATCAATGTTCGAGGGTTATTCGAATGGAAAATTTTTTGCTAATTATAGAAAAAAATACAGAGCAAAAACAATTTATTTAAAGGTGTATAAATGCTTTCCACACAAACTTTTTACTGTAAACAGTATTTTTTGGTATATTTGCTTCTATAATTTCATTAATATTCTTGTCAGTATTATGACCAAATCGTGACATTTTGAAATATTAAAATATTTTGAAACGTCAAAATCGAAATGAATCAAAATGTATCCATGGCAACGTACCTAATAAAGTGAAAACTGCCCATGGTCTGTTTTCAGTATAATGTTGTTCTGATTGGTTGTGTTTAATCAAATCACCTCAAATTAACTGATTTCATTGGATTTCTACTAGAGCAAAAAATTTTTATTAGTAATAACCCAGGACATTGATAATTGTTCGACAAAATGATATAACAAAGTTCAAAAGCTTATAGGCAACAAGCTTGAGAAAGTTGTTGAAACATATTTAAGTATTTATGAATATTCGAGTGTTAATAGGATAGACATTTTTTTGCTAATTATAGGAAGCAATACAGAATAAAAACAATTTATTTAATGGTGTATTTAATAGAATAACAATTTGAAAAGTTAAATGAAGATCTAGACGTGTTAGTTTCGATAACTGATGAAGATGTATTTTCACTACGCATGTTGGTAATAATTTGATTATGATTTTCTTCTTCAATATTCAAGTAGGGATTTATTGAGTTGTCATTGTTATGACCCATGATTTTTATGATCCCTTGCTTTTGTACGCTGCTCTTGGCCAATCTACTGACAGCGGTCGATCTATAGGAGTGATTGGTAATATTTTTTTCCTTGATTTTAAGCCAATCGCATCGGCAATTTTCAATCATACCAGTGGTTTTCCAGTGACGATTTGTTGTGAGGAATAATCTGTTGGTTTTAATATTTGTGCCCCTTCTTTAAATAATCTGACAGGACAAACGTAGCAGACGTTGTATTTTTTACAAAAAATTTGCTTTTTGTTAATATTCTTGAAACAAAAATGAATTATTACAGTTTCCTGTAAAATTGTCGTATTTAGTAAAGCGTTTTAACAATAGATGTCGAAGAATAAAAATAAATTATTCTAACGCTTTGACAAAGTTTTGAAAAATAATTGAACGGTCACTGTTTTTGGAAAAATTATTTTTCAAAACTTTGTCAAAGCGTTAGAATAATTTATTTTTATTCTTCGACATCTATTGTTAAAACGCTTTACTAAATACGACAATTTTACAGGAAACTGTAATAATTCATTTTTGTTTCAAGTCCACGTGGCTTGTTGTCTTATTCGAATTTTGGTTTGTGACTTAGAGGTGAGATGTCGCTATTTTCGCAACCAAAATATTTCCGTAACTGGACAATATGTATCGTTGTTGATTATAGTCACATTTCAGTCCGGGATTAACTCTCGGACGATAACATATACCTTGTACTGATGAGGCGCAATACGCCGAAACCGGTCTACAAGTTATGTTGTCCCTTCTAGTTGCAAACCAGAATGGTTGGTTTAAATCTTGTAGATTTACCAACCCCGTTTGACTTAGAAGTGTAATTCAATGTCTGTCGGGGCATGTAGCCCGGGAAGTAGTTGTTTCTTCTTCGTTGAACGGTCACTGTTTTTGGAAAAATTATTTTTCAAAACTTTGTCAAAGCGTTAGAATAATTTATTTTTATTCTTCGACATCTATTCTTGAAACACTTTGGCAAGTTTTGCTGAATACAGGGATATATTCAACTCGATTTGTTACGGAGCCATCGTTATTTGTTTCGCTAATTCTACCGCGGCTATGTGATAGTATTTCTGTTGCAGCCCTTCAGGGGTATTTTTATCCCACAAATGAATCATTTTAGTTATTTTTATTAAATTTAATGCTGTGTTTCCTTTCACAGGAATCAGAATGCAATTTTCGTCCTATAGAATCGCGGACAGCCTGCGCTTGTTGGATGTTGGAATACAACAATTTTGAATGGGTCAATAATAACTGATTTTCTTATATTTTTCTTATAAAATCTTACCTAGTTGTTTGGTACCACATGATTTCAACCGTAGTTTCTTCGAACCCTGTACGATCTGTTCTTCTCATGTTCACAGCCCAATCCTTTAAAATCGACGCTTCCACCGTCCCATTTTCATCTAATTGATACTTTCTAATATTGCATCCATGAATGATTTCCATACAACTTTTTAACAGTGAACAGTATTCTTTGGTATAATGTGGTTCTGATTAGTTGTGGATTCCTACCTGAACGAACAATTTTCAGCTCAATCACGAGGGCTAATTTTCACCGAAAAACAAATGAAAAGCGCATTGTTATATTACGTTTTCCGTCGACTTCAGTCATATTAAAAATAATTAAAAACTATTCTGTGTAATGCTGATTTCTCTAATAGAATACTCTACAAAACTATGATAATTATTAATGTTAAAATATCCAAAATAATAAAAAAAAATTATTAAAATAAAAATAAAATTGAAGGGAAAACAGTGAGTTTTGAACCGACGACCTTCACTGTTGTATCCAAATGACAGCTTAAAACCTAATTTACGTTATACGATATTAAGGTACCTAACTATAACAAATGAATATTCTTGGTTTTAAAAGATTGAGAAAAAAGGATACACCTTGTACAGTAGACCGAAAAGTTTTGTGATCAGGTTAGGTTAGGTTAGGTTTTTGATGAGTGGGTCTATAAGGCCCTCCACTGCTACTCGTAAGAGTCTATTGTGGCTCACACCTATTCAGATTTCACCAAACGAATTCAGCTTCTTAACAAAGCCGATTAGTTTATTTGGTGAATTATATTTCAAGGTCCGAGGGCGAGAGAGAATCTCTGCCAAACATCAGATACCTGATTCGAGCCGCGGCGGGGCAGGCACAAATTATATGCTCTGCTGATTCATCATCTTCCAGACAAAGACGGCAGGTCCGATCTTCCGACAGTCCAAGTTTTAGCTTATGATGATTCAGATGACAGTGGCCTGTTAAAAGATCTGTTAGACAACGTAGGTCATGCCTGCTATAGTCTAACATTTGTTTGGAGACATTCTTCGAAGGATGTATGAAAGCCTTTGCATGAACCAATCCTGGTAAATTATGCCAGAAGTCTAAAGCTCTTCTTGTCGTCCAGGTATTCAGTGATTGTTTGGCAAAACTTATTGCGATACCAATTGTAGGTTCTGGTCCGATAGAAACACGTACGGCACCATCCCTTGCAAGAGAGTCTGCCTTCTCGTTTCCTTCCATGCCAGAATGGCCAGGGATCCAGACCAGCAATACTTTATTGAGTTCTCCTATTGAGTAGAGTCTTCTTTGGCAGTCTAAAACCAATTTCGACGTTACACGGTGAGAGCTAAGTGCTTTGAAAGCCGCTTGGCTGTCCGAGAAAATTTTTATTGTTCTATGTATAAGATTGGCTTGCTCCAATCTCTCCACACATGAAACAATGGCGTAAATTTCCGCCTGGAATACGGTTGCAGAGGATCCTAGAGAGGTTGAGATTTCTGTCCTAGGTCTGCGCCCGTATACACCTGCACCAGAGCCTGAGGGTGTTTTTGAACCGTCTGTGTGCCAACAGCTGTCTGCTCTTAATAGTTCATCCTTAAGGAGGACCCATTCATCTCTATTTGGAATTAGGACGGTATAAGGCAGGCCGTAGTTTACTGTTGGAGGAATTATGTCAGAGGTCATTCCCAGAATACTGTGACTTTCAGTGTCCATTAGCATTCTGCTTCGTTCTGTATAAGCCTGATTTGTGCATTTAGAAATATGCACAATTCTGTAAGTTGTCCATCTAGCCTCTCTTTCCAAAAATATATGGAGAGGAGGTAGGTCCAGAAGGATTTCCATGGCTGCTGACGGTGTAGAGCTGATAGCACCAGTAATTGCCAGGCAAGCCTGTCTCTGTAAACCAGAGAGCTTTGCTTGGGACGTTCGCTGTAAAGCTTTTTTGCCACCAGGCAATAGCTCCATATGTGATCATTGGTCTAACGATCATCACATATATCCAATAGATTTGTTTGGGTCCCAAGCCCCCAAGCCCCAACATTTGTGACTAACACGTGTATTAAAAGGGCCATTAACAATCTCAAACATTAACGCTCTCGATTTTAAATAGCCTTTATTACTTAATACACTTGTTGGTTAAATAACTATAAATATGTACATTTGGGAAATAGACACTAACATTCGCTTCTTCTATAACTTGATGGAATAAAAATCGATTTTAAACTATTTTAATACCCCTCCGTTAATTACATTTTGTCTTAAATCTGGATAAACTTGGCCCAATCCTAATAACTCATACTGTTTATCCTTTTTGGTTAGTTATTGTTATTATACCAAAATCCACTTCCTTGTACACTAATGCAGCTTCAGTAAGTTGTAAACAGTGCCACAGTTAGGGGCTTAGTTCTTCCCAAAAATAATCTAAAATTTGTTTTTTTTTACTTTCCAATTTCTAGAAATACTACATCAAATAACTTATTTAAAAAGCTGAAGAATTGAAGAAAAAATCCATAAAAACTACTAATCGGGCATTTTATCCACCCAAAAACAACTAAATACACTGACGAGTAAAAAATAAATGTTGATAAGTTATAGATTTTATCTCCTCGATGTTATCCGACTTTTGCAATAGCAGCACTCTCAGCCTCCTAGGGTGTTCTTGGATCTGCTGTATGACTTCGGATCCGTCGTCCCATCTTCTCCCAGACATGTTCGATGGTATTTATATTTGGATTGCGAACTGGCCAATCGATCCGCCTAATTCTCACGTCATTGTTTATGTAATACATCATCCTTAAACTTTACATATAAAAAATGTACCTATAACATAAACCCCAATTAAGAGAACCTCCGTAATGTACCTGTGAGCTGCCAGGGAGCTATTCTCGATAAAGATTAACGAGTTTGTGAATAAATTCCTTCCCAAACCATAATCGAGCGAAATGTAAATGGAAGTCGCTAGTCAATACAACATCGACAATACAACTGTGGGTCTTCTCCATATTCGCCGACGTCCGTCTGATCCAGTGAAGGAAAAACTAGACTTTTCCTAACAGTCCACTCAATACTATTTACATATCTAGCATCTTCGACATCTTCGACACAAATAAACGGTCTCTTTGGGTGGTGACTCTATTTGGCCCGGATCCTGGTCTTCCAGTTATCACACCAGTCTCTTGGTAACGCCGGTACACCTTTTTACACCACAAAGGCTCACGCCAACAATGATTGTGGATTCATGTTGTCCCCGATCATCTTGTAACGACGCTACAATTCTCGACGCAACAAAAGGATCTAAAGGCACTACACCTTACAACCGATAGATTATGCAGAGAGAAATCGACTATTCTGAAAAATAGTCACCAAATGTGAATTTACAAGTAACGCCCTTGATATAGTGACACTTTACGACAAATGAGCCAATTGATTTACTTCCTTCTATTACAATAAAACACTCATTTTTTGCTCGCTAGTGTATATACAGGGCATGCAATATAGGATTTTTTAAAGAAATGTGTGTGAAAAATTAGAAAATTTACAGTTGTGAATTTGGTATGTCTTTTACCCCTCTAAGGTTAATTGTTTGAGTGTTAAAAAAAGTTTCATGTACTGAAATGGAATGAATTAAAACGATTTTCGTGTTAAATAGTTGTTTGAAAAGTTCCTAGCATTGTACATATAGCCCCTTTGGTATATTAAATTCGGATATACCACTGAATGGGGATTTACATGTCGAATTCAAACGTTTACCCTTCGCATATTCCCTAAGATTAGACAACAAACAAATTAGTAACCGTTTATCCCTCTTTCTCTTACACCAGAAAGCACACATTGTGTAACAATGTAGAGAGTCCTTTTATGCGAAACTATGAAATCGGATTTCTTTCGGAACGGTTTACATCTCAAAATTAAAAAAAGAATTTTTCAAAGAAAACGATAAGATGTTGATATTTTTTGGCGTCTAGAGATGATGATTTTTACATTAAAATGATTTACTTTTCGTTTTTATTTCATGAAAAGAATTATAACTTTGTAAGAATATACAGGGTGTCCAGAAACTCTCCTGCCAGTACTATATGACTCGTGCAATTTCCGTATCCTCCATTTGGAATATTATTCATAAAGAATCCGTTTCACTTTCAAAAAGTTCTTGCGATGGTTAATGATGATTTCCCTCTAGTAACCAGATTTTGCAAACTCTCCTGCCAGCAAACTGGTTACTAGACAAAAAAAACCAAGATCTCAATTTTGTCTCAAAAAATTTGTTTTGCGATGAAGCTACGTTTACTTTTAACAGAACATTTAATTTACATAATGCACATAATTATGCGTACATTGGTGAAAGTCCTCACGCCATGAAAGGGACGAAGCACCAGCAAGGATCGAGTATAAATGTCTGGTTAGGTGTAATCGGCAATCAACTACTGGGACCAGTAGAGTCACCTGGCCGTTTAACAGGACAGACTTACCTTAACTTTATTGCAAAATAATTCATCTGATTGAATGGATGACGTTCTTCTAATGACACGGCAAATTTATGGTTCATGTTCGATGGTTTTCCTGCTCATTTCAAACGAGTAGTTCGTCAATATCTTGACACTACGTGGAAAATCGATGGATTGAACGAGGAAGACCAGTCAACTGGCCTGCAGAATCGCCAGATTTCAATTTTTGTATTTGGGCTACTTAAAATCATTAGTTTATGCTGGTCCAATCGCATTCAGCTGTGGGAAATTATAAGGGTGCATGTAATGAAATTCAAAATGATCCCAGAATTTTTCAAGAGTTAGACATCCTTATAGAAACGATTGAATTTATATCTTGAAACAAATGTTCGTCATGTAGAACATAAGTTTGTCAAAAAATTTTACCAAATTTACCCGTTGCCCCTTACACGTTGAACGCTTGTGAAAAAACACAGGTTTGTAATAAACAATTTATCACCGCAGGGTTCTGGGTTATACAATGTACCAATTTTGAAGTTTGTAGGTAGTGGTTTTTGATATAAACTTAAAAAATTGACTCGACAGCTTCATCTTCAAAGGGCGTCAGATTCCTTGGGAGGAACTTTTAGATAAAGGTAAATTAGGTTGGATGGATATAAAATCACATATCTATAGTTTGCGTTTGGCAGAAAAGTTTCTGGACTCCCTGTATACAGAGGAAAATCGTCACATCCAGTATGTTTAATAAAAAACTTGTTCAGGAACGCCATTATACCTACATTCCAACTTTTCTCACCTTGTTTTAGGTGCATTTCTACAAAGACAGTATTTTTATGGTCTTGAAAACTACTATAAAGTAAGAAGTAACGGGATAATATCTATACAGATCCATGAAACATGTTACCTCATACAGCAAAATTTACACACGAAGTGTCTTTTTATTTCCGTTGACTATATCGACACGTAACATGAATATAGAAAAGAAATTCGAACGTGAAACGTCTTCTTGAAAAGCAATATTCATGCAATCTACTTCTTACATAATATTAAGCAAAAAGTTATATAATTATCAAATAAAATCAATATATAACAAATTCCACAACAGGAATATACGAATATAACATATTACTCAAGTTTCTAACCAAACGACGTTAAAACATTGATTTTTGAAGGTTACGACAAGTAAAGAGCAATGGGTAAGTTACGTCAACGAGGTAATAAAAATATAGAGTTTATCATTTAAGATCAGTTTAGAAATCAACTAGCAAATTACCTTCATTATAAAAGTATTGTAGACATTATCACCCGAGTATCATTCACGAATATTCTCTTTCTCACGAATATTTTACTTTTTACTTAAACATCTTAATCTAACCAGATATTTCGCTGTTCTTAGTAAGGACGGCTCTGCTTCTTTTGCGGAAGTAGCAAAACCTACAATGACAGTATGATTGGCAAGACTGTTATCCTGTACCTGTGCACTGTCATCTGAATGTGAACTTCGCTATATAATATCATCAACATATCTATACCAAAATAAAATATCCTTGTCTAAATGGGATTTGAAAATAGTAGTCTCCGAATTATCCATAAAAATATCTGTTAATATTGGTGATATGCACTTTCTGTTAGCAATTCCTCTTTTTGTCAATGAAATTTGATTTGATTTTATTTAATAATTAATTATTCCACATAGTAAGAGGGGTGGCTATTAATGTGTTAACAAGTTATACAGGCTGTTTCACGACGAGCTCACACCATCTATATATTGGAGACTACCCACACGATATAAAAATTGGCATATATGGACAAACAATTATGGCGAATTTATGGAAAATATTTTGACATACATGCCACTTCCGGTCATATCAATGGTGAACAACAACTTTTTTATTTTAAAAGTTACACCCTGTATATTATTAACTTTTCGGATTCTACGTTAAATTTTAATGTCACTTTGTCACTATATCTAAAATGTATACTTATCTATTCTACTTATAATTTTCTTAATAAAAAATTGACAGGTGCCTACCTTCATATTGAAAATTATGTCTGAACATCCCCAAATAAAAAACATTTTGTCGGGTTGATTACTAGGACGATCAAGGTAATTGGTGACATGTCGAAAACTTTTTTTTATATAGAGGGTTGTTCAAAAAATGATGGAGAGTTAAAAATAAAAAATGTTAAGTATCTTCATTCTTTTAAATGAAACAACTATTTTTTTATTCTTTTACTTAATTCTAAGGCCGAAAATAAGGGCAATTTATGTTCACTTGCGTCCAGCCTCACCGTTTAATTTTGTAGTCCGCATGCACGCATGCGCATTTCATGATCAGTTTGCCTCGTCATGTCCTTTTGAATTTTTAGGTTATAATAATTAGGAACTAATACTTGTTTTTGTTTCTAATAAGTTTCATAATTTTTTTGGTTAAAACAGATCATTGGTTAATTTTTGAAGAAGGGGAAGGAAAAATAACCATTCCATTCACTCTGTCCCTTCTGTATAGCTTTTTCAATAATTTTCCTTGCCCTTCTCGATAAATTAGAAGGCAAACTGATCATTGAATGCGCATGCGTGCATGCGGGCTACAAAATTAAACAGTGAGGCTAGACGCAAGTATTATGATCACTTCCCTTTACTCAATTTTAAGCGTTTTTGAGATATTAATATGTATTTAAAAATCTTAATTATTCCAGCCTTATTATTGAGTAGGCGTGGGCAGTGTTATTTATTATTTTATTTTAGCAGGCTGTGTATTTACCTGTCATAATTAAATAGTATTAATTGTCATTATTTGAAGTCAATCGCATCGTACACTGACAGAAATTGCTCGTTTGGAATTAAACAATGAAGATATCTGAATTTACTTTTAATACATGGTGAATGTGACAGAGTTGTTACTTACATGTGTTTTATTTGTTACAAGATAGCCAGATCGACCCCGACTCAGCCGTCACACAGTGAAAAGAATATTAAACAATTTAACACAATTTGGTTGTTTTCAAGCGAACGTTAAGAAAGTTTTTTAAACAAAAATTTTGGATAAATTCAACAAAAAAAAATATTTTTTTTACAGTGTACCAGAACCACTTTCGTACAATATATACATTCTTCGTAAAATTCAGATTGAAAGATCCGAGTAGCTCTGTCTTAACCATAAACTCATTTTGTATTGCTAAAATATGATAATAGGTGAATTCAAGTCAACACTTCTCTTCAACTCAGGTACGAGTTTAATTTGATATCTTCCGAGTAATTCAACTGTGGCAGAGTGCCTTGTTCCAACTAAATTACGGAATTTTCTCAAATGAGTTTCCTTAAAAATATTCGTGCAGAATGCGTTTTTTTGCAGAATCTCATGCAAAACCGTGTTGTATAATGGTGATAGCTTGGTAGAGATGAGGCAGTCATACAGTGCGTCCATAAAGTAACGCAAAAATTCATTATGTTGAATGTGTTATAGTCTATAGTAATTTTGATAAACGCTGAACATTCACATTAAATACAATAAAGAGTAAAAAATGTTATATCAATGCTTTGGAAGAGAATGAAAACAATAATTTAGGTATGTAATACAGGGTGAGTCAATAGGAACTACTCGTATTGAGGCCGTTGAAGGGAATATCGAATGAATATTGAAAATTATCTGCTCCCATTGTTTACTAATATACAAGAAATACTGTGAATTTTGATTGAAATTCCTTCTGGTCATAACTTTTGAATGGTAAGTTAGTAAGTGACGTAACAGCTTTTTCTATATTTTTCAGGAGAGCCCAAAAACCGTTTGACCCACCATTCATTATTAACTATTACTGATATAACACAAAATATAACACACATTTTTAAGTATTCAGAACATTCATTAAATTCAATCAATGTTTATGACCTGTCGTACCATTAAACCAAGATTAAGCTAAAATCTGGTTTAAATATAAATTTTGTGTTGCATTGCTAAGCCGGAATAATGCCGGTGCAGCCTACAGAACTTAAACTCGTTTAGGGCGAGTTGTACCAACAAGGTTTAAAACATAACTAATGGTTTAAGCAAAATGGGTGTTGTACCAGACTGGATCAGTGGGTAACCAGAGTTTTGCCAACGGGTTTGTTAACCGCCCAAAAGTGAGTGGTTAAAACGATAAACCCAGTTTTCTAACCTAAAAACTTTGTGTCAGTGGATTATGTCATTTTTTTATTTTTACCAAATTATAATAATGGAATATCCTGATTTACCAAATTTTAGTGATGACGAAGATTTTAATGAACTTGTAAATTTACGTTCTTCTTTTGCCGTAAAGTTTTCTGACATTTTTTATTCTTATTCATTTTCAGTAAATAAAATAATATGCAAAAGCAAACAACACTAAGGATGGCGATCTGAAATCGATTAATCGAAGAATCGATTCCTCGAACCGAATAATTCGATTTTTTAAATCGATATGTTTTATTGAATCGATTCAGTGAATCGATATTTCACCCTTGAAAATCGACTTTCGATTTTTTTTTGTGTTTTTGGTAGAGCGGCTTTTTTTTCAAGTAGTGATGAGAGCGGAACCGCTCGGATCCCAGTAGACTCGACAGACACTGTTGCTTTTTTTTTCAAAAAAGCTTATAGGGAACTCTATAAGTAGGGATGTTTGAAAAATTAAACGATTTTTATATAAATTGATTATTATTTTGTTATAATCGATTTTTAATTATCGATTTTTCGAGTAATATTAATCGATTTTGTATACATTACGTGTATTTAAGGAGTGGATTTTCGAAAACGGCTCTCGTATTATTTATTGACTATTTTTCAAAATTTTGACACCTTTTGACGATTATTGACCATTTCTCAAAATTTTTGACCATTTTTTAACAATTATTGACAGTTTTTGACAAACATCGTCCATTTTTAACAATTAATTGACCAATTTTGACAGTTTTTTAACAATAACCGATCATTTTTTAAAAATTATTGACCAATTTTGACATTTTTCAACAATTGTTGACCATTTTTCCAAACTTTTTGACAATTTTTGACCATTTTTTTGAAATTATTGACCATTTTTTACAATTATTGACCAATTTTGACAGTTTTTCAACAACTTCAACAACTATTGACAATTTTTTAAAAAATTATTGACCAATTTTGACAGTTTTGCAAGAATTACTGACCATTTTCCCAAATTTTATCAATTATTGACAATTTTCAACAATTTTTTACAATTATTGGCCAATTTTGACAGTTTTTCAACAATTATTGACCGTTTTTCCAAACTTTTTGACAATTTTTGACCATTTTTTTGAAATTATTGACCATTTTTTACAATTATTGACCAATTTTGACAGTTTTTCAACAACTTCAACAACTATTGACCAATTTTGACAGTTTTGCAAGAATTACTGACCATTTTCCCAAATTTTATCAATTATTGACAATTTTCAACAATTTTTTACAATTATTGGCCAATTTTGACAGTTTTTCAACAATTATTGACCATTTTTTACAATTATTGACCAATTTTGACAGTTTTTCAACAATTATTGACCATTTTTTTAAATTATTGTCTAATTTTGACAGTTTTGCAACAATTACTGACCACTTTTCAAAATTTTTGACAATTATTGACAATTTTCAGCAGTTTTTGACAATAATTGGCAATTATTGACCATTTTTTAACAATTATTGACAGTTTTTAACAAAAATTGTCCAATTTTAACAGTTTTTGACCATTATTGACCAATTTTGACAGTTTCGCAACAATAACTGATCATTTTTTAAAAATTATTGACCTTTTTTTAACAATTATTGACCAATTTTGACAGTTTTGCAACAATTATTGACCATTTTTTCAAAAATTTTTAACAATTATTGAACATTTTTTTAAAATTATTGACCATTTTTCAACAATTATTGACCAATTTTGACAGTTTTTCAACAATTAATGACCATTTTTCCAAATTTTTTCACCATTTTTTTTAATTTTTGGCCATTTTTCAAAATTTTAACAATTATTGTCAATTTTCAACAGTTTTTGACAATTATTGACCATATTTCAAAATTTTTGACAATTTTCATATAATTTGATTTTTTTTCAATCCGATAAATATCGTTAACGAATAAATCTCTAAGTTTATTATCGGAATATATACGAAAAGCATGTCCATTTTTAAAACAATCCAAAAAAAATCAACGATCTTTTCGCAGAAATCGATTTATTTTTTATTAAAATCGATTTTTTCGACAAATCCATTCATTTTGAATAAAGAAAAATCGATTTTTATTTTATCGATGATTCTTTTCCATTAATCTCACACATTCCTAATCCGATACTTTGTGATAATAATATGGCAATAAAAAAATTATTGTTATTATTATCGAACTTAAAAAAAATCCCCAATTTTACTGATAAGAGATCCCGGAGAGAGATTGTTTATTTAGGGGTACCTTTCTTGTTGTTTTTAAATAAAAAAGATCGATTTATATTTACATTGTAAAAAATACAAACTTGAAAAAAATCGATTTTCTTGAAATCGATCTTTTAGACCTCGATTTTTTTATGTATCGATTAATCAGGTTACGATTCGAATCGATTTAAAAATCGATCTTTTTTAGAAAGAATCGCCATCCCTAAACAACACTTCAGGAACTGAGGGTTAGAATCGCATTAAAAATTCTTCTTTTATATTTTCTCTTTGGCAAAACGTAAGTAATTTACCCCACAGTAGTTCATTCGTCTAACATTCATTGATACCAACCTTTCAAAATGATTGATTAACAAAACTGCACGAAAGCACCACTGGTACAACACGCACCGGTTTAAACTTTTGTTAAATTTAACCCTATGGTTAAATAAACCAGGTTTAGCCGAGTGTTGGTACAACTCGCCCTTAAGATTATAAACCTGGATTAGTTAACCCATGTTAGCTAGTAAGTTGGTGCAAACACTATACTGGGTGTCCCAGACGTTTCTGACCCATTTTAACTGCAAAAATCTCGGAACTCAGAAACGATAGGGAGGTGCGGTTTTCGTTGAACAATTTCTTTTTATATAAAGTTTTTTCAGTTTAAATGTTTAATTAATGAAATCTTATATAGGGTGTTTTAAAAAAATGGTATTTTTAAATGCAAATATCGTCTATTTTTTTTAAGAAACACCCTATATATTTTTATTCTATCTGAAAGCTGAACTCTTCCATTTTCTAAAAATGTATAGTTTGTTGAAGTTTAGATGAAAAATGAATAAGTTATTTGATTTCTAATGATAGGCTGTTATGTAGACATCTAGAGGCGTATGCTTTGACTTGACGATTCCAGACTTTTTTATATGGTTTTTCATGGAAGGTAGATGTGATCATCCTTTTCCAGAGACTCTGAAATAACTGCGAGGCAACATTGTCCGAACATTTCCAGAAATTACCCCAGAAATGTTACGCAATCCTTTTGATCACTTTTTGTTCAGGTTGCAAAAATGTATGGATCAAAATGGACAAGACTTGGAACATCTTAAATATTTTTATTAAACTAGATAATTTATAATAATTTTTTTCCAATCTTAGGTATTAGTTAGCAGGCAAATTTTGTGATTTTTTTTTATTGAAAACGTATGTGTCAGACACCTTTATCTGATAAACAAGACCTAATCATTAAAAACCAAATAACTTACTCATTTTTAATCTAAACTTCAAAAATTATACATTTTCGGATCGGGAAAGAGTTCAGCTTTCAGTTAGAATAAAAATATATAGGGTGTTTCATCAAAAAAATAGACGATATTTGCAATTAAAAAATACCATTTTTTAAAACACCCTATATAAGATTTCACTAATATAACATTTATACTGAAAAAACTTTATATAAAAATATATTGTTCAACGAAAACCGCACCTCCCTATCGTTTCTGAGCTCCGAGATTTTTGCAATTAAAATGGGTCAGAAACTTCTGGGCCACCCAGTATTAAAAGTGACATCTTTTTAGAAGTGGTGAAAATTTGTTTGTAAAATAATGAAAATTGCTAAATATCAGCTAGCAGGCATTGGTCAAATTAAAAAAAATCATTGATGAACGTAAACATAGAGTATTAATTTGGCGCGTGGGGAATTAACATATAAGTTTTTATGGCTCTCTCCACGATTAAGGACAAATTTCCTCTGCATTAGCTTGATAATACATTGTACTTTTGTTTTTCAATTTTCTTTGTGCTTCTTTTTCCCTACACTTCCCTTATTAAATACTGCACAGAAAATTACTTAAAATCATGGAGATACTACAGATAGAGGCAACAAGCCATAGGCCGCTGTGTAAGTGGGAATTTCCGTCTGAACTCTGTTGAGAGAGAAAGAGACAGATGATCAGAGATTTTTCTGTATTTGTCTGTGTCTACAATATACGCGCCATTAGAGAAAGACAACCTGAACCTCTGACTTTCTATCTCTCTCTTACATGCTGACGAGTGCCGAGCTGGCTTTTTGCCTCTATCTGTAGTATATATTTGCTTCAAATTCAAATATTGGTTGAGCTGCATTCCATGAACCTCGTATGGAGGTTTTTTTGCTAATCAGAAGATATGAGTCAATTGAGATTGAATGGTAACATTTTCTGCTCATTTTACAGCGTTTGATATAGTGCTGTAAAGTGAATCTCCTTCTCTTCGTCCATGAAGAGATTCGAAAAACCTTGAGGATATTTTCTTCAGGTTTTTTCTGTTTTCTACTGTGCTTTCTACATCATAGCGGAAAAGAATATAATTTTTATTTTGTAAGGAACATCAGAAAATAAGTTTACATCTTTCACACCGTTGTTCATAGATTTTTAAGGTTTCATAGATTGAGGTAGCAACTTTGTTCCTACCCCTTTTACTTTGACACTGGTGCGAGGTTAATCAGTGACATCCGTGGCTTCACCATACTGGGCTAGGCCGGCGGCAACGAATGAATGAATGAATGAATATCTAAAGAAATGTTATATAGGGCGATGTTTTCCAAAACAGCTTGTACCTCTTGGTACTAGTAATTAAAATTGAAATTTTTCTATTTTTATACTTTCTTAAGTTTTGATTAGAGTTTTCAAAAACCATCTACATGGTGACACCATCACTTGTAGACCGGTTTCGGCGTTTTTGCGCCTCATCAGTACAAGGTAGATGTCATCCGCCCAGAAGCACTGAGAGCATAATCGTGAACTGGAGACAACGCTGAAACCACATCAATACATTAACCCCAGTAAAGGCAATGCTAAGAATGCGATAACAGCGGCATCCCCACATCTAACCACTAACCACTAACCAAAATTTTATATTGACAAAAAAACCATCTCGGTTTTGTAGTTATTTACTTAATTACAGACAATCAATGTCTGTCGTGGCTTATAGCCAGAGAAGTAGTTGTTGCTTGTTAGTGAACGGTGAACGGAAAAATATGACAATTTTTACAGGAAACTGTGAGAAAATTGAGTAATTTCGATAAAAATTCACATTTCGCCATGAATATTAGTAACCAATAGGAGCAGACACTGTTTAATGGTCATTTAAATTTCTTCATAGAAGCCTTAATAGGAGGTGGGAGCATGTACAGTTCGTCATAACTCACCCTGCAGACTGAGTTCCACATTTCACATACATTTGAAATGTAGTCAATGTGAAGGGATATTTTTAATCCCATCGATAGCAAACGCCGCCCAATGGCGGCACATATCTTTTATAAATTATTAGATTCCGGCGATAGATCCAAAATGGCATACTAATGAATTACTAATAAATTATATTCATAAAGCTTATTGGTCGTCTAGCAAATAGTTATAATATAAGCATACCTGTACAAGTCACGGTGCCACTGGCGGGTATAACTTACCGACTTAGATGGTGGAAATACAAAATACTGTAATTAGGTTACTTTAGTTCTTCTTTTATTTTAGCAGCCATGCTGGGATGTGCCAGTTCTTAAAAATTTTCTTAAATATAGTAATAAAATTGTTTTAATTAATTATTTTTTCCAGCAATTTTAAACGCCTTATTTTAATGATAACAAATAAATTCATATATTTTTTAGAAATATTTTCAAACAGCATTTTAAGATCGTCACGACCTAATAATTTACTGAAGTCAGGAAAACTTTTGTGTAGTGTAGTGACTATAGTGAGCTTGGAAATTTTACATGTGACAAGCTTGCTTTTTCCTCATGTCTTCACATTGACTTTAGAAAGAGAATAACACCACCTAAGATTTGTATCAAACAGCCATTTCATAGGATAATTATATTTGTTTTGCTAGTGTAGTGTGTGAAATTAAAAAAATTGACATTTTTTCATGTATGACTCACTACACAACCCCCTTTTAAGTATCAGCTTCTTATAACCCAGTTTACTCCAATAATTCTAGTTGTAATTCTTTAAGTAACTGTAGATTTATAATATAAGTAACGATATTTAAAAGAACAGTACATCCCATCTCTGCACTTGCATAGCTATGCATAAATTTTGGAAGATATCCCGCTCTTTTTATACGGGCTTTCCTCGATACCGGCGACAGACAAAGTTAAAAACAGGACTTACATTTTCCAGAAACGTTATTATAATCTAACATTTATAGCAGTATGAGCTCTGCTTCTAGATTGCAGTTAACTTGCAATTCGCCCACATTTCAGAAACTGCAGAAGCAAAGTTAGTTATTCTTGTATGTATGTATGAGCGTAGCGCTTATCGAAAGCTATGATTTTTAAATTCAGAATGTTCTGCAGTTAATGTTTTTTCTCTTGTGTACAAGGTGAAGTCATAAAAGCAAATTGTTTTGTTTAAGTGTAAAAACTTTAGATTTTAACCTGAAAATATTTTTTGCTCGACACTTAAAGTACAATATAAATATAAAATAAAATCAATAAACAAATTCCACAAAAGAAATACAGGCAGTTTCACGACGAGCTTACACTATCTATATATTGGAGACTACTGACACGATTTCTATAAAAATTGGAAAGGAGAACAAGTTATGGCAAATTTATGGAAAATATTTTGACATACATGTCACTTCCGGTTATACCGAAAGTGAACGACAACTTTGTTATTTTAAATGTAACACCCTGTATATTATTAACTTTTCGGATTCTACAATAATTTTAATGTCACTATATCGAAAATTTATACTTATCGAGATACACATTTTTTTAATAAAAAATTGACAGGTGCAGACCTTCATATAGAAAATTCTGTGTGAACATCCCCAATACCAAATAAAAAACATTTTGTCGGGTTGATTACTAGGACGATCAAGGTGACGATTGGTGACATGTTAGAAAAATGTTCAAATTTCAAGTTAAAAAATTCTTAATTTTTGTCAATGAATTAACCATATTTTTATTATTTTACTCAATTCTAAGGGTAGTTTATGTTCACTTTCCTATACCCAATATTAAGCATTTTTGAGATATTAATATGTATTTAAAAATATTAATTATTTCAGCCTTATTATGGCGTAGGCGTAGGCCGTGTTATTTATTATTTTATTTTAGCAGGCTGTGTATTTACCTGTCATAATTAAATAGTATTAATTGTCATTATTTGAAGTAGTCAATCGTATTGCATTAAACAATGAAGATTATCTAAATTTATTTTTAATACCATGGTGAATGTGACAGAGTTGTTACTAGAACATATGTGTTTTATTTGCTACAAGATATCTAGATCGACCCCGACCCAGGCGTCACACAGTGAAGAGAATATTAAACAATTTAACACAATTTGGTTGTTTTCAAGCAAACTCTAAGAAAGTAAAGCCTGTTATTAATAATAATGATAATAAAATTGAAATTTTAGTTATTTTTGACTTTGTTGGGACGTTACACCCCTAGGTTTCGTTTTCGTTAATTCGAAGGACCACCCTTTGAAGGGACGATGATAAAACATTAAACTCGATTTATTTAACACAACAAAACATTTACTTATTTTAAACATAAAAAGTTGTTACATCTATTTAAAATTAAATTGTCTTTTTAACCGACCACCTCGTAATGAGTACTGTCCGATGCTCCCTTTTGTACTACTCTTCGCGCGCTTCACTTCTGTTCGCTCTGCATTCAGGCGGTGGTGCCGTATTGATTTTAAATTAAGTTCATTTGGGGGCTGAACATGCCGCCTGCGTTGAAAAGTACAACTTTTCAAAATATATTAAATCTAGTAACATATTTACATTAATAAAATTAACAAAATCCTTTGTGTTCAAATTAATATGACATACAAGTCAAAAATTAAACAGAATTTTAACAAATCTATTTGCGATGATAAAAAACGTTAAGTTTCTGTATTTACTGGCAAAACACAAATTTTCGAGATTGACCTTTTCAATACCGAACCATTTGCTAACCGCACTGACACAACGCGTACCACATTGTCTTTTCCAGGATGCAATTCCACTATGCGAGCCATGGGCCATCGCAAAGGAGGCAAATTGTCTTCTACTAACACAATTAATGTGCCAACTGCCAGTATCAGGAATGGACAAACCGCAAGTGGCGCAAACTCTCCACAATACAGTATAGGTATGTGAGTTAAACTGCAAGTGGCACAAACTCTCCACAAACAATATTATAACTACTGTAAGTGGCACAAACTCTCCACAGTACAGCAAAATAATATTACACTGCAAGTGGCACAAACTCTCCACAGTACAGCAAAATAATAATACACTGCAAGTGGCACAAACTCTTCACAGTACAGCAAAATAATAATACACTGCAAGTGGCACAAACTCTCCACAGTACAGCAAAATAATAATACACTGCAAGTGGCACAAACTCTCCACAGTACAGCAAAATAATAATACACTGCAAGTGGCACAAACTTTCCACAGTACAGCTAAATAAGGTTACACTGCAAGTGGCTCAAGCTCTCCACAATACAGGGGGGTGGAAGGAGATATAGGTGACGTGAGAAGTCACCCTGTATCAGGAATGGACAAACCGCAAGTGGCGCAAACTCTCCACAGTACAGTATAGGTATGTGAGTTAAACTGCAAGTGGCACAAACTCTCCACAGTACAGCTAAATAAGGTTACACTGCAAGTGGCTCAAGATCTCCACAATACAGGGGGGTGGAAGGAGATATAGGTGACGTGAGAAGTCACCCTGTATCAGGAATGGACAAACCGCAAGTGGCGCAAACTCTCCACAGTACAGTATAGGTATGTGAGTTAAACTGCAAGTGGCACAAACTCTCCACAGTACAGTAGGATTGGATGAATAGGAAATGCAACAATAAATTAATGTTCTTAATAACGTTGAATATTAAAGAACTTTAAACAAAGTTATTATTAAAAATAATTAGCAAATATATATACTCTATGTGATAAAATATCTTTTAAATTCAAATATCAAATAACAGGCAAAACTGAATTACTCTGAGATAGACTCACCTATTTAACTCCTGATATGCACCACAATACACACTATATTTTAATAGATTTATTTGGCTCAAGTGAACACTTTAGTTATTTTCTAGAAACTAAAACTCAAATCGTTCTTAATATTTTCTTTCCCCTTTCGTGGCCTCGAAGACTACGTGACATTATTGTACTTTACTTATCTGTTTCAGACAATTGGTTGTTTTGTCGAGAAATGGATTTCTGAAATATTAGGGTATGCCCATGATTTAATTCATTTTACTTGAAACGAAAACTATTTTAAGAATAACAGGGCGAGAAAAAAAAATTGTCTTACAAAATTTTGATTTGAATTATTATTATTATACATTGCCTCGAGGGTTAAACATTTCTTTGTTAAAAATTCGATAAGTTCATTCAACGTTGGTAGTTTTTTGTCTGTTTGTTTCGACTCCCAATCGCGTTTTGTTCTGTCGTCAAGTTTTTGTAATATTATTGGGATTAACATAAGATCCCAGTGTTCCACCGGTATATGCAATTTTTCTAAGGCGGTTTTATTTTGATGAACAGAATCTAGCAACGATCTTATTTGGACTGCCGATTCTTTCGGAACTTGAGGCAAGTTAAATAATAACGCGTTGACGTTATGGTTTATGATAGCGCGTTTATTTTCGTATCGTTTTTGCAATAAATCTAACGCTATTGAATAATTTGCGGTTGTTACATTTAAAGAATCGATAAGTTTTAACGCATCCCCTTTACAACATATTTTTAAATATAAAAACTTGTCAATTTCGCTTATATCAGTTCGATTATTTACTAAGGAATCAAATATATCTTTGAAACTGTACCATGTTTCATATTTACCATAAAAACTTGGTAAACCTAAATCGGGTAATTTGGCAATTCCGCCGGCTGAATGCGATGAAAACAATGGTATACTTGCTGGCGCGTTTCCTAAGCAAGAACCCGATCCCGACGCTGCCGTTTCTGAAAACATTCGATTTTGTTCTATCTTCTCATTTTGTTTTTTATGGTCTACGAGTAGCCTTTTTGCGTACGCGATTTTTGAATAAAATGTCGATTTCGGTGTCTAAGCGGTTGTCCGTTTCCGCCGGTACTAAGTATTCGAGACGAGTTTGTATTCTATCAAATTCCGAAAAATCTTCTTCTACGCTTTTCAGTCTTGTTTCTTTTTGGAAAATATCTTCTTTGTTTTCGATTAAAAATGTATTAAAACGTTCTAATCGTGCGCATATCACCTTTCAAGCGTGATTCAACTCGGAAACCTCGCTATCTTCTCGAGATGCTTCTTTTTTACTTCTAACCATTTTGACCAACGACAAATCAAATGGCGACAATTTACGAGAGAATGCGATATTGTTTGTTACGTTTGTTTGATAAATGACAATTTTTTGCAGCGTGCAAGTTTACAAAACTTCTCCTATTCGATTATTTTACGAGACGATATATTTTACTTTTTGTTTTTTCGATGAGCGATTTCTTTTTACGATAAACGATATATATTTTGACTTTGAGTCCATGTACTCAAAACCGATAAAAAAGAACACAATATCTATTTCAATACGAGATTTTTGTAACGATTTAATGTGACTTACACAAACATAAACGAGATAGGTAATTAAACGAGAAAATAACGATAAATATTGTTGTCTACGAGATAGGTATGTATAAACGGGTAAAAGACATTAAATAACGATTAGGATGTAAGAAAGGAATCATAGAAACGATCTCACCTGATCCTCTTCTCTTACGTGATTCGTGGGCTTCGTTGACTGTAGGTATCCACCTGGCCGAAACTACTTCTATCCTGCTCGAAATGACCAAAATGTTGGGACGTTACACCCCTAGGTTTCGTTTTCGTTAATTCGAAGGACCACCCTTTGAAGGGACGATGATAAAACATTAAACTCGATTTATTTAACACAACAAAACATTTACTTATGTTAAACATAAAAAGTTGTTACATCTATTTAAAATTAAATTGTGTTTTTAACCGACCACCTCGTAATGAGTACTGTCCGATGCTCCCTTTTGTACTACTCTTCGCGCGCTTCACTTCTGTTCGCTCTGCATTCAGGCGGTGGTGCCGTATTGATTTTAAATTAAGTTCATTTGGGGACTGAACAGACTTATTGTTGCTTATTATATTTAGGTCGTGTTTTTTTAATGTAATTCCACATACGTAAATTACAAGAACTTATAACAAATTAAGTGTTCAAAATTTCGTCGACGAACCTCCAAGTATTTAGTAAGTCTTTTTATCACACCTTCGTTTGTTGCACGCCTAATCATTGCTGCAGGGAGAGGATTGAATGCATTGAGAACTCTACGTCACAATCTTCTTTTGTTGTTAGGTGATGGGAATACACCTCATTTTTTATGTAGCCCCATATAAAAAAATCTAAAGGTATTATATCTGGTGAACGAGGAGGCCACCGAAAAGGACCATTGTCAACTATCCACCGATCTTCAAACGTCTCATCTAAAAATTTGTGGAGAAGTGAGGAGGAACTCCGTCGTGAAGGAAAAATATTTTTCTAAATGTATACGGTGGTAAACGATCTAAATAATTTGTTTTTAATGCTCTCAATATATCAAGATATATTTGACCCTAAAAAGTAATTTTTAGAAAATAAAAAAAAATTCAAATTATATGTTATCACAATTTCTGACGGTTTAAGTTCCCATCAGAAAAGTGAAGAGCTACTACCTGGTTGTCTCTGTTTAAACATTAAACTCCCATCGCACTTGAAAACCACGTACTCTTGTGTAACACATAAGCCAAACGCACGGTGTAGTCTAACGAAAGCTTATCGAGGAGCTTAAAGCGGATGAGGTAATGGGGCAACCCATTGACGAAATAGCCACGAGATATAGCTTTTATAATAAGTTCCAAATAACTATACCAGGTAGGGAAGACTGAAAAAAAGGTGTACCCATACAGGCTGAGGCAACCTGGTATGCTGACGGCTCCAAGGAAGAAGTGGGTGTAGGAGCCAGAATTGTAAACCTAAAACAAAGGATAGCTATTCCAATAAGCTTATTTGCTTATTTGCAATAAACAGTATTTATTTTCAATTACTGACAGCGACAGTCGCAGCACCCTTGATACGACATTTAAAATATCATTTGGACCTAAACATCAATACAGAGAAGTAATCGTACATACTAAACCACTGATTTATACAAAGTGGAAACTTCAGTCAATTCGATTTTATGAGAGCATAGAGGATTTTTAATTTAAACCGTACAATCACAGAAAATTCGCATTTTTTCGTAAATTATAGGGAGAAACAATAATAATCATAAATTTTTATAACATGTTGGGTTGTTCTAAGCTGCTCAGTTAAAACCGCTTCTCGATATCATTAGTGTAGTGAAAAATTGACCAGTACTGTAGTCGGTCTATATTTTAACGATAAACTGCTCCTGAACAATAGCTCAAATTGGTATTAAACCATACATTTTTAGAAAGTAGTTCAGGTAATCCGATGGAACAACAACATACAGGGTGTTTCATTTGAAGTTTCAAAGCTATTGATCTCCAAAAAACCCACATTTTTTCTTGGAGTCAAGGGAAACTAAAATCAAATTGGCAACAACGTGAGAAAAAAATTTAATTTTCTAAGCCATACAGTCAACACCACTTCACGATACCTCAACTGGTTTCCTAGTTATGGGCTAATTGAATGTGTCTGAATAAAAATGATCAGCCTGTATTTTGAACATAACTATACGGGCACCATCAAAATAACTTCTCAAGTACAAGTTATTTACTGAATTGTGAAATTCAAGACCATTATTAGATCATAGCTATAGTTACACCGTTATAAATAGGCAACAGTGGGAAAAATGTTCTTACAGAGAGGACTTTTTGGTGGGGTTATCAAAAAAGCTTTCCCCTGATAGGGTTGAACGTAGAAGCTAATGAAGATAAAAAACACGAGTATATTCCTTGTTCTCCTAGGCTGGCAATTGTAGGTTGGATTTCAAATCATGATGGTGTACCTGGTTTATAACTTTTGCATTTTTTTTGCCGGGCCAAATTTTCCAGTTGAACATTTTTTAGATGGAATCGAATGCGCCCTATATGATAATTCTAAAAATCTGAAACTGTATAAAATGCACTAGTGGATTATTGAAGAACTTTAACTGTTTCGACTATTTAAAACAACGGTTTTATCTGATTTGAGGGGAGGTTCAGTAAAAATATATTAGGAAGTTACGGATTCATTCAATTGGTAATTTGTTCATATAAAAAAATTGGAGTAGAAAGAATGACAAAGAAAAGGAGTAATAGTAAAAATAACAGATACAGTAATGACGTTTTATGCAATTTTATTTCTTATTATATATATATTATATATTAAATACGCTTTTCTGGTTTGAATTAATGTGGTTGATGAAAAATACTTTGGATTTAAGGTTGCTCCAAAACCATGTAAAACGAAAAGGCAATAATACCGCTCAGTATCAACCTAATTTTATGTTTTTCATTCTCTCGCTCTCTCTTTCTCTCAAACCGGTAATCTCGATATTTGTAAAACACGCATAACTGCAGTTTTATGAGCCGTATAAGTCGAGGTATAAAAGCTAAATGTTCGATATTTTTAAAATGTTTAAAAGATGCTATCGTAGCTGCAAAAGCGTATCATAACTTGCAGAGCTTATATAGAAATATCATAAACGCTATCGGCAGAATACAAATAGACAGGATATAATGCTAAATAGACGTCGTCTACCGCCTTTTTTAAAATTTGATATTAAATATGTTATAGTGTTATGTTCTCATAAATAAAATTTTATTTTAGCACACCAGCCATCAGATGGCAGAAGGGCTGATAATTCTTTTCGCAAAGTAGTTGCATCTTTTTATTAAATCCTTGAACGAAATTGAAATGTATAGGTTGCTATTTATATAGGTATACCTAATAGAGAACAAGCACAAACGTTTACTATCGAAAATGGTATGATTGTCTGACTTCCAAAACATGTAAAATTGTGAGATGTGAAAATTTTCGTAACTTTTGTCGATCTAAACTGGTTAAAAATGTAGAAATGACAGAACGATGCATCCAATGTTCACAGATTTTAAACAACATTATCTGAAACAACAATAAGAAAATAAAGTATACTTATTAGATTTTAAATGACATATATTGTTTAATTTAAGGGAATCACACCATTGACTATCCTAATAGTGCACAAGAGAGCGTAAATATAATGTTTTTTAAATTTATCCAAAATTAAATGCTATAATACATTAGATTTTGGATAAATTTCACCATATGAGTCGGATATAGAAAAGTTTTTGATGGTATTCCATTAAGAAACATCGAATTGAGCTGATTGCCTCGAAATTTCCGAAAAATTATGAAGATTTTTTTATATGATGAATTTTTATAGTAGATATATCGCAAATAAGATTAGTTTCTAAGTGAATTTACGCCAAAAATGTCAATTTTCGTGATAGATAATATACAGAATGCGAAAATCCCTTTCTTACAATGCGACTTATACAAGTACGACAAGGAAAATATGAGCAAAACTACGTGAAAGAGAGAGAAGACTTGTTAGCGCAGCGATCAGTCCCCTCTACCAAAACAGTTGGGCGTGTGTTCATCGCCCCACTATTTCAACCGCTGTTGCCAGAAGCTCAGATTAATATGTACAAATGATATCTTTGTCTCGTTATCGTCAACTTTTTTTCGAGCTCATGCACTATTAGGTAAAATTAAACACTTTCATCCGGCAACAGTGTCCTTTACACAGAGAACTCACATTTAAACTTATGTGATCTTTTCGCTACAAATCTTTCACACGTTGGAAGCGCACGCCATTGTATTTGAAAATAAAACATTTTACAATGCCCACATTAAAATACGAAACCTGCGAAAAAGTGCAAATTATAAAATGGTATTTTAGAGGTCATTCGGCTGATGCAATAGTTAATTTGTTTATTGTGGCATTTGAAAATCGCACAATTCCTTCACAAACAACAATTTTGAACATAGTTAATAATTTCGAGACAGAAATTAGGAATAATTTTTACAGATAAGTACATTTGGCAACACAACAGTTAAAATAAATGGGAGGGGACTGAATACACGCCCAACTGTTTTGGTAGAGAGGACTGATGGCTAGGCTAACAAGTCTTCCCTCTCTTTCACGTAGTTTTGCTCATATTTTCCTTGTCGTACTTGTATAAGCCGCATTGTAAGAAAGGGATTTTCCAAATCTGTATATTATGTAGCTCAATTCTCAAGAAAAAACAAAAAAACATTGTAATTTCTCATTGAATACGTCAAAAATGCAAATATTCATAACAAAAACGTCAATTTTCATAAAAAGAAACACTAAATGTAGTTTTCATGGCTTTATTACAAAAAGGTCAATACTCATGAAAAAACATCAACAATATGAATTTTTATGAAAGAAACGTCATGACAAAAGGGTTAATTTTTGTAAAAATCAACAATAAAAATGTCAATTTTCGTGATAAAAATGCCATATTTCCAGTGCAGTAACTGTATTATTATACATAGGTGGCAATGTTAATAATAAATGTGACACAATATCTAGTTTTTGAAGAGTTGCACCTTCTCCTTTCAATTCTCTCACAGTTTCTTCAAATTTCAAAAAATGATTTTCTAATGAGTTACCTGGACTATACTTCATTGTTAAGAGTATTTTCCTTAAGTATAATTGACTTGCTATACCTTTTCTTTGAAAGACCGATTCCAAACTTTTCCACATTCCAAAAGCTGTTTTTTTGTCCTTGACATATTCTAAATGAGAATTGGCTATGCCTTGTACAATAATCGCCTTACACTACTTATCCATTTTTGTAAAATCATTATCTGGATTTAACCTTTCTTTTTCAATGCATTCCTTAACTTCAAGTATGATTTCCATTCGGAACCTCCAATGATCATAGTTTTTGCCATCAAATTATTTTATTCCGTATTTTTCTGTAGTTACCGCCAACGCAAAGTGTTTTTCCTGAAAAGTATTTATTTTAACTTTATCTCTGTTATTCCTCTGCAATTATGGACTGGGCCCATAACCTGATAGCAGTGTAATGAAAATACTTTTAAGTTTGAGTTAATAACTGGTATATTAAATATTAAACGAAAAATATAAAAATGACGTTACAAAAACTATTTTGACAAATTTGATATGATTGTATTGTTAGTATCCAGGTAATCGTACATATGGTAAAATATTGATTGTCCTCAACAATTTATTTTGTTATCCTTTTGTCTTCCTTTAACCATTTTTGCGTACTTTCGTCTTCAAATCTAACAGGGCACATGGAGAAACTTCCGACACTCTATGAAATGGATTGTTACACTTAAATTGTTACATTTCGGCAAAAATTAACGTAACAGAAGAATAATATTAACAAAATCAAACAAAATCAATAAATAAAACAGAACGTTTGTTTGTACAAAAACATTCTTCACATTGCTGTTTTTTAGTGAAATTCTAATTGAAAAAATGAAAAAGTGGGTAATTTTCTGTAAATTATTTCCGAGGACTAGTTTCTTCTATTGAAAATGGGTGAGTAACATACCTAGGTGTAACACAGGGGATGAAGGAGAAGATAATTGACATCAAAATAAAAAAAAACATTTAATGTGCTTTTAAATTTTATTGAAAAATATTAAAACGGTGTTAACATGTAAAATAGTCATATTTATCATATTAACAATAAACTTATTTACAAATAGCGAGTATAAACAGGCTGTCACATAAAAAAACTTTTACTTTATGTAATATAATACCAAAAAATTTCTCATACCTTCCAATCACTGAGAAATCGATTCCTATTTACATTTGATAATGTCAATAATAATTAAAGCACTAATTAATAAAAAAAATGTTCAAGTGATTATTTCATTAACAATTTTCTTGTCGTTATTATTCAAATTTTTGTCATCGACGATTCTATTAATATTCTCGGCTTTGATGCAGTCTTCGACGGAGTTAACCAAATTTTTTTCGAATTCTACTAGAGAAGGCGTTAGAGAAGATTCGTTGCTGCTGCTGTTTTTTGGTAAATGATTTTCGTTTTTATCTGTATTTTGTTTATCTTCCATGCTGAACTTCTCTAATATTTTTATCAAATTCGAATGCTCGATCTCTTCCGTTGGTAACTTTGGAAAAGTTTTTCTTATCACAGGTTCTGGTATAGAAGAAGAAGTTGGGCCATTTTCATCGTTGGACTTTTTATAAACTTCTTCTGGAACTTCTTTATTCATTTTCTTCATCAAAGGTTCTGCTCTTCGTGGTTTAGGCTTAGGCGTCTCTTTTTCTATTTCTTCTTCTGTTACTATCATACCTTCTATATCTGCCAGCAAAGCTTCATCACTTCTTTGTGGTTTTCTAGGTCTTGGTAAACTGGCATCTTTCGGGTTATAATGTTCGATTAGACCTAAATCCCAATCTTCTAAACCACCGAAAGAATCGTCACTTTCAATGTCAGTCGGTGTTTTTCGAGGTCGTAATTTTTTTAGTTGTTGAGGGAAAATTGAACCGAAGCTTCTACATCGTGTTATATACGTATCCAGCTTGCCTGTAGATCCAGCTGTGGGTTTTTTGTGTTCAATTGGAAAGGATATTTCTGAAGGATGCGTTTCTTTGCCTGACTTTTGTGTTGGAGTTCCTAAAAAAGATAGTAAATAAAAAATCATAAGATTGTCATAAAATGGGAATAAATTTTTTAATAAAAGTTAACAGGGACGTTGGAGGAGAAAAGATATCTGATAGATTCACACTCCCAAACGTAGGAGTGTTTTGAACAAAGCACGAAAACAGAAAAGAGTATTACGTGTTGAATTTTAGGTCCTATAGCTGCCAAAAGATTTTTAACATGTATAAATTATATTATAAGGCAAATGCGCAATTTTTTATATAATGACAGCTGATTTCTTACTTTGATACTTCTCAAACATTGTTTCAAAAAATATTTATTATAAGAATAAATTTTTCCAACATCAAAAAAAGTTATTTATACAATTGAAACAAAAATATGTGGAGTTAGAGGATGATAATATATCAAATGTGTTGTATTTCATTTGAAAAAAAAACGTAGATTTTAATTATGGAAAAATCAATTTTAATAATAAAAATGTCGATTTTCATGATGAAAAAATCAAAAAATATCATTTTTCATGGTGAAAAAATCAAAAATACCAATTTTTATAATAAAAACGTCAAAAATATCAATTTTCATAATAAAAACGTCAAAAATATCAATTTTCATAATAAAAACGTCAAAAATGTTGATTTTTATTGTAAAAAAGTCATAAGTGCGAATTTTCATGATAAAAAAGTCAATGCTCATTAAAAAAGTGTATTTTTATGATTTTCATTGATAAAGTGGACAACTTTCATGAAAAAACATTAAAAATGTCAATTTCCATAATGAAAACCTCAAAAATGCGTATATTCATGATTTCATCAAAAAAACAATATAATTGGAACCAAAATAAACCAAAAAAGTACAATTTTTCGAGAAACCGTTACCTTTATCGACTTCTTCAAATTCTGCAACAGTCAATTTCAATTCGTCGTAATTGGGAAGAGAAATGACCGACAAATTCTTTTTCCTTTTCAAATTTTCTTTATCAACTTTTATGTTATTCAATTTATTATTCAATTTATCTTTATCTAAATTGGTGTGATGATGCTCGTGGTGGTCATGATGATGGTTTCGATTGTGAGTCGATTCATCTTCGTCACAAAGTGGACATTTGTAGTTTATAGTCTTTTTCACAAAAGCGGGTTCTTCGATTTCGATTGGTTGTTTGGGTGGGGCATTTTCAACCTAAAAATACAGAATTCGATGAAAACATTCTTTGCTTCATAAAAATGAACCAGTTTGATCAAATCTGGAGATCTTGTTGGCCATGTGATAGTAAAAATTTAAATATATATTATCACATAAAAATTTTCGAAGGTATGAAAGTTTGTTGTTTATCAATTTCGCGAATGATTTTATCAAAAATAAGACCTTGAGAACAATTTTGCCAACACAATTTTTTCACGGGTGGTAGGTATTCGACAAGACTATTTCACGAGAAAAAGACAAAAAACAATAAAATTAGAGAACTTCTATTTAACAATGGAGCATAATAAAAAAATAACTTATTTATTTATATAAAAGTTAAAGTTATTATAATTAAACGTTTGTGCATTATTATGTGATTGTAGAACATGTACTTGCGGTATTATTGAACTCGTACTAGGAAAATGTACTTGATCTGGTGCTTTTTCTCTCAAGTTTTCAATTAATATTAAATGATATTCAGAGTCCAACTGACTGCAAATAAGGTTTCAAAGAGTTGGCATGGGAATGTCCTGTTAATTCGATCATTTCTTGCCCACAACACCTTTTTTGCGAGGGCAGAAATAGTGGAAGAGCGATGTGAATGGTTTGTTACTTTAATTTTTTTGAAATTTACGCCAATTTTTTCTGCCGAGATTTTGGTCCATTTTGACATGCTGTTGATTCCTATAGGCATGTTTTTACCAAATTCCGTTTATCCAATTTGGACTGTCAAAAAAAGCCTGTCACTTGTGATTTCTGGATTGGTATTTCTTTTTTCCAATGATTTTAAAAATAGACGAGTAGGACAAATATCTTTGTTAGTGCTGTTTCCTACCAAATATTTGCTACTGGCCAAGGCTTTTGCTTTGAAAATATGGGATTGTATTCGATACGTCCCGTAAATTCTCCTTTTAGGTCTAATTCTTGTTGGAGATAATGTACTTTGCAATTCACTGCTTCGTTGCCTTGCCACGCAAGTTCAAAAGAGAAAAAGTGAAATATTTTTTATATAGGCTGTCTGTGGTGTCTTCGTCATGAATTTTTATCATTTCCGATAATTCTTGTGTTGTAAGGTATTTCGAACTTTCTTTTCTTTTCTCTTGGTTACCTTGGTCTATTTTTATATTAAATTCTTGATAGTACTTTTCTTGTATCATCTGCGCCGTGTTGTTCCATATGCTTTTGATACTTGACTATTTGTAGACCTCTCCGTTTTTTTTCATATTGTAAGAATAATCTTCCATAATTTTTGCTAATTCTTTGGCTGGAGTATGCTTTTCAAGCTTATAATCTCTTATCAATAAAAACTGCGAAAACTGTCGCCTACGGGAAGCTTTGGAGACAGACGTATTTGAAGATATACTCTCCGATTCTTCAATGGATTGTGTTCCAAATCTGTTTTTTTCTTCAGAAACATTCATTTTTGAAATGAACGAATCTGATGTTTTCTAACAAGAAATAACACATTTTAAATAAATATCAGAACCATGGTAACAAAATTTGCTTTGATCAACGCATCTTGAAAAAATAAAAATTTTGTCGCTGTAAAAATCACATGTGAATTTTTTGAAGGTAATTGCAGGCAACTTTTTTGTCAGTAGAAAAGATGCCTATATGCTATGGTAGTTTGCCAGTGAAAAACACTCTAGTGAAATAGTCACGGAAAATCCATTGGGTTAAATAACAATTTCTATTATTTCGGAGATAGTTAGATAATTTGTTTCGAAAGAGGCATTTGGAATAGAAAATAAAAAATTATTTTCCAAAATTCATGCAAAATATGAAATGGATTGACATAAAAAATAGAAGTACAAATATGGTGCAATTTGGAATTTATTCATAAATTTGAATATATTGAAAAGTTCATATAAATTATAAAAAAAGATAATTAACAAAAATTTTTGTTGGATTTTAATTGGAAAAGTTTTTCACAATACAAATTTTCTCCATGAAAAAAAAACCTTTTTTCACTGCAGCAAACGTGCAAATGTTTAAAAAATAGCTTATTAATATTTGGAAAATACTATAACATAATTAAATTAGTGCTGTTTTAAAGCCAAATACGAAGTTGCTTTCAACCTTCTATGAATTATAAATAATCAATTTGGTTATTAATATCGTCAAACAAATAAATAGGGGAGAGTTGGACAAAACAGGATAGTCGGATAAAACGGGATACCAGCCAATATTTAAAAACAAGCAGCTCCATCTGGCAACCAGGGGTGTAATTCGGTAAAAATAACGTTTGTCTAAATATAGTAGGCGATTCTTCCGCTTAATTCGTGTTCTGTGGTGAGTGGCAGGTGGCAGTTTAAAAAAGTGTGGTTATGCTATTTAGTTTTATCAGCAGTTAATTAGGATTTTTTTAGTTTATCAAGCAAAATAAATAACAATAAGTATTTTTCAAGATTCTGTAAATATTTAATTATATTTTGTTGAATGAATATGATAACTAGTTTTCTTCATAAACATTTTAACAAAACATTTTGAAACGTGCAGTCGGGCAAAATGGGATACCAAGCGGTCGGGTAAAACTGGATACTATCCCGTTTTGTCCAACCAAAAACGGTATAGATTTTATAGAGGATTTTAAATTTTATTTTTTTACAGGCCTGTTACAAGATGGGAAAGTATAAAAGAACAACCGATCGGCAGTCTTGGAATGAGGAAAGTATGCGCCAGGCGGTAGAAGAGGTTCTTGAAAGAAGAATGGGTTACCTTAAGGCTTCGAAACAATTTGGTGTACCTCGAACGATTAGATGCAGGAAAAAAGGGTATAGGGCGTCACAGACCCGTTTTCTCTGCTGAGCAAGAAGAAGAGTTGGTTCAACACATTTTGTCTATGGAATCGTGATTATTTGGTTTTACTTTGAATGACTTTCGCAGTTTGGCTTTTCAGTTAGCTCAACGCAATGGCTTAGCTAATCAATTTAACAGGGACAAAAAAATGGCAGGTAAAGCTTGGTTATACAGTTTTCTAAGGAGACACCCAAACGTTAAACTTCGCACCCCTGAGCCAACATCACTTGCTAGAGCCATGGGTTTTAATAGACCTGCTGTACAAAAATTTTTCTCGTTACTCTCCGATGTGCTTTAAAAATATAAAATTCCACCCGAACGGATTTACAACGTCGATGAGACGGGTATAATGACAGTACCAAAGAAAAAATCTAAATGTTTATCACTGCGTGGGAAAAGGCAAGTTGGGTGTATATCCTCAGCAGAACGCGGCATTCTTGTCACTGTGGAAATTTGTATGAGCGCTACTGGCGTGTTTATGCCGCCCACTTTCATTTTTCCCAGATCCAGAGCAAAGCCGGAGCTGCTAGATGATGCTCCTCCTGGAAGTAAAGCTTTTTATCATTCATCAGGATGGATGCAAAAAGAAATTTTTTCGAATTGGTTTAATCAATTTATTGAGTTTTCCACACCCTCCAAAGAAAACCCCGTCCTCTTACTTTTGGACGGACATACCACACATACAAAAAACTTAGAGGTTATAGAGAAAGCTAGACATAACGGTGTTGTAATACTCTGCTTTCCACCGCATACGACGCATCGCTTGCAACCGCTCGACGTCAGTATTATGTCGCCACTTAGCACATATTATACGTCAGAGGTTCAAAAATGGATGCAGCAACATCCAGGGCGACCAGTTACAATATCCCAGATAGGTAAGCTTTTCGGAAACGCATATATGAAAGCTGCTAGTATCCAAACACCTGTGAATGGATTTAGAAAGGCAAGCATTCAACCTCTCAATTCGGAAATCTTCGAAGATTGGCTGTTTGATCCAGCTGAAACCACGAACAAGCCGATAAATATTCCTGCAATTGATCCGGTTGAAGAAAATAATGGGCACCCTCCACCACGTACACCATCACCAATACCTCAAAGGCTTGTTATACAACGATCATCAAAAACCCATGCTGCAGGTAAAGAACAAAACGATGCAGAAAAATTTGATGACTTTCCAAGAACACCGTCATTGCCTCCAGAACCATCCACACCAGAATTTGTGTGATACTCCACCTCCTGTATCTTGCAGCAAGTTCTATGCAAATGTGACGTAAATGTAATGTAAATGTGAAGTAACACCTCAACAAGTTGTGCCACTTCCTCACGCAGAGAGAAAAATTAATGCTGATGATAAAAGAAGGGGAAAAACGGCTGTGCTAACTTCAACACCTTATAAAGGAGAACTTGAAGCATATAAAGAAAACAAGCCTATCAAGAAGCCAGAACTAAATTTTGAAGAAAAAGGGAAAGTAGGGCTTAAGAAAGAAAAAAAGAAAAAATGTACCACTAAGGTAAGAAAACAGAAGAAAGAAAATGAAAATAAGGACAGCAGTTCAGAATATGAGGAGGATGACGAAGAAGCTTGCATTTATTGTACAAATCTAAGGCGAACGACGGTTGGGTAATGTGCCAGGACTGTCGACTTTGGGCTCACGAAGCTTGTGCTGGGGTGGAGAACGATGGTGAGCCGTACTAATGCGATTTTTGTCGGTGTTAAACTGTTAATTTGTTTTTTATATAAAAATCAAATGCATAATGTGTTCGGTTTTCAAGTTCAATAAATATATTTTACTATAATATCTTTTCTATTCATATTTAAATACCATCCCATTTTACCCGACCAGGAGGGCAAAACGGGATACTTTACCTTTTTTAAGAAATATGACTTTTTCTATAGTATTGTCGAGATATTTAGAAATAACCATACTTAAACATGGAAAGGGGTCAATGAAAATGTTACAGTCAAAAAACCGTAGATATCCATAGCTTAGTTATAGAGTGTCGGGTCAAAAAACGTTAGCTATCCCGTTTTGTCCAACTCTCCCCTATAACTATTACATTTTGATTTATTATTTAGTTTTTTATCTACAGTTGCTTCCACAATTACAGTATAATTAAGACAATTTAATTCCGTTTACATAAGCCATATCATGCCCATAATATATATAAAAAACCAACCTGTTTTTTAGACTGAAACGCCTGCAGCCCAGTTTTTGCCACAGCTTCAAGCTTTTCCCGTAAATTTTTCTTGTGCTTCCTAGGAGGTGGCGTCGGTGTTCCCTTTTCGTTATTAAAAATTAAGTTAAGTTTCGGATTCGGAAGATGAACGTGATCTTCTTTATCTGGTACTTCAAGATCTACCTCGGTCCAATCAGAAGATTTCGATAATTGTTTCGTGGTTATTACATTGTTTTGTTTTTGATTCGGAACTTTTTCGATCCTGGAAACATGAAAAAAATATTGTAGCGTACCATACAACAGAAAACTTTACCTATAGGTCATTAGAATGTTCTCCCATGTTTCGGAGGGTGTCTCTTGGTAGTGGTACTAATTTACATTTTATGATGTTATTGAATTTTGAATGTATCTAATGTTGTTCCGGGTGAATATACTAAAAGTTCTACTGTCATTTTCATAATTTGACAAATGAAAGAATTAAATAAATATACCTTTCTGATATGAACCAGCCTGTAGAAAAACCTTCTTTATTTGCGTCACCTACGTGAGTATGTTAACTTCTGGTTTTTAATAGGTTCTGTCAATATACAGGATGTTTCATTTACAATAAAACGTAGAATATTAAGACATATTCTTCCCGACCAAAATACAAAAGTCCGTCCCTGTTCGAATTTGTTTACTCAACAATTTATTGTAAATTAATGTTAATTATATAAAAATGTGTAAATTTGTTAGAACAATAAGCCTGTATATAAATTTCAAATGTAAATAATTATTGGTTGCAAATTTTTAATTTACTTAGTTACTAAAAAGATCTATAATATCTAATGATGATAATTATTATGGATATAGTTTGTAAATCTCGTAAAGAAGTGTTAGATTTAACACTCTGTAATAGTAAAATTAGTGACAACATAACAAATTGGCTTGTGTCTGACGAATCCTCATGCTCGGATCACAGACACATAAGGTTTGGCATTAATGTAACTCCATTGGTAAGCAAGTACCGTAATCCAAGAGATACAAACTGGATAGGATATAAAACTTCCCTCAGTAGAATTCTCGAGGATGGTACTGTACTGACTGATGGCATTGAAGCTATAGACGCGGCAGTAGGAAAAGTAAGCGAAGCGATTATGGCGGCCTACCAAGAAAACTGCCCGGAGAAAACAAAAATGAATACGGGTAATACAGTTTGGTTGAACAACTGCCTAAAGAGACTTAGGCTGGAGGTCCGCGATCTTTTTAACAAGGCCAAAAGCAACCAAGACTGGGATACCTACTGGTATAAGCTCACGCAATACAACAAAGAAATTCGTAAAGCTAAAAGGAACCCATGGAAGAAATTTTGCGAGGACATCTCGGATGCCCCCGCACGCTTTCGGATCCACAAAGTTTTGGAAAAGGATGGGACAACCAGAAAAGAAGTATAGGTTTCATCAGGAAAGCGAACGGCGAAGATTGGAAAATAGCCACTGAAGTCACTAGACCAAATGAAATTAGATGGGCCATAAACAAATTTCAACCATTTAAATCCCTAGGGACAGGTGGTATATATCCCATTCAACTACAAATGGGAATAGATGTGTTAATACTGTTACTGGACAGGTACATAAGAGACGAAGTGTTAAAGGATAAACCCCTAAGCAATCGTCAATATTCCTGTCAACCAGGCAAATCTACGTATCTAGCGCTGGATAATCTTATCTCAAAATCAATAGAAGACAAAGAGATAGCGATGGTCACTTTCTTAGACATCGAGGAATATTACCACGAATTCATTGGTAAATGCAAATAATAGACGGGGGATATCTGCAACAATATGTCGATGGATAAAGGCATCTCTGGAGGATAGGATAATAATCTCCACTCTGGGGAAAGTCACCATCAACGAAATGACGGGTGAAGGATGTCCACAAGGAGAAGTACTATCACCACTACTATGGGCAACCTTAGTAGACCACCTCCTTACAGAACTGTCCACAGCAGACTTTTACTGTCTTGGATAAGCAGACTACATCGCTATTGAAGTCAGGGGCAAGTTTACAGAGGTGATATCGGGAAGAATGCAAACAGCCTTGAATATAGTTGATAATTGGTGCTTACAAGAGAGACTGACAGTCAATGCTCAAAAAACACAAATGATCAATTTCACGAAAAAGACGGCACTACAAGGCCTAAAGCCAATAGTTCAGAATACCTCACAGAAAGTCATGCAGAAGAATGTGTGGAAAAAACTGAGGACTCACCCCAAAAATGACCCAATGGCTATACACAAGGGTCAGGGCCTATGGAATAGTAGTGTGTTGGACAAATACTCTGCAACAGCTATTGTTTTTCTTTCATTTACAGGTGAATACCTTATTGAATCAACAAGTGGTGGCTAGCCTGGTTATAATTCAGACAAATATTTAAAATAACCTAGTTTTTGTAAGTAGTACATAAGCTCGCCCTTTTATTTTATTTTATCAATGCGTTAAATTAAACTTTTATTGAATAAGTTATATTTTTATTTAATCAAGAGACCTCGTATAATTTAGTTTTAGTCTTTTTTTATGAGGTCTCACATTTATGATTTTACGTGATGAATAATACGAATCTATCATTTCTTACCAAGAACACTTCTGTATGTAATTTGGGCATGTAATTTTAGAAACAAATTCAAGATCTAAATAAAAGAATATGAAAGAACTACCCTTTGTGCTGATAATTATATTCAAGAACCGAGTTCACAAGTTCTTCCATTGAAGGATAAATATACTAATCCCAATAACAAAATCAAATCTCATATGAATGTTTAAAAAAATTATAGTAGGTACATTATTCAACAAGCATATAATTATGGCTATTATTCTCCTAAGTGAATAATAGCCATTCTATGCGAGTAGAATACTACATTTTGTCCACGACTATTACTTGTTTATAAATGAATTAATTTTTTTCTCTTTTCTCTAGTTTAAGAAGGAATTATAGGCTTCCATATATAATTTTTTCTACAGTCGCGCGTAAAATGACTAATTACTATATTCAAATGAAATCGTAAAGTCGACAAATGCCGAGGACTATTACTTTACTTTTAATCAAACCACGCCCACCGAATTAACTCAATTGGTGAATAATTAACAATTTATCAGATTAAAAATTAAATAAAATTATATGAAAATTGTCAAAAATTTTGAAATATGGTCAAAAATGGTCAAAAATTGTCAAACATTGTCAATTATTGTCAAAAACTGTTAAAGATGGACAATTTTTGTCAAAAACTGTCAAAAATGGTCAATAATTGTCAAAAATTGTCAAAAATTGTCAAAAATTGTCAATTATTGTCAAAAACTGTTAAAGATGGACAATTTTTGTCAAAAACTGTCAAAAATGGTCAATAATTGTCAAAAATGGTCAATAATTGTCAAAAATTGTCAATAATTGTCAAAAATGGTCGATAATTGTAAAAAATTTTAAAAATGGTCAAACATTTTCAAAAATTGTCAAAAATGGTCAATTGTCAAAAATTTTAAAATTTTTTGAAAAATGGTCAAAAATTGTCAAAAACGGTTATTAATTGTCAAAAACTATCAAAAATGGTCAAAAATTGTCAAAAACTGTCAAAAATTGACAATTATTATCAAAATTGTTGAAATTTTTAAAAATGGTCGGTAATTGTCAAAAACTATCAAAAATGGTCAATAATTTTGAAAAAGGGTCAAAAATTTTGAAAAACTCAAAAATTTTGAAAAATTGTCAAAAATGGACAATTATTGTTAAAAATTTTCAAATTTTTTAAAAATAGTTGATAATTGTCAAAAACTATCAAAAATCGTCAATAATTTTGAAAAATTGTCAAAAATTTTGAAATATGGTCAAAAATGGCCAATAATTGTCAAAAATGGTCAAAAACTTGGAAAAATGGTCCATAATTGTCAACAATTGTCAATAATTATGAAAAATGGTCAATAACTTTGAAAAATGGTCTAAAATTTTGAAAAATGGTCAAAAACTATCAAAAATGGTTAAAAATTGTCAATTATTTTTAAAAACTGTCAAAAATGGACAATTATTGTCAAAATTAACAAAAATTGTTAATATTTTGAGAAATGGTCGATAATTATCAAAAATGGTCAATAATTTTGAAAAATGGTCAAAAATTTTAAAAAAATTGTTAAAATTTTTGAAAAATTGTCAAAAATTATCAAAAATTTGGAAAAATGGTCACTAATTTGAAAAACAGCCAAAATGGTCAATAATTGTTAAAATTTTGAAAAATGGTCAATAATTGTCAAAATTTTGAAAAATAGTCAATAAATTATACGAGCCGTTTCCGAAAATCGATTTAAACACGTGATTTATAAAATCTATTTACTAATCGATGTATATAAAAATCGATTATTTTTTAACATCCCTAGTCAGTAGATCTTTTTAAGGTTAATCATGATGAATAGCGAAAATGACGATTATTCTAACACTATTATAACCTAAGATAATATAAAAAACTGTATTAATTATTAAAAGGCCGACTGTAGAAAAAATTATGTGTGTTTTTCGAGCGTAAAGTAAAATTGCCGCTTTCGAAAGATCAACATTCTTTCTCAAGCGGCAATCTGTTACTTTACGCAAATAACTATTTTCGATTTCTCTGGCAATAGATTTTAGGACAGTATTTGTGCTGCTTCTCTTATGTTTGGCGGAGCAACATGACTCGCTTTCCAGATCAAATTTTCTGGTAATTTCAATTTATATAATAATTAAAATTATTGCAATCAGCTATAAATTAGTTAAAACGTCACTTTTTTAGTTTTGACATACATCATACGCTCTATATACAACAGCTTGGTTAATAAATTATTATGTTTTCTTAGCGAAATGGTCTGGCTGCGAAAATGGAGAATTGTAGACGTAGGGTTCGAATCCTGGACCCGGTGAAATTTTTATTTGTTATATTGTAACATTTGTATAATATAAATAACCTTCAATATAGGTCCTATTTATCCGTGTCATGTGACTGTTCATTATTCACACCTATTATTTACTAGTGAATAGTGAACGTCATTATACTTGAAGAAGCACACGTAAAATGTGAACATTATAAAATAGTCGTAGACAAAATTAGTTATTAATCAGATAATAATTAATTAAGGTTACACTTAAAGCTATCAGCTAATCCTAACAAAGCGACATTATGTCATTCTTAACAGGAGGAAATTATACATACTGCCTCCGAACAACCTTCTATCCTAAGAAGAGGTTAAGTACCTAGGAGTCATCCTTGACAGAAGACTCGCCTGAAATGCATACCTCGCATATTAAATTATCTCGAAAGCAACAAGGGAAAACATGGGGTCTGAAACAGAAAACGATCTACTGATCATATCTAACAGTTGTTGGATCAATTATAACCTATGCTGCGCTGGGTTGCTGGAACAAAACGAAGCAACAAAGGGCGAAAACAAAGTGGCAAAAAGTGTAACGATTTGCCTGCATGAGAATGAGATCATGCGCCAACGCAGCCTTAGAGGCTACATGTCCGGAGGATCGCTCTAGAAAATACCTACAGTTTAGCTCTGGCTTAATCTTTGAGACCTGACTATCTAACGGAACATCTTGAGATTTGGAATAACCCAATTCATGAAAATGCCCACGGGCTTTATGCCTGCGGAACAGGATTTCGAACTCACGTTAGACGTTGTTATCGACAAGCGTTAGTTAACACGAAACGAAATCGCTCTAGTTACGGGAGGGACCTTCACTTACTATAATAATGGGTAAAAAAACAAACGAAGGAGTACGAATAGGGACTACAGGGCCTAATACAAGGATATCAACAGCCCTGGGAAACACTCCAACAATATTCCCAGTCGAGCTATTAGCAATAGATTTTTGTGCTCGAACTGCCTCAAAAAATGCTCCAACTCAGCCAGAATATTGTTTGTCTCTGATAGCCAGGCTGCTTTAAAGGTTTAAAGTCTACAACTTACTAGTCTGAAAATGCAAACACTCCCCTAAACAACTGGATAGACCCAACAAAGTAACTTTGTTATGGATGCCAGGGCTTAAAGTAATTGTCAGACGTGGTATTGCTGATGGTCTCGCAAAAGAAGGAGCAGATTCTGCGATGATGCAGATGTGGCTGCGAAACACATTATATACAAATGCAAGGCAATTGTCGCCTACGCTTCAAATACCTGGAACAGGTATATTTAGAGGTTACAGAACGGAAAATCAGCTTTATCAGAGGCTTAGATCTCATGGACTAAAATAAAGATGTAGGGTATACAAGAGATCTTATAGGTCGAAGTGTGGTGAGGCCAACCAGGCCAATCGACCCCCTTGTAGTGTAATCTAATCTACATTCATATATCTAAACTGCTGGACAAAATTAACGCGTCACTTTTTTTATTAATTGATAACTCACTGTACAACGAGTGAAGGTTTGTATTTAAACTAACCATAGTATCACATAACTTTCTTTTGACAGAACTTCTTAACTTTTGTTTGATTATTTCATCAAAGAGAAATCATATTATACTGAAATTAAGATGAATTCGCTGTTGACTAATTAATTAAAATTGATGAGTATTCGAGTTCCATTGACATTTTTTATGTGTTTACCTCTTTAAGGACTTACTAACTCTGTGTAAAAAATGATACTATACTATTGTTCGAATAAATCTTTGATTTTTTTCATCATAAATTTAAGATAAATTATTTTTTACTACGAAGAATATTATGGTGTGCGTTTGGAAACAATCTGTATTCTTATTTAAACCTAATACGGTCGTAGAATGAGTCTCTCTCTCGAAATATAATCAATTAGAATGAATGAATTACCTCGTATTTCTTTGAATACATAAAAGAAGAAAATCAAATCTACATGCTCGAGGACAAAGTTATCTATCTAAGAGAAGATTTCAATGTGCTTACAGTATAAAATGCAAGTCATTTACAGTTAGATTAGTGCCGGTTACCTTTTGACTTGTTTCTGGTTCAGCTGTGGATCAGATTTCCAGGAATTAGGTCGAATCTGCAACAATAAGAGGACTGTTATTTCTCTCACACATAACACTACAATCAAGAATTCTAATAATAGTTTATTTTGTTTAACAAATTATACTTTTATGCGGGTTTTGTTGGAGTCGCATTAAAGTCGTGTTTTTAAAATTACGAGTGTATTGTGTAGTAGGGGATGGAATAAGACGATTTAAGACATGTTTGCGCTAATTAAATACATGAAGCGCAATCCTGGCTATACAACTTTTTGAATCCACTTTTTGAATCCAAATCGATTATTTCATAGTAAAACAAGTGAAACAATTGCAGATTATTTCAGAATTCTTATTTAAGGACTATTCAAAAATAAGCATAATCTTTTACGTGTTGAAGACATACATATATTTCTTGAAACAAATTTTGATGTCTTGAGATGAGATAGCAACTTATCATGCCATACAGTGTTTCAGGAGTTAGTTTTTAAAAACTTTGGAGCTTACAAAGGGGATACTTCATATGGACTTACTCCCTCCGTAATTAGCTCGCAGAATCAAAGTTTTATGAGGAGTAAAATCGAATGTTAACTAAAAGTGAGGCGTTACGTTCCTTTGGGCAACGTACTTAGCGCATCTTTCACTTCGAGATTATGTATTTGTGTATATACATAAAATACCGATGACAATAGAATGATTTTAATTAAATAAAAAATAATAATAATTAATTATGTGATAAATATCACTTTTTTAGTTTTGACATGCATCATATAATGGTCTATATACAACAGCTTCGTTGATAAATTATTATGTCTTCGTAGCTGAGTGGTATAGAGGTTTGGCTGCGGAAATTATGAATTGTAGGCGTAGGGTTCGAATCCTGGACACAGCGATAATTTTTATTTGTTATATTGTGACATTTGTATATGAATAACCTTCAATAAGAATAAATTTTTATAAGACCAATATTTTCAAATTTATACAGTGTGACCCATTTTGTTTGGAAGCACTCCTGTGAAATCCGCATTTTCCAACCGATTTTGATTTAATTTTTTTTGTTAGATTCAGTATCAAAAACAGTATTTTGGCACAAATTTTCATAGCTTAATTTCTATTTTCAAGGCCCTCTATGTTAATTTTTCTTTGCCAAAAAAGACGAAAGTAAATTAGGCATTTTTTTTTCTCAAATATGACTACACCATTGGATTCAGAATCGTTACAAATGTAAATTACCAAGATTTTATAAAAAAAAATTCATAAACGACAAAGTTATTACAACTTGAATTTGGAAAAAGTTGTATTTTAATTAATTTTTTACGTAGAATGTAGACAAATTTTAAAAATGGCAACATGGTAAACAAAAACTAGTACTCAACCAAATTGCACAGTAAAAATTCGAAGCCGATAACTTAACCCGTTCTGGAGTTATAGCTTCTGAAAGTAATGTAAAATTGTGCTTAATAATTTCATTTATTAACACAATGCAATCGACGAGCCATGAAAATACAAATTAACAACACTTAAAAATAACTAACAATACATTTTGATCAAAGTAATAATAATTTAACTCAAAATTTGCAACTTAGTTTTTGTAATGTCCACATCTCTATTATGTCCCTACTTATTAAAGCCATTTTTACAAAATGCAAACAAAATCGCAAGTAGGCTTTGATTTTGACATTTAATTTATGTCAGTCAGTAACATTTGTATGAAATAGTAAGTACTAACTGTTCTACATAATTACTTGTACTTGACAATGGCTGCTTTAACTATTTAAGACAAAGTTGAAATTGTACGTTTGTGTGGTGCTCTGCAGCGCACAAAATTAAAAAAGTATTTATTGAGACCGGAGCAGTGACCAAACGTATTTAAAAAAAATTTGCAGGCAAGACCGTGTTGGTAGACTACTTTGCCAACAATACAAATATTAGCTTAAGAGTAGCTAGATTTATCCTTGCCTAGAGAAAGCATTCGGCGATGTTTAAAGAGAAATTCAATACGACCATTTAAACCGAAATTTCTCCACACTTTAAGGGCAGGTGATACAGAAAAACGCATAGAATATTGTTTGTGTGCTTAAGGTGAGTACCTTAATTCAAGAAAATTCTTAGCCAGTGTTTTTTTCAGTGATGAAGCCACGTTCACCACCAATGGCGTAGTTTCATCCCAAAATGCAAGATATTGGTCATCTGAAAATCCTAACTGGGTAATAAATTGCAAAAGCCAATATTCTGAAAAGGTGAATGTTTGGTGCGGAATTTTAAAAGACAGGATAATAGGTCCATTCTTTTTTGAGGGTAACATGAATGCCAATAGCTTCATGGAATTCTTGGTAGGTGAGTTATCCGCAGTGATTGATGAACTGCCACTAGCAGAAAGAAGAAATTTGATATTTCAGTTAGATGGTTGTTCTGTACACTATTCTAGGATTTTCAGGCAATGGCTTAACGAACAATTTCCAAATGGTTGGATAGGTCGCGGCAGCGAGTTGATCGAATGGCCTCCTAGATCGCACGATTTAACTATATTGGAGTGTGGGGTCTTTTGACGCAAAAAGTGTATAAGACACGTCCAAGGAATAGAGCAGAACTGTGTGACAGAATACGACACGCCTGTGTTGAAATAATGCCACAAAAAATAAAAAAAGCGCTAAGACATAGTCGCAAACGATACGATAAATATGTGGATATTAACGGAGGTCTAGTAGCGGCTACAAAAATTTTGAATTAAATTATTATTAATTACAATGTATTATTATTAGTTGTTAATTTGTATTTTCATGGCATACTCGACGATTGCATTTTGTTAATAAATGAAATCATTAAGCACACTTTTACATTACTTTCAGAAGCTATAACTCCAGAACGGGTTAAGTTATCGGCTTCGAATTTCTACTGTGCAATATGTTTGAGTCCTAGTTTTTGTTTACCATGTTGCCATTTTTAAAATTTGTCTACATTCTACCTAAAAAATTAATTAAAATACAACTTTTTCCAAATTCATGTTGTAATAACTTTTTCGTTAATAATTTTTTTTAATAAAATCTTGGCAGTTCACATTTGTAACGATTCTGAATCCAGTGGTGTCGTCATATTTGAGAAGAAAATGCCTAATTTACTTTCGTGTTTTTGGCAAAGAAAAATTAACACAGAGGGCCTTGAAAATAGAAATGAAGCCATGAAAATTTGTGCCAAAATACTGTTTTTTATACTGAATCTAAAAAAAATTCAAACAAAATCGGTTGAAAAATGCGGATTTTACAGGGGTGCTTCCAAACAAAATGGGTCACACTGTATAAAAAATTTAAACCATTCATTTTTTATTTGCGGCAAAAATCTTATGATTATTACTATTATTATTAGGGCCAAGACTTTTGCCTTTAAAAACTAAACTGCAGTCGTGCGTCGGAGCTGACACACACACTTTTTTATTTATTTATAAGGAGCTAAAGCCTTGCCGCTAAATAAATAGGAAAAATACTGTTTACACAAGAAAATTTCTTTTATACAGTGTGTCTACTTGAGTTGGAACCACATGGAATACTTTTTTATTATTGGTTTTATGAAAAAAAGTTCTTCCCAATAAAAAGTTCTGCATGGTCCAAAGCTTAAAATGCAACCTTCAGATATGAATATTTTTCAGCCGTATACGAGGTTTGTCAAAAAATATGAATTTTGCTCAAGAGCAAAGTACCTTTATTTTTTACAATATAGAAGAATGTCATAAAGTAAAATTATTTTGAAAGTTCCAAATATGCAATTATAACCATTTAGCATGAAAATTAAGGTTTATTCTTAAAATTATTTTCAATACTTCCACTGGACTTGTATACCAACTCACTCTGACATTAAGTTTCAAATATTTCATGTCAGTGCATCGTCCTATATTACGTTAAATTGTATCAAGTCCGAAAAATTATTAAAGAATTATTGTTTTCATGCATATTTAAATATAACTTTTAATTCAAAATAACTTTACTCTATAACCTTCTACTATATTGTAAAAAATAAATGTACTTTACTCCTGAGCTAAATTCATATTTTTTGACAAACCACGAATACGTTTTCAAAAAAATTGATATCTGTTGGTTGCATTTTGAGTTTTGAAGCATACAAAACTTTTTATCACGAATAATTTTTTTCATAAAACCAATAATAAAAAAGTTTTTCATGTGGTTCCAACTTAGGTAGACACACCTAACCTTAAAATATTATTAATTCTATTATTTTTTGAGTGAGAACGTCTTCTGTAAAATACTATTAAAAATTATTGTAATATTACTGATAGTTTATTATTGTTAAGTAGGCTATGACAATGATAGAAACATGAGAACGCATTGAAAATAAAATAAAATACAATAATATTTCATTGACTTTAAAAAAAAGTTTAATAAATCAACAGTGGTTTAAGCTGGAGAAACTTATAAATCTGAAGGATTCGCATTTGTGAAAAATACAAAAATAAGCGTAGAATCAAATAAAGAGGGACGTTTTTTTTGCTTATATTCTCGTTATAACTTAGCCCCCTGTTTCTCATGGTCACCTTTATCAATTTTTTAGTGGAACATCTGTATATTTTTTACACCAATCTATTCATTCTATTCTATTCATGTCAACATATGCAATTTTTTTTAAATAAACAAGATATGTGACTTTGTGTTAGTGTCTGCTTTTTTATCAGTTTCAATATCGCTAGTCGCTCGAAAATAAGTGATTTCTGTATTTTTAATTTTCTTTTTTTATTTATACACTGAAATATGTAGAAATTACCGGAAGTTTAAATATATTTATTTATTGTTATCTTTTATTTGTTACACATGTTTAAATTTTGAAAACTAAAAGAGCTCAACATTCGTTTCCTGTGAAAATATACAAGGTGTTTCATTATCAGATTCATATGGGTTGGATTGCTTTTCATATTTGATTTTTTTTCACTTTTGATTGCCACATTTAAATTCTTCAAAAGTAACTATTTAAAGAAAAAGTGTGTGCATTGCAACATAAAATTGTCCATATCGCTTAAAACGTTAATTTCATCAATATTTAGTCCATATCCGAGTTCCCAAAGTAGTGCAGATCTGTTTATAACCCCAGCAATTGTGCAATTTTGATGTTTATAAAAATGTTAAATTTTGAATAATTTTCAAGAAGTCGTTTAATACGAGAAATTATGGATAGAACATTTGTAATTTCCAGCTTCAGAGGCGTATAGTTTCAACGAAGGAAATGAGGCACAAATTTCATATGAAGTACTATAAACTCCCTAAGTTTTTGGTACAAACCCCAGTGACCTCCTGCATACTCCGAGAGAACAATTTAATAATTGAAAACAGTAATATAAACTTTTTTAGTGCGCATTTCTCAGTGTGTGAAGAAGTAATTGTTTCTCTCCCGAAATTTTTTTTACTTGTATTGATTATTTTTCATGATTTTGACGTTATTTCACATTTCGTGATTATACAACAGTAAACAACGAAGTGTTATCTCTTTATCTTGATAAAACTTAATAAATTAATTTATTCATCGTGGAATTATTAAATAATTACATAATCCCTGTTTTGCTGTTCACTCCCACGAAAAAAAGAAGAAGTGAACTTTCTTCAACGAATTATTAGAGGAAGTGAGCTTAAATTAGAATTGCAAATTTGATCTTAAAATACACGTTTAAAGTTTTATATTCATTAATTATATGCAAGTGTTGAAAGTAATTAAAAATAAATATTATTTGATTGTTCGCCAGAAGATTGATAAAACGAATTTTGTTTCTGGCTATTTTTGGTATTTTCAACTCAAAAGACTTCTTTCTTTGATAAAATCAACAAATTCGTTCTTATCTAACTTGCTAAGTTGTAAATTATCACAATACAATACACACACATCTTCCTTTCTCTTAAGACCGTTAATGCAACAGGCGCAAGGTTTTTACCCTCCATCACAATCAAAGCAGGTATACAACAATAAAAATTGCTGACATTTTTTCCTCTTTAAAATGACAAATTGGTGATGCGTAAAATTTTCTCCCACCCATGAGATAGTGCATGTCTCATCGACCCCTGCTGGTGGTGGTACATTATTTAACTAAAAATGTATGAAATAGTATCAGCGTTTCAGGAAAATTATATAATTATTTATTACTATGATAATTATTAATATAATATAATGTTCATTAATGTCGAAAGGAAAGGTATATGCCTGGTATTATAGTTCCGAACGATTTAACTTCAATAATTATCCTTATTACTTGACTACTGTAGCTTAAACGATTAATTAATATTAATATAATCATTAAACATATCTATTTTTTCAAGAAGCTTATTTATAATTACCACTGTGTGTCCTAAACCACAAAAGTTTCTTATTTTTTCCTAGTAACTTCACGCTTATTGAACTAATTCAACGTTTTTGAGTTTCAAACTGTATCCAAGTACCTTTTGTATAATTAAAATAAATTGCTAACACATTCTTTTGATGATGACGGCCAGAGAAAGCATGTTTTCTCGTAATAACCTTTTTGCCTAGAGTACTTTTCGGACTTCTTAAGCGATGTGGCTTTTTGCACAAAATGGTTCGGGTCCGATAAAAGGGGTACAAATTTCTTTTTTTTTTGTGAGACCTTTAGCAATCTCATTTCCGACAATTAATTAATGCCCTAGCATCCATACAAAGAAACTTTGTCGTGTTTAGCCAGCTGCTCAAGGGATTTTTTGCAGTTCCAAATTGCTTTGGACTCATAAGCAGTAGACTTCAGAGCCTTGAAAGCAGCCTGACTATCAAACGCAATATTCTGGCTGAATTCAGGCGTTTTTTGAGAGACTCTTGAGCATAAAAATCTATTGCTAATACTTACGCTTGGAAAATTGTTGTAGTGTTTCCCAGGAGTGTTGATAACCTAGTATCAGGCACTGTAACCCCTATTACTTCTTCTTTGTTTGCTTTTGACCCATCAGTATAATAAGGGGGGCCCCTGTCGTAATTAGAGCGATTTGCTTTTATGTTTGCTTACGCTATTTTGGAGTCATAAAGTCTGTGGGTATCTGCATGGATTGGGTTGCTCCAACCTTTAGTATCTCAAAATGTCCCGTTAGATTTAGCCTGAGTATATGCATTTTCCAGAGAAGCGATCCTCGGTACATGGAAGATGTAGTAAGAAGGCTGCACTGGGGCACGATGTCATTGAACCCGTGATTCCCATGCAGGCAAATCCTAACTTTGTTTTGTGTTGTTTTGTTCCACCAAACCAGCGCAGCATAGGTCTGATAACCGTTGGATATGACCAGTATGTTATTTTCGGTTTCAGACTCCACCTTTTCCAAAAAGCCCACGGCACGTCCAGATAACCTTTGCTGCTTTTGAGGTAATGTATGCGAGGTAAGGCTAATAAGTCTATATGACTCCGGTTCCTCTTAAGGGCGTTTGCCACTGATAGGAATAAATGCCCCTCTTCATATTTTTGGAATATAGCTCAAGATGATGCTCACCTCGAATATCTTAATTGAGTGAGGATCAGGGACCTGCTGTAAAAGGGCTGGAAAGATAACATTCTCTCCAGGATATTTGTATCGCTTAAAGCTATTAATAATAGGTTTTTCCATCGTTTATGTTGCCGGAAATATATAGTTATTATTGAAGAGAAATATTTGCTAATACATTTAGAAACAACTTAATTCGTGTATTTAGGCAACCAACAATTTACTCTACAAAAACTAGTCCATAACAATTTTCGAACAAATACACAAGAATTAAGTTTATGTATACAGAAAGGATTATTGACCTTACGTTTTAATGAACGGTTTCAGTGGGTAGATATTACAATGACGGAAACTGTTAAAAAACACGTTTTGTTATAACATAATCTAGAAAAAACAGTACCTCTAAAACAATAGTTTAATAACATTGTAATTTACCTAGTAACAATTCGTTATGAAATTATTCAGTACTTTCAAGCAAAAGTAAATATCAAGGTCTCATTAAGATTTATTTGTTGATGTTCAGAAAAGTGAAAGATAGTGTAAAATAACTTTTATATTTTTTTTTGTAAACGTGCTAGTTATCAATGTACAATTTAGTCTTCTACTCCCTTATCTGACAGGTTTGGAAATTAAGAAATTATTTCAATGTTTGAGTGATAATCTGTAAACACTCACAATATTGATGAATTCCAGTGTTTTAGACGTAACTTGATGATCTTATTGAATAAAAAAAATTGAAAAGTTCCTTATTATACTGAATTCTGCACACATAAAGATTATTGATGATGCTTTACTAATAAACGTCAAACCCAATTCTTCGATGCACTATTTTCGAGATAATTTACGATAATATTCACGCTTCAATTGAATTTAAATCCTTTCTTACATAAAACGATTTAAATTTACAATAATATGTTCTTCATTATAGAAACGTCAAGCGCGTGTTAAACGGATTACACACCTTCTGGCAAAAATCCGCATAAACACTGTAGAGAAAATACATACTGTTTGTGGAAAGTAAATTGAAAAAAAAACTTTGACAATCAAACTATACAAATATGACAAAGCATGTGTAGACAATAGTCGTAGTTGAATACGAATACCCTCTTCTTCTGTGTTATTCAGTTTATCAGGCAGCTCGCTAAAAAAAATAATCTTGGTAATTCTGACTGTTGGCGATATTTGACACCGAACTACATTAACAACAAATACTTTACACTATCTGACGTGCCATCCGTTAACCAAGTTATCGTCTTCAGAGACCGAAAGTAAACCGAGTTTCTGAAGACGATAACTTGGTTATCGATACATGCGTTGGATCTACAAGGGGTATGCCCAAAGGGCCTAGTCAGGCCCAAGTGCTGTGATGTTGCCCTACCCTCCCAACTTATTAGATCAGATACCTCAAAATATTTCAACAGATGGAATCACACTTTTGCTGCAGGCTGTTTTTTTTTTAAAATTATTTTCGATGTAATCCTGATGGGCGTCCGTATTCTCAATGAGTCTATCATATTCACCAGATTTAGCTCGCAATGAAAACTCTTTAATTCCAAAATTAAAATTACTCGTTTTATTAAAAAGATAAGCAGCAACTTCTATATTTGTAAATTGGTTTGTCAGTTGGCTCCTCGTCTAGCGTTTCCTTAGCATTTTCACATAATTTTGTTCCAATTAAAAACTTTATTCATTTATGGCAAGAGCAACGTGTTGCGATGTTTATGAGTTTCCGATTAAAACGCTGCCTGGCTGTGTGCATTTATTGAATGTGTACCCCATAAACTTTTGAATATTTTTTGGCAAGCTCTGTGTAAATTATATACGAGAATCAATAATCCAACAAGGCCGAAGACAGAAATAGAGGATTGGCTAAAATTAGAACGTTATTCGATTACTTAGAAAATTCCTTTATTTTTTAACCCAACAAAAATGTATAGAACTCAAATGCATGACGGAAAAATTACAAACAAATTCAATATTTGTTTTTGTTTGAAATAACAAATCGAAAATTTCCAAAAATAAACCAAAGAATTTACAACTTGACTTTGAGAGGTTGAACGATAAACATCATCCTTGCAAGGATGATGGTGCAATAACACCGAAACGTATCTATTATGATCTATGTATGTAGTTTATGAAGGAGAAACTTCCAGTACACAAATTATATATACCAGTATCCGATAAGCGTTGGAGAATACGTGAAAATAAGGAATGATGAGTCGTCACTCGTTGCGAATATTTTTCAGCATAAAGACGGCTAGCTTCTAGATAATTACCATATGCCAAACCATACACAAAATGCATATCGGCCATTTCAGCATTTGTATACATGTTATAAAATGAATACATGAAACTAGGATACAGATAAATTAACGCAAAAATTGCAAACTACAAACCTACTGGTAAACTTCAATTTGTACTTACCAACAACAGAATTTGACATCAGCCTACTAAGGGCCTATTCTACAATACCAGTATGAAAGTCAGTATAGTTATTCCTTCGATATTTTATACCTAGATTTATATCGAGAATAACTGGTTGTCGGTTCTACAATGGATTTCTATGACAGGTACAGTTATTCCGAGAATATCTCGCTGGTAGTTCCAATGAACCATCGTTTTGACGTTTGACGCTTTGAAATTCTGATATATTAACTAACCATAATCCAAATTTCTTGGATTGTTTTGATAAATTAGAGAGTGGAAGAGAATTCACTAATTTCAGAATGTTAGTGGTTGGATGTTAATCAATAAAATTGATGTGCTATTTTACTTAATGGAAGAGGTGAAGAGGTTGCATTTTTGAAGTAGGAATTTAACTTTCATATCATTGAATTTATTTCAGAATCCAAAAAACTGACACAGTTATTAATACTAGGGAAGATTAAGGCCTGCAGACAGCATATCTGTTTCTGCAGCCAAAAGCACATAATAAATTCCAGTTCATCATATTCTTCAAAATAATTCTGCCTGATAACAAATTTTTCAAATTAGAAACCTCATTCAACTTATGCTATACTTTACATAACTTTAAATACTTTAGGATCAGTATAGTCTTATATCTTCAATTTCCTATCTTCTGACGCGAGACATTACAGCAATTGTTGTTGGTATTTTCACGCGAAACCAACCAATAGAAATGCAGAATAAGTTTATTCCTCGGTTATTCTCTCAAATTGGAATAGATAACTTATATTCTGGTTTATACTTGGAATAAAGATATACCTCTTTTGTAGAACGCAATAGTGACTCGTTATCCTACGTATAGCAAATACCAGGTTTATACTCAAATTGTAGAACCGGCCCTAAAAGTTGAATAAACATTAGGTAGACACGAATGAATTGCCAAAGTGACATCAGCCTACTACTGCATTGTAATTAAAACAAGGTATAACAAAGGATAATGTATTTTTTGTCTCCGAATTTATTGGTTCTCGGAAAAAACTTCAATTGTGAAATAAAATAATAATATTTGTATTTCACAAAATCTAATATCGTAAAAAATATTATATATTAAATAAAGTAGTATTCACCCCTTTATAATGTAACAGGAATGTTGAAAAAATACAGGTGGTTAGTCATTGCGAGTGCACGGAAATAACAAATCAAGTTTCCTTCTTTACTTAAATTTGAGAAAAAAAATTAAAACTCAATTTTACTCAGCACCGTTTAGGGGTGATATCTCGGAAGAAGGTAGGCTGAGGAAATTTGGTCATAGAAAATACCTATCATAATTTTATACGGGCAATCACCTCCTGATTTTTTCGCATGAATTTAGAAACACCCTGTATTTCAAACGAAAGTGTTTTAAACATACATAGTATTTTTCATTATTATATCACTTCTGACTATTTTTGTTGAACGATTCCTAGTTTTTGACTTGATTAATTCACTCGCACAAAAATTACGATGCACTCACAACATCTAAATATATTTATATTTAAAAATAAAAACGAGTTCACCAACATCTTAAATTCTCGAGATACATTTTTATAACCAAAATCTACATAAATATTCTAATGTGGTGCATTCAATTTTTCGTATTGGTTATAGAATAAATTGGTTGTGTCAATGTTGAGATCATTTTCTTTAAATACTTTCAACCTTGACTGTTGTTGCTCTCCGACTAGCTAGAATGTTAATAATTATTAATAATACGTAATGACATAGTAGCCGCTATTTATTTTTAAAAATGCTAGGTATTATTATATGGAAGGATTTTTTTTATGAAAAAAAAATTGTATGAACAATTTGGTAAATTTAAAATTTTTCAAAATAAAATCTTTTTGTTTGTATTCTACTAGGACTACTTTCAGTATTTCCAACAATTGTTATTTTTTCTACTCAAACTGGGCTTGAAGTTCAATTTAGAAAGTAAAAATAACATTAATCTATCTTAAAATAACAGCTGCTTGTACAGGAAAATTATTATTCTCCGACACACAACAACAAATTTAAACTGTAGTGTCAGATTTGAGAAGGTCGAGAAATAAAGATTAGGGAAGTAGATAAGTGGAAAAATGGGTAAAACTGGAGAATATAGAAAAAAGTGGGGGTAATGTGTTTAAGAAGGAAGAGAATACCACCAAAAATCTATCAGTAAAAAAGGACATTACTGCACAATGGTGCAGAAACTTGAATTAAAAACTAAAATGGCTTGTAAGATACACCGTGTATAGTGGATATGTGAAAATATAGCAGTTGTTAGATTAGATGAATATCACCAAGAGATTTCACCGTAACACATTTGTTAATAGTCCACCTGAAATATCAACAGATGGCATGCTTAGAACGACCTTATTTTCCTGCAAAATAAATATGAACTAGATATTTTTTTAACAATAACATTCATTAATACAGAGTGTTTCAAAATTGCGAAACATCAAATCTAGCGTATTTTTCTCGATAACTAGTACTTTTATATATTCTAAAGGTCTTCAGCACGTTTTTTTTAATTGGTAGACTTTTGCAAGAGGAGTTTTTCAGAATAAGTTGTCTCGTTTCAAATGATGAGATAACCAGTTAAAAATGAATAGAGACGAAATAATTACATATTATCATCTGGAAATAGCTTGGGAAAAGACAGGAAATCGAAAACGAGCTGTAAGTAATGCTTAACGAAAAATCTTACAAGAACCATCCAAAAACTAGTACATCAGCTTATTACAAATCTGAAGTATTTGCAAAATTAACTGGGAAGAATTACAAAAGATCACATTTTGGCGTTTGAATAGATTGACTCGGAGGAGAAAAAACTTACTGCAAACAATTTACATTGATATGTTTGTTAATTACTCATTAAATTGTCATGTGTCCTGTCGAATTAAGGCCAGGACACACAATGCCGCACCATGCCCGGTCCGAGTGTTATGTTATGTAATAACATTATTTCAGACACCACCGTGTCATGACCTAGTGCAATGCGTTTTTCTTTCGCATCACTCGGATCGGCCACAGTGCGTTTATGTGTGTCCCGGCTTTACAATCGATGTTTGTTTTATTACTGGATAAATTTGTATTGCTTAAATTCAAAACTGTTTCCTTATTTTAGAAATTTGACTCGAAAAACTGTCAACCTAGAAGCGAGTGAAACAAAATCACAGTTCTCTGGCGATACGCTCTTTTGAATGGCATTTCCCTAAAAAGCTATGTATAAATTTGTACCGCTTATAGACAGTCGACTAAATTTCACCACTATTTGTTTATTCGTAATAAAGCTGTTAACCTTAATTTTATTTTAAACACAATATTTGTTAGATGACTGCAAGAAAGAGGGCCACATTTTGGTGTAATTTTATTATAAAAGGTTACACAAAACCAAACTACTTGCAATTTGGTTGATTCCTACACCACCTAGTCCCCTTTGGGTCTAATTCCTTTCTACTCTTATCTTTCCGTCCATAACCTCAAAAAAGGGTGTCTTAGTTCGCCATTGTATCAGCTGTCAATTGATGTCTACAACTCTAAAATAATGAAGGGTATCATTGTTGTTGAAAAAGGTTATAATCTAGTTTTAGATTCGTGATAGGTACCTACTCTTAATGACCGTTAATTTTTTTACTTGTCCTCGTACATTACTGTTTTTTATGGAAACCATAGATGGTAATTATCATTGGTTGTTTGAGCTTAAATCACTCCCACATTGTGAAAAAACACTTTTTTTTTGAGTTGAATCAATATATTAGGTATCTCATTTACATAACCAGTTGTTTTTCAAAATAAATTTAGTTCTGTATCAATTTCTGTTCGTAAATAGTGATGAATCTTGAAAAAAAAAATTCCCTCGCTTCATTAGTTATAGATTACCCTGTACTAATATAAATCGATGACTAACGCTTGAACGATGTTTTTAATCATTGAAAACATTTCAAATCATGCAAGAAACAGGTTTCTGCGTAAAAAGCGCACCTCTGAAATCAACCTTTTCAACTCACGTGTAATCTGTTGATTATCCGATCGAATTGCGATGGTGATTTATTCGTATTATCCACAACGTCCTGTGATTTCTTTTTACACAATTTGTTACCCATTTCGGGTATTACGATCACTGACAGAACAAAACAAAAAATCAAGCTCGGCCGTGGTATTATTATGGTATCGACCAAAACAAAACAACGATCGCGTATGTAGTCGGCCTCGCGCACTAGTGTAACTAGTAGACCCCGATACGCGACCTTAGCTTAGCCAACCACTAACTGAGTCGCTGTATTTCCTCTCCAACAACAGGTGAGACTGAGCACCCACTTCACATGTGCTGTACCTATACAGGGCTGGACGTATATTTTTTGTTGTACCACAACTGGCGTTTGAAATATTAGTTTAAACCATTTGGGTGAAAATTTTTCGCTCAAGTAGGAATCCGATGAAATCAGTCAATTTGAGGTGATCTGATTGAACACAGCCAATCTGAACAACATTATAATGAAAACTGATTATTTTCACTCTATTATGTTGCTATGTATATATTTTTTTATTTATTTCGATTTTGACGTTGGTTTCAAATATTAAATATTTCAAAATGTCACGATTTAGATGTAATAATGACGAAAATATTGATGAAATTATGGAATCAAATATACCAAAAAATACTACATATTTGTATGGAAATCTTTTATGGACTTTGTAATGTTAGGAAGTATCAATTAGATGAAAATCGGACGGTGGAAGAATTTGCGTCGATTTTAGAGGAGTGGAATGTGAACATAAGAAGAAAAGATGGTACGGAGTTTAAAGAAGTTACGGTTAAAAGCATATGAGGAACCTAACAAATAGGTAAGCTTTTACAAGAAAAATATTATAAAGAAAAAGTTATTATTGACCAATTCAAAAGTGTTGTATATCAAAAAGCGCGAGCTGCCCGCGATTCTATACGACGAAAACTACAATCAGATCCATGTAAAAGAAAACAAAGTTCAGCAGCATTGAGTTCAGTGGAAATGATCAAAATGATAAATTTGTGGGATGAAAACACCCCTGAATGGCTACGACGGAAATTCTATCACTTAGCCGCTGTAGAATTAGCTAGGCGAGCTGGGAAAGCTGTTGCTTGCTTGACTGACTTTTTTAGTATCGAAATAAATAACGATGGTTCTGTAACAAATCGAGTTGAATATAAGCCTGAATTCAGCAAAACTTGCCAAAGTGGTTCAAGAATGTTAACAAAAAGCAAATTTTTAGTAAAAAGCAAAGACTGCAACGTTTGTCCAGTCAGATTATTTGAAAGGGGTCCAAAAATTAAAACCAACAGATTATTCCCCAGAAAGAATCGTCACTAAAAAGCCAAAAATTGGAATAAATATGATTGGAATAAATATGATTCATAATTGGACAAAATTGTCTACCGAAGCGATTGGCGTGGATACCAAGGAAAAAAAATACTAATCATTCCAATGGATCGACCGCGGTCAGTCGATTCGCTAAAAGTGGTGGACAAGAGCAAGAGCTCATGAAAATTACAGGTCATAACAATGGCAACTCATTAAAATCCTTCTTCAATATTGACGAAGAACATAATCAAATAATAACACGTTTGGATCATCATTTAACTTTTCTAATTGTTCTTTTGTTGATTGCACCTTTGAATAAAATGTTTTCCGCCTACCTCTATCCAAAGTATACATTTCCTGGCCTCATTCTAGGGAGCAAAGTCGTACTTTTGCTCACTAGGGTGGAAAAGTAAATGTGAGGTTATGGTACGTCATCAATGAAATAACTCATACGGCATTGACAACCTAAACTATATTCTATTATATAAGTATAAATTTTACCGTTTAATTAAAGAACACCCTGTATTTTGCAAAATGGTAGAAATTAGTAAATTGTTATTTTAATTTAACGATTTTCACATTAATAATTTGACTTCAGCAATACATTATGTTCATAATTCCGCAAAACTTTCCTACGAGTCTCGATAGCGCAACGCGTTGGATCACAGCTCACTGTTCGTGATAGGCCTGTAGGTGTTGGATCGAATTCCGGCAAGGACAATTTTTTTTTAATTCTTTCATAAATAAATTATTTTAAAATATCTTGTTATTTGAGGGAGGCGGAAAAATCATATGTATAACATGGGAGTAAAGTGCCTTTTCCTCCCTTGAATGATTACTTCATCTTCGGGAAGAAAAGTAGCACTTTCCTCCCCTGTTATACAAATAGCTATTTCCTCCTACCCCTTTAGAAAGTACACACTTTCCTCCCTCATATTCGGAAGGAAATGGTGAAACGATGAAACTTGTAAATCTATTATATTCAAATTGTTCCTGTACTTTCAACAACATCTTGTATATCTTGTATTCTGATGAAAATGGATTATGAATGTTACTTCAACGTTAGGTTTCCAAATAAAAATTTCAAGTTGAGGATTGTTAGATACGAATAAAGCTAACATGTGGCTCACTGACAGTAAACATTGCGACTGACTTTTAGAATGCAAAGTTATTACGTTTATTAAACTTTATTCACTTTTTGAGAAATGGAGAGCGATTCAAGTGATTTTTACTTTACAAATATGCCACATAATATTAGGGAACAAGCCAACATAGCCCCATTAACCTTATTAGAACAAAACTCTGAAGACAGGTATGAAAAACAATATATGCAATGTAAGCAATTGGTTGAAGACAACAAAATGAATAATAATTCAGAAAAAGGTTTAATAAGTGGGTAGGAGGAAAAATTATATGTATTACACATTAGTAAAGTGCCTTTTCCTCCCTTGAAACAATATCCTGCGGGAGGAAAAGTGGCACTTTCATCCCCATTAAAACAAATAGCATAAATTTTAAAAACAAAATACAACGATAAATTCTGATAATATCTCTAGATTATTTCACCAGATCACTCCATATACAGCGTGTCTCAGAAGTTCGTGCCAAAATCTTTGGAAATGATAAAGGGGATAAAAATAATCATAGTACTTTTTATACTCACCTACTTATTTCCTATTTTCGAACTATAAGCCTCTAAAGTTAAAAATTAAAACATTGTGTTTTATTTATTATTATTAAGCCACTTAACCGGTTATCATCAGATTTGCACTACTACCCTCGTGAATCCAGGAACGAAACTTAGTTCAATGGTTGATTCAATTGTTTTTCATATTTCATCAAACAATTTTAAAGAAAAGGTGTCCTCTTGAGTTTAGAAATATTGAGAATTGTATGTCGGACTGCACACCGTATAGCCTACATTTATAAACATTCCTTATTACATTTTTTATAGTAGTTGTATTATTTACGATGGTGGTTTAAGAACACATTAATATGTAATACAATAATAAATGAATCCAAGGAGAAGTCCTGGAGAGAATTCTGTGAGGACATGCGAGGTGTCCCTGACAGCGTCAGAATCAACAGGATTCTCGAAAGGGATACTTCCAACAAACTTGGTTCTATTCAGTTGCCGAGCGGAATGTTTTCAAATACTGAGGCAGAGACTCTAGAGCATCTCCTCAGTTTGCACTTTCCAGGTTCGGTATAGATAGAGTCAAGCTATGACAACAGGACGGTTGCCAAAACAAAGGCAACCATAGAGGACTGGGAACTCATGAATAAGATATTCAGACCCCATCTTATCAGATGGGCTGTGAACTCATTTGACCCCTACAAAACTCCAGGACCTGATGGCATATTCCCCAAGCTTCTGCAAGAAGGACTAGACATCATAATGGGTCCTTTAGTTCTGATACTTTGAAGCAGCCATGCTCTAAGGTATATACCAATTGCATGGAGAGAGTCAAAGATGGTGTTTATTCCTAAACCAGGAAAAGAAACGTACACCCAGGCTAAGTCCTACCGACCAATCAGTCTGACATCATTCATGGTGAAAACCATGGAAAAAGTCTTACAAATGTACTTACAAGAAGGAGCGCTTAAGAGCATCCCTCTACATAGACTACAGTGGGGTTATCAAGCAGGGAAATCAGCTTTTGATAACACATCGATGTCGTCAATTATCAGATCCCTTAAAAAAGAGGGATTAACAGTACCACATGCAAACGGATAGGATCCATGCTCGATCTTAGGAGAATATCAGAGTATGCATGATAAAATATACACCGTTAGGACAACTGAAAGGATGTCCTCAAGGACACCAATTTTGTGGAACCTAGTTGTGGATGACTTGATCTGTAGGTTGAATGATCAAGGCATATGGACGCAGGGTTTTGCGGACGACATAGTGATTGTCACCATGTCACCAATTGGAAATTTCCATAGGTGGTTATGAATGTCCTACAGGAAGCACTGCGAATTGTGGAGGAATGGTGCCTTAAAGAGGACCTTTCAGTTAATCCAAAAAAAACCAAACTAGTTGCTTTTACGAATAGAAGAGTTCTCCCGCAGGGTAGAGTACTGTTGTTCGGAGAAGAACTAGAAATATCCAAAGAAGTCATATATCTGGGAGTGACCCTTGATTCCAAACTGAATTGGAAGGCACACCTGGAAAAAATTATTACCAGGGCGACTAGGCTTTTTTGGCAATGCAGAAGAGTTATGGGCAAAACCTGGGGAATACGACTTGAGGTGGTTCACTGGCTCTACATAACTGTGATAAGGCCAACGATCACCTATGGAACAATAGTCTGGTGGAGGAGGACAGAAGTGTCCTCTGCAGTTAACATATTAACTTCAATTCAAAAGTCCAGCCCTTCTTGGTATTACCGGGGCAATGAACAGCACGGGGACGGCATCAATGGAAGTCCTTATAAGACTCCCTCCTCTAGAACTTTTTATAAAGGCGGAGGCAATGATAGCAATTCTTAGGCTGAAATCGGGAGACTTATGGTCCCCGAACAATGTTCGAGTAGAACACACTGATACAACTGGTATATTTCTAGACGAACCCATATTTCACATGAGTTTTGATAGCATGTCACCAGAGAATATATTCAATGAGCGAATGAATATCATCATCCCATCTAGGGAACATGTAATGCACCCAGGTAATTCTGGAGAAATCATCTGGTTCACCGATGGCTCCAAAAGAAACCACAGCACTGGGGCTGGTATGAAAGGACCTAGAAAGAGAATGCTCTTTAGCCTTGGTCGACATACGACTGTGTTTCAAGCAGAGACGATTGCCGCTATAGCCTGTATTGATGAAAACATCAGAAGAGGATACACCGGACAAAAAAATTAAAATATTCACTGACAGCCAGGCTCTGCTTAAGGCTATCAGTAATCCAACTACTAGGTCTAGACTGGTGAAAAACTGCAATGGATCCCTTAACAGGCTGGCAAGAGACAACAAAGTGTCTCTAATATGGGTGCCGGCACATGAACGGATTGCAGGTAATGAAATGGCGGACCAGTTAGCTAAAGAAGGCTCTAAAGTTATAGGTCCGCAACCGTTTTGTGGAATCACAAAAGATTGCATAAGAGGGGAAATCGCGAATTGGCTAGATAGGGAACACCAATTCAAATGGAGGGTCACCTTCATTCAACGAGTTTACTGAACAAGGTAGACAAGGAACTCTCAACAAGGCTACTGAAACTGGGAAAGAGGCATTTGTAGACAGTTACCGACCTGATGAATGGACACTGCACCTATGTGCAGAAAATGTGAATTTGATGATGAAACACCTACTCACATACTATGCTTCCGCGAGAACTTACAAGGACTTAGACGGAGGCCTTTTGGAGAGGAATTAATACAACCATCACAACTACTGAAAGTCCCTCCAGTCAAACTAGTGGCCTTTATAGAAGACACGAAGCTTCTGGAATGGAACTGGATAACGTGGGAAATGGTACAAAGATTCAGTTCAAGTGCCTGGGCTGATGAGCACAACACAAATATATGAATGAATGAATGAATGAACATTAATATGTAAAACTTCATCCACAAGGGTAGTACAGATCTGTTTATTACGCCAGCAAGTGTTTTTATGAATTGTTGAATTTTGATTCACTACTAACAAATCGTTGAATAAATGTATTTAAAAAAATATCTAGCTATAGAGCCCCTATATTCATAAATTCCCTAATTTTTGGTACGGATTTCTGGGTCACCCTGTATAATATTTTTTAATATTATCGGAAGATTACCGTTTTCTCATATGAGTGTGTGAGTTTAATTTATACTATTAACCATTATGAGTTCGAGATCCAGATTTCACGTGCTGATAATTTTGTTAGGATACAGTAATGAGTTAAACTAAAACCCCGACAATGTCAAACATTATTTGTGTACACAAAAAAAAGTAAGAGATAAGCAGGACTGCCATGGAAACGTATACAAAAAATTTTTAGGGCATGACTTTTTATCGGAACGTACAATCGAAATGTAAATTTTTAATAGTACAAGAAATATTATTTTGCAACCAAAATAAGAATATTTATATTAAAAAGAGTTTGACATGGACTAGAATATTTTGTCCTGCTAAATTCTCATTTTAAGGCAATTAAACCCTTTACTTAGAAATAACCAGTTTAAGTGTCCACCAATTTTAATCCAAATTTTTATATACTCCGCAACAAAGTTTATTACAGAATTAAACAAATAGAATCCAATTATTTTTGTTCTCACGTAATACAATTCCCAGTTAAGGTAAATAACAGTTCTTAAATCATAATACATATTCATTGCTTCCTTTGTTAGTCTGTATTAACAAGAAAAGATACATAACTTGTTCTATTTGCTTTGAAATCCCATGCTAGTTAGACAATTTTATTAATAGATCGATCACAAATCCACATGCATTGGTAAAAATATAACTGTGTAGACTTAACGACATTGAATTTTGCTCATGATTCGCATACATTATTTTCAATGTTATTAAATGACTTTGACATGATTTTTTACCAATAAAGTATCTACTTACTGGTAAATTCATTCTTGTACTGGTGTTGTATACACTGTGTTCATTTGAAAAGGACCCACCCTTAATATTTCAGAAATGCGACATATTAGAAAGAAATGCCGAAACACGTCAACTTTTAACTTGAGGAGGAAACTTTTTAGCGCTAATATCATAAACGTCAGATTCACCCCCTCCCTACTGGAGATACCCCTTAAATTTTTTCAAATGGCGTATCAATTCATACCTCATTTAAAAGGTCTGGCAAATCTCTATTCAATCATTTTGTTTTGCCTTCGATACCAGCCTTCCACTGTTATTTAATCGTTGTTTAAAATTGACACGAATTTGAAAATAGACTTTATCATTGCCTGAATGTTAACAGTGGTTACTTTGAACACATGATTAAATAACAGTTATTTCTTGTTAAAAGTTGTCTTTTTATTATTTGTAAATTTTTTAGTCTTTCTGTGATACCATAATACGGAGGCATACGAAAAGTTTGAAGAGAATCAATTTTAAACAACGTTTAAATAACAATGGAAGGCTGGTATTATTTGCAAAACAAAATGATTGAATAGAGATATCTTCAAATGAGGTATGACTTGATACCTAACGCCATTTGAAAAAATTTAAGGGGTATCTGCAGTAGGGAGGGGGTGAATCTGACGTTTATGATATTAGCGCCAAAAAGTGTGCCCTTCAAATATTAAGGGTGGGTCCTTTTCAAAGGGACACAGTGTATATTTTGAAGATTAACCATTAATTTTTATATTTTCAATCCAATCTTCGCTTATTATCAGTCCTCGAATCAATGACTAAAGAAATTTATAATTATTCTCGGTGGTGGGTGTTTTTTTTTATCTAATATATAAAATTCTCGTGTCACGGTGTTTGTAGTTAAACTCCTCCGAAATGGCTCGACCAATTCTCATGAAATTTTGTATGCATATCGGGTAGGTCTGCGAATCGGACAACATCTATGTTTCATCCCCCTAAATGTTAAGGGTGGTTCACCCCTTAATTTTTTTGTAATTTCTTATTTTTTTAGATACAGCATTCAAAAATACATACAACCCCGAATTTTCACCCCTCTACGATCAACCCCTATTTTTTATTTGTTAATTATAAACTTTAATTTTTTTGGCGAGATTTTTAATTTTATTTTGTTATAACTTAGGATCAAAAATTTCAATCTTACTCTTAATTTTCACCCTTATACGATCAATCCCTATTTTTATTATAATTTTTTTATTTTTCATTTTTTGGAAATAGTTTTAAATCAAAACGAAAACATGTATGTGTTTAATAAATATACGTGTTTTATTATTGTGAAAGGTAAGTCAAATAATAAGCAATTATGAAAAGTGTCAAAAGAAAATTGCTATTTTTGCTTTTTATATTAAGCAATGCCAGCAAGATGCAAAGGGGCCAATTTGAGTCGTCGAACAATCAGTTCTAGAGTCATGCGAGATATAAGAGCACGAAGATCAGGCGAGCAAATCCAAGAAAACAATACAGATGTACGTGTGAGCATGGCGCAGTTACGTGAATCACAATCGCAAGAGACACGAGTTGAACGAAATCAACAAAGACAATTAGAACGGAGAGAAACGCGCAGATACATAGTCAACAGACGTAGAGGAATTGACCAACAACGCCAACAAGTTCATCGAGAATTTACTATTTTTCCATCGCGATTTTTATTTTTGCAAGATGGCAATCGAATATAATAATTGTAGTACGATAAATTCTTATTCAGAGTTAATTTCAATTTCCTTTAATTATGATTTTTTTTCTCAATTCAATTTGATCTTCCGCCCTCGCCGGTCGATAACTGATGAACTATCAATCGATCAGTTATTCCCGCCAGGTGTCTACCGTTGTGTTAGTTACACTATTTATTACTCAAGAACGGCTGAACCGATTTGGCTGAAAAGCGGTGAGGAGGTAGCTTAGAACCATATGAGACGGACATAGGATACTTTTTATCCCGTTCCCGTGGGAAAAAACATTATTTAAAAAAATTCTACTTTCGACAAAAAATGGCGTTTGTATATGTATCGTTACTTGGAGATTAGATAATTGTAAGGATGGCATTTATAGAAGTTTGAAGTAAACAAAAGCTACTCTGACACTCCATTCAACGGGCAGAGAACGACCGCTTGCATAATATATCTTATTTAGTCATGTTTGTTGGAGCACTTTTAATTCGAGAACGGCTGGACCGATTTTGATGGTTTTTGATTTGTTATTGCACGGGAAAAAAGTATTTAAAAAAGTTCTAGTGTGGACAAAAATGGCGGTAAATTAAAATTTAAAGTTTCTGAATAGGTATCGTTAAGTTTGAAATGAACAAAAGCTACTCTGACACTCCACTCAGCAGGCAGAAACGACCGCTTGCATAATATCCTATTGACAAGACAATGTTAAGACAGGACAACGTCTGTCAGGTCTTCTAGTAAGATATATATATATATATATATATATATTTTCGGCCATTTTACACCCTTTATATGGACAAGTTCAGCCACTTTCAGGAACCTTTTCTTGATCAAAGGTATTTTGTTTTCTAAACACAAATTGTTGTTTGCTGTTAAGGTTAAGGTAGGATCTTTGAAATATTCTTTCAGACATGCCAGAATATTTCAAATTTTTTTTATAGATAATAACAATTATATAATTATCTTTATTAAAAATAAAGTACGAGCAAGAGATATGGTGATTAGATGCAAAGCGATGCCAACAACATACTCCGTCTGCTATTAAAACTTGATCGAGAAGGATTCACTCTGAAAGAAAAGCCGCAGTGGAACTATAAACGTAGGCGCGTTTTTAAATCAGGAAATTATAAGTGAACATTTATGAAGAAAAACATGAAAATAAAGAAGAAATTTATAAATAAAGGTGAATGAAATATTCAAATTTGTGAAATCATGTCAACTTTTCATCGTAGGATATGCTCAAATTAGCTAGAAACAATTGTAGAGAAAATATTAACCTCGAAAAGATATGAGCATATCTTGAAAGGAGAGTGGGTATTTTTTTTTTATTCGGTTATTTAACGTCGGTCTATTTCTGCAACTCAGGCTAATCACCGACGCCGGGAGCACTCTACCCCTAAGAAAGTGGGTATGGAAGAAAAAACTTTCAAAATATGATAAAAACGAAAACAATACTCTCAACTAATAATGAGTAGGTTAGGTTAGGTTAGGTTAGGTTTGTGGTGAGTGGGTCTATAAGGCCCTCCACTGCGACTCGTAAGAGTCTATTGTTGCTCATACCTATTCAGATTTCACCAAACAAATTCAGCTTCTTAACAAAGCCGATTAGTTTGTTTGGTGAATGATATTTCAGGTCCGAGGGCGAGAGAGAGACCCTGCCAAACATCAGATACCTGATTCGAGCCGCGGCAGGGCAGGCACAAATTATATGCTCTGCTGTTTCATCATCTTCCAGACAGAGACGACAAGTCGGATCTTCCGACAGTCCAAGTCTTAGCATATGATGATTCAGATGACAGTGTCCTGTTAAAAGGCCTATTAGACAACGTAGGTCATGCCTGCTATAGTCCAGCATTTGTTTGGAGACATTCTTCGAAGGATGTATAAAAGCCTTTGAATGAACCAATCCTGGTATATTATTCCAGAAGTCTAAAGCTCTTCTTGTTGTCCAGGTATTTAGTGTTTGTTTGGCAAAACTTATTGCGATGCCAATTGTCGGTTCTGGTCCAATTACAGCACGTGCGGCACCTCCCTTTCAAGAGAGTCTGCCTTCTCATTTTTATCCATGCCAGAATGTCCAGGGATTCAGACCAGCGATACTTCATTGAGTTCTCCTATTGAGGAGAGTCTTTTTTGGCCGTCTAATACCAATTTCGACGTTACACGGTAAGAGCTAAGTGCTTTCAAAGCCGCTTGGCTGACCGTGAAATTTTTTTTTTGATTTATGTGTGAGATTGGTTTGCTCCAATCTCTCCACACATGAAGCAATGGCGTACATTTCCGCCTGAAATACGGTTGCATAGGATCCTAGAGAGGTTGAAATTTCTGTCCTAGGTCTGCGCCCGTATACACCTGCACCAGACCCTGAGGGTGTTGTTGATCCATCTTTATACAATAATAATAATAAGTAATAAAAAACGCATTCTATGAAAAAATCTCTCAACTACACCAATAGGGTAAAATACGGATAGATGCCGCACTTTTTGTGAAAAAAATGTAAAAACTCGATTAACAAAAAAAATTTATAACAAAAAAACATATAATCATTCTATAATCTATTCTTTATTGAAATATTGGGCTTTAAACAACATAAAGAATACTCTACTGCTGAAAAAAAATATCTAAGAAAAAGTGTTTTTCCTGCAACTCTCCCCCCAGGTACGGAGAGATGCCTTCAGCCATGCTGAGAGATGCCAATGTTAATTCCCATAAGGGAGAGATGCCGTAAATTTTTCTTGTAATTCCGCACGTTTGCATGAGTTACAAGTGTTTAAGTGCATGCAACCAGTTGTTGCATCTTATGCAGCAAATCCAGTCAACTGTTTTGGAGGTTTTACTGTAATCTACAAAACATTCCACGCAAAAATATTTTTTGTCAGTATCTTGCTTGTATAATTCAGGATTTTTTTTTAATCGTATAAGGGAATCTCATCTTCGCTTTCGGATGTGTCATTTGTCTTTATTTTTTTAGTTTTTTGTTTTTTTTATTGCTACTATTTTTATTATTTTTATTATTTTTATTTTTTACTTTTGATTTACCTATTTTCTCTGTTTTATATCTCTTTTGTGAATTATCCTCAGGAGAAGTTAGCTCGGTAGCCGACTGTTTCCGTTTGTTAAATGATAATGGAATTTTTGAAATAGGATGTATTTCTTTTAAAAATTTACTTGGAGTTATGTCGTCATTTAAACTCTTCGATGTACTTGGCTGGGACTCTAGGGAATCATTATTTTTCTGTGGGGTATGATTTTCGTTTATTTCTTGAATTGGGAATTCATTATCCAAATATGTTGAATCACCAGAGTGGCGACGTGGATTTGTTACCACTGAGTTCTCATATGTTTCGTCATGGGGAACATTATTTTGGCCTGCATTTGCTGTTGCTTCATCTTAGGAGGACCGAAAAACGATTTGTCCAATGGCTGAAGTGCTTGAGTACAATGACTTGGTAAACATGATAAACTTATCTCATTTTCGTTTGCGAGCTCCAGCATTTCAATATCTGAACAATGAGATGAATGTCCTTGTCCATCCATAATAAGTAATGTTTTACCTGGTAGCTTCCTTGGAATAAAATGTTCTTTAAGCCAGTACAAAAAATCTCGGAGTTTATAAATGATGATTTTTTGTTCATTTGGAGAGAAGAACCAGCAGGCAAACCTTCGACAAACTCTTGTTTTTTATTAACTCCCTTTAAAATTAGTACCGGCGGAAGGAACATCCCTTTAGCGCTGCAGCATCCTATGACGGTTACATTTTCACCGGGTTCACGAGACGTCAAGACATTGGGAGCCAAAACCTTAGATGGTTTATTTATAATTTGAATCCCCGCTTCATCCATATTGAATATATTGGCTGGTCGATTTATCAAATTATTTTCAGTTAGGATGTTCCTCAATAGTTGGAAAAACTTTCCTACTTCGCCTCGATTCATTCCTTTGGCTCTTGCTAAAGAAAGTCCTTCGGCCTGTCGGATGGAAAGATCTGGATTTCTCTCTAAAAAAGATCTCAACCATTGCTTGCCAGCTTTTTGATCTTTGGAAAATGTATGCTTAATTTTAAGCTTTTCTGCAAAATGAAGCCATAGATCTTACTGCGTTCCGATCTGGAGCAAATCCGGATGCACACAAATTTTTGATATGAGCAACTAATCTCTCGTTATCTTTTCCAAGAACCCCTACAATAAAGTAAACTTTAATTATGAATTTCGTAATCTCCCAAAAGTTAAAATATCTTCGGGGCCCAGTGATCCTTTTCCACTTTTTCCAGATTTAATTCTTCTGTCAATTGTTCGCGCAGGAACGCCATATCTTCTTTCTGCCTCACGCTTGGAAATTTCCCCAGATTGAACTTTTTCTATCGCAGTAGATTCTAAATTTATTACTCTATATTGTTGATACACATTGTAGAATAAAGTTGTATTTTGGATAATAAACAATGGTTCCACACGAGAACATTAAGTTGAACAATAGATTAAATAGAGCGATAAATGATATCACATATACGATCTTTACAATTCAGGAGCGCATATATAACCAGTAAGTGTATCTTTAATACGAGATGTTAACAAAAATTCGTTCAGCTTATGAGTGGAAATTTGTTTTTTGTTTGAAATACGAATTTATTTTGACTAAAAATGCAAATTTTATATGAAAGTTTCGCTTAATAGTAAATTTAAGTTACTCTTTTATGAAGGTTGATAAAAAACTTCTTTGTTCTCATCAATACGCATGTTTACATCACTGAGCCAATTAAACAGCAAAAAAGCATGTCTTGTAGGATTTTTGAATCAATTTTCCCACATCCACATGCAAGACATACAGTCTAAATGCATCAACAGCATCAAAAGACCTTAAACTCTGATCACTAAGTTGATTTTTCATGTACTATAGTGGAATTCACATTCGGATAACAGTACAAGGGGTATAGGATAACAGCATTGCCAATCCTACTGCCATTGTTTTGCTACTTTTGTAAAAGCAAGGTTGTATTTATTGAGACACCGAAATATTTGATTAGATTAAGTGATGGTTAAGTAAAAAGTCTTAGAATATCCACGAATGAAATAAAGGCTCATCATCTCTACCATAGGTTTATAATTAATTGATTACGAATCTTGGTCCTTTCCCGCTCGTAGTTTTTAAACCCGGGGTTTTTTATTGTTGTATCTTGCCATATTTGCCCATTTACTAATGGGCCAGTATTAACCCATATAAATGATCCCGAACACAGTTAATACTACCACTACACCAAATATAGCAGTTGCTACAATAGTCAAAGTGGGGTGATATTGATCTGAATATAGTCAGCCTTGCGAATGACCCATTTCGTTAATTTTTTACTAAGGAGTGTTATCCATTAAATAAACCGGGCACCACTTGTCTTATTCTAGAGCGAGTTCCTTTTTCGTATTTATTCTCACGGCGATTCTAATAACCAGTTCTTCTTTTTACGGGAGTTACGAAAGGCCCATTCTGACTTTCTTCTCTTTATTGAAATATGGTTCGTTCAGAGACTTTTGTCATTCTTACAGTCGACAGAAGCAAACAAGAGCCCCGGAAAATATGCGAGCTAAAAGAAAGGTCATCGCAACCAGCCAATCAGGAACCAATCCTTACGATTGTACTTACATTATAGTAATAATCGAGATGATATGACCAAATGATTTTATCAATATTCATCAATTTTAGTGTTGTCAATGTGAGGATAATTATCCGATTTTCAGACAATTTTGTTAACCGAATAATTTTTAGATCGAATAACTTTTCGAGTGTTTTGCAGAAAGGATATCTGAAACAGCTATTGTATTGTGAGATTTTTAATATTGATTGGGGTCGAAGACTTTTATTTAGACAACAAGGTGTTCTTTTGGTAATTTTGACAAATTCTGATCATTTGAATTATAAATTCGGATGATTTTTATTTTTGCATTCTATTTAATGTCAGCTGCCATTTAAAATTTGCTTTTATATTTTTATACGTTATTATTTGCTTCATAAATTACAGAACAATCTGTCTTTATCAAGACTTATTCATTTTTGGAATATGTTCTTTTGTAATGTGAAACTTAACAATGTTGTTGATTAAATAATGGTATATAATATATAACTGTTGGGTTTGAACAAAGCAAACGAGTTAAAGTTAAAGTAGAACAGCATTTAATATATTTTTGATAAATAACACAACATTATTGCATTACATTCTTGTTTATAACAACTACTACTAAATATATAAGACCTAGATAGTTGGTAGTGGTATATTACAATATTAATAATGTTATGCATTTTCGGCTGTTGTTAAGAAAAACGAATTTTTAAACAACACAACAAACACTGGAAAAAGTAACAATTTTAAATATACCAAATTGTTACACTCTCGCTTTGAATTAAATAAAAAGTTAACAAACGGCTTCATTCAACGGATCTACTCCAAAAGATAGTGATGTGTAAACATATTCGACTTTGTTGACTTATCTTTTGACAGTTGACACGTATGTTATCGATAATTGGTTTTTTCGATTCAAAATATCGATTGTTACTACAAAAATACAACTACTGCGACATGGACACGCCCACCCAGGGCTCTTGTTAGCGTCTGTCGACTGTACTGTTAAACAAATACTTTTTTTTGTAAAAACATTTAATTTCATTTTAAATTTACCACTACACCGTTTTTGAATTTTACTATACTTGCTACTATACAAACGTCGGCGATCAACTGAATATATTTTCTTAATAATTCTAGATTAATCTTTATTAAATTGTAAATAAATAGTTTGGTGTCATTAAAAATAGTTGTACATATTGTTATTCCATTTCCAAGCATTGTAGGTGATAATCATTTTGAATAGAAGGTATAAAACCGAGAATTTCCAGAAAAAAATTTAATTATGTAATATTTTCTATTTTTATATCATCGCAAAAATTATATAGTTGACTCATAAGTGCAATATTCGTATTATTTTATTCAATATTTTACAAATATTTCATAGAAGTCGGACCATAACGTACGATGACTTTGGTAACATTCCTATGAGTTATTCTCCTATATATAAAGCATTGGTATGTTTCCCAAACAATGTTATCAGAATGTGACCACCATAGAAAGAAAGTTGATGTGGAATATAAATAGAAACTTATCGAATATATAAACAGAATCTCAATCTGCATCGGCTATTTATAGACTATAAAAACACGCCTACGATTATATATGCTGTAAAAGATGGAAAGAGTATGTCCAGTTGGAGGTGTTTAAAAGTCGGAGAGAATTTCCAAAATCAGTAAATCGAACTGAGTAAAATTGGATGAGAACAATGGAAAGCACAGATCTTCAATGAGAAGAAGAAGCATACTAGAGAGTTGAGTGTTTATATGTTATAAATTGAATGTTTTTTAATTTATGTAAGCGTATGTTTTCCTCTTTGCGCAATACGTTTGTAGTTTTAAACATCAAAAACAACAATTGCGCAATTTTATTAAAAATTAAACTAATGAGTATGGTTTCCTCTAATATAAATTACAGCCAAACAACGCCTCTGCATTCTTTCAATAAGATCGTTGAAGTAGCCTTGATCGATTTGCCTCCAAAGTTGGGGTAAGAGCTGTCTTAAGTTCTTGGAGTATCTGTGGGGGTAGTTCATGAGAATTCAAGGCTTTTTGTAGCTGGTCCCGAGCATGCTCGAATAAGGGATTGAGGTCTGGCGATCGAGGGCGCAGTTGCAAATACGGGATACCATGGAAGTCCAAAGTGTCTTCGACTACTCTTGTATGATGCGAGCATTATCGGCTAAATAGAGAAAAGCTGGTACAATAGAAGCATAAAACAAACGTATAACATTGTTGATAAGTTGTACGTAAATCTGTGCAGTCATGTTCCCATCAAGCACTAACAATTCTGTATGCCCATTAAAACAAATACCTCCCCAAACTCCAACTTCACCACATCTGAACGGATTAACTTGGGTTTAGTAGCACATGCCAATCGAGCATGCATATGAATTTTTGTTAATGGAACTCTTCTCAAAAGTCGTCGTGAACGTAAGTTAGCCGTAAGTTAGCCTCTTCGTCGTACTGTTTCAATTGAAACCGAAACCCCAGAAGCATTCAAAAGTCGCTGTTGTATGATCCGACAAGTACTCAGAGCTTCTTTAAGGCGATACACAGTCAGGTAACGATCTTGTGCGGGGGGTGGTAACCCTTGATCGTCCACTTTTAGGTCTTTCTCTCATGTTTCCACTTGCTCGATATCTACGGAGAATCCGCGAAATGACACTTTCTCTGAGTTAGAAATCGACCGTAACGTCTCTGAAGACGACCAATAGCTCACTAGCTTCATCCGCAAGTTTATATCTAGGCATTTTTCAAAACAAAATTCTAAATTTTAAATCACAGTTGACTGGATACAGTGGTAACAATAACTGATGAGAAATTCTTGAAAAAAACAACTTGCCTTAAACCTAAAAATCTTATCGACTTTAAAACAAAAAACTAGTGAGATAAGTTAGTAAATATTCAATATTACAGACAAAACCTTGGGGAATAAGATAATATAAATTCAGTATATGTGAACTTCCCTAATTTTTGTGGACCAGTTTATTGAGGAAAAATTAGAAGCCATGGTCTATGGATAGAATGAAACATCTCTGCTGCGTCGACTCCCATATTCCCCCATATTTCTTAACTCTCTGACAAATTAGTTGTTGTAAAACTCTCATTAAAAATTTCTACCTTATGAGTACATGAACTAAAAGCTGTCCGGTGTAAGAAGAAGAGTGCGCTACTATTAAAAATAATCGAAAATTCGTCTACAAACATTTTTATTTTGATCTTTATCGAAACGAACACACTCACCTCTGCTTCGACAGTCTTATCGTGCAACAAATCCATACTTTGTAGCCTCGAACGCTTTTTATAACCGTTTCGACGAGTTAATATCACAACAGTTCGAACAACATAAAATTCACTACTGTACAAGGTAGATTTTCATTAGGTAATGTCAACAACGAAACGCGGTGTAAAAATACTAATGACTTCACCTTTCTAGTAGCGGCACGAAGCACACCGGAATCTATGAGTATCATACGAAAAAAGATTCTCTAGCGTGAAATTTTTTTCATATAAAATGACGTCGTTTGTTTGTATATTTTTATTATATTAAATAGTTCTATCAAAGTATTGTGTGTTTGATATAAAGCGGCACGTGTCTGAAGTTTTATAAATAAACTTGATCCAACATACTATATAAAATTTATTTTGGGCGAAGTAAAAAACTTATTTCATCAAATGAAAATATAGAAACTAACTTAGTGGATTATAATAGGACAGAATATACCTACTGTCGTTACTAAATATCATAAAGAAGTGTTAGATTTAACAATATGTACGAGTAAAATTAGTGATAACATAACAAATTGGCATGTGTCTGACGAACCGTCATGCTCGGACCACAGACACATAAGGTTTGATATTAATGTAACTGTTTTGGTACGTAAGTACCGTAATCCAAGAGATACAAACTGGATAGGATATAAAGCGTCCCTAATTAAGATTCTCAAGGACGGTACTGTACCGATTGATGGCAGTGAAGCTATAGACGCGGTAGTAGAAAAAGTAAGCGAAGCGATTATGCCGGCCTACCAAGAAAACTGTCCACACAGTTTGGTGGAACAACGGCCCAAAGAGACTTAGGGCGGAGGTCCGCGATCTTTTTAACAAGGCAAAAGCAACCAAGACTGAGATACCTACAGGTATAAGCTCACGCAAAACAACAAAAAAATTCGTAAAGCCAAAAGGAACTCATGGAGGAAATTTTTCGAGGGCATCTCGGATGCCCCCACATGCTTTCGAATCCACAAATTCCTGGTAAAGGAAGGGATAACTAGAAAATAAGTAGGTTTCATTAGTAAAGCGAACGGCACCTATAGAGAAACCAAAGAGGAGAGTTTAAAAGAAACTAATAAACGTCCACTTTCCAGCCTCATCAATTCTGGCCACCGACGCAATTAGGACTACCATACGAGAACGAATGCCAAACAGGCCAACTTCTACGGATTGGAAAATAGCCACTGAAGTCACAATACCAAATAAAATTAGATGGACCATGAACAAATTTTAACCATTTAAATCCCCAGGGACAGATGATATATATCCCATTCAACTACAAATGGGAATCGATGTGTTAATACCACACGTAACTAATATCCTCAAAGCTATTCTGGCATAGGGATATATACGGAAGTATGGCAAAACGTGGAAGTCATTTACATACCCATGGTAGGTGAAGTATCTGATTTAACGCCAAAGTCATACAGGCCAATAAGCCTTTGCTCCTTTCTACTAAAAACGTTAGAAAGGTTACAAGACGGGTACATAAGATACGAAGTGCTAAAGAATAAACCCCTAAAAAATCGTCAATATGCCTATCAACCATGCAAATCGACGGACCTAGCGCTGGCTTATCTCAAAGTCAATAGAAGACAAAGAGATAGCGATGGCCACTTTCTTAGACATCGAGGGAGCATTTAACAATGTTACCACGAATTCATTGGTTAATGCAATGCATAGACGGAGGACATCCAAAACAATATGCCTATGAATAAAGGCAACTCTGGAGGATAGGATAATAATCTCCACTCTGGGGCAAGTTACCATCAAGACAAGGACGGGTGGAGAATGTCCACAAGGAGGAGTACCTACTATCACCTCTACTATGGACAACCTTAGTAGACGACCTCTTTACAGAACTGTCCACAGCAGACTTTTACTGTCTTGGATATGCAGACGACATCGCTATTGTAGTCAGGGGCAAGTTTGCTGGGATGATATCGGAAAAAATGCAAACAGCCTTAAATATAGTTGATAATTGGAGCTTAAGAGAGACTGACAGTCAAAGCGCAGAAAACACAAATTATCAATTTCACGGAAAAGGATGCCACTACAAGGCCTAAAGCCAATAGTGCTAGGAGGAGAGGTGATTCCATTTGCCAAGAAAACAAAGTACCTAGGAGTACATTTTGATCAAAGGCTTTCATGGAACACTCATCTTCAGAAGACCACACAGAAAGCTATCATTGACCTCGGCAGATGCAGAAGGATGTGTGGAAAAAACTGAGGACTCAACCCAAAACTGAACCAATGGCTATACACAAGGGTTGTTAGATCAATGATAGCCTATGGAATAGTAGTGTGGTGGACAACGGCACTGTGAGTGGGAGCTGTAAGGCTATTGAGTAGCACACAAAGGCTTGCTTGTCTGTTTATTGGGAGCCATAAAAACACCACTCCCACTACACATTTTTATACAAGGTGAAGCCAGATCTGTAACGCACAGACTACTGCAAAGTCAACATCACATAAGCCAAAAGCACGGTGCTGACTATCGAAAGCTTATCGAGGAGCTGATATCTTGATTGGGTAGCCCATTGTCGCAACGACCACGAGATAAAGCTTCAATAATTATTTCCAAATAACTATACCAGATAGGGAAGACCGGAAGAAAGGTGTGGCTGTACAGGCTGATGCAATCTGGTATACGGACGGCTTCAAGACAGAAGTAGGTGTAGGAGCCGTAATTGTGGGGTTAAAACAAACAACTATTTTAATAAGCCTATCTAAGGACGTCACAACTTTCCAAGCGGAAGTGACTTCAATTCATCACTGCGTTGAAGAAATTTAAAGGCAGGAAAAAGACATACCTTTCAGTTGCCATTCTCACCGACAGCCAAGCTGCATTGGAGACAATTGATTCCATAGAGGTCAATTCTAAGCTAGTATGGAATTGCATAGGTGCCTTAAACTCACTTGGAAACCAATGCAATGTCATGGTGGCCAGGGTACCCAGGGCACGAGGGTCATAAGAGCAATGAATTAGCGGATGAAACGGCCAGACAAGGCTCATCAATGCCATTCATTGGACCGTAACCCTTCTGCAGCATCTCAAAATCGACAATTATTATAGCCACAAGTGGGTTGCACAGAAACTTTTAGAATGGTGGATAATCTCACCAGGACATGGCCAGACGAAGCAGTTCATTAGAGAACATTCGTCAACTTTCACGGCAGACCTAATAAGCAAAGATAGGAAAACTGTCAAAGCCGTAGTAGGTATGTTAACAGGACACTGTAAGCTTAACAGGCACGCATAAAGCTAATGGGGTTGACAGACGAAACCATGTACAGATTCCGCCACCTTAAAGAGGAAACTGCAGAGCACATCCTATGCAGGTGCGCCGGCCTGGCGGATGTGCGGTTTTTTGCACTAAGCGATGAGAAGCCACCAGTCTCGAAGCTGATTCGCTACATAAAAAAAGTCGGGCTGAAGAATCTAATCTGGATTCAGAGGATCACAAGAGATCTGAAAAGGTCGCAGGAAAATAGGTCAATAAGCCACCCATAAAATCTAATCTAAGTTATTAACAATGTTATACGTTTGTTTCTTCCTGCTGCTGGACCAACTCTTCTCTTTTCAAACGATAGTCTTCGACCGCATCGTGCAAGAGTAGTCGAAGACACTTTGTTATTAATGTATGTACATCATTTGCTAATTTCAGTTACCTGTAAATAATTGTCATATTAGTAAAGCGTGATCTATAGACGACAAAAAATGATAGTTCAATACTATTATAACGCTTTACAAAATTAGAAAAATAAATTTCCAAAGAACAGACCGTTCACTAAGTAGCAACAACTACTTCTCGGGCTATATGCCCCGACAGACATTGAATTACACTTCTAAAGTAAACGGGGTTGGTATATCTGTTAAGATAAAACCAACCATTCTGGTTTGCGATTAGAAGGAATAACATCACTTGTAGACCGGCATCTCCACATCTAATCGCAAACCAAAATTCTATATGGACAAAAAACCATCTCGGTTTTGTAGTTATTTACTTAATTACAGTTACCTGTGAATAATTATCACATTAGTAAAGCGTGATCTATAGAAGTGTAATTCAATGTCTATCGGGGCATATAGCCCGAGAAGTAGTTGTTGCTACTTAGTGAATGGTCTGTTCTTTGGAAATTTATTTTTCTAATTTTGTAAAGAGTTATAGTATTGAACTATTATTTTTTGACGTATGTACATTAATTTTCAGTAGTATTAACCCAAGGACATTGATAATTGTTTGAAAAAATTTTATAACAGATTTCGAAAGCTTGTTGCTTGGAAACAGACCGACGCCGCAGGCGAAGGTCTGTTCTGCCCTGTTAAGCATAGAAGTCGTATCTACATTTTTGCACATTTTCAGCTTAGGGCGTTTACAACTTGAAAATAATAAACCACATCACTCTGTTAAAATTCAAAGTCGTATATGTTATTCTCAAAAGCTATTAAATGTCTTCAATGTTTAGTCGTATCTGCAAAACTGCCGTATTTGTTAAGTTGATTTGTCATATCTGACAATATTAGAAGTATATGACGTAACTACACGGAACACCAAGCAGTTACGACAAATTTACCTAACAACGTGTTGCTTACGACAAATTTCATAACAACACATTTTAGTGTTTTGGGTGTTAGTTTGTTGTCATATGGTGAGTTTGTTGAGCTAGTAAATAGTTATTTCCTGTAAAAAAACGAAGTTCATAGAGCAAGGCCGAGTTGTCTTCGGCAGTACATTTTGGTAGTAAGTCTTATTATTTGCTAAGTGAGTAAACAATGGTGCATGTTTGTTATGCATAATAATTAATAGTACGGAATATAAATGTCGTTATTGTTTTGTAGGTTAGGTACTTACAACAGGTTGAAATGGATCCAAATAGAAGATCGTTCAAAATTTTATTAACGCTAAATAAAAGACAGCAGGAGAAAGTAAGGGAAAAAAACGTGAGATGGTGATGTTGAGAATGAGCATAGTCCTAAGAGATAATGATCCTGATTTCATTCCTATGGATGATTCAGACAGTGCAATTTCTGAAACCGAAGCTTCTGAATTCAGCGGCAATCGTTCGGATGTCAATAATTTTACAAATCAAGAAGAACCCAAACCAAAAATTATTGTTTTATCTGATATTATAGTGAGAACTTCAAATAATGATGAAGAAATGCATAACGTAGGACTTGGTAGTACGAACGTTATAAGATTTGTCACTGAAATATTGCAAAATATTATAAACAATGCCGAAGATAAATCCGAACAGAAGAGTTTTGGAAGCTAAACGCGAACGAGCAAAAGAACGTTATTTTAAACAGTGTCTCCCAAGAAAATACAAAAAGGAAAACCACAGATCATCTCATCTCAAGAAGATCTAATAGTTACCACTATTTTTTGAAAGACTCAGGAGGCTGTAAGCAAAACGTATGCAAAATATTTTTCCTTGGAACTTTGGGATATGAAAGTAAAAATGACAGAGTTGTGAGAGATGCATTACATAAGACAAATTTGAAAGTAACAGTTAAGCCCAGACAACAAGGAAAGCACATCAAGATGAAATTTGACAGAGATATTATAATTAAACATATAGAATCATTCAGGCCAACTATTGCTCATTATCGTCGAGAACATGCGCCAGAAAGGCGCTATCTGCCCTCGGATGTTAATATTACAATGATGTACAATCATTTTCATTTAAAGTATCCAAACATTCAATTTTCGTACTATTTACATCGAGAAGTCGTCAGCAGCATGAAGATTTCATTTGCAAAACTGGGACATGAGGAATGTTGGGTTTGCGAGTCCTTTGATTTACATTCAAAGTCGACCGCCCATAAACAGGATAGTTTGGATGACAGCAGCTGCGATGAATGCAAAAAATTTGCTTCCCATAAGAAGAAGTACATTTCTGCTAGAAAACACTACCAAGAAGATTCTTCCACTACAACAACTGAACAAGTAGTTGCATCTGCAGATCTACAAAAGGTATTCTCACTAATCTAATAATTCAAGAAGTTATTTAATTAAAGCATTTATTTCATTATTGTAGGTCATCATGCTTCCCAGAATGGAAATGTTTAAAGAAGTGATTTTCACACCTCGAATAATCGCATTCAATGAAAGTTTTGTGATAACTCGGCAAAAGCAAACAATTCCAACAGCCGTTATTTGACACGAGGCGATATCTGGACGATCTACCTAAGATATTACTAGTACGTTCTATGCATTTTTATTATCGATTCGAGATGCCAGACATGTTATTTTGTGGTTGGATAACTGCTCCTCTCAAAATAAAAACTGGACACTATTCACTTTCTTTGTTCATATTGTAATTTCAGCAGAGGTTTCGCTTGAATCACTAAAAAACCGTCTCCAAAACACACCTCCCAAGAGGAATCACCGCAGAAAGAAGAAATCTCATATTATCCAAAATCTACGGTACAATGCCAATAAATAGAAAGACATTTTGGGAGGATATTCCTATTTCAACGAAAATTCGAGATTTAGATGATTGAAATCAATGGTAGCTTTTGGGCTGAGATAATAAATACATACTAGGTTTTGTAATACTTCTATAAATACTTTTTTGTTTTGTAACACTTCAATACTTCTTCGTTTTGTTATACAAAAAGTCGTTTTTTTATTCAATAAAGTTACTAACAACTACCATTGTCTAAAAAAGAAATAGTCTGTCAACCTAATGAGTATAACAGAGACCCTAAAAAGAGAGATGCATATATACTGAGAGGTGGCGGTTTAAGTTAAATTGCGGTGAAATTTGGGACTTTCAAATACTTGCGTACCCGAGATACTACTGACCGATAGGTGGCACCATGATAACCTTAAAATAAACAACAAGAAAATACATTTCAACTTATCAATGCAAGGATTATGTACTCACATAATCGTTGTTATCAATGTACCTACCTGACCAACCAAACAAAATTTTACCTTTTTCTATGTAAAACAGTGAGAGCATTATACCCAATTGTCTTCATGTAATGTAACTCAATGGAATAGGGGAGAATATAAGAAAGCTGTCTTTGTGACAATAATCAAAATTCAAATACAATAATTATTTCTACATTTACCAAAACTTTCATTAAAATCAATTAGGTATCTATCACTTAATTTAAAAGAAGTATTCGAAATTCGGATGAATGCTCTTTTAATCTCTTTTGTTTGTTAGGTATTATATTATGTTTTTTCGTCATTTTTGAAATGAATATTCGATGTTTATTCACCGATTTAAATAAGCCTTACTAAAGTATATTTCACAATATTTGGTTGACCGGTATCTGGTCGGATTAATAATAAAATTTCATCAATCACTCATTGTAAAGTACCTAACAGTAACAGATCCGTAGTAGGTAAAATTTAGATACTAAAACATAAATTAAATTTATTTTGTGAAAAAAATCACTGAATTTCTTAAAAACATATTTAACTTTTATTTATTAATTGGAATTGAATAAATTAAACTGTTGAAACATACAGGGTGGCCCACCGTATACGCTTTAGTTTATTTCATCTATAATCCCGTAGATAATAATATGTTATCAAAAAATGTTTCAAATAAAAAATATATACGATACTGCTTTATTGTTATCGGATTAACGTCTACCTGCTGTGGGTTTTTCTCTTGAATCAATCATATTGGTGTTAAGTTAAACCTTAAACCGAAATATCTTGTAATGGAGTTTATATAGTGTGAACATAATTTCGAATTTTAAATGAGATAAGAATTAAATTTATTTCTTTTAGTTAATCGTATTTTACATTCCGTTCGATACCTCTATATCTTTCCACAAATGATGTTAATGCATAAGTTTTTCATAAAAAAATATTCAAAAGAAACTTTATTTTGTTGGACAAATAGATGAACACATTTATATATAGATAGGTAATCTTTATCACAGAGATGAATTCCTAATAGAATCGGTAAGAACTTCTTGTATAACAATCGGGTTTTGGGTGAAAGTATTGTTATGGATTTTGTAAAAAAAAATTATTAACGCAATAACAATTTTTTATTAATTTTCCTTTTATTCCACTAAATTGAACATAAAATAACAATAAAAACAAAAAAATTCAAAGATAGGTACATTAAACTTTGATCTAACTCAAAAGTGAGCTAACCTAGAAATATTTGAAAATGAAATGTAAAGTACATAAGAATCTAAAATATAGATGTACAACTGTCACTTATTTTGCAAAATTGTCAGTTTGTCAGATTTTTTTAACTTTTTTTTGCAGCAGCAGCTTTCAACGATCTATATTTGAGATCCTTAAAAATTAAAGTTCTTATCAATAATTCTAATAAAAAACATCTATGTACTTTACATTCATTTTCGACAAACCAATCAGAGTGCTTTCGCAATTTTTTGGTAATTTGATTTTTCATCTTCTTAGATAATTTCGACTTTCCCATTAATCCCACAAAATATTTTGAAAAATAATGCATACTTATTTTTGTAAATTATTTTAAAAAAGGTGAAGGCACTTTCCAGTGTCAAATTGAAAAGTCTCCTATATTAAAATTCTTTAAAAATATAAGACATTCATTTTTATCCTGAGCTTGATTCAGATCATCTTCTAAAAATTCTTTGCATTAATTACACTTGTATTTATCTAATACCTTTTTACACAAATATCCTGCAAAATAAACTTCTGAACTATTTTTAAGAGTAAATTCACAATCGCTTTCATATGAAGAACTTCACTTAATTTAAAAGAAGTAGGTATTCGAAATTCAGATGAATTCTCTTTTAATATTTCTTTTGTTTGTTAGGTATTATAATATTATGGTTTTCATTTTTGAAATGAATATTCGATGTTTATACACCGATTTAAATAAGCCTTACTAAAGTATATTTCACAATATTTCGTTGACCGGTATCTGGTCGGATTAATAATAAAAGTTCATCAATCACTCATTGTAAAGTAGGTATCTAACATTAACAGATCCGTAGTCGGTAAAATTTAGATACTAAAACATAAATTAAATTTATTTTGTGAAAAAAATCACTGAATTTCTTAAAAACATATTTAACTTTTATTTATTAATTGGAATTGAATAAATTAAATTGTTGAAACATACAGGGTGGCCCACCGTATACGCTTTAGTTTATTTCATCTATAATCCGGTAGATATGTTACCAAAAAATGTTTCAAATAAAAAGTATATACGATATTGTGTGTTATTGTTATCGGATTAACGTCTACCTGCTGTGGGTTTTTCTCTTGAATCAATCATATTGGTGTTAAGTTAAACCTCTTAAACCGAAATATCTTGTAATGGAGTTTATATAGTGTGAACGTAATTTCGAATATTAAATGAGATAAGAATTAAATTTATTTCTTTTAGTTAATCGTATTTTACATTCCGTTCGATACCTTTATATCTACGGAAATTATTTTCCACAAATGATGTTAATGCGCAAGTTTTTCATAAAAAAAAATATTTAAAAGAAACTTTCTTTTGTTGGACAAATAGATGAACACATTTATATATAGATAGGTAATCTTTATCACAGAGATGAATTCCTAATAGAATCCGTAAGAACTTCTTGTATAACAATCGGGTTTTGGGTGAAAGCATTGTTATGGATTTTGTAAAAAAAATTATCAACAATAACAATTTTTTATTAATTTTCCTTTTATTCTACTATATATAAACTGAACATAAAATAACAATAAAAACAAAAAAATTCAAAAATAGGTACATTAAACTTTGATTTAACTCAAAAGTGAGCTAACCTAGAAATATTTAAAAATGAAACGTAACATAAGAATCTAAAATATAGATGTACAACTGTCACTTATTTTGCAAAATTGTCAGTTTGTCAGATTTTTTTCTGTTTTTTTTGCAGCAGCAGCTTTCAACGATCTATATTTGAGATCCTTAAAAACTTCTTATCAATAATTCTAATAAAAAAGATCTATGTACTTTACATTCATTTTCGACAAACCAATTGGACAAGTGCTTTCACAATTTATTGGTAATTTGATTTTTCATCTTCTTATATAATTTCGACTTTCCCATCAATCCCACAAAATATTTTGAAAAATAATGCATACTTATTTTTGTAAATGATTTTAAAATAGGTGAAGGCACGTTCAAGTGGCAAATTGAAAAGTCTCCTATATTAGAATTCTTTAAAAATATAAGACATTCATTTTTATCCTGAGCTTGATTCAGATCATCTTCTAAAAATTCTTTGCATAAATTACACTTGTATTTATCTAATACCTTTTTACACAAATATCCTGCAAAATAAACTTCTGAACTATTTTTAAGAGTAAATTCACAATCGCTTTCATATGAAGAACTTCAGAGATTTTGGGCTCAAATTCGACAGTCCAGAGTTACCTAAAAATATAATTGTTTCTTGTTAAAATGTGCGGTTTATTGCATTAATAAAAAACAATGATTATTCTAATCAATTTTAAGATACATATTTAAAGAACAGAAAACAGTTTGCTGTCATCTTCAGTACAAATAATTTTACCAATACTTTTAAATCTATATAATGCATAGTTGGTGAAACACTATGTTTGCTTAAGATTAATCAGCTCAATGAAATATTCTATGGTTACTTTCTTAAACAATGGTACTACATACAATCTTGCAAAGTGTTTAAAAAAAGCTACAATTTTATAAAAATTCAAAATGACAAATTCTTAGCACAATGTAAGTACCTATCAAGTAATAAGTCTAATAAATATGTCCACTATTTTACAGGTTGCCCCCCATTTACAAGAAATAAACAGATTTACAAAACCTAATTGCTTTATGTAAAGCTACACTTTTGCGACTAAAGAACAGGGAAAATAAAATGTGATTGTTGTAATATGTGAACTACTATCAGGATTATTCTCATTTGTTATAGTCGATAGTCGAAATTCTGTAAAGTGACGTCATCGGTTATCTACCGATTTAAAGTGAACTCCATGAGCGTATCATAGTTTAAGGGTGCGAATACTGAAATATCTGGAATTTCAATTTTTAACATTTGAAATAATAACTTATCACAAGTTGTTCATAAGTAAGTTAAAACAAAATAAAAAAATGTTTAAAAGTCAATTCCAACTTACTACTACTAAAACTAAAATTGAGGTAACATTTTCGTTATTTGCTAACCGGCATTATCATTACGTGAAAGAAAGTTGTTTGTCAAGACCAAAATAAATTACCGATAAGTATAGGTATGTTGCGAGGTCACTTGTAAAATGTCTGACTAACTGGAAGCGGTATCACTCCCTGACGACTCCTCAGAATCATCGCTTTCTCCTCCTATATCGATAATGAGTGGTTCCGTCATTACTTCTACACGTATGTCTAAATCCCAAAACTTTATTTCTTCTTTTAATACGTGTTGAATACATTTACGCCAACTCTCAGCAGTAACGGTATGCAGCGCCTCGTCAAACAGTTTCTCAACGTCAGCCATTTTGAATGTACTGTTTTTTCTCGCAACATAATTTTTCACTTGGGCCCAAACCAGCTCGATGGGGTTTAACTCACAGTGGTAGGGAGGAAGTCTAACAACTGAGACGTTGAAATCTTTCGCCATTTCATCGACGTACTTAATATAACTGCTTTTATGTTTCCGTACGAGAGATAATAATTCAACTTTTAGCATTGCCTCGTTGTGCGGAATGCTTTTACTCTCTAACCAATCAATTATAACCCTCTTGCGGCTAGCTGAAGTAGGTATTTGCTCCAGTCGACGAGAGTGGTATGAAGCATTATCCATAACTATCACTGAACCAGGAGTTACCTTTGTTAAAATTGATCTAAACCATGTTTCAAACCGGTTACCATCCATCTCTTCATGGTAATCGACAGTTTTTTTGGACTGAAAACTTAGTAATCCACCTTCTACAAATCCTTCCTCGCTGCCAATGTGAGTGATAATCAGTCGACGTCCTTTCCCAGAGGGAGCTTTTAAACCGGAAGAGAAACCCTCCATAAAGGCTTGTCGATTGCTTCGTATATTCATGTCTTGCCACACTTTTGACACAGTGTGGCCTTCATTTAACCATGTTTCGTCAAGATAATATATGTGCCGCCCTTCGTTACGAAACTGTCGTATCTGTTTTAAATAATTTCTCCTCCATTCCACAATGTCATTTCGTTCAATTAAGGCACTGTTTCTACTTTTTGTTTGGTAACGAAAATTCATTAATTTTAAAGTTCGTCTCAAAACTTTATCACTGATGTTTGGTAAAGTATCATCAGCTTCTATTACCTTGCTCAATTTAGCTACCGAGGGGATTTCATTCCTAAAATAAAAAGAATGTATTTCCCTACGTATAGCATTCCGTGTTTGGTCGTCCAAAACAATTTTCTTTCTTCCCCTACTTTCCGGTTTACAGTTTTCACCTCGTCCTCTTGTCAAAGATCCGTCCCGCGATTTCTTTAGAATATTGTATATAGTACTCTCAGAAACTTTAGTTAAATGACTGCACTTAATCACAGCGTCACTAACACCCAACTGTTTGTCCATGGCACGCAGTCCTTCGTACACATTTAATATGAGGACTTTCTCTTCCCGAATTAAATTGTTACGACGCCGTTTTTTATCGCCAACACCGCTACACTCCGCCATTATTGTCACTAAATATACCGATAAGAATATTACAATAAATACCAATAATAACCGATTTATCACACAAAACCACAACACAAATACTGATGTTACGTTCATGAAGAGAATAAACACCTCACATAACTGTTTACTATCACTGTCTCATTCGCGTAGCTCGATCTATCTATCTCGTTCTCAAAGCCGGAACATTGAAGCGACTCTCCAACATTGTCAAATCGGCGAGTTTTTCACAACAAACTTTGCGTTCAAGAAATATACATAAACACTTTATTTCACATTTCAAGTAAACTAATTATTATTAGTCTGCTTGAAATTTGAAATAAATATATTAAATTGGTATTGACTTAATTACATTGCATCTTTTGTACCTGAAATATTGACACAATGGATTTGAAGTGTATTTATAAAATACAGCATTTCTCTCTAGAATACATATGGCAACTGCGCTTTAACCAAAGTGTTGATTAGATAGCTCTGACTCACTTTACAGAATTTCGACTATCGAGTATAGGTAGGTATAGAAGTTAGCATTATGCAAATGATTCGAAGATTCTTAAATAATTATATTATTGTTTTACTTCCTTTTCAATTAATAAAATACAAAGAAAAATTAATAACATTTATCATATGTGAAGACACAAAACCTGCCAATTACGGCCACCTTTATATAACGGCCAAAATTCCCTGTTTTTTTAGTGGCGCGTTTGGCGTAGGCAACTTAAAGGTAATCTGTTTATTCTCTGTACATACTTAATATAACCTGTAGTAATGTTTATTGTTCTTGTAATTTTTACAAATTCAGAAACACTATATAAATGTAATAGTTTTCCCTTCGAATTGATGAATTGTAGAGCTCATTACTTCATGAATATTTCAATTTTCAAGTAAAGATTTTTCTATTTTTGATTAAGTAAATTACCTGAGTTGTGAATCCACTCAATGCATCTTTTTTCATCATGAACAGGAAATGTAAATTTTCTCAATCCACGGTTATTTCTACTGGATTTTCCACAATGATAATAGGCACATTTGTTACCTGACATCTATAACACAAAACGATAATTATTAATTAGGAATATGTTATACAATAACTAAATATATTACTAAAAAGTAGTGCTAACATTGTTATTAGGATCATAATATGCACATATGTATTCAACAAGTTCCTTATTCATCTGTTTGGTGTTCACATTTTTTTTATATATATGTATGTATTATTTTTGGAATTTTCTATTCATATCTTTTATTTTTACTAGTTGTTTGGGATTCTTTGATTTCTTACCTTAATAGGTCTTTCAAGACTAAATAGGTATGTTGAATTATCAAATAAAATAATAACAAATTCCAAAACAGAAATGAAACATTTATTACTCCACTGGTTTCATTATATTTCTGTTGTGGAATTTGTTATTTTATTTGATAATTGACTTTTCATATAATATATTATAGTCGAGATTATGGTACTTTGGTTTAAGTTTTCATTTTTATATATTTATGTACAATATTGTTCCTGTACATTTCATTTGGACTGAAGGTACAGATGCCGTAAATTATTCACACAAAATCTTAAACATAGTGGTAGCATAATTGTGACATAATGGTCCTTACTCACAGTGAAATATTGTTAGCGACCTTTATACCTTTAAAAGCTTTGGTTGGATACAAAGATAATATATGTAATAAGACCTCAACTTGGAGGATATGGAAGAATTGAACATCTAACTTGTAAGTGGAATTAATAACTTCAACAGATTTTTTAGTGGTTAAGATTAGAAGACGTAGAAACGAAGAAAAAACGCGAGTTTTATTTTTTTTGAAAGTAACATTTTTTTTATATTTGAGCATTTCATATGTCGCAATTATGCTACGACTATGTATAAGATTATGTGTGAGTGATTCACGGCATATCTGTATAGGTAAATAGATTAAATGAAATCTAAGAGTTATATGAAAAGTCACTCTGACCAGACAAAAACTATGTACATTCGCGTTGCTAACCAAAGTCAACGCATCTGATTATTTTAGTTAGATAGACAAGTCTATAATGCATAAATATTATTCATGCTAGGACTAACGTAGGTGATCTGTGGGACTAACCACTAATTTCCTAGCATTAGCACAAAGCACAGGAACATTTGTACCCAGTTGAAGATTTTATTATCATGGAATTTCAACAATAATTATGGAAAAAATTCACTTAGTAAGGATTGAAACAATTAATTTGATAGGTAATTAATATGTTGCTTCATATTCCTTTAAAATCCATCACCAGGGTTAATGTTATGTATTTATCAAATTAAATAATTTATGCAAAATGTAGGCATCTATTATAATTATAAATATATATTATTATTTGTGTATGTATACTTACATTGAATAAACTTAAAACACTGGTTAATGGCACTTAGTGTCCTTGAACAAGAATAAATAAGTACAAACTCTCTGGTAAAAACAATATTTTCAACACGAGGCTCGTTTTGAAACAACCACTATTTATAATAAGTATGTAGAATAACAGCAAAATTATCCAAAATTCAAGAAAGTTATGAAAACGATCCACGCAATTACGACAAGAAGTACATACTTTATAAATGCAAGCAAAATGCAATTTATCTCTGAATGCAATGCTAAAACATTTTCACCCTACTATTTAAGTTATTACGGATGACCTTCAAAAACATTCTTGTGTTCTGCAGGTAGATTTATTTGGAAAATAGAATAAGGATAGGAAGTCACATCTAGCGTTTAGTAACATAATCACTCAAAAGATACAGATATATTTTCTAATTCGAAGTGAAATATTCCATTCAGCGCCCTCTGAACGTTTAGTCCAGCTTTCAAAATACGACATCTATACGTTTTGTCCAAAATTACGAAAAACTGTTAAATTATTAGTCCGTATGGTTGTTAGACTATTTCTTTCTTAGACAATGCAACTACTCACGTTTGCTGTAGATACGCTTTATTTGCATCCTTTAATGAAAGTTAAACTCAATTTTCACTACATTATTCCACTTTGATGGCATAACAAATTTCACTAAATGTGGAATATCTCATAACAATGATTATGTCTGTTACGACTTCTATGACTAACAGGGCAGTGTTGCCTATAAGCAACAACCTTGAGAAAGTGGTTAAAACATTTTTGAGCATTTTATCAATGTTCGAGGGTTATTAGAATAGAAAATTTTTTGCTAATTATAGAAATAAATGCAGAGCAAAAACAATTTATTTAAAGGTGCTTAAATGCTTTCTACACAAACTTTTTACTGTAATTAGTATTTTTTGGTATATTTGCTTCTATAATTTCATCAATATTCTCGTCAGTATTATGACCAAATCGTGACATTTTGAAATATTAAATCTTTGAAACGTCCAAATCGAAATAAATCAAAATGTATCCATGGCAACGTACCTAATAGAGTGAAAACAGTCCATGGTCTGTTTTCAGTATAATGTTGTTCTGATTGGTTGTGTTCAATCAAATGACCTCAAATTAACTGATTTCATTGGATATCTACTAGAGCAAAAAATTTTCAATAAAATTAAAAAGGTACCCAACCTGAAATTGTTGTTTGTGTTGTTTATAACTGCAAACGTATAGCGCAAAAGGGCAAACAAACGCTTACATAGAAGAAAAAACATTCAATTTATAGCATATAAACACTTGGTGACCAAAAATCGTAATTTGTTCAAAGACAATTTCGGAATTTATTAACTTCCTTGACTTTCGTGGAGCAAATTATTTTGTGATATGCTTTTTAAGTATCAAGGAACTAGTTTTTTCTAGTGTTTACTTTTTTGAATATTTTTTAGTACACACATACCCGAGGTATTAAGAAGAAACTTTAACGTTATCATATTTGCCTAAAACCGGTTGGAGGTTATCAAATGTCTTAGGTTGTCAAAAATACAACACATAGACGTAGGCTCTATTTTGATAACTCAAACTCCAGCCGATTTTATGCAAATAGGATTACTTTTACGTTAGCAGTGGAACATAACCCCACTTTCTAATAATATTCTTCCAGTTCCATTGGATAGAGTGATTCCCTTCTTTATTACTATGTAATCTTACAAGTTTATTCCCATTATTATTGTTTATTACTAAAAACACAATGCTCGGAACATCGTGTAGCACCAGCTTAACCCTAAACATAATTTCATTGAATAAAAACCGTTGAGTACACTTGGAATTAGTACGTTGAGGTTACTCTACCGTTGAAGGAAGTGAAAAGTAGCCGAATTCATTAGATACATTCTATTATTAGTGTAAAGTGCACTACATATCTAATTCCAAATATTCCTGGTCAACTTTCTATCCCTATAAATCTCCTTTGTTTTGTCCCAAAGAACAGCTCTTGCTGCAACCAATGTAAATAATATATCATTATGAATGTCGAGACATTGTGTAGATTTGAGTACTACATAAAAATATAAAAAATAAACCAAACCACCCAACAAAGCACCATATGCGACTGAACGTCCGTACGGTAGACTTCACCGTACGTCCCGTCCTCCGTGTAATGTGAAAGGTATCATTTGTTTGGAAAGGTGCGGTACGTACATTGTCTAAAAAAGAAATAGTCTGTCAACCTAATGAGTATAACAGAGACCCTAAAAAGAGAGATGTATACTGAGAGGTGGTGGTTTAAGTTAAATTGCGGTGAAATTTGGGACTTTCAAATACTTGCGTAGCCGAAATACTACTGACCGATAGGTGGCACCATGATAACCTTAAAATAAACAAACTACATTTCAACTCATCAAGGTTAAATACAAAATTTATCTACCTACCTAATCAACCAAACAAAATTTTACCTTTTTTATGTAAAACAGTGAGAGCATTATATCCATTGTCTTCATGTAATGTAACTTATTGGAATAGGCGAGAATATAAGAAAGCTGTCTTAATGAAAATTCAAATACAATAATTATTTCTACATTTACCAAAACTTTCATTAAAATAAATTAGGTATCTATCACTTAATTTAAAAGAAGTAGGTATTCGAAATTCAGATGAATTCTCTTTTAATATTTCTTTTGTTTGTTAGGTATTATAATATTATGGTTTTCATTTTTGAAATGAATATTCGATGTTTATACACCGATTTAAATAAGCCTTACTAAAGTATATTTCACAATATTTCGTTGACCGGTATCTGGTCGGATTAATAATAAAAGTTCATCAATCACTCATTGTAAAGTAGGTACCTAACATTAACAGATCCGTAGTCGGTAAAATTTAGATACTAAAACATAAATTAAATTTATTTTGTGAAAAAAATCACTGAATTTCTTAAAAACATATTTAACTTTTATTTATTAATTGGAATTGAATAAATTAAATTGTTGAAACATACAGGGTGGCCCACCGTATACGCTTTAGTTTATTTCATCTATAATCCGGTAGATATGTTACCAAAAAATGTTTCAAATAAAAAGTATATACGATATTGTTTGTTATTGTTATCGGATTAACGTCTACCTGCTGTGGGTTTTTCTCTTGAATCAATCATATTGGTGTTAAGTTAAACCTCTTAAACCGAAATATCTTGTAATGGAGTTTATATAGTGTGAACGTAATTTCGAATATTAAATGAGATAAGAATTAAATTTATTTCTTTTAGTTAATCGTATTTTACATTCCGTTCGATACCTCTATATCTACGGAAATTATTTTCCACAAATGATGTTAATGCGCAAGTTTTTCATAAAAAAAAATATTTAAAAGAAACTTTCTTTTGTTGGACAAATAGATGAACACATTTATATATAGATAGGTAATCTTTATCACAGAGATGAATTCCTAATAGAATCCGTAAGAACTTCTTGTATAACAATCGGGTTTTGGGTGAAAGCATTGTTATGGATTTTGTAAAAAAAATTATCAACAATAACAATTTTTTATTAATTTTCCTTTTATTCTACTATATATAAACTGAACATAAAATAACAACAAAAACAAAAAAATTCAAAAATAGGTACATTAAACTTTGATTTAACTCAAAAGTGAGCTAACCTAGAAATATTTCAAAATGAAACGTAACATAAGAATCTAAAATATAGATGTACAACTGTCACTTATTTTGCAAAATTGTCAGTTTGTCAGATTTTTTTCTGTTTTTTTGCAGCAGCAGCTTTCAACGATCTATATTTGAGATCCTTAAAAACTTCTTATCAATAATTCTAATAAAAAAGATCTATGTACTTTACATTCATTTTCGACAAACCAATTGGACAAGTGCTTTCACAATTTATTGGTAATTTGATTTTTCATCTTCTTAGATAATTTCGACTTTCCCATCAATCCCACAAAATATTTTGAAAAATAATGCATACTTATTTTTGTAAATGATTTTAAAATAGGTGAAGGCACGTTCAAGTGGCAAATTGAAAAGTCTCCTATATTAGAATTCTTTAAAAATATAAGACATTCATTTTTATCCTGAGCTTGATTCAGATCATCTTCTAAAAATTCTTTGCATAAATTACACTTGTATTTATCTAATACCTCTTTACACAAATATCCTGCAAAAAAAACTTGAACTATTTTTAAGAGTAAATTCACAATCGCTTTCATATGAAGAACTTCAGAGATTTTGGGCTCAAATTCGACAGTCCAGAGTTACCTAAAAATATAATTGTTTCTTGTTAAAATGTGCGGTTTATTGCATTAATAAAAAACAATGATTATTCTAATCAATCTTAAGATACATATTTAAAGAACAGAAAACAGTTTGCTGTCATCTTCAGTACAAATAATTTTACCAATACTTTTAAATCTATATAATGCATAATTGGTGAAACACTATGTTTGCTTAAGATTAATCAGCTCAATGAAATAGTTTATGGTTACTTTCTTAAACAATGGTACTACATACAATCTTGCAAAGTGTTTAAAAAAAGCTACAATTTTATAAACATTCAAAATGACAAATTCTTAGCACAATGTAAGTGCCTACCTATCCAAGTAATAAGTCTAATAAATATGTCCACTATTTTACAGGTTGTCCCATTTACAAGAAATAAACAGATTTACAAAACCTAATTGCTTTATGTAAAGCTACACTTTTGCGATTAAAGAACAGGGAAAATAAAATGTGATTGTTGTAATGTGAACTACTATCAGGATTATTCTCATTTGATTAGTTAGGTATAGAAGTTAGCATTATGCAAATGATTCAAAGATTCTTAAATAATTATATTCTTGTTTTACTTGCTTTTCAATTAATAAAATACAAAGAAAAATTAATAACATTTGTCATATTTGAAGACACAAAACCTGCCAATTACGGCCACCTTTATATAACGGCCAAAATTCCCTGTTTTTTTAGTGGCGCGTTTGGCGTTGGCAACTTAATAGTAATCTGTTTATTCTCTGTACATACTTAATATAACCTGTAGTAATATTTATTGTTCTTGTAATTTTTATAAATTCAGAAACACTAAATAAATGTAATAGTTTTCCCTTCGAATTGATGAATTGTAGAGCTCATTACTTCATGAATATTTCAATTTTCAAGTAAAGATTTTTCTATTTTTGATTAAGTAAATTACCTGAATTGTGAATCCACTCAATGCATCTTTTTTCATCATGAACAGGAAATGTAAATTTTCTCAATCCTGGGTTATTTCTACTGGATTTTCCACAATGATAATAGGCACATTTGTTACCTGACATCTGTAACACAAAACGATAATTATTAATTAGGAATATGTTATACAATAACTAAATATATCACTAAAAAGTAGTGCTAACATTGTTATTAGGATCATAATATGCACATAATTGTATTCAACAAGTTCCTTATTCATCTATTTGGTGTTCACATTTTTTTTATATACATATGTATTACCTATTTTTGGAGTTTTCTATTCATGTCTTTTATTTTTACTAGTTTTTTGGGATTCTTTGATTTCTTACCTTAATAAGTTTTTCAAGACTAAATAGGTATGTTGAATTATCAAATAAAATAATAACAAATTCCAAAACAGAAATATAATATATATTACCCGACTAGTTTCACGAATTACATTTCTGTTGTGGAATTTGTTATTTTATTTGATAATTGACTTTTCATATAATATATTGTAGTACTTTGGTTTGGGTTTTCATTTTTATATTTATGTATAATATTGTTCCTGAACATTTCATTTAATCTTATTGCCTATATGGACTGAAGATACAGATGCCGTTAATTATTCACACATAATCTTAAACATAGTGATAGCGTAATTGTGACATATGGTCATGGTCCTTACTCACCATGAAAAATTGTTAGCGACCTTTATACCTTTGAAAGCTTTGTTTGGATACAAAGATATGTAATAAGACCTCAACTTGGAGGATATGGAAGAATAGAACATCTAACTTGTAAGCGGAATTACTAACTTCAACAGATTTTTTAGTGGTTAATATTAGAAGACGCAGAAACGAAGAAAAAACGTGAATTTTATTTTTTTGAAAGTAACATTTTTTTTATATTTGAGCATTTCATATGTCGCAATTATGCTACAGCTATGTTTAAGATTATATGTGAGTGATTAACGGCATCTGTTTATTCAGTCCATAGGCAAAAAGATTAAATGAAATCTAAAAGTTATATGAAAAGTCATTTTGACAAAAACAAATACTATGTACATATATGGCGTTGCTAAGCAAAGTCAACGCATGTGATTATTTTAGTTAGATAAACAAGTCTATAAGGAACGATGAAATAAAACAATTTAATTTGCTTAAATCTCCATTTTATTTTGAACTGCTGTTCAATTTAAAATTAGTGACGCGTTTCGCTACACAGTAGCTTCATCAAACTAGTGAAGATACAGTTAACAGAACCAAACAAGAGCCCTGGGTGGGCGTGTCCATGTCGCTGTAGTTGTATACTTGTCATAACAATCGATATTTTGAATCGATGACCAAATATCGATACTATAAGTGTCAACTGTCAAAAGATATGTAAACAAAATCAAACTTGCTAAAAATTTAACCCTAAATATTAATAAAAAAATATGTATTGGACCAAAAATAAAACTACCATCTTTTCTAAATGTATATTTTAAAATTTCATGACTGTAGTATTGTCGTAAAAAAAGGGTCAAGTTTGTATTGGAAGCAACAAAATATGAACTGGTTATGTAGCCTATTCCTACATCTATCTGCTTACACATCAGGATCATTTGGAGTAGAACCGTCGAATTCAGCCATTTGTTACCTTTGTGTTTAATTCAAATTAATAGTGTGACCAATTTCGTATATTTAGAGTTGTCATATTTTCCAGTGTTCATTTCTCTTAACAACAGCCGAAAGTTAAAGTGCATAACAGTGTTAAAATTGGAATATACACTTCACCACTACCAATTAGCTAAGTCTTATATATTTGGTTGTTATAAACAAGACTGTATGGCAATAATTTTGTGTGATTTGTCAAATATATAAATATATTAAATGCTGTTCTACTTCAATTCATTTGCTTTATTCAAACACAACAGTTAGATATTAGAAACTATTATTTAATCAACAACATTGTTAAGTTTCACATTACAAAAGAACCAATTACTAAAATAAAAAGGTAGATATTTCATTAGCATATGTAACAAATTACATTCTAAGTTAAGTCCAAAAAAAAATGAAATTAATCACAAAATTGATGTGTAAAACCTAGTTATATTTTTTGTAAATTATATTACTTATTCAGTTGGGTTCACAAATAAAACAATTTATCATTTTTTTAATTTAATACAAACTTATAATCAAATATTAATACAGGGGTTCCAATTGAAAAAAAAATGTAGATGACTTCATTAATTGAAAGTATTATACATTATATTTGAAAAGACATTAGATTGCAAGCAAAATTCAACATGTATTACATTAAAATTATTTATTTAGCTAATAATGAACCATGAATGTCTTATATGATATGTTCATGTAATGAATTTATGTGTTATGCACAAGATATTAAAGATGAACAAAATAAAACACTGTAATTTACAAAAATGTTATTCACTTTACTATTCATCAGTCATCACTCCCACTTTCATATTCATCACTCTTACTTTCATATTCATCACTCCCACTTTCATCTGATGAACCAGTGTTGACAGTGAAACACATATTTTCCACCACATCATCTAATAGTCCATCATTCCTCCACATTTCCTCAGCTATATGGTCCACATGGTCGCAGTGTTTGTTCCATTCCGAAGAACCAACTTCATCAAAGGCTGCTCGAACTAATTGTTCTATTTGAGCAGCACTTTGAGAAACATTTTTCATTGCCACTTTATGTTTTACGCTACTCCATATTAGCTCAATCGGATTGAGGTCGCAGTGATATGGCGGCAACCGTACCACAGTATGTCCATGTTTTTTCAACAACTCATCCACATAGTATGTTTTAGAATGGTTGAAACGTTTGACGAGATCCAGAAGTTCTGCTTTAAGCATATCATTTGTTGTTGAGATGCCATTTGCTTCAAGCCATTCTCTAATAATATGCTTCCGAGTTGATTGGGTTGGTGGCTTATTAATTTGAACACTGTGGTAAGGGGCATTATCCATAATCACAATACCATTAGGAGGTAAGTTTGGCATTAGTTGTGTTTCTAACCAGTTCATAAAATTTGTATGGTTCATGCGGCGATTGTAAATTGCAGCGGCGGTCAGAGTTTCTATAATCCTTACATGTAAATTGCAGCGAATGGTCATGTATGGGTTCGTAGTAACTATGTAAATTGCAGCGCACGGCCAACAAAGAGCGGTAATCTTACCCTAGTTAGATTTGAAAAAGTTGTATAAACACCCCTTTTTCAAGTTTTGCTCCCATTTTTTCGAGGTTTGCCCCTATGTTTTAAGGTGTTTGCCCCTATTTTCCTGAGCTTAGAGAGGGTTGGGGTTAGGTTTTGTTAGGTTTAGTTGAAAAAGTTGTAAAAGGTTGTAAAAACACCCTATGTTTCAAAGAATTTAATCGCTGCAATTTACAAGTCGGATTAAAATCTCAAATTTGACCATCGCTGCAATTTACAGATTCTATTATCAAATCTTATCAGGTATACGGATTAAGGATTACCAAGCGCTGCAATTTACATCTGCCCGGTTCATGTCATCGTGATAATCCCCTGATTTGCTTTTTGACTTGAAAATTAGTAGTCCATTCTTCACAAACCCATAACGTCCACCAGCGTGTACTATTATGTACCGTTGACCAGCTCTGTTGGATGTATACACACCAGGTTCATCTTCCGATTGCCAGCATTTAGTAACACCATATGATGGATGGATATAAGTTTCATCCAAATAAGTTATTGGCTTCTTGTTGTGACCCAGAGCATCATTATCCCTCAACCTTCTTAAATAACGAGCCCGCCAAGCTACAATATCATTACGTTCCATCAAAAATTTTCTTTTATTGTGGCATTTTTTATACTGAAATCCAATATTTTTTAAATGCTTTCTTAAGGTGTCTGGACTGCCAGAGTAATCTACTTTATTTTTCATTTTATTTACCAGAATATTTATTGTTGGAACTTGTTTATCAACCGTATAGCATTCATGTACGGTTCTTTTCAAAATACCCAAGTCACAATCATCCAATTCTATTTTGTTGGTACCACCACTTTTTTGTTTTTTTGAAGGAGACCCCAGTAAAACACCTTCTTGCAACAGTGATTTCTCCTTTCTGATTCGTTTTATGGAGGTAACTGATTTTCCTGTTGCTGCTGCAGCTAATTCTGTGGCTTTTTCCAAAGGGAATGACCACACACCAGCAGCTTTCTGTCTATCAAAAAATTCCACAACGTTTTTAATAATATTGCGAGCTTCACTGTGGACTGTTTTCCTTGATTTTGGGTACATTTTGTTGGGGAAAATTGAACTGAAAGAAAAACAAACTTTAATAGGCCTGATGAACATTAAATGACTGTTTTTTGTGTGTTGTTCTAGGTTATGTTTATTAATTATAATTTTAGTACTTACCTTACTATGTTAGGTTAATTATCAAATTAGTCTTAATAAAAACTGATTGTCCTGTAATTTATGAAGCAAATAATAACGTATAAAAATATAGAAGCAGATTATAAAATAACAGCCGACATCAAATATCAAATAGAATGCAATCCAGTGTTGCCGATGTAAAAATAAATATTATCCGAACTTACAATTCAAATTATCAGAATTTGTCAAAATTACCAAAAGGTCACAGTGTTGTCTAAATAAAAGTCTGCGACCCTAGTCAATATTGAAAATCCCCAAAAACAATAGCTGTTTTATATATTATCCTTTCTGAAAAACACTGGAAAAACTATTCGGTTAGCGAAATTGTCTAAAAATCGGATAATTATCCTTACATTGACAACGCTGTAACGCTGATACAGACACTAAAATTGAGGTATATTGATGAAATCATTCATTCGGTCATATTATTTCGATTATGTTAACAATTACTAATGTACAATCGTTAACATTGGCTCCTGATTGGCTATTTGCGATGACCTTTGTTTTAGTTCGCATATTTTCCGGGGCTCTTGTTTGCTTCTGAGGACTGTATATGAATAATTTTTAATTTATACAGTGCATTAATATGAAATTCTAAGGATATTGACAAAAGAATTATAATATGTTTAAATGGAAATAAAGTACAAAAGGTGCCAAAATACGGATGAATATTAAAGATTAAATTTAAAGGATTTTACAACCCAAATCCTTTAAATTTAATCTTTTAGAATCGCCTGAGATTAATAAAAACAAATATTCAGGTAATCTACTTAACGACCAAATAGCAATCATTCTCATTTATCAAACCTATTTACCTAGAAAAAAATTCAAGTGTGATGGTTGTGAATAAATTTCTAGGAAAACTTTTTCAATATCTTTGTTAATATTTGTAGAATTCCGTATTTAGGCACTTTTTGTACTGGGTCGCCGGTGTCGGCGACCGGCGAGTTGCATCCCAAAAAGTAAAATTTTACCTGAACGAAAAAAGGCGACCATCGAATAGCATCCGTAATCCAAAAAGGTCTGTTCATTAATAATCGCCTATCATGGTCAAAGGCGCAGGTCAAATTTTACAGCAATATTGTCGATATATTATTTGAGATTTGAAAAATGTCATCATATTTTCTTACGCTATATTTTAATTAAAAAAAAACGGCATTTTGAGTGGTTACAGAAGTTACAGAGGGTTGGTCTTATTGATCGTAAGCCATATATTTACTGGAAATGTTAATCCGTCATCAACGAGGTAGATAATTATTTTCTTCGAATCATAGAAATAATAGTTAATAGTTTAAGTCTCTTAAGCTTTTGATTGTGGCTAAGCTAATGTAATCTTAACGATAGTAGAAAGTATGACGTGTTGAGACCTAACCTCCACATAATGGAATAATGTTTAAATAAAATTAATATATTATTCACTAGATATATTGCTATAAAACTGTAATTGCAAAGGCAAAACGAATAAAAAAAATTAACTTTTTTAAAGAAAACGTGCTAAAATGAAACATTTTAGTGAAAACCGCATGTTTCTATCTCAAACCGTTTAGAAGTTATGGGCAGTTAAGATGAGGGAAAATAAATATGGTCACCCGGTACTTTATTTCCATTTAAACATATTATAATACTTTTGTGAATATCCTTAGAATTCCCTATTAATGCACTGTATTAAAAAAATTTCATTATGTCCTCACTAGTTTGATAAAGCTACTGTGTTAGCGAAACGCGTCACTATTTTTTTATTGAACATCAGTTCGAATTATATTGGAGATTTAAGCAAATTAAATTGTTTTATCTCATCGTTCAGTATGGATCTTCATCAAGTAAAAGTCTATAAAGGTATAAATATTATTCATGCTACGACAAACCACTCATTTCTTAGCATTAGCACAAAGCACAGGAACATTTGTACCCAGTTGAAGATTTTGTTATCATGAAATTTCAACAATAATTATGGAAAAAATTCACTTAGTAAGGATTGAAACAATTAATTTCATAATTAATATGTTGCTTAATTCCTTTAGAATTCATCACCAGGGTTAATGTTCTGTATTTATCAAATTAAATAATTTATGCAAAATGTGTGGCATCTATTATAATTATAAATATATAATATTATTATTTGTGTATGTATACTTACATTGAATAAACTTAAAACACTGGTTAATGGCACTTAGTGTCCTTGAACAAGAATAAAAACAATAATTTCAACACGCTGTTCGTTTTAAAACAACCACTATTTATAATAAGTAGGTAGAATAACAGCAAAATTATCCAAAATTCAAAAAAATTATGAAAACGATCCACGCAACTACGACAAGAAGAACTTTATAAATGCAAGCAAAATGCAATGCTAAAACCTTTTCACCCTTCACCTATTATTTAAGTTATTACGAATGACCTTCAAAAACATTCTTGTGCTTTGCAGGTAGATTTATTTGGAAAATAGAATAAGGATACGAAGTGTCGTCACATCTAGCGTTTAGTAACATAATCACTCAAAACATACAGATATCTTTTCTAATTCGAAGTGAAATATTCCATTCAGCGCCCTCTGAACGTTTTGTCCAGCTTTCACAATACGCCATCTATACGTTTAGTCCAAAATTTCGAAAAACTGTTAAATTATTAGTCCGTATGGTTATTAGACTATTTCTTTTTTAGACAATGGTACGTCCCAACCACCTTACGTCCAAACGATTAGTGCGTGAAAGGAGCGTTTTGGGTTATTACACACCACAGATCACCTACCTATAGATAGGCATCTGACCCGTGGCGCTTCATGTGGCGAATTAATTGTATGTTACACACTACCTAGACACAGACAGTTTTCACAAGGGACGGCGTCCGTGCCATGACCGTGTGCGGCCCTTGCTTATCCACTATATACACGACATCGACGCGGTTACTTTATTTGCAGTAATGTATGGACTTGTATAGTCTCGTTCACAGGACACGAGCGCAAAACGACATGGCCAGCGCAGGGAATGCCAATCGACCGCTAACCTTGCAGGACGTTTTTCGCAGAATATCTCAAAACGAAAATTAAATTGACGTTGATTCCACCAGTAGAAGTGTGGCCTACCATATGTGATAATTCCATCGCGGAATATAAAAACTGGAACTGTATCTGGAACAAAAAATGAAGAATACATTATATTATCCCCAGTTAAAGAAGTACTTAAGCGATGGGTAAATATAAGAGACTCGTATCACAAATCTTCAAATGAAGAATAGTCTGTAAAAAAATCCGGCGCCGGTGCTAATAACAAACGATGTCTTAACTAGTACTTCAATGATTTGCGACCCCGTACCGCCGTCGTCGGGTGAACGTACGTAAACCGTTTACATGTGAAAGAGCTAGAACAGCACGGCGCTGAACCTTTTAGATGGCAACCGTATGCATGTGAAAAGGCCCTTAGAGAGCGCATTCGAACACGTAGGTGAGGAAGGTATAGTTTATCTGAAATTATTAGTATTAGGAAAGATTTACTATTTATCTCATTGTTAATTACATGTCGCAACACCCTGAAAGAGGTTTGGACCCGCCCGAAATTTGAACATACATGGCATGTGATATAGTCCAGAAGGCAGTGAATTTTCTTGGTACTTATTTTCTCAGTCTGGGTATATGACTGTATGTTCTCTTGGTGATACTAATCAATAATTTTGGAGTGCCCTCATTTATAAAAAAACATGTAGATGTAACAGCTAGATGATACACTGTTGTGCCCTGTTGTATGCAACAACTACAGAAGGTGTTACAAAATGTAACACCATGCTTAATTGACATTTTGATTTTTTAATCACGCTGTTATCTCTGTTAATGAAGAAATTACACGCTTTTAAATGAAACCCTTAAAACGTAGTAGTCTCATACAGAATGAATGTTTGTTAAAAACGGAGCTTTAAATGCACATCGATATATCCCCCCAGGATGCTATTGTTCCCTGTCCACATTTTATCGGTTTCTTGTAAATGCATGTTAATACATGACCACACAATATAGTTGGCGAATCTTTGGACGAAGTGGTTGTTGAACGGATGATTGCGCGAGCTTGCCGCCCTGATATCAATCTTATTGACTATCTATGGTACCAACTGCAGAGACGCATTCGTCGCTAAGCCGTTTTGTCTGACAGTCTCCAAAATCTTCCAGTAGCACTACAAGAAGAATTTGATGCAATTCCCAAGTCAACGTTATTAATTCGACGACACGTCGATTGAATGAGGTCATTTTGGCAAAAGGAGGTCACACCCGATATTAACGCATTACATTCTATACTTTTCTACAACTGTTTGTTTTTATTAGAATTAAGAGATTGAACGTATATTTTTTCAGGTGCTTACGTCCGACCAGTAGACTTGTCTAAATCGTTCGTTTATGACATCTAGATGTAGGAGGGGTCAATCACGACCGTGGGGAAATTCAAGTCAGAGCAGTTTGTCACGAATTCTGTTTGCTCAAGATATTTCGACCGACGTAACGGATGTCATCAGATATTAAGGTTATAAAACAACGAAAACAAACAGTGATATAGTCCGTCTAGTTTGAAATATACCATAATGGCAGTGAGTACTACTACTCTTTGTATGGGCATGACGTCGATACCACAAAAATCGAAAGCACACTTCAAATCAACCAAAAATACATGTTTTTTGAAATCACAATGGGTTATCAAAAAATCGAACTATCTTCCGTTCGTTAATTGCAATTTGCTCAGACAAATCTGTGATCACGTGAACAAAAATCCGTCGCCTCTAAGTTTTAAATACCGAACGCAATATATTGATATGAAAAATAATAACTACACATTGTACATAACCGACACGAGTTATTTCTAACATAAAAGCTTCAATAATTATAGAATATTAAAGGAAAACTATTTAAATGATTCAAATTAAAATAAATCAAACTCAAAGAAGCAATTCAAAATTTATAATGTACCTCGTACATACATATGTATGTAATGTATGTAAGTAAATTAGGGTGACATTCACTGAGACCTAAAATATCTATTGTGCCCCCTTACTTCTACTTAGTTCCTGAGGAAAGTCTCAGAGACTAGTAGCTCCTTTAGTCCTATTTCCCGGAGGAATTTTAGGATATCTGCAGGCTTTAACCTAGGTAAATGTCACTCTTCTATCCAGTAATCTCCAAGGTGTTGTGCCCTAGGATTCTGAATTGCTGTGCAGTTCGCAAGTATGTGGATGGAGGTTTCTTCTTCCATACCACAGAATCTACATTCTTCTTCCTCCACTATTTTGAGCTTTTTCAGGTGCCCATTCAGGCGACAATGTCCCGTAAGGATGCCTGTTGAAACTCTTAGTGCAGTTTTACTTTGACTTATGCATTCATTTGATTTTAACAGGTTGTAGTCACCCAGAAGAATCTTTGATTGCCTAAGTCCTACTAGATCTTTCCAATGGTCAGATCTTCTCTTTTCTTCGGCTTTGCCTATTTCTTCCAATATTACATTGGAGCTGATACCGCAAAAGGGTTCCGGCCCCCAAAAGGGTGTTCCAGTCCCCCTCTTTGCTAGTTCATCTGCTATTTAATTTCCTTCTATCCCTGTGTGTCCTGGAATCCACAGTAAGGTGACTATATTGTTCTCGCCTAGTTCAGTTAGTTTGCCTAGGCATTCCCACACCATTTTGGAACTGATAACACAAGAGCTCAGTGCTTTAATGGCTGCTTGACTATCCGACATTATGATAATCCTTTGCCTTCTATATCCTTTATCAATATTGAACTGGACACACTTTCTCATGGCGTGAATTTCCGCTTGAAAGATACTCGGGGTTTTTCCCAAGCTTTCAGAGTGTTTGGTTCCTGGCCCGTACACTCCTATCCCAATTCCTTCTATTGCTTTTGAGCCATCTGTGTACCATTGAATGGCATTCTTTCCAAGTCTGGTAATGGTATTTGGATCCCATTCCTTCTTGTTGCTTAATTCCGTAACGAATTTCTTTGAAAAGTTATACTTTTTCATCATACCATCTTGTGGCATGTCCCAGGTTTTCTGATTTCTAAGAAGTAAGGAGGTGTTTTTTTTTAATGATTCCCTCTCTACTTAGTCTGTATCTTGTTCTTTCTGCAACACTTTCCACCACCATATGTAGTGGTGTGAGGTTGAGAATAACTTCCATGGCTGCCGATGGGCATGTTCTCATTGCTCCTGTAATGCACATACAGGCTAGTCTTTGAATTTTAGAGAGGTTTTCTCCCGTTGTCAATAGGCTAGTTCTACTACTCCACGCAATGGCTCCATAAGTGATAATTGGTCTCACTATGGCAGTGTACATCCAGCTCAGGATTTTTGGGTTGCACCCCCAATTTCTCCCTGCCAGATTACTGCACCATTAGCTTTGCTTTGTATATAATATCCTTTTCGTGTTTATTCCACAGGAGTTTACTGTCTAGAGTCAAACCTAGATACTTGACTTCTTGTCTCCATTCAACCTCGCTCCCATCAAGTTTAATGGTTTTGGGGTAGAGCTTTCTTTTCTTAGTGAAGGCTATTAAGATGGTTTTGGTGGAGTTGAAGTTAAGTCCCACTTGCCTACACCAGCTATTTGTATAGTTCAGACCCTTTTGTACGATGTCACAAAGGGTATTTTCGAATTCAGTCAGTCAAACCTCACAGGAGTTCGTCAACCGTCAGGCTCCACATTAATGGGGATGCCACTCCTCCCTGTGGACATCCTCTGGTTGTACAGATGGAGACAATGTCTTTGCTCGTCCTCGTCTCTGCTACTCTAGTGGTGAGCAGTTCCGACATCCATTTGGATGTTGTGCTGTCTACACCTCTTCTATTTAATGCTCTTTTGACAGCCTCATGAGGAGTATTGTCAAAAGCTCCTCCTATATCCAAAAAGGCGCATACTATGGTTTCTTGGTTGTCTAGAGCACCTCGGATATCCTCCGTCAGTTGTACCAGTGCAGTCTCCGTAGATCTGCCTGCCCGATAAGCATGCTCTCTCTCTCTAGGATTTCCGCTCTAATGTAATTGTTAATACCTTTTTCCATCGTTTTAAGCACAAACGATGTTAGGCTAATCGGTCTGAAGGATTTGGGGTTTATTGTGTCCCTTTTTCCAGTTTTGGGATGAGGGTTACTATTGCCCTTCTCCATGCTTCTGGTATATAACCCAGTTCTAAGCTGCTTCGACTGATCCTATCCAAATGTGGTAGAATTTCGTCTTGTCCTTGCTGGAGCAATGCTGGGAAAATTCCATCAGCTCCCGGTGCCTTGAATGGTGAAATGGTGTTCATAGCCGATTTTAACCGTTCGTTACTACAAATGTGCTTAGCCATTGTAGTACTTTCTCTCGAAGGTCTGTTATGACCTTCGAGAGGACTATCTCCCCTATTTGGGCTACTCCCAGGAAAATGAGTTTCTAGTAAGAGTTTCACTCTTTCTTCCTCATTTTCGGTATATTTACCGTCTGGCTTCCTCAAAGCCATATCTGTGTTGACCCTACTTTTTGCCATGACTTTGTAAAGTCTTGCCGCAGCAGGTGTTGTATTTATATCTTCACAGAATTTTCTGAAGCTATTTCTTTTAGCTTTTCTAATTTCCTTATAGTAGGTGTTTCTCACCTCGGTGTATCTCTGCCAGTCTCCGGTGAGTTTTGCTCTATTAAAAAGGTCCCGCGTTTGAGATCTTAATTCTGACAGATGTTTATTCCACCAGGATGCATCTCTGCTGCTTCGTTGTTCTTGAAGAGGGCAGCTCGATTCAAATGCATCGATTATTGCCCTGTTTAGGTCCTCAAGCTCATTTTCCAGATCTAGATGGTGCTCATCCCTCTCTTTTCTCTGGATATGTGCTAGGTTTTCTTTCAGACAGGTGTTATAGTTGTCCCAATCTGTTTTTCTTGGTTTTCTTCTGGGGCTCACCTCATGTTTGCCTAGTTCTAACTTGAATGTTATGATGCTATGATCGGAGAGAGATGGTTCGCCCGAATCTCTCCAATCTTTTACTATATGTTTTAGATCCTGTGTTGCCAGTGTGACATCTAAAACTTCTTGCCTTACCCTTGTTACAAATGTGGGGTTATTCCCTATATTGTGAATATTAACGTTTTTATTAAGGATATATTCTAAAAGTTGCTCACCTCTCTGGTTGGTATTGCTACTGCCCCAAACAATATTGTGTGCATTGGCATCACATGCTAAGAGTAGAGGTAGTCTCTTCTCTTCACAGTACTTCACCAGCCTTTGTACCTCGGGGGGTGGTGCTATCCTGTCTCCCGAAAAGTAACATGATGCTATTACTATCTCCTTGCTCTCCTTCTTGTGTTCGAAAAGTGCTCGAACTGGAACGAGGTCTTGAGTCATGTATTCTGAAATACAGAAATAGTTAATATTGTTCCTTATCATGAAACATGTTCTTGGTATATCGTACATACATACAATGGATAAAGTCTAAAATTCAATTATATAAAGAAAACTGAAACAAATCACCTGGTATCAAATTTAAGATCTACCTTTTAACGGGAATGTTAATGGTTTTTATGTACTATCTTGAATTTCTTCAAGTAAAATTAAATTTGTCGAAAAGCATTACGAAACTTTATTCGTATTATGGTAGAATCTAAAATAGAAAAAATTTTAATACAGTTATTAGATCTATGACACTTGTGAAAGTATTTATCATCTGATGTATGACAGGTTTGATCATAGAATTGTCAGCTAGAACAGGAAAATTACCATCCTAAATTGAATATGTCAAATAATTTAAAAATTTAATTAATAAAAGAGAAAATTTAAAATATGATGCTTTCTTTTAAAAAAGATTAAATCTATCAAAGAATATAATAAAATCTATTTAATGAACAACTATAAGTTAATTTGATTGGTCAATGACAATCAAACAAAGAATTTACTTTTAGAAATAGTAGGCAGTTTGTTACTAAGGAATAATAAATATAGTTCAAAAAAACTAAAAAACACGCTTTTAAATAATATCGGACTAAAAAGTTCAAAATAATTTTTAAAAAATCAGCTTAAAGCAATAATGAACTAAAAATACTAGTATTATTGTGAAAAAAGCATCGGGCGCTCGATATACGAAAAATATGGCACAAAGCGCCCACGCTTTTTTCACAATAATACTAGTATTTTTCGTTCATCATTGCTTTAAGCTGATTTTAAAAAAATTATTTTGAACTTTTTAGTTCGATATTATTTAAAAGCGTGTTTTTTATTTTTTTTGAACTATATTTATTTTTCACTTTTTAGTTTAATATGCTTTGAAAGCGGTTGCGTTACAAACAAACATACATACAATACAAGTGTACCTTAATTAAAAAAAAAATGTCGTAGTCGGGACTAGAACCCACGACCGGTGAATCCGATGTCGTCGAAGATCCGCGCCTTAGTCCGCTCGGCCAACGAACGTACTTAAATTGTTTGGATATACTAATAGTTATAATATAAGCCACTTGCTAGGAAAGTTACAAACAAATTAACAAACTAACAAACTAACAAACTAACAAACTAACAAACTAACAAACTAACAAACTAACAAACTAACAAACTAACAAACTAACAAACTAACAAACTAACAAACTAACAAACTAACAAACTAACAAACTAACAAACTAACAAACTAACAAACTAACAAACTAACAAACTAACAAACTAACAAACTAACAAACTAACAAACTAACAAACTAACAAACTAACAAACTAACAAACTAACAAACTAACAAACTAACAAACTAACAAACTAACAAACTAACAAACTAACAAACTAACAAACTAACAAACTAACAAACTAACAAACTAACAAACTAACAAACTAACAAACTAACAAACTAACAAACTAACAAACTAACAAACTAACAAACTAACAAACTAACAAACTAACAAACTAACAAACTAACAAACTAACAAACTAACAAACTAACAAACTAACAAACTAACAAACTAACAAACTAACAAACTAACAAACTAACAAACTAACAAACTAACAAACTAACAAACTAACAAACTAACAAACTAACAAACTAACAAACTAACAAACTAACAAACTAACAAACTAACAAACTAACAAACTAACAAACTAACAAACTAACAAACTAACAAACTAACAAACTAACAAACTAACAAACTAACAAACTAACAAACTAACAAACTAACAAACTAACAAACTAACAAACTAACAAACTAACAAACTAACAAACTAACAAACTAACAAACTAACAAACTAACAAACTAACAAACTAACAAACTAACAAACTAACAAACTAACAAACTAACAAACTAACAAACTAACAAACTAACAAACTAACAAACTAACAAACTAACAAACTAACAAACTAACAAACTAACAAACTAACAAACTAACAAACTAACAAACTAACAAACTAACAAACTAACAAACTAACAAACTAACAAACTAACAAACTAACAAACTAACAAACTAACAAACTAACAAACTAACAAACTAACAAACTAACAAACTAACAAACTAACAAACTAACAAACTAACAAACTAACAAACTAACAAACTAACAAACTAACAAACTAACAAACTAACAAACTAACAAACTAACAAACTAACAAACTCACAAACCCACAAACCAACAAACCCACAAACTTACATACAGGTGAAGCTAATAAAAGCGTGTTAAAAAGGAAATGGGTTGTTAGGTACTGTTGATAGAGAAAGCGTCGTCCCTTTTTCGAAAATGAATTTTCTACAAGAAGCACGTTATTTCGTTCAGTGAAAAAAGTTTGTAAATTTGATCAAATATCTATGTAATTAATAGTGAAAATAGTTCAAGTAACCTTGTAACAGGGTTTCTGAAGAAAATAAACACCGAAGGATCTTCGTAAGTAAATAAATCTAAATAAACCATATATTAAATTTCATCAAGAGGCATTGTGCATTGGAGTTGTCTTGCTTTTCGTTTTGTAGGTTACTTCACAAAGGCCCAGAGCGGTCTAAGACAGGAAAGAAGCGATTATTCATTTTTCAACATTAATAGAAGATAAAAGGTATTTAATAAACTTCAATTTAAAATAAAAAAACTTACTTGTGAGCGTATATAAAAGGAACATAGATATTTTGCAAATTCAGATACAACTGTATCGTCCATTTTGCTTTTCGTTTTGGCTTATTTAAAACGGTATTACTGTAAATACACTAATGTATAAAAAGTTGCATAATTGCATGTATTAAAATTAATTTTCATTGTATGAATGTGATTTTTGAGTGAAAGACCATCTTAGTTAAGTTTTATTTTCCTTTTTGATGTAAGAAATAACGTTTATGTTGCTAATTTATGTCCACAAAATTAATTTTCATAAAATAAATTTAAAATTGTTTCATCCCAAATATTATTTAGAAGTAATTCTTTTTATCAGTTGGTACAACTATATTGAACACCTGTTACACATCACTGGGGCACTTTCAGGGTGAGTACACAGGACCGTATTCAGGAAAGTGTTTAAATCCAAATCAGATGTTGAAAATTTTATTAAAAATTTTATTTAAATAACATAGAATTTTGGCGCTCATGAAAAAAAGAACAGTAATTAGATTTCTTACACATTAAACCCATGAACCCAAACCCTGAGGAGCTGTGTTTTCATTAAAAAGGTGAGTACACTGCGTAGAGTAAATAAAAATTGCTAAACTTGAAATTATTCCGGGTAAAACAAAAATCATAAAATCAAACAATAAAAATATAAAAAAAAATTATAAAACACAAAATAAAATATCATATCAATATATATTACTTTTGGTTCTTTTTATACCGTTTGCTGAAAAGCAAAGAAACTTCTATAATAACAGAGAGAATAACGCGAAAAAAAAACAAGTTGAGGCTATAAATTGACACTAGTTGACACCTCCTGTTGTAGCTGCTGCATCTTACAGGTTGTTTCAAATTTCGGGAAATAAAGGAAATTATTCTGAATTTATTTTTTTCAGTTTTTCACTTGCCAAACACATTGGCCATTCTTACAGATTAGATAGATTATTTTTTACTGAATTTTACTATACCTCCTACTACTAAAGTTATTTTTACCAGTGAAAAATGAAGTGCAGCGTATTTGTGTCTTCTTCTGCATTTCCCGCCTCAACCAATCGGTAAACTACCTTTATGTATATAGAAAATTTTAATTAGAATTATTTACTCAACAATTCTATCGTTGTTTGCTGACTGGGAATTACCAAAAAAATTCATTGCTTCCTGATTAGTATGAGAATCAGAACAGACGAAAATGATTGCATGAAAATGCCTGATGAGTCATAGCACTCAATTGACACTTGTAGTATCGACAGTGCCACTTTAAAGAAAAAAGGGATAACGATGATTATGTGGAATTTGAAATTGCATGAACAGTGTTTGGATCGCGAATTGTCCTTTTTACAAAATGGATCTTGGGAGTTGAAAACAGTTCATAGATTTAAAAGTCTTATTAAAACTGAAGTTTTGGACTGTGAAAGTTTTTTGAAAATCATCAAAGACAAATTAGTTGTAAGCATTTTTTCATATATAATATCACAAGAGGAAAAATGTCGCAAAATTTTCGAAAGGTATGAAAGTTTGTTGCTTGACAATATCGCGAATGTCATTTTTGACAAAAGTTTCATGAGCGAAATTGCCGAAAAGCAACAAACTTGAATAGAACCTTGAGAACAATTTTGCCAACAATGGATCATTAACACAAAAATAACTTACAGTTATGGTTATGATAATATAATTAAACGTTTGTGCATTATTTTTTATCGTTATGATGTGATTGTAGTACATGTACTTGCCGTATTTTTGATCTCGTAAGGAAAATGTACTTGATCTGGTGTTTTTTCTCTTAAGTTTTCGATTAATATTAAATGATGTTCGGAGTCCAACTGCAAATAAGGTTTCAAACAGTTGGCATGGGAATGCCCTGTTAATTTGATCATTTCTTGCTCACAAAACACCTTTTTTTGCAAGAGCAGAAATATTGGAAGAGCGATGTGAATGGTTTGCTACTTTAACTTTTTGGTATTTACGCCAATTTTTTATGCCGAGAGTTTGGTCCATTTTATCATGTGATGTTTGTCTGGATTGGTATTTCTTTTTTCCAATAATTTTAAAAATAAACGAGTAGGACAAAGATCTTTGTTAGTGTTGTTTCTTACCAACCATTTGCTACTGGCCAAGGCTTTTGCACCTCCTTGAAAATATCAGTACGTCCCGTAAATTCTCCTTTTAGGTTTCATTCTTCTTAGAAATAATGTGGAAATTTTTTTTCTGTAGGCCGTCTGGGGTGTCTTCGTCAAGAATTTTTATCATTTCCAATAATTCTTGTGTTTTAAGGGCTTTCGAACTTACCTTGAAGTTGTTTCCGTTTTGACTCCTTTGCCAAACGGGCTGATTCAAAAACAATGTCGGTGAATGGGCATCTTTTTATATCAAATTCTTGTAGCATCTGCGCTGTAGTGTTTCATTTGCTATCGATACTTGATTCTTTGTAGTCCTATCCGTTTTTCTTTTCATATTGTAAGCATAATCTTCCATTATTTTCGCCTATTCTTCGGCTGGAGTGTGCTTTTCAAGCTTATAAGATCTTATCATATATAATACCACGAGAGTGAAAATTTTGTCGGCAAAATTTTTCGATTGTCATGAAAGTTTGTTGCTTGGCAATTTTGCGAATGACATTTTTAACAAAACTACGAGCCGTCAGGCGAGTGGTTTTGGATTAAATGTCATGAGCAAAATTACCTAAAAGCAACAAACTTGAATACGACAAGAGAAAAATTTTACCTTACAAAATTTTTAATTGAGTGGTATTCGACATGACTATTTCACGAGAGAAAAACTAAAAAATCATATGTTTAAACGTTTTATTTATTGCAAACTTCAATTATACAAAGCCAAAAAAATAATATTATGAAAAAAAAATTACTTATTTATGTAAAAAGTACAATTATTATAATTGTACGTTGTAGCATTATTTTGGGGATTGTTTTGCATCATAATCTTCAAGAATTTTTGCTATAACTTGTTCAGAAGTATCCTTTTCTAACGTATAATTACGTGCATCCAGAAACATTCTAAACTGTTCCCACGCAGACTTTTTTGTCTTCATTGTATTTCGCGGTATACTTTGCTTAATTGTACTCTCTATTTCATTTATTGAATTATTTCCAAATCTTGTATTATTCATGTTAATAATACTTATTTAAATTTTTGAAACAGTTTTAATAATTTTTAGACAGTTAAATAAATAAATAAACAACTTAGTTTCCTTAGAAACCGCTAACAAAGATTTTATATTGAATTTTATCACAGAGTGATAGAATTTTATACACATAGATTTGATATATTAAACGTCAAAAAATTGCCGCGACAAGACAAAAAATTGCCAGTTCAAAACCTTCAAATTTTGTCAGTTATCAATTTACTCTAGTGAAATAGTCAAAAAAAAACTGCCAAAACTGTCGCCAACAGGAAGCTTTGGAGATATATTCTCCGTCACTGCCTTTTTAATTTCTGCAATGGATTGTGTTCCAAATCTGTTTTTTTCTTCATTTTTAAACTTAACTAACCTGACGTTTTCTAACTAGAAATAACACAATTAAATTTTAAATAAATATCAGAACCATGGTAACAAAATTTTCTTTGATCAACGCACCTTAAAATTTGTCGCTGTAAAAATCACGTGTGAATTTTGTCAAGGTAATTGCAGGTAACTGTTTTGTCAGTAGAAAAGATGCCGATGCTATGGTATTTTGCCAGTGAAAAACAATCTAGTGGAATAGTCATTGGGATAAAATTCAATTCACGTTTTTTCCTTTAATTTCTTTGTGACTTCCCAAAAATAAACGTACGTACGTATATGAAATTGAAAATTTCACTAACAGTCGATAAGCTCGTTTTTTATGATCAAAATGTATACAAAAACTGTCTTATATTCTCCACAAATCCAGGATTAGTTCCAAAAAACAATTCCCAAAGCCATTTCGAATCTGCTTGTTTCTAGCGAAAAGTATACAAACCGCACAGTGTAATTCAGTCTCGACTCGAAATCACCGGAATTTCCAGGGAGTTTACACGATGAAAAGGCATTGAACTAAACACATTGTGGACATTTTACTCCCACGGCAAACACACTCACATCGAATCGAGAAAGAGTAATACTATCCGAGAAATACAATCCCTATCAATGCGCAAAGTTTTTCAGCTACCGCGGTGTCTGATGAAAACAATCCTAACTAACACGATATTTTGTTAGATTCTCGAAAATATCTTCGAGAAAATGTATAATATGGTAGGTTATCTCATAGAATTCATTCTATAATCTCTTTTTCTCAAGTGACTCAGTCAATATATCAACTATCTCCTCCCATTGCCCTGTCTTTTAAGAGTATTTCAGTATAGTTGGTTCAGAGATATTTCGTACAGCACTTAGATGTTATCGTAAACAAATTAGCCATATAGACTAAGAGGTGACGTCCGCTGAGGTAGTATGATAGTACTTCCGGCTGAAATTTTGAGAAATGGTTGGGGGGGGGGGGGGGGGCATCAGGAAATGCTATCTGCAAGGATTTTAGCATAATACACGTTAGGCGACTCAAGAATGAAAAACAAAGTGCTCAAAAAATGTTCATACCTCCAGCTGAAAATTTGTTTGCCCGCTACTTGTTCGAAGATCACTAAAGATGTGAGTAAATCGTCAGACGCTCAGGAGCCCAATTCTTGACATTACTCGCTATCGAGCGAAATCGCAGCGTAACGAGCAGTAGTTAGCGAAGACTTTACTACAATACAATTCTTAAGGTGATTCGTTAAGGGGCGTCCTGAAGCGAAATGAGAAATTTGGCAATACCGTAAATAAAGCTTTCTCTCTTCTTGAAGCTGTCAAATTATTCTAATTTTTTGGTTATGTATTATGTATGTCTGTTAGAAATGAATCGAAGCATTTTTAATAATGAATTACGCGGTCGAGTAGGAATAGTTTCGGAGAAGCAAAAACATGATGTTGGAATGTTTGCAAGGGAAGGATCAAATAGTAGGTGGTAACTTCACAAATAACTTCGAAGATTCCATGGAAGAGTGGACTAAATAGGGCAAGTCCACGTGACGTCACGACCTGATGAATCTCACAGAAAACGGACGGAATCTAAGATGATAAACAAGAGTTCATTTAATTTTGATTTGGTGCTTTCTTCGACATTGTTTTAATTGCTTAGGTATTTTAAAAGCCATATCTGACTGTTTATAATAAAAAGGATCATTAAAACACTACAAAATAATCAAAGTACAAATCAAACCAAATAATCGTTTAAAGTTTTTCCTGAGGGCGACTGTTAACTGTCAGTTGGTGGACATGCCCTATTGGCAAATATTTTAAATAGTATTCCAGGCAGAGAAAATCATTCATTGTCGTGAACGGAATTGAAGGATTGCGCGGAATCCGGAAATTTTGATCTATTTCCGCCAAATCAAAATTTTCCATTAACTATACACTCACTACAACTTATCACTTTCAGTATAAATATAAAAATTATCTATGGTTATCACGTACAAAAATTTGCTCACTGCATAACGAACACTATCAAGCGAATGCGCAAAGCAGAGAGCGCTCAAGAATAGTATTTTAACGAATTCGTAGGGAAGCGAGTAACTCTGAGTGTTGCGAACGGTCAAGAATTTAGACATATTTTGAAACAAAAATAATCATATTACAAAAAAAGTAACACCACCACAAGGAATATACATTATTATTCTTATTGTTTATTTTGAAAAATGCTGGGTTGGATATGAGCGCAAACTTCTTCAAAAACGTTCCATTAGGGCCGCAGGTACTGAATATACGTCAGAAATGTGTTTCTGAGCATGGACTAAAAGGTACAATTGTGAATTCTCCCAATTTTAAACCCGAAATTTGTTATGCTTTTATTGAAATGACACTATTTTTTATCATTATTTACAATAAAAAAATTATTAAGAAAGGATTAGGTATACGGAGAATACGGAGATAACACTTCAGAAAATAAATGAACTAGAATTTTGCCATATTTTAGGAGGATTTTGCAGCGATATTTTCGTTTGACAATTTCAATATGTGCGGCGGTGGGAAAAAAATTACATATTTGAGGGCGTTTAACACCCCTTTTACAGTTACCTAGACATCTGAAGATTTACAAACGTCATGAGTGACCTTCAAACAAATAAGTTTTCAACAGGAGGAATGAATATTTTTTGTTTTCATTTTTGAATCGTCTCACGTGTCTTATGCGGGGGTTTTGAGCAGAAACCTTTCAGATGGCAGTAGCAACTGATAACAAGCATTTAGGTGTTTGCCTTATATCAAACTTAAGTGCTAGACACATAAGAAGAGAGCTTCAAAGTAAAAGAGGTTACAGTAGATGTTGTCCGTTTACTCCAATACGTTGTATTGTAAATTCACCTATAACTCCGAAATTGTGGCAATTGAGGATAGGAAAAATATTTAGTGTGATCCTTTCGAGATAACAAAGATTTTTATATTTCCAAAAAACCGAAAAATCTGACATCAATGTTAAGATCGACCATATATCACAAACTGAAATTTCTGTAATAATTAAAGTGTTTCATACTTAAATCTCACTTTGCATAAATACAATTATTCATGCATATTATTAATACTAATTCCAATTTGATATTATTAAAGCTAGTCAATAATAAAATTATACGTGTGAAATTAACATAACCAACAAAACATCCAATGAGATTTCGGTTTGATTAATATCGTAAATATAAAATATTTATGGTCGGTAATTTGCCAATAGATGATAACACGTGATGCCGTGGAATTTATTTCATACAATGATTTATTTTCCGAAGGAACCGAATATATGAACCTAAAAACGTATTTTTAATAAAAAATTCGATTGCAAACAATAACAAATCACTTTATAAACCGGGAAATTTTGGTGGAAACAGTCGTTTCGGAGATATTTCCATAGAGATACTACAGATAGAGGCAACAAGCCATAGGACGTTGTGTAAGTGGGAATGTCCGTCTGAACTCCGGTGAAAGAGAAAAAGATAAACGTCAGAGGTTTTTCTGTCTTTGCCTCTCATCTATAGCATGCGTGTCATTAAAGAAAGACAGCCTGAACCTCCGATTTTCTATCTCTCCTTTATATGTTGACGGGTTCCGAGCTGGATTGTTGCCTCTATCTGTAGTAACTCTATGGATATTTCGTGCTGACTTACTAAGATTATAATAACCGAATCTTATTTCAATTGTAATACAGAAAGTTTATCTTCTACCATGCTTTTGGTACCACAAAAAGAGCCTATCTCACAGGAATTGTGAACCCGTTGTTCAGAAACCTTTGAAAATAGGATACAAATGCTGAAAATGAAAAGTGTTCCGTGTGAAGTTCGTTCGGAGATATTTCGTACTGACTTACTAAGCGTAAGGTTTCTTAAAAAATCATCTACTCGTGAAAGAAATCCTACCGCATTCTCCTTTCTTGTTACTGGGACGAATTTATACAGAGTGACCAGAAACTCTTCTGTCAAACGCAAACTGCAGATACTAGATGTGATTTTATGTCCATACTATCTAATTTATCTTTTTCCAATAGTTCCTCCTAAGGGAGCTACCGCTCATATTTAAAAAAAAACCGCTACGTACAAACTTCAAACTTGGTACATTGAATAATCCTGCAGTGACTACAAACCCGCATTTTTTATTGCAATCACAAGAGTTCAACGTAGGAGGGGCATACTTGAACCTCGTTAAGAAGGTTTTTTTCATCTAAGTATCTAACTCTGTACGAATAAGTAGCTTCACGCAAACTAGGCCTCAGCTTCGTCTTTGCGAGGACGGCGGTTTTGGATTTGAACCATAATTAACCCAGAAAGATAGGTTGACATTAGGTGGAAATCGTTAATAATTTTTGCTCTACTTTTTGCAGGGACAATTTCAAAACATTTTAGCTTACTGCAATAGCAATCAGGACCTAATGTATGGTTTTGTAAATTTAGCTTTTTACTCACATCTGCCATACGACCAAACTTCTTTCGCTTTCTCGTATTACTTACAACATTACGCTCTTCTAATACTTCCCCATGATCACCACTACCACTTTCCATCTTAAAACAGCTTTTAAACACCTTATCTTCTCTCAAAACAATAATACACTGAATGAAGTAAATAACATACACAGCGCTAGTGTAGTTGGCTTCACAGCTGACTTAGCCCCTTCTTTACCTGCTGTAGCGCTCTAACTTAGCCCCTTCTATTCCAATACATGTTTTTTCTTTTAATTATTTAACATGACTAGGCTCGTTTTTAGCTTGTACAATTTTAACAGGAGAAACTAACCAAACCAAACAATGGAATACCGTTACTAACTCAGTTCGAGATTCTTCTTGAATTTTTCCTTTTTCCCCTGTACCCTTCCAAATGTACTAAAATGTTTTCATATCCATCTGAGTATAAGATAATGATAAAAAATGTTGTTTTAATTTAGCAAGACTTTTTGAATATTTTATATTATATGGTAAATGATTGTGAGGGCAATTTTTACATTATATGTAGGTACCTACTACTTTGAGAATTTATATACTCATAAATTATTCTGGTTTCTAGTATTGAATGTGTGAATTTGATTGGTGAATTCGATAAATTTACTAAAATATGACGGCAATAGATTGTGTAGCGTTCAATAAATATAAACCATAGTCAAGTATTTCAACCGCCTTTCAATAGTGAATAACTTCAATGTTTGGAGCATCAATGATATAGGAGTGATTATACTACACCTCAAAATAACTCTCATTGCTCGATTTTGTAACTTTGTAATTGAGTTATATCATTTAAACCAAGAAAGTATAGCAATGTTGGGCAATATTCAAAATGAGGTTGATTGATGGTTTTATATACAATTATTCTTGAATAAGTTGTTGGGACACTAGAAAAATAATATTTTTTTCAAAATGTTCTTCTTAATGTATGTCTAACATAAATCCTAAATATTTCAACTCTTTCACAATCTCAATTTTTTCATTATCTATGTTGACATTAATGTGATAATATTTATTTGCTTATATTTATATGGTGTAGTAATTATCATAACCCTGTTTTTATTCACATTCAGCTTTAATTTATTCATTTTTAAATATGTATGTATACTTCATCAAACATTATTCATTTTTGCTACAGCTCTGTCTAAATTTGCATCACTTACTGAAATTAAAGTGTAAATATGAATATAGTCACATTCAACAAACTTTTCCATGTCGTTAACATACATTAAGAAGAGTAGAGGACCTAGAATACCACCCTGAGGAACTCCATGCTTTACCTCAACAGCTGATGACATTGTATCACAAACTTTAGTTAATTGTTTTTTATTTGTAAGGTATCCTTCAATCCAATCAAACACTTCATCCTTTATATCATATTGCTCTATATTTTTAGGAAGTATTTCTCTGTTTACAGTCTCAAATGCCTGCCTTAGATCCAATGATACTGCTATAGTATACCTACACATCTTTGCTAATGTCATTTTTCCACTTGGTGACAGTCAGCTGAATAGCGGATTCACACGAATGATTGGATCTAAAACCAGACTGTTAACAAAAAAACAGAGACTTTGAATTATTATGGTCCAATAGCTGTTGGTAAACTACGTATTCCAATACTTTTTCCACGAATGGTAAATATTTAATTGATATGAATTCAGTACTTTTAATTGTATTAGCAACTTTTTCAATAGGTGTGACAATACTAGTTTTTTAATTTCTCAGGAAATTTACCACTTTCCAATGATACATTTACAAAGTGACACCACATTTTACTGCTTAGTTCATAAATTGGACTTCCTTTATGTTCTAAATTTTTTATGACTATTCCTAAATCGTGCAAAGAAACCAACTTAAACTTCTGGAAATATTCTCACACATTTGAATATCACAAATAGATTCCACACATCAATACTAGACACCATATCATCAACTCCATCAACAAAGAAAATAATAAAATGCTCAGAAAGACCACTAGCATCCCTTACAATAGTAACCTGGCTATTATTCTCGAATTGAACACCATTAGAGAAGTTATTATCAAGTTGTTTTGGATTGATTAATTTTTTCAAGGTTTTAAATGAGGATTTCTCACATTCTTATCAATACGATTTTTTTTCTCCTTAATCAAATCAACAACAGCATTACGTTTTGCTTTATAGTTTTCACAGTTAATATAATTGGAGTTACTTTTGAATTTTTTGTCTGCAACATCTCTATCTTTACTTAGTTTCCTCATATCATCATCATACCTAAACGATTTTAGATAGTCCCTAGTTGGCTTTGACAAATTAACAAGAATTGTCATTACTTTCAAATTGCTTTGAAGTTGAAGAGTTAGATATTGTTGTTGCGTTAAAAATGTGAAATAATTCCAATTTTTCATCAAAATGTCTAATTATTCCCATGAAAAATATGGTATGCATTGAATCTATGGTGAAGAGCAATATAACAAACGACATCCCAATCGATCAGCATTTGCGGCCTGCCACCAATACCTAAGAGAAACCGGCTCAGTAGTACCTAAAAGTACAATGTCCGAATCCTCCATATGCAATACTAATCATAAAGGAAGCCTCTATGTGTTTCAGTTTTAAAAAGTTTATGCGATGCTATAGGTGATTTCCCTGCTCGAGTAGTTTTTGCAAACTTGTTAATGGACAAAAACAACCAAGATCACAATTTTCTCGCAAAAAAATTATTTTTCAATACGGAATTTTTAATTCACATAAGGCACATTATTATGCCTACTTTTGCACGCCATAAAGAGACGAAGCACCAGCAAATATTTAACATAAACGTCTGGATAGGTATAGTCGGCAATCAACTACTGATACCAGTGGAGTTACCTAGCCGTTTAAGAGGACAGGATTACCTTAACTTTTTGAAGAGACATATGTTATAAAATGCTTGTTGTAAATAATCTTAATTTTTTCAGAAATTAAATCGAGATTAGTCCAAAAATTAAAATTGTTTCTTCTTGAAACATTGTATTCAAACAAGAGTGCACTTTTTTGGAAAACACCTAATATAGTTTTTTAATTCAATGTAAAATTTGTCAAGAAAAAAAAATTTTAAATTTAACCCATTGCCCCTTCCACGTTTAAGGCTTGTGATGGCATTAAAAACGCAGGTTTGTAATCAACAATTTATCACAGCAGGGTTATACAATGTACAAAGTATGAAGTTTGTAGGTAGCGTTTATAGTTGAGACTGTAGTAAGTATTGTAACGTTTATTCTAATTTATATTTACAATTAATTTATATTTACAGATTTATATGTAATTCAGTCCTTATTTAATAATTTATGTAATACACTAAACACACTAATTATAATTTATATGAGAGTCACTTAATAAACATTTTATCGAGGCGCGATTACTTTCCTTCGGTATCAACACTGACTGATTGACTAATTGCTTGCAGCGATGCTCGTGGCCTATTTATACTCGCGCGCCGTAATTCTAGAAGGCTCTCGACGTTCTGGCGGATGCACTGGGTATTCTCGATGTTTCGGATTTTGGATGGTTCTCGAAAATTGGGCGGAGGAGCCATAGTCGTCTCATACGGGGATTTCACTGGGGGCACTAAGTGAGCATATTAATGCAGTAGCTCGCGTAACAGTATAGTAACTTGTCGTCCAAAAAAGCCTAATACTTTCGGTTTTTACTAAAAGCAAATCCTCCCTAGAATGGCTAAAAAGTCACCCTCCCCCTTTCTACACCCTATAATACAGTTATCGTTGGAAGAAATAAAAAATCTCATTTCCATTGTACAATTTCCAAAAATATATAAAAACCTAATTGACTGTTGTTGAATAAAATCAACACTAATTTCAGTTTTCTCGCTTCAAAGATTTCGTTTCAGTGCTAATTAAATTCTAGATTAGCTATCGGTTGTTTTCTATTCAATTTCCACAAGCTGTAGTCAAATGAGTTGTTGGGGAAATGCCAACAACAAGCTTTTCCTGTTGTTGTTCGAAACAAAGAAATAATAATTGTTTTAACTTAGGACTGCTATTCTGAATTAACATGTGGATTGACGCGTATATTTACCTTTACTTATACAGAGTGTGTACCACAAAAAAATTGAAAGCGTTTCATTTATATTTCGTGAATTGTAAAACTGGATAAAAACAGTATTTATAGGAGAAACACTTTCAGTCATAAAATTCCCTGTTTTTTATGTTTTAAGTGTCTGAATGTTTACCCAAGAAAAACATGTATACAAACCACACTATAGTAAATTTTGTACTAGTAAATACTGAACTAAGTCGAAATACTTGGTGCTCTTGAGCCTCTTGAAAATTTCAGGTTTAGCTGTTAACTCTTGCAAAATAATTATATAACCGATTCACGAATATCAGATAAAACTAACTGAAAAACAATTATAAATTAACACGCTAACGACGTTTCTGGGGTGTTAAAACTAGATAAGTGAAATTCCTGTAATATGCTAAGTTCTGAACGTTTTTGTTCCCATGAGTAAATCTCCAGAGCGTTTCGAATAAAGTTCAAGAAATTCCGACTGATAACCGAAACGAAGTTTTCCAACTAAACTTAAGATGATATTGTCGTTAAAACAATCAGCAACGGGGGATTCAATACATTAGTACAGCTGGGTATCGAAATAAATTAAAAATTAGGAGTTGTTTGAAAGTTGTCAGTTTCGCTAGCTTTGGATGATGTGTCTTTATCTATAATGAGTGAGCGAGCAGCGAATGTGATCCACAGTTTCTTTTTAATATCTGTTTCTCCGATGAATGCAGCTTTTTTATTAACAGTACTGTAAATCGTCATAATTGCCGCTACTGGTCTGATTCAAACCCAAGAATTTTCCAGGCGGTGCATGCACAGCAACCGCAAGAATTAAATATATGGGCTGGCATTTTCGGTAAGCGACTGGTGGGTCCATATTTTTTACCTGTTAATTTGACTGGCAAAATGTATTTGCGATTACTGGAAGATGCTATTGACCCTACCTTTACCGATATTATTGAAAATGACCAACAGTATAGTGAAGATCATTTAATGTTTCAACAGGACGGTGCTCCTCCGCAGCATGCTTTGATTGTTCGTCAGTATTTTTATTTATTTTGTTTTCGGGCCGAGATGGGAAACTCATGTTCGAATTGGTCCAGGACCCAAACAGTGTTGGACTCATCCCCAAGGGGATGCCTACCAACCAAACTCGCCGTTACCCCCGCCTCGGAATTCGGAATCACTGCCCTAGCATACTTCGAGACGGGCGGCGGTCCCTCGCACACTCTCCGCTCACACCGTCGTCCTCACCCTAACTTTCACTCCCACCTCTCATGCCCTATCGAGTCGTTCTCTCCCCCCAACCATGCTCTCTACTACCCCACTTACCCCCATCCATTCCTCCTCCCCCCTCAACATTATCTCCACCATGTCCTCCCAATACACCGCCTCCCCTAGTTTCTTGTCCAACTTCCTCTCCAACTTCTTCAGCACTTCCTCGTTCCTCCAGCATCTAAACACATGCCCCACATCATTCTCCACTTCACACCTCTCGTACACTCCAGTCTCTCTTTTTCCAATCTTATGGAGATACCCTACTCTCGACCTATGTCCAGTGAACACCTGTGTCAAGAAGTAGTTCACCTCCCCAAATTTCCGGTCCATCCAATCTCTCTTATTCCCAATCGCTCCTTTTAACGCGCACTCATACTCCTCCCACCTTCTCTCCATTTCCTCCTCCATCCATTCCTGTACTTCCTCTCTGGTTGCAATTCGTCGTTGTGCATCTCCCAACCATTTTGTAAAGGGTCCAAGTGTCACTCAAATTTTAGAAAAAAAAATAAAAAATCAATTTTAGTCACCACCTTTTAAGGGTGATATCTCGGAAAGGGGTGAGCTGAGGAAATTTTGTTATAGGAAAGATCCATCTTAATTGAATACGAGCAAGCACCTCCTGAATTTTGTCGCATGAATTTAATCTAAGCCTGCCTCTTTGGACCCTTTACAAAATGGTTGGGAGATGCACAACGACGAATTACAACCAGTACTTACAACATTATCGGAGTTTCCTTCACACACGGATTTATTAACTTCATGTAATTGTTTAAGAGGTATACCTATACATGAAATAAATTTAATTTTTGTTTAAAGTGTCTTGGACATAGTTGTAATAGTACGATACAACAAAATGTGTTATTAGACATGGATTCCAGTTCCGAAGTGATTAAAATTTCAAACTTTTATGCTAAAACCAAAATACACATTAAAAACTTTTTGAATATTTCAATAATGATAGTAACTGATGGATGGTTTTAATTAACTATTAATATTTTATGGTAAATTAAAAGAGTTCCTTCAAGACTAAAGAACTAAAAATCACGATTAGAATATCTAAAAAGAGTATTAGATGCATACATTTGGGAAACAGCAGGAAGCGCGGGGTGCGATACACTATCATATAAATATGTGAAATCATTTTAAAAAAGAGTTGCACACAGGTTGAACGATAGAGATCAAACTGCACTATACTATATATGATTGTTAGAGCCAGTTAATTATTTTAGGTAATTTACGTACACCCTGTATGCGAATAGAAAGCAGTTCATTTACTTTGTAGAATATTTCTAAGAAAGAGTGTGGGGCCTGCAATACATGTGTCAGCATTGAAGCCCTTATTCTTATCTTAATTTATGACGCCACTTTTAGGACCTATTGACCGAGAGGCTGGCAGTGTACATTTTAATATTTTGTGGTTTTCTATTTGTATACAGATGTTTTTGAGGTTTTACTTTAATTAAGTTAGTATTGCTAAGAATTTTGAAAGGAATAGAGGTATTTTTATCGTTCGTGTTATACGAAAAGTTCGGACCTCTCTTATTATTCAAGTACTATTAAAATATATTTGTTTATTTCATGTTTAAGCATTTCGTATAGTTTTGTATATACTATAAATTGTCTCAAGTCATTTGAAAGAAGGTAGTATTAAAGGCTGTTTCCAAAAAATCTGAATACGGCCTTTTATTTTCGAACCGTCGTATAGTTAGGTTAGGTTAGGTTAGGTTAACGGGTAGTTTCAGTGAACGCGACAATGATTGTGCAGTCACAAATATTTTACCGTATAAGTCCTGAACACACTGGAGTACGTGAAACTTCGACAGAAAAGTATATTTACAAACACTACTAACACAATACACAAGAGAGAAATCTATCCAGGATACCTGCAAAATAATGAATGAGAAAATAACCTAAAAAACAAAACTAAGATGGTAAAATTGAAGAATTATGACAGTTCTCTACTAAAATTCATATTCGATTACAACCAAAGAACAAAAATAATATGCATAAAACTCCCTATTCATTTGAAACAATAATTACAGATTAAAAAAATTGGCATTAAATTGGTTGCCTACCTATTAGTTGTGTTTAGAAATGTTTTTACCACCCACAGTATATTTTATAATGTGTACACGTTGTAATTTTTAAAACTAGTTTTTAAAATAAATAGAAAATTTAAAACACTGACAGCAGAGATGATAGCAAATGGAATCCAACAAAGAAAATTTATGTAAAACCGACCCATTAGACTCTAATCGATAGCCTGGAGACATGCACGCAATGCAGATAATCCCGCCGCCGGCTTTACTCATTTCGTTCCATCAATCATGCAAATCTTTCTCCAAGAAATTTCTAAGCTCCTCTTTTCTTTCTAGAGTCCGCCCGGTTGCCAACACAAATAGTTTTGAGGGCTTATCAAGAACCGTAATTATAAGGCTCACTTTCAACGCCAAATGGGCTTCTGTAATCAATCAATCTATCAGAACTAGGTACCTATTAAATGTAATTAGGAAATTAGTTTTGTTCCAGTTTGTATTACTCACTTCCTGTTAGTTGTTTGAATATTGGAATAATTTATTTTCTTACAAGCTAGTTAGGGGATGGTCTGAAATAAGTCCTTTAAATATCCAACAATGACTCAAAAAAATATAATGCTCGCCTGTTTTCATTTTGAGTCTTTCGGATTTAACTTACAAACAAGTCACCAGTGTACAGGTTCTTGTATTCTTCAGGAGTTGGTCATTTGTGGGTTCATGAGAGCCCTCAGCTACACCTGGCTGTCTGTGCATATTTTGATCCAAATTTTCTTAAATTTATTTCTCTTGGGCTTGTGGCAAGATATCGTACATTTCTTCTTGAAATACGGAAGTGTTCGTTCCTTGTGCGTCTCTTATTTGTAAATTTCTTCCCTCACTGTATATTCCAGTAATAGTTCCTCCCTCCAGGTTTGCCTTTAAAGTTATCATCTGCCCATTCCCCTTGATCTTTCATAATCACCCCAAAGTAAATGTTAAATAAGTATCGAGTATATGGTTCGTTGGTTTCGATAATCTTCCTATTTCCTCCATTTTATTGTGATCATATCTGCTGTTTGTGTTTTTTTGCCTTAGAAATTCTATTCCTGTCCTTATGTTAATCTGGGGAAGGTCCAGCAGTTCTTCCAAGGCCCATGTAAATTAATTAAAAATAATGATTACAATTTATTAATCGATAGAAGATTGAAGTTGAGCGTATTGACCCAAAACCCTCTTTCGACTGTAAACCATATTGTGAGAAAACCAGAAAAATAAAAAATGACAAAGGTGACAATAAAGCGACAAATACTTGATTCGTCGAAATATATTATTACAATATTTTGTAATTTTAATTTTGAGAAAGGGTTATGGTGACAATTGTAACAATATTTTGAAGAAAAAAAAATTAAATCAGGGTTGCTATTATTTCAGAATTTAATAATAAAGTTTAATGTTTTTACTTTAAATGCAATTATTAATTTTTGTTTCGGTCTAGCTCAGATACACAAAAGTTAAAAAAAAATATGAGAATTATATTTCTATCAGGGTGAACAGGTGGTAAGATTATAATCTTCAAAGTCGTGCAATTTTTTATAAAAATCCTTTAAACTATTTATGGTAATAGAATCTCCAGCATAAATAAAATACCAACAAACCTTCAAATGACAATTTATTTTTTTAGCTGCTCTCTAAATGAATATAATGACGTCAGACGTGACGTAAACTAATTAAAAGTAAAATTGAACAATAAAAGAAATAGATAAACAGAACTAAATACTATTATATCTTAATTTAAATAAGAAATACTTTATACTAGTGAAACGAATGTAAAATAATTAATAAAAAAATCTTAAAACATAGAATCAGTATTTTTTTTATCTATGGTGCTTCTCAATAACAAACTAATATTGGTTCTATGGTTTATGTCATTTGTCAATAAAATTCTGTGGTTAGAAACACAACAAAACTGGCGGATAGCGACACCGATTCTACTTTGGCTCTGAGCTTTCCGCATGCGCAAATTTGACGCTTGTGTTAACAGATCTTTGATTAAGTTATCGAGAAGGGCAAGGAAAATCATTGAAGAAGCTATACAGTGTTGAAAAAATGGCTTATATATGATTTTCCTTGCCCTTCTCGATAAATTAATCAAATATCTGTTTTAAGTTTTAACCAATATAACACAAGCTTCAAATTCATGTAACCTTGAGACGACCAATCGTGGAATGCAAAGTGGGAAATATCCGCTTCTCATTTACGCCATCAAATTGATGACGTCATTAGGTTATGTTATGTTTGACACGAATTTGCGCATGCGGAAAGCTCAGAGCCAAAGTAGAATCGGTGTCGCTATCCGCCAGTCACAACAAATACCTTTTTTAAAAAAAATTAAATACAATCACCGACGAAATGTACCCACGCAGCACTATTGAAACCTTCCAAGGGCTTAGTGAGATAACCTTCACCAGCAACAGCAGACGAAGTACAGGGAAAATTGTGAAAAGACCTTCCAGCCTCACAACAAGAAGACGACCCTTATATCCACTTTGGCATCAAGTAGATAACCCAATGTTTTTTTTTTCTTAACTCCAACAACCAACTGCAGACAACGGCACTTCTTTTGAACTGGATACAAAGCACCAAAAATATAATAATTAGTGGTATATTTACCAAACACAAGTTTGTTCAAACTCGTAGAATTTTTATCTCACTAACTCTGCTACATTTCCTTGATAATACCAAGGAAAACTCGCTGTGGAATATTTTCTTTTCTCTTTTCAAAATTCACCAACCTCACCAGTTTTTGCTTTTCGCAATTCAACAACCCTCTTTTATTTCTTTTCTCCATGGTAACAACACTAAAAAGTTCTGGATTGGATTAGGACAATTTCCATTGGTAAGTTTTCCACTCTTAATGTTTATTTTCTGCCCTTTCACAGATTTCAATAGAACCCTCAAATTTCATGTTTCATTATAAAATTAATTAAAAAAATTTTACTTGTGACAGAATGCTATCTACAGGATGTTATAAACTTGGTGAATAAATTTAACTGTTGTACTAAGTATAATTATATTTTTACAATCTAATTGCATTAAATGTAGTTTATTATGAATTTGTATAGTTAGAGTTGTCTTAATAATCAATTTTATACAGTTATTTATTTAAAATTTAGGTTGTAGATACATTCCGTTACAATATATAAAATGCATAAAGAACTACTTCCATAGAGTACACATATGGGACAAAAATTGCAAAAGTTGGGCTAGGAATAAGAGGGTTTAGTAGTAAACACATTGAGAACACGCGTAATATTGTCTTAAGTCAGGTCTTACAAGATTGAGAAATTACATTATTATGCTATATCGTTCAGCTGCATATGTTATGAGAAATTATGAGAGGAAAAAAAACCTTTCGCAAGTGAGAAAATATTATTATTAATTTTAAATATCACGTAAAATCAATATCTCAGTAATATCTAAGAAAAAAAAAAGGGAAGATTTTGTCTTCCTTTCTCAATTCAAATAAAAACCCATTGAAGAATTAACATAGACTGTAACGAGTTATTTTGTGGGGCACCGATTTTGAAGCTCATTTTTAGTTTTCTCCTTAGTATATTTTATTTTACCCATAGGTTTTATATAACTCGTTACTTATTTTCCGATCCTTTCTGCTACCGCATTGACTTTTTTATTACCGCTATATTATATTTTATTCGTAATTCAAAACACATGAATACGAAACCAAAAATATAAAAATTTATTAACTTTGACTTTCAAAAATTCAACGACTAGAGGTCGAAGGGTTTTGGGCCTCTGCTCTCTGCTACCGTTTGTTTTCAAAAAAGTCTCTTCTTCCGACCTAGTAAATTTTGAAAGTGTACTTAATCTATTGCAATTTAAATAGTTACAGTGAATCCGTAGTGTCCGACCGTTCTTCAGTAAGTAAGGTAAAATTGTTTTAGTAAAGCCAAATAATATATTTTGTTCAGTTTAAAATAGTATATTGTGCAACAAGTGGGGAAAGTTCAACTTTTCTCACGAAACACACACAAGTGAGAAAAGTACTTTCCCCATATGTTGCACAATATACTTTTTCTACAACTGCACAAATTTAAAGAATACTAGTAAAGTAACTTAATATTTATTTTTATGGTTAGTAAACAAAAATAACGCTAAAGTATCGCATCTCTATACTGTTAAATAATTTAATTTAAAATTATAGTTGATGGTGAAATTTATACAATTTTGTATGGTCAAACCCGGAACGTCATTTCTTTTCACTAAACTCTCTGTTATAATAATTAATCTGACAGTTTTGTGACAGTAGGTAATTAAAGATGACAGTAGCCTACTAAGTTTTTGTCCATTTTATTTGATTCTCCATATAAATGTATGTGGCGTGGGCAAAGTGCCGTGAGAAATGATATTTCTCACAGTATGAGCAATATTTGGTTTTTAAATTAAGTAAGGTATGAGAAATACGTCACTTTTCATAGCAGTTGTAGAAAAATATATTTCCGTTAACAGTTTCAATATTCTGATTGTCGAAATTTAGTTCAGTGTATTCTAGTGAGAGTTATGTGCACCAAAAATGCACTTTTGCATTTTATTCCAGTAAGCCGCCTCCCAATAGCAACATCGATAGAAAGTATAAATACGTCAGGATAAACATTTATAACACTTCTATTACAATTTCTGTCATAATATCTGTATTTCTGTTCTCAATTATTTTAAAGTTTGATATTAATTGTATTGTACTAAGTGAATACATTATAAGTTTAATTGTATCTTTTTTAAAAATAACTTCTACAATTCAAAAGTTATATTTGAGTGGTTTTTTTTGCAATTGCTAAGAAATTAGTATATTATGCAACGATCATGTAATAACCATTACATGAGAGTTGCATACACTATTTTTTCTACGAACAAGAAATTTTATTTGAATTCAACAACATTGCTTTTTTTATACTTCTCTTGCTACCCTCCAATCCATAAATTGACCATAAAATTCATCATATACCTTTTTCGATATTGCAGGTAATAAACTATTGGATACATTTTTCGCCTTTTCAGCGATTTCAGGTGGTGTGTATGAAAACTCTTCGTCGCTCGACATTTCTTTTAAAAAGTGGAAGGTGTTAGATGTATCCTGTATGTCAAATGTAACTACTGTATGTAAGATGAACACTGACATTTGATGTCAAATGTAACTACTGTATGTAAGATGAACACTGAAATTTTGACATGACAGTTGACAGTACTAAATAAATATGGTTTTGATAACTACATGTTTCAATGGTAACCTAAATAATCCTGGTTCATCGTAATAATTGTAAGGCATCCAATAATTGCAACCTACATAAAAGAAAGCAACATATTTAAATAACACAGAAGGTATTTACCTTTTTGACTAACGCAAAAGATTGAAACTGTCATAAAACACGAATCTCTTAGAAACTGTCAAACATTCTACAGAAAATATTGGGTCTGCCTACTTGGTTATTTAAAAATCTAGATTTCTATTGGTCAATTTTTAAGTTTTATAATGAAAACCAGTGTTATAATGAGTATCATTATGAAACTGAAAAATGGCATTTAATTAACAACTTATAGTATAGGAGTAGAAAATAGTTATTTATGTTACAAGTGCGTGAAGTGATACTTTTGCGCACGAGTTGCGAAAATGAAAGCACGAGCGTATAGCGAGTGCCTTTTTTCGCAACGAGTGCGCAAAAGTTCTTCACGCATGGGTATCATACAATATTTTATCTACGACCACATAAAAAAATACGTTTCAAATTTTGATTGATAAAACACCGATTGTTAAGCTAAATAAACATGGAAGAAGAATCTGATTGCACTTCTCTTGAAATTGCAGAAATTGCGTGCTATGTAACTCAAAACCTGCTTCCGGAAAAGTCAAGAAAAATATACATGAAGTTATATGGCGATTTTTTGGATTGGTGTAACACTAAAAAAATCAAAAATTACACGGAAAATGTTCGTATTGCATATTTCTCGGAAAAGTCAAGCAAATGTCAATGGAAATCATCAACGTTATGGTCCCATTATTCAATGTTGAAAACTACCATAAATTTAAATGTAAACATTGATATAAGTAAATTTCATAAACTTATTACCTTCATATATACAAATAAAAAAATGTGTGAGCCGTCACGGGACGCCTGGCAGATGTGAAACATCGAAATTGTTTTGTATAAATTATATATATATATATTAGACCATTTTTGACAATTTTTCAAAATTTTTGACCATTTTTCAAAAGTGTTGACAATTTTCAACAATTATTGACCAATTTGACAGTTTTTTATAATTATTGACCATTTTTACAGAATTTTAACAATTATTGACTATTTTTGACCATTTTTGACAGATTCTCACAATTATGGACCATTTTTCAAAAAATTTGACAATTTTTGAACATTTTTCAAAATTTTTACAATTATTGACCGTTTTTTCAAAATTTTGACAATTTTTGACAATTATTGACCATTTTTTCAAAAATATTGACAATTTTTGACCATTTTTTCAAATTTTAACAATTATTGACCATTTTTGACAATTTTTTAAAAAATTTGACAATTTTTAACAATTATTGACCATTTTTGACAGTTTTTTATAATTATTGAACATTTTTTCAAAATTTTGACAATTTTTGACCATTTTTTAAAATTTTAACAATTATTGACCATTTTTGACAGTTTCTGACAATTATTGACCATTTTTGAAAATTTTTGACGATTTTTGATTGGTTTTGACGACAATTATTGACCGTCTTTGACAATTATTGACCATTTTTGACAATTTTTCGAAAGTTTTAACCGTTTTTGACAATTTTTATGTTTCACATCATAAATAGTGTTATAATGATTTTCCCATTTAAAAAGCATTGTACTTTTTCGCTCTCTTTTGGGTGTTATAATGAAACTTCCATTTAAAAAGCATTGTTCTTTTTCGCACGCTTTAGACGTATGTGTAAAATGTAATTTCACGTATTTATATGAGTTTGTAAATGCTTCATTTTAATGGTGGTCGTAGCAAAATTTATTTTCAGTTTTATTATTGTTTCATTTTTTTTATATTGGGTTTGTTTTAATTCTTAATTGAATGCTCAATACATTGGTAGGTAAATAGGTGATAGGGTAGGTGAAAAATGCGTCACAAGACAAACGTAGACTCCTCGGGTAGGCGGTAGGCCCCTAATATGGTTTGTATTAGTGTTTTATAAATCTCTGGGTAATTATCATTCTCAATTTAAAAAAACAATAAATAAATAATATTTTGATTATGATCATTTTATGGAAACCTTACCTCAAGTATATCAAAAAATATTTTTCATCTTACCTATCATCTAGGTGAATATATCCCCATAGTTTTCCTTATTCCCCGGAACGCTTAAAAAAACAGTAGCGCCATATATCGGAAAAATAAAAAAACCAATTTTCATTTTTCTTCGACATTTTGAGGTTGTGATTAGAAGTCACTAATATAAAAGTTGTAGATTTTCTTATAATCTAATTTTTCTAACGGATACTTTTGGCGGAATTCGATTAATACCATGTTCCACCACTTTTTCATGAATTTATTCATTTTTCCTTCATTATAAACCACTCCCACTCTGTCAAGTCATACTTGTCAATTGCCAATTCATTATAGAAAATTATCTCAGATTAATAATAAAATTGCACCCATAACCAACAAGATGATCAAATACCGATGGATTTAAATACGTGTTCCATTTTCGATGTTATACCAACTGGAGGGGATAAGGGACTCACAGAGCCCGCCGCGCTTGGTGCCGCAACTCCAGAAGGGGCCCCTTCGACTTCCTTACTAAAATTTTTAATCGCTCAAAATAAAGAATTGATAACAAGAAAAGTTTGTAAAATAAATTGTAGAACAATCAATTTTTCTTCAGTTATCCCATAAAAGGACACAATAGATCTCAGTGAATGTCACCCAGTACACATAAGTACATACCCCATGAAGAGAATATTTCCCAGGTAGGTAGAAAAACTTTTTTACCACATGTAATTTGTCGGGGCCCATTCAGCGCCGTCACCAGTTATACGGTATTTTTCATTTGTTAAACACCGGTTTTTTGGTAGAATTTCAAGCAAATTTGTAGCCAGACCAAAATATACATTTTTTCAAAAGGTGTTGTCTCAGGTTTCATGGGACAATGTTATTTATTCCCTACAAGGTAACTACCAAAGGAATTTGGTCCAAAATAACAATTTTCATCTATGTTCGTTAAAACGAGGGAGCTTATTTAATTTCGAACTTCGAACGACCAATGCATTTAAATGTTACATTTCATTTCCAAAACTCATGAGCAATCGATAAATGTGAACTAAATTACCCAAATGCGGTTCTTTTCTGTTCCTTTGTTTCATGGGACATTTCATTCTACGATTTCAGAAATTTAACTTGAACGGTATTGCATATTTTCACGAAGCTTTTCAAGTTATACTAGCGAATAATTCGATGCACCTTTTTTAAATGAAAAAATGTCACATACGAGGTAAACTGTACTATTTTTATAATACTTGTACCATCTATGAACTAACTTGAAAAATAAATTTCGCTACAACATTATCTATTAAACGCTCTGTATATATTCGTTTTAGTGCTTTTTATTCTACGTCGTTCGGATTTTAGTAATGTATCTTATATATACCATCGCTGGGTGATCCTTTTCGAAATTAATGGAAACATTCAGGAAACAAGCGGTTATAGCTTTAAACTAACAAAACTTCCAATCTCAGTAATTTCGAACAATATCGGCATCGACTGGTAGCCTGTTCGGTTTTACGCATCACAAACCATCGACAAAAAACCCAATTAGAATTAGAAACGAAGCAGATTCCAGAGTTTGACATTCAATCGGGTTTGCGGAAGTTCGGAACTGATCGGGAACAAATGAATGAAATGTCAAGGAAGACACAACACAAAGCCACGTAGATTGAATCGTTAATTAATCAGGCAAAGTCGTGGATAAAATACAGCGCACATCTGTCAACACCCCGTTGATTTGCTTTATAATGTTGCGGTTTATACAAAATGTCCCATTTCATATGTAATTCGACAATATCGGTATACATATACAATACGAGGTCACATGGAAGTGCCATACGCGACATTATGTTAGAAATAAACAAGTGTATTTGGTTGGAATACGAGTAAACCAACGCTTGATTTAACAGGATAAAGAGGTGAAAAAATTGTAAAACTGTCTTGACTGTTTCACTCCCACCCACAGGTAACTCTGCACCCACCCAAGATAACCCTGCTTCCACCCGTGAGCGCTGTGGTATGTGGGTAGCTTCTTCCGGACATCCGGGGGTATTGAAGCCAAAAGATCCTTATACTCTTAGACAGTCAGGCAGCACTGAAATCTGTAGCATGCGCCCAGATCAGATATAGACTGGGACTGCCTTCAAAAACTCTTATTCCTAGCAAACACTTAGGGTGACACTTAAGTGGGATCCGGTGTGCAAGGGTATTGTAGGCAATGAAACAACCGAGCAAAGCTAGCTGCATTCACTGGACCTGAATCAGCATTTGGGATATCAAAAAGGGCAGGACGTACTGTAGCCACGTACCAAAGCAGGAACACAGCAACTCCTGGTCAAAAAACCCTCGGAGTGGCTGATTGACTCAGCAGGGACCAGGAAAGTCACGGGATTACTCACCGGTCACTGTACCCTAAGTAAGCACATGAAAGTGGCATATATACGGATGAACCTATCTGTCGGTTGTATATGAAAGAGGAGGAACAGCCTCACACATTATCTAAGAATGTGAAGCACTGTATCAATAGATATATACAGGCTTTTTCACGACGTGCTTACACTGTCTATATATTGGACACTACTGACACGATTTCTATAAAAATTGGCATAGATAGAGAACAAGTTATGGCAAATTTATGGAAAATATTTTGACATACATGTCACTTCGGGTTATATCGAAAGTGAACGACAACTTTGTTATTTTGTATGTAACACCCTGTATATTATTAACTTTTCGGATTTTACATTAAATTTTAATGTCACTTTGTGTAGACTACCCTATATCGAAAATGTATACTTATCAAGATATAAATTTTTTTAATAAAAAATTGACAGGTACAGACCTTCATATTGAAAATTCTGTGCGAACATCCCCAATACCAAATAAAAAGCAACTTGTTGGGTTGATAACAAATGTCAAAAATCCCAATTTTTTTTTTAAATAAAACAACCATACTTAATTCTAAGGCCGAAAATAAGGGCAATTTATTTTCATTTCCCTATATCCAATCTTTATCGTTTTTGAGGTATTTAACATGCTTAGGTCGTATTATTTATACTTTTATTTTAGCAGGCTGTGTATTTACCTGTCATAATTAAATAGTATTAATTGTCATTATTTGAAGTCAATCGCATCGTACAGTGATAGAAATGGCAAGGGAGGATTTCTCTAAGAAGGACCTAGTGAAAATACTGTTGAGCCTAATAAGGACTGCTGGTCTCTTCACATAAACGGCACAACCAAGAGCACAAAAAGCCTAAAGGCTGAGGTGCCGAAGGCTCGAAGTCTCTGACTAGTGGTGCCGAACTAATCAATAAATCACCGGACCTCCGTACACTGCCTGTAATTCATGTGTTCCTAGAGAATGATCTGCTACGAACTGGGATTTTATCCTTATTCTCAATCTACATGTAAAAATTCCCTGGTGCCCATGCAATTGTATTTAAAAAATTAACACATAATAATATGGTCCTAGAGAAAATACTTGAAGTACATACTGACAATTGGTTAGGCAACTAGCATTTCATAAAAGTAGAATTTTATTTTGAAACCTTAGATAGGCAACTCATAACTCTCCGTATATGACTACTGGTTGCATAACAAATACATTATTTATAGCTTTGATTACAATTTTTTCTACTATAGTTTCTGCTTTTAAGATCTGTTTAATGTGTTGTTGAATAAACAAACCGTTAATTATACTGAATGACATTCCCAGTCAACATAACTGATTAACACTCATTAATTCTATTCATAACAAAACGTCAAAGAAAACTTACGATCCACCTATATCAAAATAGTAATTATTGGGTACGAAGAGCAGAGTCCTCGAAATTGCAGTGAAAATACATGGTGCAGGTTATGCTTTAGTTTATGCGTTGAAGTTCGACAATCGTAATAATGAATTTGAAGCCGAGCAATCACATGCAAATCAGCAGACTTCCCGCTGAAATAATACAGTATTATGACATACAGTTACAGTATTAGACAAACAGTAGGATGGTAAACGAACAGCGAAGGGATGAATATACAAAACAGGATCTAAAATTACTGTACTGTGTGACCAAAACAAAAGGAAATGTTGAATATGGTAGAAAATTACTAAAAACATTCGAATGAAAGAATAGGACAGAGACGTACGAGAAAAAATTTAGATGGAAATTTAATACAAACTTTGAAGTGAAAATTTCTTTAGCCGTACGATAAGAAATTTATAAGGGGGTTACTTCATTTTCAAAAATTTCTATTTACCATGGGCGAACGATACATTTTTTAAAAGAGGTTTATGTATTTTGAAAATTTCCTTCTTTTAAAAAGAGTAAATTTACTTTTGAAAGTATCCTACTATCATAGGCTTACGATAGAATTTTGAAAGGGGGTTGATTTATTTGTGAAAACTTCTTTATCATGAGCGTATGATACAATTTTCATAGGTGGTTCATTTATTTGTATTTTCACATCTGTTGGCTGTCCCCATGGCTGTATATTTCTTTTTTCTTGATGAGGGCAGTGTAGTAAACGTGTTATATTTGAAAGGTCCAAAATTACTATACAGGATGTCCCAGATACAAACGGAGATTGTAAAAGTTCAAGTATCTGCTTATTGCATAAAATTAGTTTTTCAGAAAAATTATTTACAATATTTTAAGAAAAAGTTAGTGGCGTTCGTAACATTTTTGTTTAAAAATACCTGAACAAATATATACTTCTTCCTCCCGGAACTTCCAGAAGGGCACCACTTTTCCTCCTAGGACACTTTCACCAGGACTATATCTATTTCCTATCGGAACTTCTACGAGGACAACAAATTTCTTCCTGGGACACTTCTACCAGGATTACAACTGTTACCTCCTGGGACACTTCAACCAGGACAAGAAATTTTCTCCTGGTACAGTTTCACCCGGACAATTAGCTTCCTGGATATCAACGCTAGGACAATCACCTACTCCAGGACATTCACCTCCCTGGACACGTGTACGAGGACATTTGCCACCCAGAATATCTGAGAATTATAATTTTTATGGAAGTTAAAGTGCACCTTTTTTGTGCTCAAACCTTTAAATTTATTTTCTTGACGTCCTTCTGTAGACTGTAAAGCTCACACCATAAATTAAGATAAGATTTGGTTATTTAACCTCATCTGGATAGTGTTTAATTTTTTTTTCGACTTTTCCAAAAGTGTTGTTTTATCCTTCTCCATATTATTTTGTGGAGAGGAATGTACATTTTACAACGTATTGAAACGAATTTAAAAAAACACGTAGTCCCGTTATTGATTGAAAATCCTAAAATTAATTCATAAATTCCGAAGAAAGAAAACAAGGAAACGCTTCATTTAGTATAACGCGTAAACCCCCCTTAAAAGTGAAAGATGATGGATGGATGGCTGCCAGCGTGACGCCACAAAAACACATTTTCGTCTCTTTACCGCCGTAATTATTCATTGTAATTTGTCACAGGCACACTTTTAGTTCAATAAGAAGTTATTGTTGCTGTTAATGATTTTCCTTACCAACACAACTCTCTAACTGAGAATTATTTTCATACCCAAATATTGTTATACAATTCCAGCATGGACTTGAGATATTCGATCCGCCAGATGTTTATTTTATATAACCGGATACGAAAGATAAAAATGTATTACTTAGGAATTTTAAGAATAGAATAAAACCACAATATTTTTTATATCTTCAATTTCAACGTTTCGGTAGCGTTCCAGTTATCGTGATTATGTCCTGTAATTAAACATTTCCACTTCTTTGGAAAACATGAAGACTTCCGATAGTTTTAGAAGTACAAACCGTTTGGGTTTCACAGACCTTCAAGTGAGTAAAAATGTCAATTTACGTATTTAACAACAATTGAAGATAGGCATAGTAGCATATAGAGATACTCCAACTCGGATGAATCAGATGGGCCTTCATTAATTGTTTGGGTTCTCTGTTATCCAGCTTCCACATTTTTAATTCAACTTCCATTTCATGCCTCCAAATTTGAATGTTCTGTAATTGGAATTCGATTTTATTATTGCGCATGTTACAGTTGGTTTCCAAACTATATTGGTGTGTTGGTACAAACCTATCGATTACTTATTGCTTAACATCGGCCCATATTAACTCGATAGTAGTATTAATTATTGTTCTACTTTGTTGTTAAGCCATTTCATGAATCACATACTTAATATTGCTGAGTTGGATTTTGAGCATGTTGTGGTCAAAATCAATATTTGTTTTCTTGTAACCATTTTTTAATATCATTTTGTCTTGACGCGGTTGGGGATATTTTTGTCGTTTTTTGGGGGTTGAATATTGCTCTGAACTTCATCTGCGGTGTCTGTGGCAGATGGATGAAAACACATTTGAACAGAGAATAGTAGTGAATGAATGTTTGTACAATTTTTGTTCCTATATGGTATGCGCGTCTACTTTTAATATAAAATGTTGGAAAATAACAATCTTTATTCTATGAGGGACAAAAAACTTCGAACAATACTATTAAAGAAATCGTTAGTAGTTGTAAAATTAAGACATAAGTTGGAAAAACAACTTTTTCAAAAAATTAGGGAAATTTTAGGAAGTGCCAAAAAACGAGTCAAGAAGAAACAAAAGGAAATGCGACAGTGTTTGTTGAAGAAGAGGATTCTTAACGGCAATCAAATCAAAGTTTCTGAACAGAATAGTACAGAATAATTTAATTTCTCAAAATGTGGGATATAAGTATAGGAATGTGAAGAAAGGGTTTTCTAGTCAGAGTTTATTTATTGGATAAACGTAAATATTTTCGCGGGGAAACAATTTTTTAAGCTGTAAGTTTAAAAAAAAATATTTCCAACCATTATAAGGGAAGATATCGTTTTTGACTGGTTTAAAAATTGTGGTCGATAGGTCGTACTTTCGGCTTGGTAATTTCAATGGTCAGTTGATTATTGCGCTTTACAAAATTACATGGGATTACCAGAGAAGTGTGGTTCATTTCTCTGAGGATTACATATAAATAAAACCTACCTGAACCAAAAATACCAATGTTCACAAAGAAGAAGGATTTGGGAAGGTGGGAAATAACAAAAACAATTACAAACAATATAAATACCACTGTGGTAAGTGTTCGGTACCGAAGTATCGAACAATAGTTTTTTGTAACTAACCGGATACAATTAAGTCAACATTAGTGGAACTAATAATTTTTCGTTAAATCTGAATTTTGTTAAATATAACTTTTTATTTTTTTTTCACCAATCACGTCCTCTAGCGGTGGACCTAAAAGTCTGTAAATAATTTTTATCTTCGAGGCCACTTTGTTATACATTTTTTTCCAAAGTTGTTTTTTCAACGGTTCCTTGGATATGAACTAGAGTCATTTTTATCGTGACACCCGGAGCATAAAAAAGTCTTTGATAATTATTCCGGTGAATTAAACATGCTAGATAATTTTCGTTTAGTGCAGCTATCTTTATTCTTATGGTTTATCACCAATCACCAAAAAGTTAATCAAACTTCAACTAATTTGCATTTATAAAACTACTGTACGTAGAGTTCATATTTAACATGTATTATCCAAGGTATACGTGAAGGACTCGTTTGACTTTTATGCGACTCGGTACTTGTACCTAATCAGTTATTCTACCAAATAGTATGTAGATAGTAACTTGAAGCAATTCAGTGCCAACATCCGAAACGTATTTTCTGAGTTAAATTGCCATCGAGTTCCTGAGAATAATCCCGGTTATATGTTATGTTCATGTGGAATTGCTTTGAAGACTATTAAAGTTTGTTTCGAAACTGTAGGTATAACACTCATCTTTTCGCTTAATTTCATTGTTTTGTACACGTTAAGTGATTTCCTGTAAGTAAAGGATGTTTATATTTTAAAGGGCAATTAATATAAACCGTAATAAAATACACTTTCCTACGGACGTAGATACATTATTGTTGCGCTGTAATAAGATTATTAAGGATTTAATACAACAAAAGCAGCTGTAGAGGTTTGCAGCTTCCTTAATTAATCCTTTGTCCTTCTCAGTATCTGCGTTGTCGTCTATTTCTGATTATCCTTTTTGGATCTTCTTGACATGTAAGTGCAGCAAAAGTAGGTCGAAGATTGCTTTCAATGGGGCTGTGACATTCTCTAAAGTACCCTACTCACGTAGCAATATACAGGGATCTTCAATCTCTCTGCTCTGTCCCCTCTCCAATACCCTGCAAAACGTACTTTGTGTGTGACAGGTTATTTGTGGATTTTACGAGGTTGTTTGCTTGCACCAGCTCGAACTCACCAAGTCTACTGACAAATTGGAACATGTGGAGACTAAACCCAATTCCACTATCGCTCGACCCTGTAGATTGGACTATGTAGACCTACGTGAATTGGGTACTTGGGTGATCTGATCTTGCCAAGCATTCTCTTAGGTTTCCAAAAACCAGACTTGTCATTACTGATAATTTTTCTGGTGTGTGGATTTTAACTGGGTTTTTGATCAAAACACTCAGCCCCATGAGATAATTCAACTTTCTATCCATTATTGATGGCAGCTTTTAAATTTTATTTTCGTATTTTCCTTGAAGTATAATTTATATTAACTTGGAAATAACAAAGTCATGCTTACCCCAACTATTAGTAACATGTATCCTACGAAGGCCCCAATTATAAAACTCTATTTAGTTTACTCAACTATCAATTCATCTAAAAACATGAACCACAACAAAGGTTATAGAATTGAATTTACTTTTTGGACCCTTACTTTGTGGAATCTACTTATATTACTCTTATAAATGAAAATAACTGTTTCTAATTAATCCACTATTTAATGAACAAATTATGGAAATTCTAACATATACTTTGTTTAAACATCCTTTGCCGTTACGTCATACACTGTCCAACTTGATCTCTCATTCATGAAATAGATGAGATGGAATTATGACGTCATTAACGTATTTCCTAACTAATGTCGACGTAAATTTTATTTGTTACTTTTAACAGTTCAGTTGTCATATTTTGATTTGTTCAGTATTTTTGGTCATTTTCGCCTTTTTCAATTAGAAATGCTGGAATGCCGCTTTTACCGTTAAATGCAGTCTACAACGTAAGTATCTACCTATATTATGCAAAATGTGAGTGTCTATTTATTTGATTTTATTAAATTTTATAGCGTGCTGCTGATGCTCTAGAAATATCTATTAGAACCGTTCAAAATCTAGTTACTAGTGAAATGGAAACAGATAAAGACTACAAAATTAAAGTTCATGCCGGACATGTTTTTGCTCGAGGATCATCGATTTATATCATACATCAAAATGCAATAAAAACACGAGTGTATGCGATGTATTCTGCTTGTAAGTAAATTCTCAGTTTTTCTTTTGCAATTTTTAAACTTCAACTTATTTATTTTGTTTCAACAGGCGAATGCGTCGCAATTAGTCCCTCCAAAAAAAAAACTTAAATATATTGACGGAGTTGAGATATCCTTGAGCTCTTTGGCCGGTGCTTTGGCCAAACTGAAATTTAAGTGGAGGAAATGATCAATATCAAATCGAAAATATCTAATGGAGCAATCTGCAGTTACGCAAAAAAGTATAAAATTTTTGCGGGAGTATACAAAAAGTCAAAATGATCATTTTTCATTGAAACCAGTCATCTTAGATGAAACCTGGATTTTCAGTAAGGGAGCATTTAGAAAAAACTGGCAAGATGAGTCTTTAAAGACTGTGAGAAAAAAAACTGGAGAAGGTGTTCGTTATATTGTCCTACATGCAGGTTCCGAGGATGGTTTTGTGGAAAATACTAGTCTTGTTTTCAAGTCAGGTAGTAAATCGGGCGATTATCATGATTCAATGAATTGCATAAATTTTGAAAACTGGTTTACTGAACAATTATTACCAAACTTGCCTGATCCTTCATTGATCATCATGGACAATGCATCGTATCATTACGGTCTTGTCGAGAAAATACCAAATCAAAGTTGGAAGAAGCAATCATTGGTGGAGTGGCTAGAGAAAAAGCAAATTCACTATTCACAATTTGCTATGAAAAATCAACTTTGGGATATAATAAAAAGGCACTTACCAGAAAATATATAGGTGGGATATTTTCGGAGCATATTTTTAAAATATTTCATATGTTTGCATATTTTCATAATTCTTCATTTTATTCAGAATGGATGAACTAGCCCTACAACATGGTCATCGAGTTTTACGTCTTCCACCCTATCACTGCCAGTATAATGCCATAGAGATGGTATGGTCAGAGTGCAAAATATACTATGATTCCAAAATAACCTCGGTTTACCCTGTTACAGCCACTGCTGTATTAAATATATGGAATGAAGCCCTTGCACAGGCAAGATTTGGTTTTATTAATGTTAATTAAAAAACCGATTGTTGATTTAAATTGAACCAGTCGAAATATAATAAGATAGCTTACCCTGTATGTATTTCAAATATGATAAAACCTCAGGCTATAGTTAGATTGCGCGAATTTTTAGCTAGAATTTTAAAATAAGTAAGGCCAAAATGAGGTATTTTATTAACGAGTGAAATTGTTTTTAAATTCCTTTATTAACAGAATATTTTATGGTGTTTAAATTAAATTTTATTTTAGGTTACTCTTGAGAAATGGAAGCACAATATCAAGCACTCAAATCAATTGAACAGTAATGACTGGGAAAAAGAAAAATACCTTGATGCATCTCATTTTCTTCCTGTTATCATAGATCTGAATGAATCGGACTCCCACAATGATGTTGAAGATGATTTTGTCAGTGATGAAGCTTAGACTTTGCATATTATTTCATTACATATGCTATTTCAGTTTACCTTTCTTATCCTTTTTCCTGTTTTTATTGGGAGTTTTTTCAGATATAAATTTATTTATTGCCTGTTTTCTCCCATCCATGTGTTTTTTGCATTTCTCAGGAATACTTACGAAATTGTTTCTCACAATGACACAGACAATAATTACTATACAATTTTTAAAAATATGAGTATATAGATATTCTATCTAATTTTAAATAACCTTTGGGTTCACCCCAAAAATATAATCGTATAATACATTTTTAATATATATTATATAATTCGCCAATTAATCACGATTCGGTAGTCCGTAATTTTTTAAATTTAGTCAAAAATCCTCAAGCTAGAAATTTGAAACAAATCAGTTAAAAAAAACGGAGATTTCAAGTTGAAACAAAATTAAATTATGTAAAAAGGTACGCAACGCATAAAGCAAAATACAATTTTTGGCATTACCAATTTATTCATAAAAACACACCTTAACATGCATAATTGAAAACAATTCTTAACATATATGTCATTGATTATAATTTTGAGGTTAAGTGTAAAATATCATTCAACTAATATAAGACAAACGTAAAACAGCAGAATACGTCACCGATTGGGACGTAACGGCAAAGGATGGTTAAGCAAAGTATACTTATTTATAATTATTTCGATATTGACATATTGACATATCATCGTCAGAATGACAGAAGTTACATTTGATATGATGCCTACCTGATGTTTAATATTTTGTGATTGACTTTTAATATACAGGTTGTAATAACCAAATACCCTTAATAATCAAACTCAACTTAATTATTTGTACAACTCTCCTTAATACTAAAATAGTTAGTAATTTGATGACAAATATTTATTATATAAATATTTGTCAGCAAGCATATGTCATTAACAGCAATAACCTGAATTTATATACAATATAGAGAGGTCAATAGAAACCAAGCAGATATTCTTACATTGATTACACTTACATTAAAATGGTATAGCATTGCTAGTCAACTGAAGTTATGCTTATTAGTTATAGTTGAAATAAACTAATTATTTATAAATCTAAAACAATTATTCATCAACCCCATAACCATCCTCTACATGGCGACCGTGTCAGGACGACCGGAAACGAAACAGAGCCATTTTCAGGAACTGCGTCAACGTTTTAAAAAAACGCCGGGAACCCTCGATTTTTGATCAAAGGGGGACACTTTTTTCCGGTATTTTTGACTTCGCTACTTTCACCCCTAGCGGGGGTAGGCATCACCTCAAAATATTAAAATGGTATTAGGGGTCGAGTAAGTTATCATTTTAAAGCCCTTTTAATTCTCTTTACAACAGTCTTTAAATTTTAAAATTCGGCCCAATACTTATTAATAAATTACATTTTTAAATTTAAATTATTTATTTGTTTAGTTTTTAATCAGAGTTTTTAAAATTGGAATTTTTTTCATTTTTGTCAAAATGACACATGAGACGATGTGTACGTCAATACTTTAAATGTTGATTTTCTTGCCTTGCATTGTTTTTGTAAACGAAGCGAAGTTTTGTATAATTGTATTTTTGAAAATCAAATACCATGGTTTATTCCATTGCGGATAGGGTAGATAATATTTAGAATTATTACAGTTTCCTGTAAAATTGTCGTATTTAGTAAAGCGTGTTACCGATTAACTCTCGGACGATAACATATACCTTGTACTGATGAGGCGCAATACTCCGAAACCGGTATACAAGTTATGTTGTCCCTTCTAGTTGCAAACCAGAATGGTTGGTTTAAATCTTGTAGATTTACCAACCCCGCTCGACTTAGAAGTGTAATTCAATGTCTGTCGGGGCATGTAGCCCGGGAAGTAGTTGTTTCTTCTTCGTTGAACGGTCACTGTTTTTGAAAAATATTTTTCAAAACTAGTTGTAAAGCGTCGAATAATATATTTTTATTCTTTGATATCTGTAGATAATATTTCGCTTTATTCTATGAACAATAAGTGTGCAAATGTAACGGCTCAGTTATTTAATGAAAAATATCAAGACAAATATGTCAGTAGGAAGTATGTTCTAGAATTAGTGGAAAAATTTCAATAGACTGGAAATGTAGCTAATAGAAAACGAGAAAATAGACCGCCTGTAGTTAATGAAGATAGTGAAGTTGCAGTTTTGGCACATGTTCATCTAGATCCTACGTTAAGTACAAGGCAATTAGCATCTGTGTCTGGGATCAATCCATCTAGCATTCAAACCATTTTGAAGAAGAACAAATTCCATCCGTATAAAATACATTTAGTGCAGGAACTTAATGAGGATGATTATGGCCGCCGTTTTCCATTTTTCGAAATAATGAGTGAGCGAGCAGCGAATGATTTTAATATCTGTTTCTCCGATGAATGCAGCTTTTTTATTAACAATGCTGCAGATCGTCATAATTGCCGCTTCTGGTCTGATTCAAACCCAAGAATTTTCCAGGCGATGCATACACAGCAACCGCAAAAATTAAATGTATGGGCTGACATTTTCGGTGACCGGCTGGTGGGTCTATATTTTTTACCTGGTAATTTGACTGGCGAAATGTATTTGCAATTACTGGAAAATGCTATTGACCCTAACCGATATTATTGAAAATGACAAACAGTAAAGTGAAGATCATTTAATGTTTCAACAGGACGGTGTTCCTCCGCATCATGCTTTGATTGTTCTTCATTATTTAGACCAACATTTTCCACGGCACTGGATTGGGAGAAGAGGGAGCATGGAATGGCCTCCACGGTCACCAGATTTGTCGCCCCTTGATTTTTTTTGTGGCGATATCTCAAAAGTGAAATCTACAAAACACAACCAGCCTCTTTAGAAAATTCGCGTCAATCGAATCACTCCGGAAATTATTCGGAATGTGCGAGAACGTTTCGAACAAAATCTTTATTATGGTATGGACGGGGGTGGTCATCAATTTGAACATTTAATTTAACTAAGAAGTAAGTGAACAACTAAACATAATTTAAACAATAAAATATAATTTATTAAAAAGTGTCGAATTTCAAAATTTAAAGACTGTTGTGAAGAAAATTAAAAGGGCTTCAAAATGATACCTTACTCGACCCCTAATGTCATTTAAATATTATGAGGTGATACCTACCCCCGCTAGGGGGTGAAACTGTCGAAGTCAAAATACCGGAAATAAGTGTCCCCCTTTGATCAAAAATCGGCGGGTCTCTGCGTTTTTTTAAAACGTTGACGCAGTTCCTGATAATGGCTCTGTTTCATTTTCGTCTGGCCACCCTGTATATGAATAGAAAAAAGGAGAAAATACAAATATTAAAGCTTAGGCAATATTAGCCCTATGGGGATATACTGGATATCTTTTTTCCCACTTAAGATCAGTATAACTGTGCAATGATTTAAGAAACCAAGGAAAACTATATCGGCTGATCTTTACAATTGTTACTTAAGAACACAGTTAAATAGGGGCATAGACCGAATGCGCCGATTGATGATTATTTTAATAATCTCATAGTCCTTTTGCGCCGGAGCAATCTCAGGTAACCATAATCCCAGGGTCGACTTGCGCCAATTGCCTCTACATGGGGCCGTAATGGTATGATACATATTTTACAAATTCAAATCTTTGGATATGTCCTGCTTTATATAATTCGACTTTTTCTGATAAAAATTGCAATCTTTGTTTATATTTTTGGTTAGTTATTTTTGTAGGTATACACACACTGTTTATTTTTATATAAATACCTAACCTAACCTAACCTAACCTAACCTAACCTAACCTAACCTAACCATTTTCATCGGTGTAGAGCTTAGCTGTACAATTTTTATTCGCACATCTCCACCTTAACCCCTGCTTTGTTAAACCACATGAACGAAATTTAAAATTCTCAAATATAATTATTTTCAAGAATCTACCTTCTTAATCCTTCAATTCGGATGACACCCCGCTGTGGATCATCAGACCGGCGCAAGTGGACGGTCGGATTAATGACCCTTTCGGGGCATCTAGTTTAGTACAGGTAAAATCGGCGCTTTCGGTAAATACCCTTTAATAGTAGGGCGCTTCCTAGATTTATCTGTTCATTGACGACTTCATATTGTGTCTTATAATTTCTAATTCTTCAAGGAAATCTAGTTCTTGTTTCTTATCACAAATATGCAGTAGTTCTAGCTCTGTGTTAGGTATAAATGAATGTTTGGAGTTTGGAATGTTTTGCGTAATTAGATTTATCTGGCTGTTTTAATCTGTATGCTCGCGGCGTAAGTGTTCATTGTGTCTAATTTAAAATTTTTGACTGGTTTGATCAATATAGATAGAGCATTCTGGACATTTAAGTTTATATATCCCTTACTTTTTTAATGGGGATATGTTTGTTTTCACAATTAACAATTTTTTACTTACATTGCTTTCTGTTTTGAAAGAAATTATTATATTTGAAATATTAGAAACATTACCAGCATATGTGATGGTTTTGTAATTTTGTACTTCTTTAGTTTTTTCAGGAAAAATTAGTTGTAATGCCACTTCTTCCCCTTTTTTATTAATTAATTAATTTATTACATGTTGGATAACCGTTGGATGTGGCTATTTGTTTAATTGTAATAATCTCTCTATCAAAATCATTTATTATATTATTTTTTTCAACTTTTAATGTAAATTTAATTTTTGGACGCAAATTATTAAAATGATTGGAAAATATATCTAATTGTCGTTCACTACCTACAAAACAAGCTAATATGTCATATACATACCTACGTATACCAAAGTAAGATATTTTTTGAAATGACACATTTAAAGATTTTCCTTTCTAAACTGTCCTTAAATGTTCGCCAAAATTAGTGATATAAGGCTTCCCATTGGTAAACCTTCATTTTGAATATATAGGTACCGTATTGTCAAAAGTAAAATAGTTCTGATTAATACATACATCAAGCAAATTAAGTATATCTAATATTATTCCTGGATTAATATTTTTATTCTCCAGTAATTTTCTTACAAGTGTTATGCACTCTTTTGGAGGAAGACAACATACTGGTAACATCAAATGAAATGAGTTTAGAGTTATATTGTAAGTTGTAGGTTTTTAATTGTTTGCTTAGTTTTATTGAATTTTTTTCAATTGAGTATTTAGTTATACATCCATAGTTATTGAGTATATTCACTCAAAAACTGACATTGAGTTATACTTCTAAGTTGAACGGGGTTGGTATATCTGCAAGATATAACCAACCATTCTGGTTTGTAATTAGAAGGGACAACATCACTTGCAGACCGCCTTTGGCGTATTTGCGCCTCATCAGTACAAGGAAGATGTCATCCGTCCAGAATCTCTGGGAGCATAATCCTGGAATGGAAACAACGCTGAAACCACATCAATACAGTAAAGGAAATGCTAAGTATGCGATAACAGCGACATCCTCACATCTAACCACAGATCAAAATTCTATAATGGCAAAAAACCATCTTGGTTCTGTAGGTATTTACCTAATTACAGTTTCCTGTGAAAATTGTCATATTTTAATAAAGCATGTTATCAATAGATGTCGAAGAAGAATATAGCTTAATATTATTATAACGCCCTCCAAAGTTTCTGAAAAATATTTCTCAAAAAACAGAGACCGTTTACTAAGAAGCAACAACTACTTATCGGGCTATATGCCCCGACAGACATTGAATTATACTTCTAAGTTAAACGGGGTTGGTATATCTGCAAGCTTGAAAGTTATTGTACACGACTTTTTGGTTTGGGCATAGAAGTATCATTTATTAACGGAGTACAATCCTTCAAAATATCACAACTTCGAGAACCAAAAGAGTCACCTTCGTCTGTTCGACGGTAGGTAACGTTATGCGATATAATGGAGCTCCATTCTTCAAAACTAAGTATAATTTTAAAATTTAATTTTTCTTTCTCAGTAATTTTGGGAACACAATCGTCAATTTAATTGGAAATTTTTGCCTTACATTCGATTTCTGTTGAAACCAGCAGGGGTGCTTCGGGTTGCGGAATTTGTTTTCATCTTCGTCGTAAATGGCCGATTTATTTTTCACGAAAACATTTTTTTGGCATTATGATCTTGAGTGCCTAAGAATGAAATCAAGATGAAAATAAAACTTGATGTTTTGAAATTCTATTATGTTAATTGTTTGAAAAAATTACTAAAACTTGGGTAAAAAAATCGGGAGAAAAATATTTTTAAAATACTTATTTGAAAAATTATTTTAGACTCCTACTTCAAAATTAATTTTTGAAGAAATCGAAACTATTCTTTTAAAAAATGAATAGATCAATTATGAACCACATAAACACTGATAATTTTGAATTTTAAAACATCTACACTTTCTGAACATATTTAATTTCTATATTTACAATTTCCTATCACTTATCAAGTGATTAATTTCCTTTCTGGAAATTTATAAACTTTTAGTTGTTTAGAAAATTAACTTCTTTTTCATTTAAACTTCATTTTTCACGATTTTTCCTCATTCTAAGCAACCTGAATTTTCAAAAAATTTATAATTCTTTATCAATATATTACTAGGAGTAGACGGCGCTTTTTATGTATTGAGCTCAGAAGTTTACTACCGAGGCGTTAGTCGAGGCATTGTAATCAGAGCGAAACTGATAATAGATTTCACTTACCTGACATAATATAGATTAATCTGCGCAAACAAAATTGAAACCAATTATATAAAATAAGAGTTCAGTTGGTTTAACGTTTTGGACTGTCCACCCGCACATATACGTAATATTGTTCAAGGCGGTCTCGTGAAAAGTATAGAGTTCACGGGCCTACGCTTTTTACATGTACTCATGCAAGAGATGAAAGAAAAACTGCTCCTTCCCCCCTCAGGAGGCCAGCACTAACGAAACAAAATACGATACTAAACAGCACTAACGTAGCACTAACAGAACAGCGAATTTGAATCCTTTATCTTTAAAAGGGGGGGGGGTGGCTAACATTTCTCCAGCCCCCCCAACCACGGGGCCGACACTAACGAAAATCAGTATGGCACTAGACAGCATTAACGATAACGCAAATTTCAAGCCCCTAACGGCATTTGGGGGTGTTAAAATTTTCCCAGCCCCCCCAACGCACCCCGTAACAGGATGTAGCACTAACGAAAATAAATACGGCACTAACTGGCACTAACGTAGCACTAACCTTACAGCAATGTTCAGCACCCTACCTTCAATTGGGGGGGGGGGGGGGATGGACCTCGATTTCAATTCGATAGTAAAATAGAATTGGATGATCCGATACGATCGAATTGAAGAACGTATTCGACATCGAACAACTCGATAAAATCTTGTCGTGAAATAGAATCCCGCTGCAGTACTATCGTGCTATCTTTTTCTCTTCTGACCTTTGCTAAAAATCCATTTCTCATTCAAAACCTCTGAGTTATATAAGTTGGAACATTTTTCTAGGAAACTGTAACCTCTTGGATCGCACCGCAAGAAGTTCCATTAAAAATTGTGTATTAATAGTTTGAATTCCTTGTATCCAGTTAATAATTGTTCTTTTGCTACATTGTACGTCAGGTATTTCTTCTCGAAACCGCTCACGAATTGTTTCTGCCGATGCATGCTTTATTTCGCCGTACATTTTATGCACCACTAGTCGTAAACTACTTAGAATAAGAGATATACATTTAGTTTTTAGTTCAGTAATTTTCGCAGAGAGAGTTCTTTTGAATTCGGTATCATCAAGAGTCTTCATTTTTTTGGCTCTCCATATAGTTTTTGGTTATATCCCCAACGCCTCTGCAGTTAGTCCAGTCGCTGATTTATTTAAACTTATAAAAATATCGATGTATTTTTCAAAAAAAGCGTTGGCTTTCCGTATGAACATTTTTTCTTCGTCGGTAATTCTGTTGACCATAATTATGTTTTTTGACCGGATTGCAACTGCAATCTAGAGACAATTGTTTTCAATAATATGTTTTCTTTTCTTTGATTGCTGCTAACGATACAAATTTGCAAGCTATATCAATATATATTTGGATAGAATGTTTGAGACAGTTCAAAATTATTCTGATAATTCAAGTATTACTGTCAATTAATATTAATTTACGTCGTGCCCAGATCTAGTAACTAAGAGAGGGAAAGAAAAAAAGACTTGGAGTATATCCGAATATTCATTGAAGGGCAGGCCTCTGACTAAAAGTCCTTGCTATGCAGACTAATTCATGGATAGTTTCTAGTTTGCTGGAACACCGAACTTTTGTGCATAACTCTGTTTGAAGTGAGCTGCAACGCGATTTTATTATTGCGAATGCTACAGACGGTTCACAAACTAATTCATTGGTGCGTTGGAACGAACCTAATAAATATGTTTATAAACAAACAAAAAAATCACTGAAATCAGTGAAATATGTTCGATAGAAGGCAAGTATTCTTCGGACAATCTCTTGGCTTTTATCGTTTTCTTCTCTAATGTTTTAAATTGCATCTTATCCTTTTCTTATCATGGATGCTTATTCTGTTTTTCTGTCGACGTTTTCATTATTTAAATTTATAATTTTTGATCTCTTTTCCTTACATAATTTTCTGTTTTTCTTGCGGTTACTGGAGGAAAATTTTTATTTTCGTATTATCGATATTGTGGTGATGTCATCTTTGTGTTTTTTCCAATTTACGAGCTCACTAATTGCACCGTCAAAAAAATATGATTTAAGTGAAACTTCGTTACAATGTATATGCCATGCCGTATTTTAACGCCTGTGGGAATTATTTTTCCACCAAGTAAATATATCTGAGGGATAGTATCAGTCGCATACTGGGAATTAATGATATCGGCCAGAACGTGATTTTGCCAGGCACCATGGGGATTAGAGTAAATCGAACCAATACACTAGGTATTTTATTGATGAGACATTTATTTACTGTCGGTGTTTCATTTGAAGCTTTATGCACATTCATAATATATTATATAACTACTTATTTCAACAAAAATTATATAATTTGCAGAATTAATTGAAAAATGTTTTGGGTTATTTATCACTCTACACTAAAATACACAGAGTATGTGAAAAGTTACGGGTCTAAGGCGGTAACCCAAGGATCCTGAGCTAGATGTACACACTACTCACCCATACTAAGACTAATAATCACTTATGTAACCATTGCGCGGAGTAGTAGGACTAGCCTATTAACAACGAGAGATAACCTGTCCAGAATTCAATTACTAGCCTGTATATGCCTTACAGGAGCAATGAAAACATGCCCGACGGCAGTCATGGAAGTGGTTCTAAATTCCACACCACTACATCTGGTTTTGGAAAGTGCTGCAGAAAGGACAACTAAGTTGAGATGGAATCATTAAAAAAAACCACCTCTCCATTTTTTAGGATTCAGAAATTCTGGGACATGCCAGATATAACATGTCAAAGAAATTCTATACGGAATTCAGTAACAAGAAGGAATGTGATCCCAATACGAATACCAGACTTAAAAATAATTCCATGCAATGGTATACAGATGGCTCAAAAGCAATAGTAGTGTACGGGCCAGAATCCAAACATTTCGAAAGCTTGGAAATAACCACAATTATGTTTCAAGAGGAAAATCCCCGCCATATAAAAGTGTGTTCAGTTCAATATTGATAAAATATATGGAAGGCAAAGGATTGTCATCATGTCGGATGGTCTTTTTTTTTTTTTTTTTTTTTTTTTTTTTTCGGGCCGAGATGGGAAACTCATGTTCGAATGGGTCCAGGACCCAAACAGTGTTGGACTCATCCCCAAGGAGATGCCTACCAACCAAACCCACCTCAAACTCGCCGTTACCCCCGCCTCGGAATCACTACCCTAGCATACTTCGAGACAGGCGGCGGTCCCTCGCACACTCTCCGCTCACACTGTCATCTTCTCCCTCCTATCACTCCTGCCTCTCATGCCATATCGAGTCCTTCTCTCCCCCTTACCATGCTCTCTACTACTCCACTCACCTCCATCCATTCCTCCTCCCCCCTCAACATTATCTCCACCATGTTTTCCCAGTACACCGCCTCCCCTAGTTTCCTCTCCAACTTCTTCAGCACTTCCTCGTTCCTCCAGCATCTAAACACATGCCCCACATCATCCTCCACTTCACACCTCTCGCACACACCAGTCTCTCGTTTCCCAATCTTGTGGAGGTACCCTACTCTCGACCCATGTCCAGTGAGCACTTGTGTCAAGAAGTAGTTCACCTCCCCGAATTTCCGGTCCATCCAATCTCTCCTATTCCCAATCGCTCCTTTTAGCGCGCCCTCATACTCCTCCCACCTTCTCTCCATTTCCTCCTCCATCCATTCCCGTACTTCTTCATTGGTCGCACCCCTCCAGCGTTTGCTCCTAGCTCTAGCCAACACGTCCAATGGGTAGGACCTTGCCAGCACCGCTGCTGCCAGTCCACCCACTGTCCTGTACCCCTGCACCACCCTCAGCAGTATCCCTCTCTGCACCCGCAGAAGTGGCCTAACCCTCGCATTCACCCCCGCTCTTTCACCCCACACCTCCGCACCGTACAGCATACTCTGCTCTACCGTCCTACCAATTACCCTCCTCTTCCACTCTCCCGGCCCTTTCACATTACACATCAATCTCCCCAGCCATGCTGCCCTCACTTTACCCTTCTCTGCCGCCTTTACCATATGTGTTTTGAAGGATAATTGGCTATCCAACCACACCCCTAGGTATTTCACAGACTCCTCCATGCGAATTATCCTTCCCTTAACCATCACCCCCACGTCCCTTGCCCTGCTCCGTCCCTTCACTAGCAACCCCACCGTCTTCTCTTCCGCCACTTCCAGTCCGCACCGCTCTATCTTCTCCACAATCTTCCTGCACATTCTCTCCGCCTTTCTTTCTATCTCCGCCTCTCCCTTTGCCGTACATACCAGACACACATCATCCGCATACACCGTAATCTCACATCCCTCTTCACATACTATCCCACAAACCTCATCAAACACACACTTCCAGAGCGTCGGTCCAAGAACCGAGCCCTGAGGCACTCCAGCCTCCATCTCATATCTCCTCCCTCTGGAGTCTACAATCACACGCCCCGTCAGGTAGTCCTCCACCAGGTTAACCAACCCCTGCTCCACTCCAAGCCTCAGCAACGCGCTCAACACTGCCCGTTTGCTGACACTGTTGAACGCGTTCCCGACGTCGAAGAACACGAGTAGGGCCAATTTCTTCTTCCTCCAGCTGCCCTCCCTAGCTAGCTTTCCACCAAACCCATCACCTTGCTCAGTGCCGAGATGCAAGATTTCCCCTTCGTGAACCCATGCTGGTTTACCCTAAAACCTCCATTCCTACCAACTTCCTCCTCAATCCTATCCCTTATTATCCCCTCCATCAATTTACCCATACCACACAGCAGGCTGATAGGCCTATAGTCCCCAGCCCGCTTCCCCTCTCTACCCGCCTTCTTCATCAGTATCACCCTGGCTACCTTCCATCCTTCCGGGAACTCCTCCTCCCTCAGCACCCTGTTGAATAGTTCCCAGAAGTACTCCCTATTATCATCCAACAGCCTCTTCACCATATCACCCCTCAGGCCATCTATCCCTGGGGCTTTTCTCACTCTAATATTTCTCCCCCAATCTTCTACCTCCCACTTCTCTACCGGCCTTATCCCCCTCATTTTCACTACCCCCCTTGTATCTTGGATTTCCTGAATTCTGCCACCCACTCCTCCCTCTCCCCCTTTGAACAATTTCTCTATGATCTCCTTCTCCCAATCCTCCTCTAGAACCTCGTTTCTATTTCCACCCATCCTCTTCATCGCTATCTCATACGCCTTTCCCCATGGATTGTTTTCCAATTCCCCCAGTAACTCTTCCCACTTCCCTCTTTTTTCCCTCTCCACTCTACGCTCCAGTTCCTTCTTCTTCTCTTTATATCTCCCTCTTCCCTCTATCCTTCCTCTTCCTCTCAGCATCCGTCTTCGTTCTTTCTTACACTCCCTCCACAGCTCCTCTATTTCCTCATTCCACCAGTAATTGGCCCTCCGCTCACGCCTATTGCCCCTCTTTCCCTCTCTTTTGCAGCCCTGTATCACATTGTACAATTCATCTGCATCATGTCCAAGTCCCCTTCCTATCTCTTCTCTTACTTTCTTCCTCATTCTCTCTGCCTCGGCTTTCGTCCACTTCCATTCCCACTCTTCCACTAAATCCTTTCTCTCTTTCCTTATATCCGTCTCCACATACCTATGTAAGCTCAAGCTTTCCTCATCCTCCAGCACCCCCCAACTAAACACTCTTTCCCACAGCCATTCATCACATGCTGTTATATCAATGAATGATGAACTCCCGTCACCCCTCACGAAGGTGGGCAGTAGTCCATCATTCAGCACCACCAACCCGTTGGATGTTAACACTTCCTCAAGGATCTCCCCTCTCCTGTCCGTTTTCTTCCCCCCCCATATAGTATTCTTCGCATTGAAGTCCCCTGCCACCATTCTCCTTATGATCCTCCTTTTTCCTTTTGACACCCTCAGATCGTCCTCTAATCCTGTCATGCTCCTCTCATATTCTTATGTCGGATGGTCTAGCAGCCATTAAAGCACTGAGTTTTTGGAATAACAGACGAACTAGCTTGAAACACCTTTGTAGGGGCCGAAACCCTTTTGTGGTATCGACTCCATTGTAATAGAAAAAATAGGCGACTCCGAAAAGAAGACAAGATTTGACCATAGGAAAGGTCTAGAAGGGGCTAGATACTACTGGGAAACTACAAACAGGTGAGAATGCCTAAGCCAGGGTAAGATTGCAGTAACAGTTTTGACACGTGTCCTGACAGTACGCTATCGCCTAAATAGGTACCACAAAAAGCTCAATTTAGTGGCGTAAGAAGACTGCAGATTTTGTAGAAGCCTCCATTCACACAGCAACCCACTGGGCCGAGCCGTACTATCGTTTTCTATCTTCCTTGAGCAGAATCTGTCTCTTTTTCGTATGCACATCTGCCAAATACCACGATAACTTTGTTTGCTTATAAAACCTCATGTTGCTTAAGATGATAGAAGGACTACTTTTGGTGGTACAGGATGGAGAAACCTGAAACTAATTCAGTAGAACAAAAATACTGCTCTCTCTTGTGAAACCCAACCCCAAAAAACAAGGATATGTTGACAAGGGAACAATCGAAAGATTATAAAAAAGAAATGGGGTTACTAAGTTGACTTCTTAGATAATCGAAACGTGCACTGATCCACGCCGAATGATCCGCACGCGTCGCACGAATCACAATAGAACCTTTGTAATGGTTTGAATAACAGTGCGCTTATTGTAGCTACAATAAGCGGTAGCATGAGTCACGAGCGATGCGAATTTATGACATACGACGCAATTGCGAGTAGTCTTGCTGCCATTGCCAAATCTAAAAAATCATCTAATTGTATCAGAAAAACTTGAAAAGTAAGGAGAAAAAACTGCTCGTGGAAGACGCCCAGATCGCACTGGTGGACCCAATGGTAAACTCCGTGTAGTGCGACACCGGTGAGTGAACGCATCTAAGAAAAAAAATGCGATTGTTGCGAAACGAGCGGCTCGTTCGGCTCGGATCAGTGGTCACTTACCTTATGTCTCCATTCAATTATCCTTATACAAAAAAGGAAGAAAGTAATCTCGTGATTAAACTGTTTATTATTTAACCTCGGCGTAAGTTTTATTTACAGCCTTAACACTAAAAAGTAGTTTTTACAAATGAAAAACGATATGTAAACAAGAAAAAGCCGTTTTAAGCTTTCTTATCTAATTTAAATGAAACAGCATTTCGCCGCAATTAAGCTATATTTTGATAGCAGCTCGACTTAATCTGGTTAACTCCTCTGGAAGCGACTTCCCGCAAGTTGCGCTCTAAAGTGATACCGTTGCCTTCGCCATAATAGTATGTAAATAACGGATTTTATGGGTTCAAATTTATCCACAGTTATCCACACAAAAGATACTACAGTTGAAGTTTCCAAGAGTTTTAAAATCTCTCATTTTTAGTTCAGTTTATCCGGGAATAGAAATATTTATTAGATTCGAGTCGAGACAATAATTTGAATATTCACTATACGAATCGATGTTTGTAAAAGTTTTAACGTAGATTTTGTTGTTCTCAAATTAATAAATCAGTATGGAAGAGATTATAGCATATCTTTCGATAATCGTATGAATTGTATATACAGTATGTCTGAAAAAGTTGGCAACATATGAGAAACTTTTTTATTTGTAATGTTACAAAAAAAGTTATTCTTTATAAAAAGTTCTGCATGGGCCATAAAGTAAAAATCAAATGTCAGATGTCAATTTTTTAAATCGTATACGAGGTTTGTCAAAAAATATGAATTTGATATAAGAGTAAAGGTCCTCTATTTTTTACAATATCGAAAACTTTAATTCTGAAAAGTTGTTCGAAATAGAAAACTATGTTTTAATATGCAATTGGATCATACTGCTTGGAAAAATTATGTTATTTTCACAAATTGTTCACAAAATATTAAATGTAATTTTAATGTGTCGATAGGAATTGAAAATTACGTTTAAGTGCAATTACTTCACTCATTATCTCATTGCAAAATTGATAAACTTTGACTTTATCTGTTAAGAATTATCTCAAATAGACAAATACGTAATTAGAATTATTTATTTCGAAAACGTAACATCAAACTTTATGTGTATGAACAAGAAAAATCCGTTTTAACTTTTTCATCACTAAATATGCATCTCAACTCGTCCACCGTTCCTTTCTAAGCATTTAATTGTTCTTTTAGAAAATACTTTTATTACATTCCTAATAACAGCCGGAGTAATATCTTCACATGCTTCCTGAATTGTTCTTTCCAAATGATCAATATTGTCGAATGGTCTTTCAAGGTACACTTTTTGCTTTAGGTATCCCCACAAAAAGAAGTCTAGTGGGTTCAGGTCTGGAGATCTTGCAGGCCAAGCAAATTCCACAAATCTTCCTAATACTCGTCCATTAAAAGTTTGCAGTAGATATTCTCGAACATTTCTGGTTCAATGACATGGTGCCCCATCATGTTGGTACCATTTGCGTTGTCTTTCTATTATTGGTATACATGTTATCAATAAAATCGGAAATTTTATCTTTCAAAAATTCTAAGTAACGTTCAGAATTGGTGTATTACAGTAGAAAATACATTATTCTGTTGGGAATTACTTATTTATTACTGAAATATTTCGAATCAACAAATAAATATTTGAGGTGTGTTGACTGTTAAAAGTTGACGTGTTTCACAACTAAAATTTGCAAAATTTAAGTTGAAATTGAAGTGGTCAAAATATTCCTATTAATCTTTTGCAATTTGTGGACTCCCTGTACATCTAATGTCAAATGAAAATTCGTGAATACTATTATTATCGAAAGCAGAGATTTTCATAAAAAATAACTTTTTTTCGTGAAATTTACAATAAAAAAGTTTCCCGTATGTTGCCAACTTTTTCAGACATACTGTATGTATAGTGTCATCACCAAAGTATGCACCCTATGGGAAGCTTATTTATTAGGCGGTTTTCGACAAAAAGCTATTCTTGGAAAAAACTGGTGCATCTCCTAAAACTAAGCGTGCACCAACAAAATATGGTGAAACACACGTAATACGAGAAGCCTTCAAAAATTTGATTTTGTGGCAAGAATAAAGTACCCCTATTTTTAAAAATTTTGGGAAATGTTATTTAGAAAATTTGTTTTGCTGTAAAAAAACATCAGTTTAATTTTTTAAACCTTTTTTTAAAATGGTTTCTACGAACCAACGAATTTGCTAAGACGATAAATAGACAACATCTTGTATGCGGCGGTTTATTACACAACTATTGTTCAATTTGTTTGAAGTGTGAAATAGTTTTTGGTGCCGTTATTTTTATTTTTTGTTAACACCGAAAATTGCTCAGAATTATACAGTACAGTATAGGAGCTCGATAGTCAATAATATCAAATCACAAAACATCAAAATAAAATGAGTATTTCAGCAAAAACTCATTGATGTTATGGAGATTTTCTTGTCCAAAATAACTGTTTTAAGCTGGCTTTGAAAATTAACGAATGTTTGATAATAAGTACTTGACATATTCGCTAAATATTTATTATATAAAGTATATTTCACAATATTTCGTTGACTCCGTATCTGGTCTCAAGGATTTATTAATAAAAGTTTAGAAATTTCTCATTGTAATCAGTAATCAGTAACAGATCGGTAGTCGGTTAAATTAAGATACCAAAACTAACTATTTTACCAGCCAAACATTTCAGTTGTAAAATAATCATACTATTAGGCATTATATTTTCGAAGAAACAAGTACGATACGATACTATGCTATTATTATCGGATTAACGACTAGGTACCTGCTGTGGGTTTTTCTCTTGAATCAATCATGTTGGTGTAAGTTAAAACGAAATATCTTGGAATGGAGTATAGCTATTGTTATTGGTTATTTTCTTAACGTTTGATAATAAGTACTATTTAAATAATATCAAGATACTTATAAAAGAAGACAAAGTCGAGATTATATTGTTGTGTGGGAAAAATACTCCAAGCAGAAAAGTTGCAAACATTTTTAATGTCAGGCATCCTAATTGCAATATAAATCACACTTCAGTAATCCATATTATAAATAAATTTAAAGAAACAGGCAGTATTAATAACAATTTCAAAAAACCTCCCACTGCTGCAAAAGTATCTATAGCAGTGGAAGTTTGTTTAAATGTTACGGAGAATGGTAAGACATCAATTAAATTAATATCAACATCTTTTGATGTACTTTTCACAACTGTACAAAAAATTTTGAGAAAAAATAAATTCAAAGTTTATAAATACGGATTTTATCCCAGAATTTGAGTTTTTCGCATGGTATCAGGGAGAATACGAAGAAAACTCACGGTTCCGAATAAATATTTTATGGACTGATGAAGCAACATTTACAGCTAATGGAACAGTAAGTCAACAGAACTGTAAATGGTGGGCAACAGAAATCCCTCATTTCACTATAGAGTACAAGGACCAATACTCATTAAAGGTAAATATATCTGTGGAATGTTAAACATTACTGTAATTGGTCCCTTCTTCTTTGATGGAAACCTCAATGCCAACCGTTATTAGCAATTTTTACAGCCAAATTTATTATCAATTTTAAATTAAATGCAGCGTAGACAAAGATACTAGTGTTCACTCTAGTGTTGCAAAGCGATAATTTTCAAATGATACATTTAATGGACTGTGGATAGGACGTTACTCTAAGTTTCTGCCGAATTACTTATTTTATTTGGATGTTTTGTGATTTGATATTATTGAATATTAATTTCTTGCTGCAATATTCGGTGTTAACAAAACATAAAAATAACTTTGGACCAGAAACTTTGAAAATTATTATACTCTCCAAAGAAATTTAACATGGTTAACACAATTACTCTTGTCTCCAGATCAAATTTTTGAAGGCTCCTCGTATATTACGTTTGTTTTACTATATTTTGCTGTTGCATGTTTGGTTTTAGGGGATGCACAAAATTTTTACAGGAATATCTTATTGTCGAAAAACCCTTAATAAATAAGTTTCCCATATCTACAGCGCATACTTTGAGGATGACACTGTAGAAAAGATGCACCGAAAAAAGTATATTGGACAAACTAAAAGCTTTATTGAGATTTGTTTTGAAAAACATATGGAAAAAAAATTAAATTGTCGAAAATGACTTACTCGAGGCTTTATCCTTGAAAGGGTGTTTTTCTGAAGAAACAGCTCTCTAAGCGCTATAAATGGCTGCAGGATGCTAATTTAAATCTTATTTAGATAAGGTTTTTCAAGAAAAGCGGTTAGAAGAGGTTGGCATTGAGTGGCTTCCTCAATTATAGGATTTTATTATTTCTTTTCAATTTCACTATGAGCATATTTAATTATACTCTGTCCATCAAAGCAACGGAGTGTTCCAAAACAGTATCATGCATAATGCACGTGATCTCTCAGACGAGGCAGCTTGTACAGTGAAGACAGTGAATTCTGCCGGCCGATTTCAGTTAAATCCGATTGGCCAGCGTAGGGAGGAATATTTATTTTAGCCAATAGATGCAAAGGAACATGGCGATAATACTTCAATCACGCATCTATCGTTGTTTAGGTCACTCTATTTGTTCGATGGATATAATTTAGATTGAAAAAGGAATCACAGAGTAAAATGTGTCTGAATATCGGGAGACTACAGTGGGACCAGATGGAAAAATGTTGATTTTGCAGACAGAGATATCGATCTTATGAAAACATACATTGAGAAAATAAATCAGTGTTTTACTATCAAGCGAATACAATCAACTTGATCTATAAAATCATATATTCATATAAAATGGAAGTTGTTGCTTTAAATATGAATCCTAGATCTAGAAAAGTAAGTCCCTTATTTCATTATAAATGATTATACTTTTTTTTTGGTGATACTTGGAAAGAAGAGTTTCTAAAACTTAACCTGAAAATCTGGCAGGGAAAAACTCGTTTAATTTCAAGAGAGAATTTTTTAATATATTTAAAATACTCGTTTTAGAATTATATTTGACATGTAATTATTGATACTCTTGAAGGTACAGCATACCAAGAGTGATCAAATCCAAAGAAACTTCATTAAAGTGTGAGAACGCTCTGCGAGTTAATTATTTGTTAAGCCAAAAGTAATTAAAACTTGTTTTGTATGTTATTTAACCAAAAAGCATTATCTGTCACTTTTTTTCCATTTAATCTGCTTCCATGTCACGAAACGAGGAAACTTTAAATCCTTCATTATTTATAATGTACCCTATAAAAATCCTACAGAAGCAGATGAAAGCCTCTTTCTTGACGTACCATGTTAAAGTTTTAATTTTGTTTTTAATGACATAAGAAATTAAACCAGAGAAATAATCCTCAAGAATTCTCTACCTTCTAAGCTTACTACATTCATTTCACGTGGTCTTATGAGAAATAGTTTAAAGAGTTGTTCTAATTTTATTGCAGTGAATACGAGGTTGACATAAATTATAACAAGTTGTCTATAGATCGTACGACATAAATCACAAAGCACGTAATTGAAAATCAAAATAGTGACGTCGCACGCATCAGATCATTCGTTTGCTGTGCTTCAATTCACTGTCGACACTTGATTACTCTCACCCCACATAATTGACGCATTGAAAAATTAACGTTATAATTAGAATTACTATGAAAATAATTGAATTATCTCCTTCGAACAAACTTTGTTTTTCATCACCTTTTCCTTTCTTAATAACAGCTGATATGCCATAAGGGAACGAATTAAATGAATCAACTAACAAATTCATTCCCAAGTGGCTTTCATGTCTAATATTTATTCTTCCCCACTGTTTTCCTTAACTGAAAACTTGTCTCCTTATGCAGCCCCATAAGTTTTCTATAATATTTAAGTCTGGGTATAAGAAAGGCCATTCCAGAATATCGAAATTGTTGTCGTCAATTCATAGGTTGATTATCCTTGCTGTATGAATTGGTGCATTATCATGTTGAAATGTCCATTGTTCATCGAGAAACACCAAGTCAATATCAGCAACTATGACAACGCTATAAAAATAATATTGAAAGCCATCAGGTTCACCCAAATGATAGTAGGGGAGACTAGGGAGGGTTGATACTATGAGAGGGATGATACGCTTTCAAATTTGCCGCTTAAAGCACTTGTTGCTTGGTAGATTTGGCAACAGTGGAACGTCTCCATGTGATCAGCATATTTGATGCCTGTTTGCTGTATTAGGAGGCGGTTTTAAGAAATCAGCGCAGAAAATTTGTTTTTACTGTATAAATTACAAAGTTTCGGAAGGTAAGTGTAAGCATTTTAGTAAAAACTGGTTGAGATTAACCTATTTATAAGTTTTTTATGATATAATCCGGTGTTTTAGACACAATTTGGTACTAAGTAGATGCCTGAAAGTGGATTCTGTTCACAAATATTCCAAATTTTATAGAATAGGTCACGTACGGGAGGATTAATACATTCCATTTCGGGGAGACTTGATATATGTATCAAACCTCCCACTCGGCCAGAATTCTAGGTTGTACCTACATAAAATGTTCTTTTTAATTACAGGATGCCTTTCAAATGGAAGAAAAAAACTAATAGAACACCGGCTTCACCTGAACGGATGGAGAAAGCCGTCCAGGAAGTTATAGACGGAGGTAAATTGAGAAGTACGGCTAATAAATATCTCTTAGACAAAATGACACTAAGAAGATATGTTGCCAAATACAAGGAAAATGGAAAAGAAACAAAGTTTCTTCCAAATTTTGCGACTTCTCAAATATTTAATTCCGAAGAAGAAAAAAGTTTAGCTAAATATTTGCTAACTACGGCTAAAATGAATTATGGGTTCACTTCGAAAGAGACGAGAAAATTTGCATATTTGTATGCTTTGGAAAATAAAAAAAACGTCCCTTAAAATTGGCTAAAAAATGAAATGGCTTCCTATGAGTGGCTTAGAGGGTTTATGGAGAGAAACAATGAACTATCGCTTCGAAAACCAGAACCAACGAGCCTTTCTCGTGGAACAGCTTTTAACCAGCACACTGTAGGACAGTTTTACAATTTACTTGGCGAAGTACTACGCCGAGATCAATTTGAACCAGGTTCAATATACAACTGTGACGAGACTGGCGTCCAGACTGTCCACAAACCTAGCAAAATCATTTCAAAAAAAGGACAAAAACAAGTATCAAAAGTTACTTCAGGAGAACGAGGCCAGACAGTTACAGTCCTGCGTACCATAAGTGCCAAAGGGGAATTCTATTCCCCCTTTTTTTGTTTTCCCGCGTGTTCGTGAAAAGGATTATATGACCATTGGTGCACCACCAGGATCCAAAGCTGCTACTCATCCAAGCGGTTGGATGACATCTGAAAATTTCGAATTATATCTGTCACATTTCATGAAATTCGCAAAATGTAGCAAAGTTAAAAAATCCTTACTTATTTTGGATAATCACAACAGCCACATATCCCCTGGTGGTCTAGATATATGCAAGCAAAATGGTATCGTTTTATTAACCATACCGCCACACACAAGTCACCGCTTGCAACCACTTGATGTTGCGGTATACGGTCCGTTCAAAACGTACTTCAATCAAGCTTGCGATGGTTTAATGGTAAGAAATCCTGGCCAAACTATTTGTTTGAAAGATATTGCCGCGCTTGTTGGTACTGCATATCAGCGAGCTTTTACTCCACTGAATATTAGCAAAGGGTTTTCTAAAACTGGTATCTACCCATACAATTCCCACCAATTTAGCGATCACGACTTCCTCACTGCAAAGGTTACTGACCGGCCTGAGAACATACCCCAAAATCTACTCCTAGGCCGAAGCCTGAACCTTCCTGCTCATACAAGACTCCCGAAGAAATAAAGCCATTGCCGCAGGCACCACCAAGAAAACAACAAACATCAGGAAGAAAACCTGCAAAAACAAAAGTTCTCACTGATACCCCAAATATGGAAGAAATAAAAAATGACTATGAAAAAAGGCAAGAACAGAGAAACAAGGGTAAATTCAAAAGAAACCTTATGGGCACTAACAATGTTGTTAAAGTGAAGAAACAAAAAGCAATTGAAGAGGAATCTGAATCTGATAATTCTGTATTCGATCCATCATCATCGAATGAAATAGCTGATATAGAAGACCAAATAGAAAATGAGAAAGAAGAAGATTATTTAATAAATTTTACAATGTCAATTAATAATGATTACTCTTAGGTCTAATACATTTTTTGGTTTGGCGTATTTTATGATTTATCTATTTTGTATCAAACCTCCTCTACACCGTATCAAAGCTCCCTTACCATAGGAGGGTTGATACACTTTACAGTTTTTAAAAAAATACCAGGTATCTCCTACCATAATCTAAACTGACATGTTTTAACTGCTCACAATTAATTGTAACTTAGTTGGCTATAAAAGGCCGCACAAACCGATTTCATTGAATGAAAACTTATGTCAATTTCCTAGGTCAAGGATTAGCCGTATCAACCCTCCCTAGTCTCCCCTATATTATTCAACAAGCATATAATGATGGCTATTATTCACGAAGGTGCGTTTATGTCGCTAGCCGCAGGCGAGTGACATAAACACCTAAGTGAATATCAGCCATTATATGCGAGTAGAATACTATATTTTGTCCACCACTATTAATTACCTGTATATGAATGAATTTATTTTTTTCTCTTCCCTCCAATTTAGGAAGGGATTATAGGCTTTCATATATAATTTTTTCAGACTTTTCTGGCAATAAATTTAAGGATACTACAGCAAGCGCCAAACGTGATAGCGAGCCCGCCCCCATGCGCACAAACTCATTTTCAATGTTACCTCCCAGTACAGCTCTTGCCAGACATATAAATGCTCTGTATAGAGGCGTATCATTAGTTGTCCTCCAATTCTGTTGGCTTTTGGCATTGTCTGAATAATTTTTTGTTGTTTCTGAAAAAATTTCATCGCCTAACAAAAAACCAGTTATCAAGAGTCAGGCACGTGAAATAATTTTAAAAGTGTTCAATTATTTTCAAAGTGTCAAATGTGAGTCGGATTCGTTATCAAATGTGAAAAATAAAACATTTCTCGCTACAGGTAACATTAAATAAATTTCAAAAATAACTATTTCAACACAAATCTTTATTTTGTATTAGGTATTTCGATAAGAACCATTGAAAGAGTGGTTAAAGAAGGGAAGCAATTAATTTCTGCAAATAACGTGCAGGTAAAATTTTCCACCCAAAGAAAGAAGCGACCTAGAAGAGCACCTGTAACTGATATTCCCGAGTATGAGTATTCCAATATTAGACGGACTATTTACGACTTTCATAAGATCGCAGGGTGTCGTATTACGGTAAAAAAGTTACAACAGAAAATTAATGATGTTTTGGGAATTGTGGCTTCCGGAACATCTCTTCGTAGAATTTTAAAGAAAATAGCTTTCAAATGGAGAAGGACTGAAAATAATAGAAAAATCAAGGATCAAGTATTTACAAAAAATCAATTATTTTCATAGCCAACAGCGGCCAATTGTGTTTCTTGATGAAGCATACCTTCATAGTGGACATACATATTCTAAGAACTGGACGGATGAATCAACCAAAGGGTTATTTAAAAATATTTCGAAGGGACCAAGACTCATTATTGTCCATGCAGGAGGTGACATGGGCTTTATACCTAATTGTCGGCTTATATTTAAATCAGGCACAAAATCAGGGGATTATCATTCAGAAATGAATTCTGAAAATTATGGTAAATGGGCACAAGAAAAGTTGATCCCAAATTTACCTGTGAATTCGATAGTCGTGACCGATAATGCTCCATACCATAATATTCAAATTAATCCAGCCCCCAACACAGATTCTAGGAAGGCTGACATGGTGAAGTGGCTGCACGAAAAAAACATTTTGTTCACCCCTGACAAGCTCAAACCCGAATTATACGAGAAATAAAAAGCATCATATTAGATACAAATTTGATGAGGTTATGCTTGAACACGGACATAACGTTTTGCGACTTCCACCCTACCATCCGGATTTGAATCCCATTGAAGTCATTTGGGCTACAGTCAAAAACAATGTGTCCCAAAAGAATGTAACTTTCAAGTAGGAAGATGCGAGGAAACTGGCGGAGCACGAGTTTGATCAAATCACTTCCGAGGAATGGCAAAAGCGTAGCTGACATGTAGTAGATATAGAGCGGAAATATTGGGAAAATGAAACATTCACAGATGTTCAAACAGAGGTAAATCCAGTGATTATAAATTTAAATGACGATAGCAGCACAAGCAGCAGTGAAGATGAAGAAAATTTGTATTCAGATAGGGACTGATTAAAGTTTATTTTTTAATAAGTGTATCATTATATAACATTTTAATGAACTGTACTACTACCTATAATACTGAATAAAATATGAAAAGAAATTACAAAGAAATCATGTTCCATCTGCTACCCTAATTAAAACTAATTATAGGTACGACACTGACCGGCAAGGGGCTTATCGTAATCCAATAGTAATTTAGTTGGGAGAGTCTATACCTTGCAGTAATTATTCTGCTTCTTCAATTTTTGACAGGGTAACATTTATTTCACTGTCTGATTCGCTTTCCATATTATATTTTCTATTAAATTCAATCAGCTATAAATTATTTAAAACGTCAGTTTCTTAGTTTTGACGTTGACATATATACAGCTTGATAAATTATTACAAATGTCTCCGTAGCAGAATTGTTTAGATGTCTGAGTTCGTGTAATGAAGAATTGTATGCCTAAGGTTCGAATCCGGGTCGCGAGGAAAATTTTTAATTATTATATTGTAACATTTGTTTATAAATAACCTTCAATATAGGTTTCTATTTATCCGTGTCATGTGACCTGTTCATTATCCACACCTATAACCTATTATTCACTGGTGAATAATGTACGTCATTATACTTGAAGAAGCAGACGTAAAATGTAAACATTATCAATTAATAGTCGTGGACAAAACATTTTTTCCACACCCTACCTTTGAAGTATCTTGTATTTCAACAGTTTGTAGCGCTTAAAACGGCTGTTTATGGTGAGAGTGAAAAAAAGTGAAGTATCGTTAAAAAAAGTGACATAACGTTAAAAAAAGTGACATAACGTTAACGGTATTTCACGCTTTTTTCCATAAGCTAATACAGTTGATTAGTGAAATTTGTCCACACCTTTACCGAAAAAAATATCAGGTTACCTTTGACTTTGACAGCATATGAACTGTAACTGATTTGTCGTTAGTTTTTATCAATAATTCGATTTGTTTTACATAATTTAGTAGCTATTTCTATTATTATTATGGATAGTGAAGATTCCGAGTTTGAAATACATAATATAGTTGTTAATTTTTCTTAATATTATTGTGCACATTTTCCAATTCAGTCATTATGCATTCATTAGTTGTAATTTACTAAAGGAGTTTAATTAAAATATTCCAAATTACTATTTTAATTTTATTATTTGTATAGGGCTGTATAAAAAATATTGTATGCAACATATGCATAAAGTGTCGTTTTTCACTCATGGAGTCTCCATTCATGAAAAAAAATACCACTCAATGCACTAAATTACTATTTCATCACTGAAGCGAATTACTTTCCATTAATGTACTCATTCACGATGATGGCCATTAAATTCTAATCGGGCTTGCTTATAATGTTCAAGCGGTTCAATGCGCACTTTTTTCTCTTCAAGTGTGGACAGTCTACCCATTGGATGGTTTGTACGGAAGTATCTCTTCCGACTGGACGGTATACCTAATTTAACACTATCCACAAAATTGCTCGACGCTCCCTTGCTGCTGATGCCGCTGCATTGCGACCTCTCCTATTAATTACTCACTGCTTTCTCCGATTCTCACGGCAATATTTCGATTCGAATAGCCTTTTTCTCGAAGAATTTGGTTTCTTCTTCTTTTTTCTAAACATAAAGTTTTTTCACGACCCATACTCGTACTGACAACCAAGTACCTACTGTCACAGCTTGGAAAACTTAGTGATCTTGACTTGCTGTTCACTTATTTTACGACTCCCAGGAAAATACATTGAATGTGATAAAGTGTCGCAATAGAAATGACAATTAAGCTTTTGGAAATATCCCAAAAATTAGCGATTCGAAATTTTGGCGCAAAGTTGAGCGTAAACCTTGTTGAATGTTCAACACGTTGGTTGAATAAATATCAAATTTACGCTAACGGCAGTTCAATTTACTGAAATTTTATTTGTTGTCAATAATGCAAACTGATGCCGCGTTCAAAAATTGTTTGCAAGAAAGTATCTAGAATGCTCTACTGCTACTTCTATCTAGTAAGCTGAACAACATACTTAGTCATTTTCTAAATACTTTTACGTATTTTCTAGCTACACGCTTCGATCATTAAACAGGCTAGTTGAATAACCCACTATACTGACAACACACTAACCAACATCTAAAACGATTTTTCCATTCCAAAACAAGGATAGTAAAGGTCACAGATTCCAACAACAGTACCGTGCTATGTGAGGAAGGATTTAAATTGATTGAATAATCGTATTGAAAGTTTCGAGTAATAAAAGAAATACTTATCTTAGATCTATTTATTACACAAGGAATACATTTCAGTTTCCGTCGACCAGATTGGAGACAGGCTCTGCTCCTGCACTAAGACATTTTTTTCACCTGGTCCAACCATTATATCACTTTAAATTAAATGGCTAGAGCATAGTCTTGCTTCCGCCGAAATATTCTCGTTCCAATGATATTTTTCCATCGCTGAAGCTGGTTTGCATATCGAGGAACCCAAATTTTACTTAAATTAACATCAACAATGCAACAATACCGTACAGAACTTATTGCATTCTTATTAGAATGGATGAATGGTATTTATATATCAAATGATATGACTCTGGTAATTTCAGAACTGTAGAACTGTTCAGAACTTGTTGCTTATCTTTGAAACGATGTATTGTGAACACCACTATTTATACATTTTTCTTGCATACTACACAACGATTCACCATTTTGTAAATATAATTTAAGAATAAATAAAGTATTCTTAATTGCTTTACATTTAAATTTTTTCACGATATCTGCCACAGTTGAACAGAACAGCCATAAAAGATTTGGTCGAAATCCAAATATAACGTAAACATTCAATATAAACGGTGTTCTCACATTTACTTAAAAATCCTGAATTACAGAAACCTTCAGATTGACATCCAATTTATAAGCAGCCACTTATATATAAATGAAGTTTAGTATTTTATCAAAGTTTGAATAGATCGCTTTTTAAGCATTTATCTTAATTATATAATAAGTATTAAAAGGCGTATATTGAGGGAGCACAAAAAAATTTAATGTCATTGTATGATTATTACTTTTAAATAATACGACAGGATATCATCTGTCGATTCCAACAAAATAAATAAATAAACTTTGACACATATTCATTGATCGGAGCGTGTAGCAGCAGGAGACCAATTGCCGAAACTATACGTTTCGTGTACGAAAAGTGTCAAATTTTAGACATAAGTATCGAAAACTCGTTTCTCTTGCGATTTTATTTGGATGAAGTACATCTGATCGGTAAAGCCATTCGAATAAGCAAAATAGTATGCGAAAACCGATTTATTTTTATGAAAAATTACTGACCAATATTAAGGTCATGTTATACCTTGTTTAAAAACCAGGAGGAGTAATTTGAATTTAAGTTGGCAATTCTGTAGACCTCTGATTGGTCAGAATGCAGCCAGTTTCAAACAGCACTTTTTAGCACTTTTTAGCATTGAAATTTTGATAGTTCTGACATATATAATATATTTATTTTTATACAATCATTAATAAAAGTGACGTTTTTATAATCGATTTTCGTACACAAAATATGTATTTGTTGAACATTGCAAAAAGTGACATTAGGGTGAGAGAAAGTAGTTTTTTTAATGCTAATTTCAAATATTTCCGCTAATGCTCTGCAGATTGCACTCATCTGACATTTTACTTTGCGTTTTGTCATCATGAAAACATGAACATTCAAATCGACGCCATTTTTAGTCCATTCGCTTGATTGTAGAAAAAATAGAGTATGCAACACATGAATAAAGTGTCTTTTTTTCACTCATGGAATTGACGCATTCGCCTGGAATGCGTCAACTTTTTCACTCATGAAAAAAGCACCACTTTATGCACTTGTTGCATAAATAACTATTGCATCATTGTCTTCGTTCCCTTGTTATTTTATCATTTCACTTAGTTTTTCACGCTATTTCGTTAAAATAATTCTTTTCAGAACTCCAGCAAGCAATCCCATTCATTTTCTGCGATTATGGATCATTCTACTAGTACTTACTTTGCCAAATCAACCAAAACGGCGGCTGAGTTTAGGTCATTTGGATCTGTTAGAAGAACAGTATAATAATATTTATTATCAAATATTGGATGGAAAGAATAGAATACCAGCCTGTTTATTGTTCAAATTCCAATCTGACATCTTAAGAACCATTTTCCGTATATTAAAGGTTATCCATCATTGGCTTGTTTCCGCCTTAAGTGAATCGAGGTATATTTAATAGATTTTGAGGAACATACTCTTTAGTAACGAATCTAGTAACTTTTAGTGCTGTGAGTGAGGCTTTTGAAATTACCCCTCCTGGTTTTCAAATGGACTATAATACAATTAAATGCAAACTAAATTTAAAAAAACTGAAATTTTGGCAGATCCACCTCAAAGAAAAATTCATAAGTTTATAGATCCATTTGAATATTACAGTGTGATCTTGTAAAGGTGTTTGTAAACTTCCCACTGTGAAGCTAGGAATATTTTTCTATCAATTTTTTTTTCGGTAAGTCTTCTTTCTACAATTTATTCACACATTCTGCTATTTTTTAAATTTTGTTTCTTTTTGCAAATTTTTTTTTGTTGAGTACGGACAACCTTCAGAAAGATGGATTGAAATAACATTTTTCACTGATTTAAATATAAATCGAGAAGAAACGGTAATTGGGTTTGGTAAATTTGTGTACTAGTGTGTATTAGTTGGATACTATAATAATTTAAAAGGGTAAAAGAGCAATTGTTATGAGTTTTATTGTGTTGTATTATTCGGTTTGAGTTTATATTATAATTTAATGTGAAGTTATTACGACAAATTTCTGCTATGACGTAGATTGGGATTCATTTTGTATTAGGTATACATATTCAAAGTATCTAGCCATGGAGACTAGATATGAGGAGCACAAACTCTGTATATAAAAAGTGTCCGTCGAAAGCTGTTAAATTGGTGGCGCTAGTTTAGCTAACGGGTCAAAGGTTTTTAGAGTATGGCCGACGTGGTAAATTATCAAATTATCTTAGGTTATGTAAATGGATGGTGTGTTTATTTGCATTAGATTACCTTGTATGCTTGGTTTTAGAAAATTTCAAGGAAAAATAAGTATTTCGCGTAGCTGGTGCTATGTTTGGTTAAAGGTAAGTTTCTTCAATATCATTATATAATTGTGTTGCAAAATACTAATGAATACAATAAAAAATATCTCATACACTTCTACATATTATGTGAATAATTGCACTGATCATTTATGTTGTTACGGACAATGTCCCGAAAAAGATGATGAGTGAACATTAAATCCGCAGAGAATTTGAAGGGGTTAATGTGTCACGGTCCAGTAGTAATTGATACCATTCTCAGCACATCAAAGAATTACAAGTACTGATTGAAAGTGAATCCAATGAAGAAGGTACTTCTCTTGAATTATACCAATTATATGGTCAGAACCAACACCAATTTTTGTTCCAAGAAAGACAAATTCAAGATAGTGATGGTGAAATATACAAATTCTAATTGGCTCAGTTTTCATCATGTCCTATAACTGACTATCATCAACTATAAAGAGGGCTATTTAAAACTCAAAGGAGATGTGCTCGTTGTGCTAGAAGTGGAATGCAGAAAAGGACCAAAACAATTTGCGGAAAGTGTGGTGTCCTGTCATCTAAGAACTGTTGACTAATGGTAAATATAAAAATTATAAATAGAGAGAGTGTATTCGCAGGATTCATAAAATCAATATATGCAAGTGCAATAAAAACATTTAAAAAATATAAATATATAAAAAATTCAAAAGCAAAGGTAGATTTTCTTGTCCTTCCTACAGGTCCGCCTGAAGACATCCTTCAACTGTGAAATATTCTAAATTTAGAGCTAAATCTAAAACAGACTTTTCTGTACTTCTATTTTGATATTCACTGGTAATTTGTTGAAAAGTCTAATAAAATCTGTAACCTATGTGATGGCAGATTATAATTTATAATTGTTGTTATGTGTATCAGGATAATACTGTACAGGTATTATGTTTTGAAGATGAACATCAAACTTCATATAAGTACATTTTATTGCAGCCATGATATGACATTTATGTACCATCCCCTCACCACTTATGCAAATATTTAGAATTCATTTCAGATATTCACAAGCTTTTTTTTGAAGTGGATGAAAAAATTACAAAAATAACTGGAAGTATTCATATTCAAAACTGTAAACATAAACAAATTTTTAGAGGTAAAATATATTTAATATAATTAATGAAGATACACATGTTCAACAAATAAAATATGAAGATAACTTGCTAAATTAAATATAATTGTTGAAGTACTCATAGATGTCAAGATGGGCCCAGAGTTTTACGGGGTCCATTTTTTTAGCCAGTGTGTTTAAGCGTGTGGTGGAAAAGTATTTGATTGAGAAGTGTTTTTATTCTGCAAAGAGTTTTTACAATGTTTTTGTGATGTCAGAGATTTTAAAATTTTCAATCCTACGTTGTATATAATTGTTAAATACTTCCACTGTATAGTTTGGCAAGTCTATCTGAAGCTACGCGGCATCGGGAAGGGACGAGGAAACATGGCCGATACGCCGTACCAAAGGCGTATGGTACCTATTTTATAATATTATTAAAAATAATGATTATTATTATATGATAAGTATATCTATATAGGAACTGATTTATGCTTTGCTTTAAAGGTGAGGTATTTTTCAAAACACGGTATTTGTTCGTACTTGAATTCAATATGGATACGAAATAATAAGATACCAAGTAAAACTGAAAATATGAAGGTAAATTCTGACAATTTGAACGCCACTGGATAATCAATGTCAGTCAACTGTCGAAGTGAGAAGGAACACACGCACGCGCTTGCCAATAGGAAGTCAGGTGATTACTTAGCAACGGAGGTTTGATAAATATTTACCAATTGAGTTAGTCGGAGGGCGTGGTAATTATGATTTTCGCACGACGTTGCCGGCTTGAAGAAAACTCATAACATATTTGGAAAAGTGTTCATCTTTTAATATTCAGAAATTGAAAAAATAATGTTAATAGACAAAATCCAATGAAACAAGCACATTAAAGAACTAACGTTTAATCATTATTGACATATTGTTAATAATAAAAAGTCCATTTTCTAATTATTATCACTACAAACTTAGCACTTTAGCTTTTTCATAGTTAAATGTGGCAATATTGAATGTTTTCGACCGCATTCCTTTCACAGCTTCAGTTATGTTTGCCAAACTATACCTATGTAAGTATATTTTATTGATGTGTGTAATCACTTTTAAATTATTTGATTCGTACAAATTGAGTACACACAGTACCACAGATCTTTGCTTATAGTTAAAATTTAAATATTACTTAAAGGTTCATTTTGAATTAGAGCTTACAATCAGTTAAAGTTCTCACATCATTGTTGTAAGGTAGATATATGATTTTTTCTTGACAAAATATAAAGTATTGTGATGTTTTTGTTATTTATTTAAACAGTTTTTACCGGTGGGATAAAATTATACACACTATGGCTAATTACTATCTATTTATTTAAAGAAACACACACACTGTATTAAATTTAATTTATATACACACTATACTCAATGTCTACTAATTTATTTACACTCGGTATATTAGTTTTAATTTATTTTCACCACTTAGATATTACCCTATTTATCTGCTCTATTTAGTTCACTAGTTCTTCCGAACTAACTAACTGTACTGTTTCACTAATTCTCTCGAACTAACTAACTGTTTACGCACTCCATAACCCGCGTATATATAGTCCGCATCAGTTCTGGAAAGTTTTAGTACATTACGCGATCGCGCTATGCACAAACAAAACCGTTGTACCCGAATGTTCGAGAAAACACGCTGGCGGAGAATCCCAGCGTAGCCACCAAAATTTACAATCGATGGTCAGGGCCGGCTTTGGGTTGGTGACCTCGCAACAGTATATAGAATTCTTGTATTAGATATGATGGATGTGATATCCCGTTTGAAAAACATGTTTTCCTTACATCAATAGCCTACCAGGCTGGAGATTTGTAATCCTGTGATATCCCATTATTTATTGTTTGTGTTTAAACTACTACTGTAAAAAATCCCTTATGGTCACAATAAAAAAACATCTATAGCCCGTTCAGTATTAAAACCGCTGCACGTCATCAAAGCGTCGAAAAAGAGACGTTCCTTTATATTATTTCATTCGTTTGCTGCTGTCAATCTACTGTCAATCACTATGTTTAGCCTTATTTCTAAACTCAATAAATATTGAAATTTATAGGTCGCATGTTATCAAAAAATATAAATATATACTTAAAGAAAGGTTTCGTAATTAATTTCATATCAAATATAACTCGTAGGTTAATTAAATATTAAACTCAAACTAACTTCAGTCGTACTAAAAACTTTATATGTTGGCAAAAATGCGCGCTGTTGCCGCGATTCGAATGGTTTATTTGGATCAGTTGACGTCTTGACATTTTTGGGGTTATGTTGTGACAATTTTATATTATGCCCATTTAATTTTTCGATTCTTTTATCTGCGTGTTATTAAAAAACTGCAAAGCACAAGCAGTAATGAATTATCAAAGTTATAGACACATCCCAAAAAACGTATAAATGAAACTTAATAATACTGCAATAGTTAATGCATTTAAACCTGATACTATTTACAGTGTGTATGGGGCAAGTAAGTATAAGTTTAATATTATTCATTATACCCAATCAACTAAATTTATTATATTCTGTTAAATTCATAATAATGGACATTTATTTACAGATAATCATGTCACTTCAGGAATGTCACTGCAGCAATTGAAGGAACAACAATAATTATTCAATGTAGAATGTTCCTGAGTAATTTACTAAAATATGATACACACCCACACAGAGGACTTATGAAACTTTCAAGAAAAATAAACCACTTCATAAATTTTGTTTTTATTAATGAATCCTGAATTTTCCAAAATGGTACTGTAGGCTGCGTTCATGTCAAAAGGTAAGTATGTTACAATAATGTAGATACGTAAAATTTTAATATGCAAAATTGTTTTTATTCTAGATATTTTGTATTTCATGCTGAAAATGAAGATGGTTGTATTGATGGGACAGAAAGTATATTTTTATAAGAATCTCAGTTGATTGATTTTCATGGGGAAATGAATGAAGAGCATGTTTTTGAGTGGTTTGAAAACCAATTACTATTGAATATTTCTGAACACAATATAGAATTTGATCAACAAATGTAGAAGCTGAGCTTATTTACATTGTAGCCTAGTAAGTAGATACTAACTGTATTTGAACAGTGATATAGCAAATTATATGTTAGAATTCAGAAGACTACACATCTGGTTAGTTTAATACATTTAAAATTCCTACTTCAAATTATACCTAATAGTCAATAAATGTTGTTTTACTTTTATTTTTACAAAAATAATAATATAGATATATTTGAAAAGAAATGAATGTGTTATTTGAATATTACGCTTTCAATAAATGTTTTTTTAGAAACAAACCCCCAACAAAATACATTGTGGATTTGATACAACAGTATAGTCACAAAGTATTACCTACCATCTTTTTAAACATCCTATTGAGTTAATACTGCCAAGCAAGCCGATAGATGCATTCCAGAAGTTGCGGGTTAGAATTGGTTTGTCTGTGATCTTTAGAATTTTGAAAGATTTCTATTGTTCTACCTTATTTAAAAAAATAGTATTACAATCTTTCCAGTGTAACTAATTTATCAATTTGCAATGTTTCTTTTTAATAAAACAATTCCATAAGAATTGGGGTGGCATTGTTTATTATTTTATTTTAATCATGATATTCAAAATAAGTAATTCAGGCAGCATTTTCTTAAGGTAAATGTGTATATTACAAAGTTTTATAAAAACTACAAAGAATTAATTTAATAGTTTTTATTTCAGCTGCGGTAGATGTTGGCGAGCTAAAACAAAATGGTAAATATAAATTTGGATTGATTAGTAGATGATGGAGTGATAAATAAGTCACCAATATACTGATAATTATAATATGTATTGATTTCAGTTCTACAATTTAGTCAATCATTCGCATGTACCTTCATTCGGAGAATATAATGGATTTGCTCTACTTTTCTCAGCTGTGGTGGTGCTTGCTGCACAATTTTCTTTTGCTATGATCAATGATCATATACCTCAGGATGATTTTCCTGAAGCTTCACACATCCCGGCTCTTCTAAAAATTTATTTCATCAAAATATAAAACAAAATTAACTAGGTACCTTAAAAAAAGAGATCCAGGTTATCAGAACCATTTTATTTATAGGATGTCTGTAAACCTTACATCAATCTTTCATATTGTAGTGACAACATTCTAAAAAATTATATTAGATAATATTTTTTCCTTGATACTATATATACATGCATTTTAAATACTAGAATAGTTCCATAATTTCTAACTAATTAAATGTGTGGTATAAACATACAAATAAAAGTGTTAACTATTCCATACATACCTTTTTAGTGCTAGAAATAATTCCATAGTTTTTAAAATAAGAATTTCTTATTTAGTGCTGTACTGTTTGTTTGCACACAATAACCTTCAATAACTAAACCTAACCTAGAATATTTGATAAAATTCATTTGGCATATACTAGATTCTCATACTATTTCAAGGGCTTGGCAATATAGTCCAGTTATGCCAGATGTGACGTGCAACGGTTTTAATACTGTTCGGGCTATAAATATGTATAATTACTTGTACATTAATAAATACTTACAGTGATTGATACATTATAAAATTTAATATGTATATAAAATAAATTCCAGCCCATTTAGTTTTTTTACATATAACCAGAACGCAGTAGTAGTGAAAATTAAAAAAATATATCTCTGAAACTCTCTAGGTATTGTGTAGTTGCTTTGTTTTCCTGACAATTCTAATTTATTAAATTATTAGAAACTTCTTGATCTTCTAATAATTCCTGTTTCTAGACTTAGATCTATTGTACTTGATACTGCTGTCCGTTTTTGGAGGGATTGCAGCATGAGTTTTGCATTTGCTGTTTATTAGTGATACTTGCAGGTATGGAAATAAATTGATAGACTATCTTTGGCGTGCTTCATTTATTAGTAATTTTCTTCCTGTAGGAAATATCTTGAGCTCTCTTTTAATGTGAAACTGTTTATATATTATTATATGATCCTCTCCCTCTTTAAAATGAGTGTGACAAATATGTTGATTTATTTTCATGTACTATTGGTCAGAAAAAAGACTTAGACAGAGGTGTATATTTTTTATTATTTTACATCTAGCTGGTCAACTTTTCACAACATACGTTTTCACCATTGTTGTTAATTAATTTTTAATTTTTATAAATATAAACACTACTATGGTCGGCATACTTCACTCTGTCTTTTTAATCTCTAGCTACTCTCGCGCCATCTAAACTCTATGTGTTATTTACTGCTTACCGCTGGACACTTTTTCGACATTTTTCCCATACAAGTTTGTGCTCCTTATATCTAGTCCGCATGTATCTAGCACTACAATATAAGGTATCCTCAAAGTGACATATCCATTATTCAAATGGTTGTTACTTGATCTTTTTTAAAGAAAATAATAATGATTCGATATCAATGAATCCAATTGTTTTCGACAAATCTAAACTAAAAATTAATTTTTTCTGTATTCGTTATGTAGTTATTTATTTAATATACCCGAAATTCTGAAATTTGCATTATAATTGGTGTTAATTATGGTTTTCAGATCACAGTTTAATTTACACATTCTAGATTTAATCTATTTTCACTGGAAGCGATCTAGTTAACATAGTATTGAAAGGCTTTGTTTGCGAGGATTCAATAGGCTTAGTGCACATGGTATATATAATGATCATTAGCTTTTGTTTCTATACAAAGATAAATTTATAAAACATTTTTTGTTAAATTTGTAGCAGTTCCTAAATTTTTTTAAAATGATAATGTTTGTAGGTTATGTTTACTGCTGGTATTATAAAAATGATTGCATAGAGGAAAAAAAGATTGAGAATCATCAAAAGAATTAGCATGCAGAAAATTTTTATACAAGCAGTAAATATGTTAATGTGTCCCAGGAGTTCATGAAAAATGTGTGCCTCTGAATTCAGAAATTGAAATTTTTTATTTATTAATCAAAATTTAACCGTCTATAAACACTACTCTTCATTCATTTCCAATGTTTCTACTCTTGTCAACTCACGCTTTTTTCACTTCCAAATGCCACACATGAATTCCTCAAACATTTTTAAGAAAAAGGGTCTTACGACATCTCGATAAAATTAACGGCTTAAGAAATATGTGCAATTTCATGTCACACTGCACAAACAAATCGCTTGCACAGTTTTTATAAACAAATGTGCAGTTTGAATATATTAAAATCTGTACGTAAAAGTAAGTGGATCATTTAATAATTTCGGAAGCAGGTTATGATCCCGGAATAGCCCGCCAGCGGCTTAGTCACAGCAACTGTCAAATTTAAAATAATGCACTTTTTTGAAATACAAATAAGTTTTAATTAATAATTATAAGATGCAGGGTGTTACTATATTCGACCGACAACGCTCTACTTCAGAGAGCTCTCGTTATTTGATACATTTTGATATAGGAACATTAACCCCTAAAGGAATTAGTTACCGAAATACAGGGTGTTAAAAGTTTGAAATCAAAATTCAAAATTTGCCATAAATCAAAAACGCCTTTAATTTTTTTTTCAAATTTGGTGACCAATATGCTCTTTAAGAATATAATATTTTGACATAAAGTAACTTTTGAGAAATTCAACCAGTGGCGCGCTATCAGGGTTAGTGGCAACTTTCATCTTCTCATTTTTTCGCCACTGGAACAAATATTTTTTAAAATTTTTTTTTGAAAATTCTTTGTTGATTTTTAGTTAACAAAGGAATAACATTTTATGGAGCTAAACTGAATGGTTTTGTAGAAATTTGCTTCTAAACATAAGTCTGCAAGTACTTAGTTAATTTGTAACTACTCAATATTTCTAAATTCTAATCTATAAGGCATGTGTCAAATTTTTAATAGTTCGTCAGTTTGACCAGATTTTGGTAGATTAGACAATACAGTTTTAAACTAGTCTTTAAATTAATTTTGTTGTTACAAAATGAATTTTTCATTTGAAGAATTGACCGATATGTTAATAATCTACGGGGTAGCTCAAAAAAATGGTAGAATGGCAACTCGTTTATACCAAGAAAGATTCCACAATGGTCACATCATTCTACATTTGGAAGTATTGAAAGAAGACTGATAGAAACTGGAAACTTGATAATTAAGAGATGTAATGCCGGAAGGTCACGAACAACAAGGACTGTGCGTCTGGAAGAGGCAATATTAAATAATATTTCTGAAAGGCCATCTTTCAGTACACGAACTCTAGGCCGTGCATTAAGAGTGGACAATTGTACTGTATGGAAAGTTTTAAAACAACAAATGTTGCATCCTTACAAATTCACCAGGGTTCAAGCATTAGAACCTAGAGATTTTCCGGTACGTATGGAATTTTCAAATTGGTAAGTCCAAAAGTGTCATGAAAATCTAAATTTCCCAAAATATGTGTTGTATACAGACGAGGCCAAATTTACCAGGGAAGGAATTTTTAATTCCAGAAACAGTCACGTTTGGGATGAAGAAAATCCGCACTCTGTTCGTGAACGTGGATTTCAACATACATTTTCAGTGAATATGTGGGTGGGTATGGTTGGGGATTGTTTAATCAGGCCTTACCTTTTGCCAAATAAATTAAATGGAGATATTTATACGCGGTTTCTGGAAGCAGTGTTAGATGAATTATTGGAAAATGTACCGTTAAATATTAGACAACACAAGGGGTTTCAGTACGATGGGGCATCTGTTCATTTTGCTGCTAGTGCTAGAAATTTCTTAAACAGACGTTTTAGGGAAAAATGGATTGGCCGAGGCGGACCCCAAATTTGACCTCCAAGATCACCCGACTTAAACCCGATCGATTTTTTTTATCTGGGGCTACATGAAGTCCTTAGTATACGAAACCATCGTCGAAACTGAAGAAGATATGATAGCTAGAATTCAAGCTGCGGCAGAACTCATTCAGTCCAATCCGGAGTTATTCTCAAATACACGTTTTTCAATGAGAAAACGATGTAGAACGTGCTTCCAAGTAAACGGCCGACATTTTGAACAACTATTGTAGTTTTCTAATTGTTGTAATAGGTTTGTTTAAATTTAATTTTGATCGTTTTTGCGTTATTTGATTTTTATTTTTATTAAATGGCAGCAACTGGGCTCAGAAATTAAGCCCATAAATAGCATGTATTCCTTTTTCAACTATTTACGCTCAGTCATCATTCGGAATCAAATCAGTAGTATGGTTTAAAGCAAATACTTACTTGTTTAGCAAAACGCCGACGGGCAAATTACATTGCAAATAATCATAATTTGTAAATTATTATCTCTAAGTACCTACTTGCAGACTTTTGTTCAGAAGCAAATTTCTACAAAACCGTTCATTTTAGCTCCATAAAAGGTTATTCCTTTTTTAACTAAAAATGAAAAAAGAATTTAAAAAAAATTTGTTCCAGAAGCGCAAAAAATAAGGCGATAAAACTTGCCACTAACCCCGATAGCGCGCCACTGGTTAAATTTCTCAAAAGTTACTTTATGTCAGAATATTACTTCTTAAATTGATTTATGGTAAATTTTGATTTCAAACTTTTAACACCCTATATTTCGGTAACTAAGCCCTTTAGGGTTTAATGTACCTATATCAAAATTCATCAATTAACGAGAGCTTTCTGGGGTAGAGCGTTGTCGGTCGAATATAGTAGCACCCTGTATATACTGATTAAGAAAGTATGCCTACATTTTCAATATGTCAAGTGACAGTGAGAACAAAAATTATTCAACTTCTCCCAACATGATGGCAATGGTCATGGGTGGATTTAGGATTCTTTTCTGGGAGGGACATAAGGTGTAAACGGGCTAAATAAATACAACAATAACTGACAGTAAATCTGACAATAAATTTGTAAGTAGTACTTATAAGCAGGTTTATTAGTATGAAAACAATAGAAAAATTTCTTGTTCAATAAAAACAGTATTCTTCGATGTTTCCTGCTGAAGAAATCCAGTACTTCATTAGAGTCCATTTTTGTCGCTCTTCTGTAATCCCGCTGTTGATATAAGTTTTGAATTGGCATGAAATGAAAAAATATCGCTCGGTAGTGCTTGTAGTCACAGGACCACAGGATATTGCAGAACATTATCTAGGTATATCTTCATCGCTGAAGTTATGGGACACCAACATTTGCAACTGACCGATTCTTTGCACGTCTTTAATGTCTTTGCACTCATCTAGTTTCACACATTTTTTCAAATATATTTTGTTTTCATTTTGGCACACGAGCATGACCGAAGAAAAAATTACTTCATGCGGAATAAAAGGTGAAGTTTTTTAAAAATATAAACATAACTATTCTTTCTTGAAAAATCATTCATTTAAATTAATCATCACATTCATAATATAACCTAACCTATCTCTTTTTAAAAAATAGCATCGATCTTGAAAAAACGCAAAATTGGTTATTCGAGAAAAATCGCTGATGAAAATTTTTCGGAGAATGTTCTTTTTAAATGTCTTGCAAAATATTCGACTGATCGATCTTTTTTTTGCAATAAATTACATTTTAAACCATAAAAACTGTCTACTATTTCCGGATCTATTTTTTCCGTTTACCTTCGATTTGCCTATAATAGTTATGTATTGTGATGGAAACACCGCAGTACACAAAACAACCATCTGGGGGGCGGGGGCGTGTCCATTTTAAGAAATGTCGTAGCCTGTCATAATTAGTTTTTAGATATTTCTGTATACATGAAAAGAAAAACAAAAAACAACAACTAACATGAAAAATCGACGAAAGCATCATTTACAATATCTGATCTGATGATAATAATGAAAATATGAAAAGTAGTCCAGACTTTTTTGGTACATTGTGTACGGTCCTAGGTAACGTATAGTACATAATGCGTGTCCTAAGGGAATTACTCTCTTATGAAATAATGTTTCCATCCGTACGTAATATGCCTTTTACTATATTTATTACGTAATATACTATTATACAACCGGAAAACGTCAAATACTTTTATAATTCTCCCTTTTATGCATCATTACCCCAATTATTATTAATTTAAAGAATGTCACAATATAAATTTTTCTTGTTTTTCTTTTTTTTGTACATTTTAATGAAAAAACATCCATTTCGAGGAGATTTTCGTTATTGCGCTATCAAGTGTATCATTAAAATCATTTGTTTAATTACAATAAAAACGATGGAGCCCTCTTTAAACCTTACAAATTACCCTTTAGACGTTCTAAAGAAGATTACAAAAAATGTAAGCGACGCCGACGGTTAAGTATCTGAACTACCCCTGATGTCTCGAGCAGATGCAAGGTAAAACAAAACAACGAGTTTCGATTTTATCAATCGGATTTCAGTAGTTTTCTTGTCACTACCTTTTTGTTGATTTAGCGATGAGGGAATTGATCGATGTGAAAGAAATCACAAATACTTCAATTTTAACATCTTGTTTCATATTAATTATTTTTAGTTCGAAAAAACTATCAAAACCTACAAGTTTTCTTTAATAATCAAAATTTCTTGAGGCAACTTCACAAAAATAAATCCAGTGGTGTTAAACTAGCGATAGGGCAGACTATGGAACCAATTAACACTTTTTGGTTCTGTTTACATTTTGTTTTAAAGCTGTTTGTATAAAAATTAAGATTAGGTGATTTATGATGAAATTAAAATTGGGTTTTGTTCAATTGAGAATTCTATTTTTATTTTCAGGTGGTGAAGCTTGGGGAAAGCAAGACCTGTAGAGGATTTTGAGAAAAAAAAACCAAATAATGACACAAGTTATGGAAATTTATTGATAATAAACGTATTTGCTTTTTCTTGGTTGATTTCATAGTATACTCAAACAATTGAATGAACCTTAATCCTATTTAATACTTGTTGAGGTAAGTTGTAAAATAAACCCGTAACAGTAAGTGTCCTTCTTCTATCTAGTAGCCTCCTAGGTGTTTTGCCCTAGGATTCTTTATTGCTGTGCACTACGCAAGTATGTATAGTTTCTTCTTCCACTCCACAGAGTTCAAATTCTTTTAGCTACAATAGTTTGAGCTTTTTGAGGTGCCCATTCAAGTGGCTGTCTCCTGTTGGGACACCTGTCAATCTTAGTACAGTCTTACTTTGGATCAGGAATTCATTTGTTCTCTTTGATTGTCTTAACCCTACTAAATTTTCCATTGGTCAGATCTTCTCTTCTCCTTTTGGAGTTGCCGGCTCCCAAAAGGGTGTTCCAGCCCCTCTCTCTGCTGGATCATCTGCTATTTCATTTCCTTGTATTCCAGTGTATCCTGGAGTCCATAGTTAGTTTTTCCATACCATTATAGAACTCGGTTTTCAAAATTCTGTAATATATTATGCACAGTTGATGATGAGAGGGTAGACTTCTTGTTTGTCTACGTACTGTGAAGTTGATTTAGTAGTAATGGAAAATGGGAGCATTATACATTGCCCCTGTCTTGCATTCGCACTAGACTGGCTTTGTATGAATACCGCAAACAGGTAAAGAAGTTACAGCTGGGAATTCCTTCGAATGTGAAGACCTCAGATCAGCTAGATTTCGAAGCAAGGGTTTACTGGAATGATATACCAGACTCAAGGCAAACCAAGCTCCGCATCAAAGTACTTTCAAAACTAAAAGCAGAAACCTCGCTGGAAATAAACAGTTAGGAGATCAGGTCTGGTCTAGAACACCGAGTTGCATCTGCCTAGAAGAAGATGAACCGGAGGAGCATATTTTGTGCTACCGTGTGGCTTTATAGACCTGAGTAACTCCATTTGTGCGCCTTAAGGATGTAGATAAACACAATGTACAAATATACAGTCACAGTGCACGGTTCTGAACAAAATCCCTCAGAGAAGCCAAACCATTGAACAAGCCCAAATTGTCTCAAGAAGGGTTTGTCGAACTAATAGTTAATAGCAATGAAGGTATTCACTCAGATTTAGAAAATAAGGATTGTTCCTCAAAGATATATGAATCTTCAGTTGAACTAAGTAGGCATTAGGTTAAGTACTGAATCCAATTTGAAAATATTATCCTCTTGTATTTCATTGGATAATCCCAAAAATGGAAAAGGAACTCAGTCCAGGCAACTGGAAAAATACTCCATGCCAACGACAAAAAGGTTATTACGGCCTTCTGCTCACTTCGCTAAGTGGATCTTGCAGTTTCAGAAATCTGATTTGAGTACTCACAGGAATTCCCACTGGTCACTACTCTCTACTCACTCAGATACCATATCTGTAAGATGGACAAAGTGGACAGTGAAAAATGCAGATTCTGCGATGATGCAGATGAGACGGTGGAACACATTATCTGCAATTGCAGGGTAATTGTCCGCCAACGCCTCAAATACCTGAAACGGGCCTACTTAGATCCTGATCAGGTTACAGACCTATCTCTAAAGCGGATAATAGGCTTTTTACGAAGCCTTTATCTCTTGGACTAAAATATAGATGTAGGGTAAACAAGGCCAATCGACCCCCTTGTAATCTAATCTAATTAAAATCATCTTTAGAGTTCATGCATTCACTCCTATGCTCAGCTAATATTTTAACGATTTTCAACTCTAGCTGGGTATTTTGCACTTTTATACTTAAGGATGCTGGGAAATTAGTTACAACGTGAGGCTGTCACTGTCATTGCACATCTTCACGTGTTATCTTTTTACACGAAATAATTCAAGCTAAAACCCTGATTTGTATCGATTAATCTATTAAGCAAAACTATTTTATGTTTTGATTAATTTTTAGTCTAGAATATAAACATATTTAGCGGTTTTCGTTTAAAGGGTTTCATTTTGTACAAACGGTTTGTATAAACAGTGAAAGGTGTTACGTGTATATATAGTCTGTATACACTTCTCGATAGTTCTATTAAATTGATCCCGAACATCATCCTCTTTCTACACAGAAATATATTTTACACGTCCGCAAATATTCATGGTTCGTTTGGCTCTTTCAGGAACTTCCATTTGGCTGAACGAGAGGCGTTTCGTAAAAGAAAAGTCGTAAATAGATCCTTCTCCAAACTTTCCTCTATCTGTTTTATAAATCACTCTATCTTGTGCTTTGGTTTGATTTTCGGTCCAGTTCAAACTAATGTTTATAAAGTACTTATATTGAGTAAAAGCGGGAAAAGGTATTGGTTTGTGAACGTAGACACATTATTCTTGTATAAATATAGAGAAGACATCGTAAAAATAAAAATAAACTGACTGAATAAAAGTAAATTTGGAGTTTATACTGTATAGAATAAATAAATATTCTTTATATTGCCAAGCTGCTTCAAAAATATATATGTCAAATTGAGTTTTGTTCACAGGATGTAACGAAAAGTGTGATTGAGCTTAGTATCTGCTTTTTACAGTTAAAATCAATGTAGGTACAATTGAAGAATCATACCAATTTTTACAATAAATCAATTTTAATAATGAAGATCGGTCGCTATAAAAATAGAAAGCAGCATATTTTGATTCTACTAAAGTGAATCAACTGTTTACTGCGATAATAATAGTAAGCTGCCATTTTGAGCAATTTTGTATCCTTATAACTGCATTTATCAATTCCTTCTGGTATATAATGTTCAACTTTTCTTCTAATTGGATATAAGTATGTGGGTTTTGGTGGCCACTCTCCACCAATAATATGAAAATAGTCTAGTATCCCGTCCAGCAGCTTGAGGTTTTATAAAAACACAACATTTAGCTCCACGAATTAACCAAACAGCAGCGCGAATGATCTATTACAATATACTTCACATAATGAACTGAATACCTACGTGCAGTTTTCGAAGCAGAATATGCCCCAGGACATAACAATAGTTTTTGTAGAAATGTGTTGAATCCGTCCTCTGCTATATATCATACTTCCCCGCGACCAGTTTGATGTTTCATGAAAACCACTAGAAAATTTGTTCACAACCATCCTTAGATTTCTAGCAAAAATAAGATGGCAATTTTGTAATAAGTAGTAACCAGGGACGCATTGGTTGGGTTTTTACATTAATTCAGCTTTATTTAACTATCTTCTGGATGTTCCAATAAAAATTGTTAATTCAAGCCCGTGACTCATCATAGAACTAGCAGGCTTTCTGGAATATTTAGCATCATTTTATGCGACTTTATCCCTCTGAGATTGAATGTCATGAAGTGACCTTTTTAGATCTATTGTAGTCCTTTCCAACCACAGTTTTGACACTATTTCTGTATATACTTTTACTTTCTTAAACTTTCTTTATTTCTACAACTTCAACTTTCACAATTCAATACAAATAACGTCTCACTATCTGAACACAGAACTCAAATTTCTAATACTTCAAAACTAATTTAACTAATGTCAATTGTCCCGCTTTTTATACTTTCACCTGTTCCAGATAGTTCTTGACTTTTCAATAACATTTTTAGGCCTTTAGATGACAGTCCTAGATGATTCCAGACGTATGTCTTCTTCTTTTTCTTTATGGTCCTCTACATATCCTCAGTACAGTTCCAAAGTAACAATACTCACGAAGTTTGCCGTGAACATAAGTAAATTTTTGGTATGTATCTAATCTGGTGAATTTGTCCACCATTCCATGGAATAGTGGGATACCCACTTTTCTGTAGCCCTCTTTGTTGTCGTTTCTGCAACGCCGCAGAAGGGACTCTGGTCCAATGAATGGCTTTGAAGAGTTTAGTCCGGCGATTTCATCTGCTTTTTCGTTGCCTTTATAGCCATTGAGCACTGAAACCCAAGCTACCGTAACCTTGCTACGATTTCCCAATACATTAAGAGCACACACACAATACCATACTAGCTAAGAATTGACCCCTTCTTAAAAAAACATGCTTATATTAGTTCATGGAGTTCATTGTCCCTCGATTTTTGTTGTCTCGTCTTCTTTAGGTTATTCTTATGGTAGCAGACTTGTTAGCCCGTCCCTGTATTCTTGAAATATTTCCGAATTCCGGACGAGTTCCACTTTCCGAAAGACGTTCGTCGCATTCTTACTATAATTTGAGACTTGTAGTGAGGGTTGAATAATATATTAGCCGTGGATGGAAGTCTGATGTGAGACTCTTCCACTTTTCTTTCTTATTTCCGACGACTTGTAAACACTTTCTGATGTTTTTGAAATGAACTACTCCAGAGAACAAATTGAGTTTTATTAAAATAGATTTGAATGCCTCTATGTCACGTAATGTTTAGGCACACTGGCAAATGTCATTAATGAAATTGGTGAAGAGTTATACGAAAATCTGTATAAGTAAAAATGAGTTTATTGAACGAATTGTTTTCCTAAAATAACATTTAACGACGCCTATGGATGAAAATCTTATTTACGGTAACAACGATGTGTCTAATTAATGAATACATGCTAAGAGGGTAATTACAACACCTCTCGAGAGGAAAATTAGAGAGGAGTCGTAATGTGATTTCTGAAACGCAAACAACATCAACCTTATTCCTTAATGGCAACTGAGACTTGTAGTCAATGACAAGCTCAGGATTCAATAGGATATGGTAATTATGTATCTTCTCACAAGATTTATTTTCAACAGTAATATATTGATGCAGGTGAAATTGGTAAAAATCATGCATGAAGGTTTGTTACCTTAGATATATCTTAAATATATTTTTATTGTTATTTGACCAAAAAGTGCTCGACTCAAAGAGGTGACTTTCTAGGAAAAATCACAATAAAAAAACAATGAAAGATATTGTTTTATGGCAACAAACAAAAATTAAAAACAGTTATTATGGTAAATGGCATTTGAAGTTGCTAATTGAACTCCCTCGAGATTCGATGCTTCTATTAGCGGTACTGTTTCCACAGACGCTATTGGAGATGATCTTTCCAAGATTCCTGGAGCTTTTGGCCGTTCTCCTTCCATCTTATTATTTATTTTTTCATGGTATTCTTCATCCATTTGTAAGTATGGCACCAGTCGCGTGACCAATTATTTGTATCAATCATATTCACCAACTCCAGTCTTCGCCAAAACAGCAGAAGATCTTAAGAAATGGTTTGTTATTTTCTTGTATATAAATTAAAGCCCGCAGTTTTTGCTGCTTTCTGGGTCCTCAAAGAAATGGTATTTCGACCAACTGGAATTTCTGATCTGACAAGCTGGGAGGGGAGGGCAACCCCACAGCACCTAGGCCTTATTACGCCCTTTGTGCATCCTCCTGGAAGTTCTTCTCAGTATGTCAACCAGCCTATGGTTTCAACATCCCCCAAGTGGAACTTCTCTCAGCATGGCTGACTCACCAAACACGGATTTATGAATGGATGATAGAGCCGAGCTATCAAAGAGGATATACCGTTTCATCTTCCTACATCCTCGACATTAGAATGTGGATAGCCTCCTTTCATGAAGACGTTTTGTTGACAATTTCCGGGCAGAGCCCCTGTTGCAAATCGTAGGTTCCGCCGAGTCATCGTCAAGAATATTTTTGCTGCTGCACTGTCAGAATAGTTTGCAGTATTTTATTTCATCCCATCTTTTTTTGAACTCATTGTGAGTATGTTTGCGCACTAGGCGTGCTACTATTGAAACTGTTACCGGTTACCTTTAGACTTACCATGGTCTTTGGTCCATTACTACATTATTGTTTGTCCCCTCATCCAAGGCATGGTATTCTAGTACTGACCCTGGAGGAATTGGAGGAATTGTACCGTAAAGCGGGGTTACTTTGGCACCTTCGGCCTACTTTGGCAGTTTGGTTATTTATATTTCAAATGCTTTTTTGTTTGTTTATATATATATTTTGTTTGTTTTTTCAAAGATTCTATTTTGTTACAGGCATAAATTGACAAGCAATGCCTAGAAACTATAAAAAAAAGTTGGGGTCGTGTACCTACAAGAACTTCACTGAAGCTGACCTTGAAAGGGCGTTGGCTGCCATTAGGGACGGCATGAGTCAGGCGGCGGCAAGCAGGCGCTTTAAAATTTCACGTGGGACCCTTCAAAACAAGTTGAAGGGCGAGCATACGCACCCTCCAGGTCATCCAACCGTATTTACACCTGCAGAGGAGCAGTTACTGACAAAAACTTTAGTGACAGTGAGCAATTGGGGATTTCCGTTTACCAAAGTTGATATTCGCAAATTGATCCACAAATACTTACAAAAAAAGGGTCGTAATGTTAAGGAGTTTCATGACAATGTTCCTGGACATGATTACCTCGAAAACTTCATCATCCGGAACAAGTTGAGTGTCCGTTTGGCTGCAAACATAAAACGAACACGTGCGGCAGTGGGACCAAATCAACTTGTCGAATTCTTTGACAACATTAAAGATGTTTTACAAGATAGTGATCCTTCTTTTGTTTTCAATTACGATGAAACTAATGTCCAAGATGACCCTGGAGCCAAAAAAGTCATTGTTCCAAGAGGTACCAAACGCGTGGAGAGAGTTCAGCAAATTCCAAGGCCTCCATCAGTATCATGGTGTGCGGAAACGCTGCAGGAGATTTATTGCCCCCTAAGGTGGTGTACAAGGCAGGAAATCTATACGAAGGTTGGACAAAAGGAGGTCCTCTTGGAACGGTATACAGCAACACACCCAGTGACTGGTTCGATATGGACCAGTTTGAAAAATGGTTTTTCCAAATTTCACTGCCCAAAATTAAAAACATTGAAAATCCTGAAAAAAACTTGTTATTGGGGACAATCTAGCCTCTCATTTTTCACATACTGTCATTGAAGCTAGTGAGGAGAACAATATCTATATGACAGCGCTCCCACCCAACAGCACCCATCTTATGCAACCATTGGATGTGGCAGTGTTTGCCCCGTTTAAAAAAAATGGCGTCAGATTCTAGACAAATGGCGCAGTGAAACCAAATCGTCTTCGTCCATTCCAAAAGAATATTTTCCTACGCTCCTAAATCGATTGTGGCTTGCAGTCAGTGAGAATGTGTCCAATAACTTACAAACTGGATTTAGAGCCACAGGGCTCTGTCCATTTAATCCACAAGAAGTGCTCATAAGAATTCCAGACCATCAAGACGACGCAAATGCCCAAGCTGCTATCCTAAATGAGAGCCTAAGTGATCTGCTTCAAGATCTACGCGGATCAAATAAGGAAAAGGTCACTAAAACACGTGGCAGAAAAATAGAGCCCGGTAAACACCTCAATCAAACCTATCTACAGATGAACCAGTCGCTGCCCCTTCAGGGACCCAGAGAAAGATTCTTACTAGTGGCGACGATGATAGTGACGACGAACCCGTTGCAAGTTTAGTTGCAGTTCCTAACAAAATGCCAATAAGAAAACAAGCAAAAAGGGTTGTTAAAGCTACAGATGACGTCTGCGCAATTTGCTCTAGAAAGTGGAATAATTACAGAGGTCCTGATTGGATTTGTTGCAGTAAATGCAAAAAATGGATTTGTGGCTTTTGCAATGAGACAAGCACGGACCCATTTTTTGTTTGTTCCCTCTGTACAAACGAAGATTTTTGACAGTAATGACTCTTTAAAAGATGCTAATTTTTCTCTGTAAAAGAGCTGTTTTGATTTTTTCTTTGTTTTTTTTGTTAAACCTGTAGAGAATTTATGTTTATTTTACTTTTAGAATTTGTTTTGAGTTGTTCTTTAAATCTTGGTAATAAATAAATGTATTATCAAATAAAATGCATTATAACTTCAATAACTTCCGAAATATAAGACCAAACTCAAAGTTGCCCCCATAATTCACCATTTTTGATGCCAATGAAGGCTTAATACAGCCTCTACATTGGCACAAATTTGATTTGCAGGTGCTGCCAAAGTAACCCCAAAATTCTGCCTACTTCGGCACCCCACAACATTTTTTTTTCCTCCATCATGCGTGAATGAAAACCAACCATATTTGGGTGATCTACCAATTGGGCACAAGGCACGATGAAATTTCAAAAAGTTTTATAATGCAATCGTTTCTGACTTAGAGTACCAAAATAGGTCAAAACTTGCCAAAGTAACCCTGTTTTATGGTACTGCTTGTCTGCTATCTGTATAGTTGCACACATTTTTTCCCGAGATATTTCTACCGGAAATGCCATGCCTGTTATGTTGAGACATGCTATTCTTTGAATTTGATCTAATTTCAGGATAGCTGTGGTTTGTTGTACTTTTGGACCCTTAATCACGGCTCCGACTAACTGGAATATTTTTGTACTAGTTTTTGTATTGATAGAGTTTGCAGTTGAAAAGGAACGGTCAAAATTAAAATTTCCTCGTTTATCCATATACTGATGAAATAACCTCACTGGACATGAGCTAGAATTTTCGCTATTTTTTAACAACCATTTTGAATTTGTGCATTTTCTATTTCCTCTTTGTGTCGCTTCAGAAAAAATTGGATTGTATTCCATCCTACTAGTTATATTTCCAAAATTATCAATTTCGGGCATAAAAAAAGTTTGCTTTATTTTTTCGCCTTATCGCTCTTTATGCAAGTTCGTAAGAAAATACATAAAATACCTCTTTAATTAGCGGATCTGGTGTATTTTCATCTTATGTGCCGACAAATTTTTTGAACTCATTGTAGCAAAGAGATAAGGAACCCTGCCCTCTTTTCTCCGGAATAGATTGAAGCTCTTTTCGTTTAGAATATCTCGCTTTGCTTGCTTCCTTCAAATAGATTGATTGATTCAGTAATAATAATAATAATAATGTTTGTTCACAAAATATGAAAAAAGTACAGTGTATAGATAAAAAAATGTAAACGTCTTCTTCTTTCTTGATATAATGGGATAGATTATCCACCCAGATTTTTTTGTTTTTGTCCTAATGTTTTTCCAGACCAGAGTTGCGTGCTTGCCGCGTCTGACTTGTTGTCATCACTCTCTCTGGATTCACTGCTTTTTTTGTTTACTGTAAATTTAAAAGTTTACAATTAATTTGTTTAAGATATGCATAAATTAGAGAAACACTACTAGCTGTTGGGTCACTAAGCATGCATTCTGAGCTAAAAGCGGAACTACTATTTTTTGTTACACATTTGAGTATATTGAAGTAAAAATCGTTTTTAAGTGCACTACTAATGGTATTGCACTCAAAAAAAAATGTTTAATATTTCCTAGATCACCACAATCACATTTGGGGGAATCTCTGACTCCAATTCTATGCAAGTGTTCCAGGGATCCACAATGTCCTAATCTTAATCTACACATTAAGGTTATTCTAGATCTGTCCAGATCTACTTGATCAAACCAGGTTTTTCGTGTGATTTTACCTTTCAATTTATATAGATGTTTCCCCTTTTCTCTACAAATTTCTCTCCATTCTTCTTCCCATAGTTCCATTATAAAAAAAAGTTGTAAGGAGCTGGACGCTTCTTACAGCTTGTACGTGATGTGCACATAAATGGTTAATTTTACTGGACATCGGGTTGTTTTAGGACATTATCGGGTTTTTTAGGACATCATCGGGTTTTTAAGTACATCATCGGGTTTTGTTTTGTGGAAATTATCAGATAAGTGAATCATTTTTTTATGTATAAATATTAAATATAGAGAATAATAGTTTTTGTGCTGTTAGTATTGAATTTCTACTGGTTATTTATAATTTCCTTTAATATATCTCTATCTAGAATTATTATCCAATTTTTAATTTAAAATGTTTAATATTTTTTAAATTTTAACTTTATAGGAATTTGATTACAAAGTTTGGGACCCAAGTAGTCAAAACAACGCTGTCCTATAGTTTTTTCTGGTCTAGGTGGGATATATACATTTTTCTTATAACGAGTATCATGAAGGTGATCTGGACAAATCAGGTTTATATTTTTTATTCTTCTGAAAGTACAACAACATTTTCATACAATAAATTTGTATAGCATCCATAACCACTTAGATCATAAATATCATGACTAGGAAAAGTGATATTTTTTCGAAAAATTATTCTCATTATCCATTTGTGAATAACATTTAATTTTTGTAGGTGGCAGTTATTTACTCCCCCCCATGCAAGAATTCCGTAGCTAATTTGGGATTGCACTAGTGAGTAATACATAATTTTCAAGTTATGAGTATCTAAGAATTCTCTCAAGTATCTAAATTTAGACAGAAGACCCCAAAATTTTAAAACTACATTTTTAATATGCAGCCCCCATTTTAGATGATGATCTATTATAACACCTAAATACTTAATGCTTTCTGTTTCAGGTATTTTCATATTATTATGAAGATCAGCAAAACTTATGATTTTGCATTTAGAATTAAGATGTAGTAAGCTGTTAATGTACCTAAAACAATTTTACGAAAACATAAAGCACCGACCAAATATTCCAATAAAACAAGGGAAATAAAAACTGAAAATGAACAGTATTTGAAAGCACAGAAATGATCAAAATATGGTAAAATTATTATAGCAGAATGCTTCATGAAGATGATGTCGAGGACCCCAGGGTAGAAGAAGACAATATACAAACTGATACAACAAATTTGGGCGGGAAATAAAATGCCAAACGAATTGAACACTGGAATAATAACACCCATCCACAAAAAAGGAGATAAGAAAGTCTGCAAAAACTATAGACCAATAATCCTACTTAATACCACCTACAAAATACTTGCAAACATAATAAATCAAAAACTGAAGGCATACACAGAAAAAATAATAGGAGACTACCAAAACGGGTTGAGACCAGGAAAATCAACAGTAACGGCAATACACACCATCGAACAAATCCTTGAAACATCCCTGGAATACAATAATGATCTACACGTCATTTTTATAGACTTCAGGAACAAACTTGACACAATCATTAGACACAAGATTATAGAAACACTAAAAATACTAGGAATCCCAAAGAAGCTTAGGGAATTGGTGGAAATGACCCTACAAAACACTGAAGGGAAAGTAAAATTCCAAGGTGAAATTTTAGAAGAATTTAAAATGAATAAAGGTGTAAAACAGGAAGACACTGTTTAACCTTGAACGAGAAAAATATTATAATGAACGAGACCACCATAGTGGCTAGAATTACGAAAAGTCTAATAAAAGCAGTAGAGAAGCTAGACGCAGAGGCACAAAGATTCGGGCTACGGATAAATGAAAATATATGCGAGTGGGGAAAGAAAAACAGAACAATGATACTCACTTAAGAATCAAAAATTACAATTTTGGAATTGTATCAAGCTTCAATTATTTAGGAACATATATAGGACAAACTTGTAAAGACAAGATAAAAGAAAAAATAATGAAAGGAAACCAAATTCTCGGAATAAATAAGAAATTATTAAAATCTAAGTCGATCAGCATAAAAACAAAAATACAAATCTATAAGACTTTGATCAGACCAGTCATTACTTACTGCAATCAATAATTATAAACAAAAAAGAAGAAGAAGATCTAAAAATAATAGAAAGGAAAATATTGAGAACAATACTTGGACCAGACATAACAAGAGATGGAGAAAGAAGATTAAAAAGAAACATAGAAATAGAAAATGAAGCAGGTGGAGAAAATATAGTCCGATATATAAAAGCAAGGAGACTGGAATGGATGGGACACATTATGAGAAGAGCACCAACAGAAATATTAAAAGGAATAACAACATGGGTTCCATTGAAGACGAGAACAAGAGGAAGACCACGAAGCAGATAGTGGGATCAAGTAGAGGAAGATATAAAAGCATTGAAAATCAGAGACTGGAAAACAAAATGCAGAGGCAGAAAAAAATGGAGAACTATAACAATTGAGGCCAGGACTGATAAAAGATTATAGTCACACTGATATAAACGGAGTAATCCACCTCGTCAATGGGATTAAACACAGCTCTATTGAGCTAGGTATACTCCCTCGGGATTGAACGGCCATGATGATGATGATGAAGCTGTTAATGTACACTATAAATAGTACTGGTCCTGTACATATTTTAGTCTGTCACAAAACTTCTGATAAAATCATATGCATCACCTCTTATTCCATGAAAATGTAACTTTGTAAGCAAAAGTTTATGATCTACTGAGTCAAAGGCTTTAGAAAGGCCAACAAAGACACACAATGAAGGTTCTCGTTTATCTAACGCATTGTAGAGATTTTTCACCATTTTTCTCCATTTTTCACCATTTTTCACTTTAAATATTTTTTCCTGAATTTTACCAATAGATGATGTTAATGTTATAGGTCTATAATTAGTAGATAATTTCTTATCTCCACTTTTATATATTGGTTTAATCAAGCCTATTTTTAGTGATATTGGGAAAGCACCAACACTTAAACATTTATTTATTAAAAAAGTTAATGGCGTTAATGGCGAATTTTACCAATAGATGATGTTAATGTTATAGGTCTATAATTAGTAGATAATTTCTTATCTCCACTTTTATATATTGGTTTAATTAAGCCTATTTTTAGTGATATTGGGAAAGCACCAACACTTAAACATTTATTTATTAAAAAAGTTAATGGCGCTACAATTTCATTGGATATTTCTTTAAGTGTTTCTGATCTCAATTCATTTATTCCAGGTGATTTTTTGTCTTTCAACGATTTTATAATGTTTTTAACTTAGTAGTAGAACATCAATAGGAACAAAATATCATATAATTCATACATATATGAGAAGAAAAAGACTGTTTTTGCGTTTTTTTTTTCAAACAGACCTAAAACTCTTAAATAAAATAGCCTTAAGTAGACGATAACACCATTCTACAATGACAATACACTATGTTAAAACTCGATTATCTTATATGTTTAAAAATAAAACCGAACAGAAAGCAACAGAAAAAATATACATATGGTTTAAATTATTATTAAGAAGTATTTTACTTATTCGCTTTGAAGTTTCTTTTTCTCCTGTCCTTTTTGTTTCTTTTCCTTTTTCTTCGTTTTTTCTTTCGTCTCTTCTTTTGTCTAGAATTATTTTTTCCTCTTTATTCAACTCCCCTGTTTCGTTTGCTCTTCTTTCATTTGTTTTTTTCAATACTAGCCCTATATCCTCTTTGACTACTGTTTCCTGTGTAGTTTTGTGTTTAATGATTTTGTTGTACTACTTGTGTAGTACTTTTTAATAAGTATTTTTTATTCAGTGTTTCATACAATTTTAACTGTGCTTTCTTTATTGTCTTGACCATTCATTTTCCGCATATTGTACGCCCAATCTTTGAGTATATTTGCTAGATATGGATCTGTAGCTTGACTCTCGGAATTGCAACTTCGCTCATTACAAAAGACATTCAATTATCCTCAGATGTATCCTTTGGACCTTTTTGTATTTCCCGAGATGTTTCTCTCGATGTTTTCGGATATTTCATTTGGGGAAGTTGTTTCGAAACGATTCATTATTACGTTTTCGCCACCTAACGTCAAATTGACAGGAAAATGAAATAAAATTTTAATTTTATTACTATGACATTGTCAGTGTTTTGCTAGGCAACGAACCAAAACAGTTCAATTTTCGTAAGTAATATCATAAAGGCATCTAATTTTTCACAGGAAAAATTAGATGCCCGAATGGTATTTGACAGGACATTTCATTAGTAGATTATTCTGCATACACATAGCTTACAAAACATACATACATAATAAATATGTAGATATTTGAAAACTAAAAACAGGTAATTAAAATATAAATTGCAATTTTGGTACACAGTAGGAGTATTGTTTGAAATATTTGTTAACTCATTGACAACGTTGGGCGTAGGTAAATCATTAATGTTGTTGATGGCTCCAGCTGAAGAGTGAGAAGCTCGAGGAGTAGCTGCAGAATCTTTTGTTTTCTGTTTTTTAGCTGGAGGTTCTGAGGCGTCACTTCTAAGGTTGTTTATGATGTTGGAATAATGCTCGTTATCCATTTGCAGATAGGGCTTAATGGAGTTGGCCGAACTGTGGCCAGTAATTTTAATTAGTTGTTGTTCCTTTAGCCAGGTTACTGACTGCTGGCGTCCGCATAGAGTGGTTTGTTATTTTTATTTATTTTGTATTTAATCCTGCCTTCTCTGCTGCTTCTTTAGTCCATTTCGAAAGTTTAGTTTTTCCCACTGGAGTGTTTTTGTACCATCCACTTGATTGTACTTTGTTCCATGATGGTTTTACTGTTAAGAATAATCTCTCAGTTGTTATTCTAGACGAACGTTTAGACATTAGAATTTTAAAAAGACGGACTGGACAAAAGTTAGGGTTCTACGTATTGGGGACCAGCAATTTACTATCGGCCATTTTTTTCCTCCACCCTGGGCCGTTTTATTGAAGAGAGGATTATATTGTACTATTCCTAAAAAGTAGGATTTTTGAAAATCAGTTATTTTAAAAAATATGTAACTATGTTATCTACCTGTTTCAATCCCAGAATTATCCAGTTCCTCTTTAAAATAATGAACACAGCAACTGACTGCTTCTCCACCTCTCCAGGCAAGTTCTACTGAAGCGATATGGTAAAATTGAAAACCATTGTGTAGTATTCTTTCAATTTTAATGAAGCAGAGCTCGATTTTCTTTTATTGGCGCACATCTGCAAATTCCTCCGCTTCGCATTACGAGCTTCCCTACTAGACCTAAAGATAATATCTTCAAATGGGTCAAAAATTATTTTTCACTGTATAAAATACATCTCTTGCATTTTTTTGCAACGGTGTTCCACATTGTCTTCACCACTAGTTCTTAGTAATTTTCACCGTTTTCTTTCTTAATTTTCCACGCCCAATCTTTCAGGATTAGGTTTAGTTGCTCTCAGCTTGTAGTTTCCAAAACTTCGTATTTCTTTGCCTTGCAGAATTCCGTAAACTATTTCCATATCGACGTAGGGGTTTTAACGGTATTGTAGGGTAGGTACACTTTTATCAATCGCCAGATAAATAATAGTCATAAAATCACTTCCAAAGCGACTCATTTACACTACATAAGCTAGCTAGCACTGTTTAAAAACAATATTACAAAATGCATTGACAATAAAATCAGAAAAATTGTTTAGCGTATGGAGACCATAATTACTCTTATTCAGAGAGGTATTGCAATTTTTGGTGACAACAGCTGTCAAGTTTTGCCACGAGTAAACTGGAAAAAAATGCTGACTGTCTTTCTGCTGCTTTCCTTTCTCTTCTCTGGATCTGTTTGTAGTTGTTTTCTCTTGGAATTTTTCGCATCTCTGGCTGCTATGGACTCAATATTAGTAAAAGGGTTAAAATTGATGTTGTATTCAGTGAAATATTTTTCCATCAGTAATTTAGCGGTTACGTGAATTCTTTGTACTCATCGTCATTCTGCTTAAAAGCACTGACGCCACACGTATTTTCTGTTCTGTTTTGTGTTATTTGGGTCATTTTCCAACACATTTTCTTCAATAGCTTATGAAGACCGACCGAAAACATTTTTGATGAATACTATTTTTGACATTACTGGTCAAACTATCGTTACTTATAAGTTGTCGCTGTATTATCAAAGTGTACAATGAAATTTCCATGGATATGAACTGTGCAATTATCGGTCTACAGTGCAATTATCGCTTTCTATACAATGCAATTATCGCTGCAATTTTGCCCATTTATATGGGATTTTTGACAGGAGGGAAATATTCAGATCGATCACGAACGAGGGCTGATTTTCACCGAAAATCAAGTAAAAAGAACATTACAGTATTACGTTAAATATGTACATGAGGGAAATAGTCAACTAAATTAAATACCAATGAATGAAATTGAAAACAACGACAAATACTATAGACTTATACGTTAAATATTAATAACTTTGTAGGGTTAGAGATCAGTTTTATAAGTCGATCGGAAAACTGACTTTGAGTATTTCGCCTCTCAAGGCATTATTATGTCATTTAAAGTTGAGAAAATTTATGGAACAACTTCAAGAAATACGGATTTAGTATTAGTCATAAGTACCATATAACACAAGATAGAAACTTGCTTAATATTGCCCGAAACTTGTATACAATAAGGAAACTTGGCCGCAATTTATTTTTGATGATACTAAAATTGATCTCGGATATCACCAGAATCGGATTCAGATCGATTTACGAATATAAAATTTATTGTTTAAGAAAATTTACAATGCAAAAAGTTTATTATAGCAATAAAGAATCGAATATCTTGAAAATAGAGTGTTGTAGCGAATTAAATAAAGGGTACCTTTTATGTCGAAAATTTAGTGAAAAATTGCAGTCAAAAGTCTTTTACTAAAAATACTGGGTGTTCCAAGGATATGGTAAAATAAAAGTTTACGAACCCCTGCTACCAAGCTTCTGGCTCATTAGAATTTGACGATATTATTACTGTGAATGTGTTTTGAAGATACTAAGAAATACAGAAAATTTTAAATTTGTTTTCCTATCCCCCGAGAAGATATAAAAGAAATTGTGTATTCCACCTGCACCCTTTATCAGCCTATATCTCAGAAATTAACAATGTTAAAGAAAAATTGTATTTAGGTAATTTAAATTTTTCTTAACGATCTACCATTTCTCCAATTGACGGTACTTATTCACGGGACAACCTGTAAAAACAAAGCAATATGAACAGAAAAGGTAAATGTAAAAAATAAACAAATGTTAAGTTAATTTTTTATAAAACTAGTTCAAAAACTAATAATTGTTTACTATTTTATTATACTCTTAAATTCTCAATGCTCGCAAAACTTTGAGAATTTAACGAGCCCATCTCTATTGTTTAATGTTATGTCATGCTTCATAAGCAAAATTCGGCTTTCTACGTGTATTTGGTTGAGAAAAATGTTACCTTTTCAAAGAAAAAAGTGTCCTAGAAGTGTGACCCTCAAGGAAGATTAGAGAAAACCAAAATTTACAAGATATGGAGAGAACGCAGTTCTGAAAATATTCGGAAATAAAATTACAATAATGCCTGGATTTATTAGAGATATTTCGACTACAACCATTTGGCTGAGGCCGACGCTGATAAAAAAGTTTGGTATTTGAGACCTGTCAGCATTACATGGACCATGTATGAAACTTTGGTCGGTATTGGTACTCAGCTGCATCTGGAAGTAATGGCTACTCTGGGAAAATTGATGGATAACAAATTAATGTAATTTCATCGTTGTGGGGTGGTCGAACGACTTTGACGCTGTCATATATTGGATATTGAAGCCAACAAAAAAGTCAACTTGACTCTTCAAATACAGCTTAAAATCTAGTTTAATCGTTAATGTTTCAAATTTAATACAAGTGATACATCACGTCAAGAGAGTGAGAGAGGAGTGTTGTTAGGTACATTTTTTTTCAATAACTTGAACTCTCTAAAAAATTCATCGAAACGGATATCATAATTTTCAACTTTGTCACCCTCTATTTTTTTTATTATCAATATTTTATGAAAACAAGTTGCGTCATATCGTGATATTTTGAAAACAAGCGCCTTCCATTTCAGTTACTTACGGACCACCTTGTATACAAGGTAAATAACGACCAACGGGGCGGAGTTTTATAGCGAAACGGTGGAAGTTTTAAAAATTTTGTCACTTCAGTAGTTCGTATTCTAATAAAGGCTACATTTTGAAATTGTTTTGAAATATACAGAATGTACCAATAAAGTTGACATACCAAAGATGTATTTTCTCATGAGATACCCTATATTTTATTAAATTTTTTGATCATTCATAAAAAATAAGCTATAGTTTAATAGGAATTTCCTATACCTAAGTACAGTGTGTTCCCAGTTTACTAATCCAACTAATTATAACAAATTTACTTTAATTGGACCACCATGTATTAGAACATCACTTTTGGATCATTCTTGAAAACCTCCCACAAAGCGTCCTCACAAAAATGTGGCTTCAATTGGACGGAGCTTCTCCTCCTTTCACGTCTTGTTAGAATCTACCTGAACAGAAAATTTCGAAATATATGGATAGGTAGAGTAAGCTTATATAATTGGGAAGCTAGATCACCAGGATTAATCAAGATGGATTTCTTTATGTCGGAAAGACAAACATTTTAAAACTTCCACTGTTTCGCTAAAAACCTCCGTCTCGTTGGTCGTGATTCACCCTGTATAAATAGACACATAAATCCTTTTACACACTGTAGAAACGAACTATTTTCTTCTTCAGTAGTTGGAAGTATATATCGTGACTAGATACAGTTATGTATTCCGATTTAAACAGTAAATTAGGGTTAGCGTGCCAAGAGAAATAAAACCCTTTAAGAGAAAGCGATGGAGAGGTTAAGTTGTTAGTATAGGAGCAACCAATTATTTTAAAATCTGTTAATTTCAATCACTTTTCAAAATAGGTCATTTAAAAAGCTGTTACATCAAACAATTACAAACTATTTTTCCGGAAGAACCGAGAAATGAACAAAAATATTCATTGCAAAATGCATTTTTCGTGAAATCCTTATGATGGAAAATTGGAAAAGTGTTTTGGTTTTTATAGATAAATATCTGTTTTTTCCTCGATATCTTTCAATATAAGTAGCAAACAATAACAGAAGTAGGCCCCCATACTCTGTTCTCAAAACTTCGATCCGGTTGAAGAGACTTGAAGGGAGTTATAATTAAAGTTTTATTGGCTCTTCGGATGATTCCACGGAAAAGTTAATAATGCAGAAAGAGGCAATATAAATAAATAATTAGTCAGCGTTAAGATTTCCAGTAAATAGAGTGATTCGAGAATTTAAATCGTCTATTACTCGAAATTCAATCGCAATGTTATTCCAAACTCATTTTAAAAACAAGCACTACGAAGTATATCGACGAAACCAATCTATTTAATAAAAATCTAATTGATCCAGAAGCAGCGCCGAGGCAAAAAGGAATCTCGTTAGTCAAAAAGGTTTTTGCAAGGATCGTATTGATTATTTTCCGGGCCTAAAGAGACATTGATACTTTCCTAAATTGGGGAAATGCTATACTAACTCTCCATGTTCATTGTGCAGGGTGAGTTATGAGGAACTGTACAGACTCCCACGAAATAACTGAACTAAATAGTATTTACTTGAACCTTACCTTAGTTTCTTTTTTCGGGCCGAGATGGGAAACTCATGTTCGAATGGGTCCAGGACCCAAACAGTGTTGGACTCATCCCCAAAGGGATGCCTACCAACCAAACCCACCTCAAACTCGCCGTTACCTTCGCCTCGGAATCATTACCCTAGCATACTTCGAGACGGGCAGCGGTCCCTCGCAAACTCTCCGCTCACACCGTCGTCTTCTCCCTAACTTTCACTCCTCCCTCTCATGCCATATCGAATCGTTCTCTCCCCCTAACCATGCTCTCTACTTCGCCATTTACCTCCATCCGTTCCTCCTCCCCCCTCAACATTATCTCCACCATGTTCTTCCAATACACCGCCTCCCCTAGTTTCCTCTCCAGCTTCTTCAGCACTTCCTCGTTTCTCCAGCATCTAAACACATGCCCCACATCATCCTCCACTTCACAACTCTCGCACACTCGAGTCTCTCTTTTTCCAATCTTGTGGAGGTACCCTACTCTCAACCCATGTCTAGTGAACACCTGTGTCAAGTACTCTCAACCCATGTCCAGTGAACACCTGTGTAGAGAAGTAGTTCACCTCCCCGAATTTCCGGTCCATCCAATCTCTCCTATTCCCAATCGCTCCTTTTAGCGCGCCCTCATATTCCTCCCACCTTCTCTCCATTCCCTCCTCCATCCATTCTTGTACTTCCTCTCTGGTCGCACCCCTCCAGCGTTTATTTCTGGCTATAGCCATCACGTCCAATGGGTAGTTCCTTGCCAGCACCACTGCTGCCAGTCCACCCACTGTCCTGTACCCCTGCACCATCCTCAGCAATATCCCTCTCTGCACCCGCAGGAGTAGCCTAACCCTCGCATTCACTCCCGCTCTTTCATCCTTCGCACCGTACAGCATACTCTGCTCTACTGTCCTACCAATTATCCTCCCCTTCCACTCTCCCAGCCCATTCACATTACACATCAATCTCCCCAGCCATGCTGCCCTCACTTTCCCCTTCTCTGCCGCCTTTAACAAGTGTGTTCTGAAGGATAATTGACCAAACCCCTAGGTATTTCACAGACTCCTCTATACGAATTCTCCTTTCCTTCGCCATCACCCCCACTTCCCTCGCCTTGCTCCGTCCCTTCACTAGCAGCCCCACCCCGTCTTATCTTCCGCCACTCCTAGTCCGCACCGCTCTATCTTCTCCAGAATCTTCCTACACATTCTCTCCGCCTTTCTTTCTATTTCCGCCTCTGCCTTTGCCGTACATACCAGACACACATCGTCCGCATCTCACTTCCCTCTTCACATACTATACCACAAACCTCATCAAACACACACTTCCAGAGCGCCGGTCCAAGAACCGAGCCCTGGGGCACTCCAGCCTCCGTCTCATACCTCCTCCCTCTAGTGTCTACTATCACACGTCCCGTCAGCTAGTCCTCCATCAGGTTAACCAAACCCTTCCCACTCCAAGCCTCAGCAAGGCGGTCAACACTGCCCGTTTGCTGACACTGTTGAACGCGTTCCCGACGTCGAAGAACACGAGTAGGGCCAATTTCTTGTTCCTCCAGCTGCCCTCCCTAGCCCTTTCAACCAAGCCCATCACCCTGCCCAGCGCCGAGATGCATGATTTTCCCTTCGCAAACCCGTGCTGGTTTTCCCTAAAACCCCCATTCCTACCAGCTTCCTCTTCAATCCTATCCTTTATTATCCCCTCCATCAATTTACCCATACCATACAGCAGGCTGATGGGCCTGTAGTCCCCCGCCCACCTCCCCTCTCTACCCGCTTTCTTCAGCAGTATCACCCTGGCCACCTTCCATCCTTCTGGAAACTCTTCCCCCTTAGCACCCTGTTGAATAGCTCGCAGAAGTACTCCCCATTGTCATTCAACAGCCTCTTTATCATATCACCCCTCAGGCCATCTATCCCTGGGGCTTTCCTTACTTTAATGTTCCTCCCCTCTCCTCTACTTCCCACTTCTCTTCTGGCCCTTATCCCCCTCATTTTCCCTACCCCCCTAGTATCCTGGACTTCTCGAATCCTCCCTCCAACTCCTCCTTCTCCCCTTGTGAACAATTTGCCTATAATCTTATTCTCCCAATCTTCCTCTAGCACATCGTTCCTATTTCCACCCATCCTCTTCACCGCTATCTCATATGCCTTTTCCCATGGATTGTTTTCCAGTTCCCCCAGTAACTGTTCCCACTTCCCAATTTTTCCCCCTCCACCCAACGCTCCAATTCATTCTTCTTCTCTTTGTATCCCCCTTTTCCTTCTATCCTTCCTCTTCCCCTCAGCATCCGTCTTCGTTCTTTCTTACAGCTCCTCTATTTCCTTACCTTAGTTTAGATTAGATTAGATTAGAGGAGGGACGATTGGCCCGGCTGGTCTTATCATCACTGCGATCTTTTGTGCATACCCTACATCTATATTTTAGTCCGAGAGATCTTAGAAAGCCAATTATCCGTTTCGGAGCTAAGTCTGTAACCTGATCATGCTTTAATAAGACCTGTTCCATCGCAGAATATGCTTGTTCACTGTCCTCTTTTCCCATCTTACAGAGATGGCATCTGAGTGATCAGTGTCCAGTGAGAATTCCTGTGATTACTCTGAGATCAGATTTCTGAAGCTTTAACAGCAATTTAGGGTTGCGGGTAGAACGTAATAACCTTTTTTCTTGTCTTTGGCCTGGAGTATTTTTCCAGTAGGCTGCACTAAGTTTATGTTCTCATTTTTGGACTCCTTCCACGATGCGGCTTTTTGGGATACCACATTTGGGTCCGATAAAAGGGACACACCCTTCATCGCTTGCGAGACCATCAGCAATCTCATTTCCCACAATTCCTTTATGCCCTGGCACTAACAAAAAAGTTAATAAGTTGTGTCTGACCGGTTGCTTAAGGGATTGTTCCAGATTGCTTTAGACTCAAAAGTTGTAGACTTCAGAGCCTTCAAAGCCGCCTGGCTATCAGACGCAATCAATATTCTGGCTGAGTAGAGGCGTTTTTTGAGGCACTCGAGCACAAAAATCTATTGCTAATAGTTCAGCTTGGAATATTGATAATATCCTAGTATTAATCTCAATTAATGATAACATTACGTAATAAAGCTCTTAATAAATACAGGTCTACTAAAGTAACTAACTCATTGGAACTATTACAAACAGCAAAGTAATTATACAATTCATGCAATAACAGTTGAGAAAAAGTATACATCCAAAAAAAATTCAAAATACTAATCTAATTAAAATGTAATAAATAATAATTTTCTAATTATTACCAATATTCCTGATTCCCGGGTGAAGAAATATCACAATTCTACACAAATAATGTAAAAGATGTAATAAATTCAAGGCGGGACTTTGAGGAAGTAAATGACGAAAAAGTATGAAAAATCCTTTTAGATATCAAAACGCAAGCTTGTGGTTCCGGTGGTGTCAACATCACATTACTTCAACTAAGAAGTCCATTCATTATTCTATACAAAACACTTATTTGCATTTTTGTGTAAGCATGTCAGTTTTTCCTCATGTTTGGAAACAAGGCCTAGTGTGACCAATTCCTAAAGTTAATTCTCCCGAATGCCTCAGTCATCTACGTCCTATCACGATTTTGCCAACAATATCCAAAATTATAGAAAGAACTATAGACCAGCAAATTCGTTGTCATCTAGCTACCTACAATATACTCTCCCAAAATCAATCGGGTTTTAGAGCAGGTCACAGTTGCGGCACTGCTCTATTAAATATAACAGACGACATATTCAGAGAACGTGACAAGGGTAAGATTTGAGTGTTAATGCTTTCGATATGATGAACTTCTAACCTACATAGGTTTTAGTCCCAAAACTGTTGATTTTTTTAAGAGAGGGGAGAGGAGTCAAAAGGTTATGCGAGCAGGCCCAAGGCTCTATGCTAGGGCCTTTGTTATATACAATATATACAATTAATTTTACATTGGTTCTGAAAAATTGTACTTTTCATAAGTACGCTGATGATATTATAATATTTTTTTGACCCCTCATTAATTGCAGAAACAGAAAAAAATATTAATGAGGATATTAACGCTTTGGAGGAGCTTTATCCAAAACACGATCAAATGAAAAATCCGTCAAAATCAGTGGCTATGCATTCTGGAAGGAGGTCTGAGGTAGATTTTAATTGTAATATTAAGATGAACAACAACGCAATAACGTCTATAACTTACACAAAAAACTTAGTGCTTTATTTAGATAACAAACTCAAATTCGACCACCATATATTTCATATATTTTAAAAGTAGTATGTTAAACTCAAATTATTATTTTTAAATGGGCAGGTTTTGAATAGTCATCTGAAAAAAAAACTGTGTGATACATTAGTTTTGTCGCTATTAAATTATTGTGACTACGTCTATGGTTCCAGTCTTAATAGTTAATATCGAAGATTACTAAAACTGCAAAACTCTTACCTAAGGAATTCGGAAATTTGGTAAAATATCACACAGCTTGAAAATAGCAAACGAGTTGAATATGGTAAATCGCAGAAAGGTTCATACCCTTTGCCTATTTCATGAAATTATAGCAGCACAGACCCCTCCATAAACATCTTATTATTATTCCTAAGCATCGAACTGTTCAATTAGAAAATTCACTTATCAGATCTCAAAATGTTGTAACCTTCTACCTGACGAATTAAAAGAACCAAACTTATTTTTAATGACAAATGCACTAATCTATACTAAAACCATAACTTTGTAGCCTCATAAGGTAGTAGTTAGGGTGTATCGTCTATAGCATGTTCCTTTTTTTCCTTTTTTTCTCCTCTTTTTGTGAAGGAAGAGCAGTTTTACTGATCCTTTTCACCAAATTATGATACTAGTTTCACTATACCCATTTTAATACTCAGATTATTACCATTTTTTTTCAACAATAAATCTATTATTATCATTATTAGGATGTTTTTTTTGGGTCGAGATGGGAAACTCATGTTCGGATGGGTCCAGGACCCAAACAGTGTTGGACTCATCTCCAAGGGGATGCCTACCAACCAAACCCACCTCAAACTCGCCGTTACCCCCGCCTCGGAATCACTATCCTAGCATACTTCGTGACGGGCGGCGGTCCCTCGCACACTCTCCGCTCACACCGTCATCTTCTCCCTCCTATCACTCCTACCACTCATGCCATATCGAGTCCTTCTCTCCCCCTCACCATGCTCTCCACTACTCCACTCACCTCTATCCATTCCTCCTCCCCCCTCAACATTATCTCCACCATCTTCTCCCAGTACACCGCCTCCCCTAGTTTCCTCTCCAACTTCTTCAGCACTTCCTCGTTCCTCCGGCATCTAAACACATGCCCCATCTAAACACATGCCCCACATCATCCTCCACTTCACACCTTTCGCACACTCCAGTCTCTCTTTTTCCAATCTTGTGGAGGTACCCTATTCTCGACCCATGTCCAGTGAGCACCTGTGTCAAAAAGTAGTTCACCTCCCCGAATTTCCGGTTCATCCAATCTCTCCTATTCCCAATCGCTCCTTTTAGCGCGCCCTCATACACCTCCCACCTTCTCTCCATTTCCACCTCCACCCATTTCTGTACTTCCCCTCTGGTCGCATTCCTCCAGCGTTTATTCCTAGCTCTAGCCATCACGTCCAATAAGTAGGACCTTGCCAGCACCCCTACTGCCAGTCCACCCACTGTCCTGTACCCCTGCACCACCCTCAGCAATATAATACCTCTCTGCACCCGCAGAAGTGGCCTAACCCTCGCATTCACCCTCGCTCTTTCACCCCACACCTCCGCACCGTACAGCTCACTCTGCTCTACCATCCTACCAATTACCCTCCTCTTCCGCTCTCCCGGCCCTTTCACATTACACATCAATCTCCCCAGCCATGCTGCCCTCACTTTACACTTCTCTGCCGCCTTTAACATATGAGTTTTGAAAGATAATTGACCATCCAACCACACCCCTAGGTATTCCACAGACTCCTCCATACGAATTCTCCTTCCCTTAACCATCACCCCACCCCCACTTCCCTTGTCCCGCTCCGTCCCTTCACTAGGAACCCCACCGTCTTATCTTCCGCCACTTCCAGTCCGCACCGCTCTATCTTCTCCACAATCTTCCTGCACATTCTCTCCGCCTTTCTTTATGTCTCCGCCTCTCCTTTTGCCGTACATATCAGACACACATCGTCCGCATCACCGTAATCTCACATCCCTCTTCACATACTATCCCACAAACCTCATCAAACACACACTTCCAGAGCGTCGGTCCAAGAACCGAGCCCTGAGGCACTCCAGCCTCCGTCTCATATCTACTCCCTCTGGAAACTACAATCACACGCCCCGTCAGGTAGTCCTCCACCACGTTAACCAACCCCTGCTCCACTCCAAGCCTCAGCACTGCGCTCAACACTGCCCGTTTGTTGACACTGTTGAACGCGTTCCCGACGTCGAAGAACACGAGTAGGATCAATTTCTTCTTCCTCCAGCTGCCCTTCCTAGCTCTTTCCACCATGCCCATCACCTTGCCCAGTGCCGAGATGCAAGATTTTCCTTTCGTGAACCCGTGCTGGTTTATCCTAAAACCCCCATTACTACCAACTTCCTCCTCAATCCTATCCTATTATCCCCTCCATAAATTTACCCATACCACACAGCAGGCTGATAAGCCTGTAGTCCCCTGCCCGCTACCCCTCTCTACCCGCCCTCTTCATCAGTATCACCCTGGCCACTTTCCATCCTTCCGGGAACTCCTCCTCCCTTAGGCCATTTATCACTGGGGCTTTTCTCACTTTAATGTTTCTCCCCCAATCCTCTACCTCCCACTTCTCTACCGGCCTTATCCGCCTCAATTTCCCTACCCCCTAGTATCCTGGATTTTCCGAATTCTGCCCCCACTCCTCCTCCTCCCCCTGTGAACAATTTATCTATAATCTCCTTCTCCCAATCCTCCTCTAACACCTCGTTCCTATTTCCACCCATCCTCTTCACCGCTATCTTATACGCCTTTCCCCATGGATTGTTTTCCAATTCCCCCAGTAACTCTTCCCACTTCCCTCTTTTTTCCCTCTCCACCCTACGCTCCAGTTCCTTCTTCTTCTCTTTATATCCCCCTCTTCCCCTCAGCATCCGTCTTCGTTCTTTCTTACACTCCCTCCACAAATCCTCTATTTCCTCATTCCACTAGTAATTGGCCCTCCGCTCACGCCTATTGCCCCTCTTTCCCCCTGTTTTACAGCCCTGTATCACATTGTACAATACATCTGCATCATGTCCAAGTCCCTTTTCTATCTCTTCACTTACTTTCTTCCTCATACTCTCTGCCTCGGCCTTCGTCCACTTCCATCCCCACTTTTCCAATAATTCCTTTCTCCCTTTCCTTATATCCGTCTCCACATACCTATGTAAGCTCAAGCTTTCCTCATCCTCCAGCACCCTCCAACTACTCACTCTTCCCCCCAGCCATGCATCACATGCTGCTATATCAATGAATGATGAACCCCCGTCACCCCTCACGAAGGTGGGCAGTAGTCCATCATTCAGCACCACCAACCCGTTGGATGTTAACACTTCTTCCAGGATCTCCCCTCTTTTGTCCATTTTCTTCCCCCCTCATATAGTATTCTTAGCATTGAAGTCCCTTGCCACCATTCTCCTTAAGATCCTCCTTTTTCCTTTTGACACCCTCAGATCGTCCTCTAATCCTGTCATGCTCCTCTCATATTCTTCCAGGCTGATATTTGGGCTTATATACACACTGTACACCACCATTTGCATTGCCACCCATCCGTTTCCCTTCCTCACTTTATCCGCCCTCAGTCCATCTCCCACCACTCTTATTCCTGCCTCTCCTGTATCGTTTATAATCCATCCCTGCTTCCCCACATATCTAGAATTCACCTCGGATCCACACACCACATCCATTTCCCTCCTAAAAATCACTTCATCCAATATATCATGCGCTAACCTGCATTTCCCTAAATTTATCTGTAACACCATCCATCCCCTACATTCCTTCTTCCCGCGCAATGCTCCCCCCTTCCTTCTTCCCTTCGTTTTGTGTTAACTCACGATCGTTGATACTCGTAACAACGAGTAAGGTAACTTCGAAATCCTGTCCCGCAGACATAAAGTCCGCGGGCATCTTCTTCATGGATAGGGGCTGATCTAGCCCTTAGAATTTTAGGATGTCCCGTTAGATCACCGGGATTCAAAGATTTAGCATCAGTTAACCTGTTGGAATTTTTCAGACCGATCGTCCGTATATATGTAGTGGCGGATCTACCTCTAAGGATGACAAACGTTAGATATGGCCAGTAGATCATTTTCGGTGTCAGACCCCACGTTTTCTCAAAACCCTGCGGCATGTACAGGGAACCCTTGTTGATTTTGAGGTAGCACTTGTTGATTTTGAGGTGATATATGGTTACCAAGAACTCAACCTCTTCAGAGAAAGAGAGGGTTATTTTATTTTTGCTCGGAGGCTGTATTTTTATTTTCCTCCTGTCAGTGAATGAAATAAGTGCCGTTTTGTTAGTATTTCCTGGTCACCCTTCCTCCGAACACCAAGTGGTGATATGGTTTAAGGCACATTGCATGCAATCGGCAATAATGCCGTCGTGTTTGCCTATAACTACTATATGTAACTACTATAGGCTGTATTTTTATTTTCCTCCTGTCAGTGAATGAAATAAGTGCCGTTTTGTTAGTATTTCCTGGCCACCCTTCCTCCGAACACCAAGTGGTGATATGGTTTAAGGTACATTGCATGCAATCGGCAATAATGCCGTCGTGTTTGCCTATAACTACTATAGGTAACTACTATAGGCTGTATTTTTATTTTCCTCCTGTCAGTGAATGAAATAAGTGCCGTTTTGTTAGTATTTCCTGGTCACCCTTCCTCCGAACACCAAGTGGTGATATGGTTTAAGGCACATTGCATGCAATCGGCAATAATGCCGTCGTGTTTGCCTATAACTACTATAGGTAACTGAATCAACATCATAGCACAGAGCATGCTCTTATCATTTTGATTGTGTTCATCAGGTTACAAAAATGTACACATAAAAATCAACTCATCAAACTATGTCATTTACTTTCTGTATACCCACTGAACACAGTATACATTACCACTTCACTACTTTTACGTTCACACTAAGTCTCTGAAGAATATAACGTGGTTGTCGAAACGTGCGAAAGACAGTGTAAAGTGTTAGTGTAGTGGTAGTATAAACTGTGTCAGTGTCGAGTATCGCCAGAGATTCCAGAATTTCCAAATAATTTATGTTTGACAGGTATTGACAGAAGACAATCTCATTTATTTTAACGTGACTGGAAAGAAGTGCATGCCGTGTGCTGATTGAGCATTATTACTTATACTTATCAAAGAAGACTCTGCTAGTGTCAAAATAAAACAGTCTAATTTGGAAATGAATAAAAAAAAAATTACCAACCAAACCACAAACATGACTGCAGCTTCTCGTTGAGAATTTTAAGCGTCTTTATAAGATACAACCCTTTTAAGGACATCCGGCGTTCAAGTGAACAAATGAAGGGAAAAAACAAAGGGAAGCAGTTTTTAATTCAACAGACAATGAGCGAAATAGGACTCAGGATAGAACAAAAGAAGGAAATAAAGCGTCAATTGGTGGAAAGAACCAGTTAGCACTCTATTTACCATTGTGTCATTTGATTGCGGTAGAAAAAGAAGGGAAGATCGAAAAATTAGATTTTTGTTTGACTTTGTAATTATTTTTTTAAAGATGTTAGATTTAATTTATTCAACTTTGGAATGAAAATAAATTTTCTTTCATCGATGTTTCATTAAAGGACCTCTTAAATTTATAATTATAAATGCCGCAGTGAACAACGTGCTTAATTTAATGGAAATGGATGAGAATTACGTCGGGATTTTGTCAAAAATAATGGAAGCACCCTTACTGGATCGTATTTGTGGTTAAAACCGTAAGATACGATGTAGCTCTATTTATAGATTTCGACAATAGTGCGTGAATGAGATTTTTTAACGTTTGGCAATTGAAGAATATAGAAAAATTAATGTTATTGTAACGTTAATTTCGTTCACTTTACTTCCCTCTATTGAATTAATACATTATCGTATGGGCGGCGAATAGCCAGTCCTTTCTCATTCCCCACACCGAGAAATGTTTCAAGGCTGAATATATTTTCTGTCGACGAGAGACGAAATCAACGTTTCTATACGGGCCGATCGAGGCCCGCCTGTCGGTAAAATAGTCACGTCTATTTTGAAATTCCCACTTCGATCTCGTGTCTCTTCTTCTACCAATTATAAATCAAATATGAACCAAGAATTCACCACTGAAATGTAAATTCCTTTCCTGGTCAAAGCGTATGAGCGTGACACGAACATGAGACGTAAGTCGGTGGTCGTGCACATGATTTCGTGTATTTAAACAAGTGGCAAAAGGGTTTCGTTCTTTCTTTCCTGCATACATGTGCTATTGAAGCCTTTCTGGCTTATCTTATCTTTAAGAAGTGCATTCATTTGAGTGGTAAGTCATTTCGCTTAAATGTATAACTAACTCTCCTTTCTTAATAGTTTCTACCTTCCTATCTTTATTATGTAGCAATGTCATTCCAGTGCCAGGAATAATATATATCGATATGAATTTGTTTTTTTTTCTTTCAGGTTTTTTTTATATTATCTTTGAATATATTTCAAACCTATTTAAAAATATATACGTATTTAAAATATGTATGTATTTACCGGTGCAGAATCGGTTATTCGATTTTATAGTTTTTTTTCATTTGCTTTCTTTGAGTATTTCTTTTATCTAAAAATACAGGATGTATGAACCACGTTATCAAATAATTTTCTTTAATATCAAATATTATCTGTACTGTAATATCATACTTCAGACATCCTGGATTTTAGTTAAATTTGTTCCTGATACTATATTTGTTCCCCAGCACTTTATCTGGGATACTTTATCTGGGATACTTTATCTGGGATACTTTATCTGGGATACTTTATCTGGGATACTTTATCTGAGATACTTTACCTGGGATACTTTATCTGGGATACTTATCTGGTACCAGAAAGCTACCTCCACTTTATCTGGGACAAGTTTTTTCTACAACTTCATCTACAAGCTTCTCTACAAGTTTATCTACAACTTCACCAGGAACAAGATGAACTAAAGAAAGAACAGGAAATTACAATATTTCTGGAATTGCTCTCCAACACAACATATGTCGTCATACTATACTAGAATAACTAGTCAATTTTTTTTATTTCATATTTTTTTTAGAAAATATACAACTTGTAAATTTAATAACGTTGTTCATATAGTTTTTTTTCCCTTCCAATCTTCCAGGATTTGTCGCTATAATGCAGATGTGAATAACAAATAAGCTAGTATTATTCAGAGTGGCGCCCACTTACCTTTCTTAATTTTAATAATTTATCTTTATTTCACCTTAAATAAATTTCAAGTAGAATTACCCGAGAACCGGTAAGACTACTCTCTGAATTTGTACTAGTTTGGTCTCAGAATCTACACCTGAGGTGCTCTCTAAACTGAGTAGCCGTAGCAAATTGTCGCCCAACCTTGTTGGAGGCGTTGCAAAGTGGCATTGCCGTATCGTTACGTAACATTATTCATACAGAACTGTGATTGTTATTTTGGATAATTCCCTAGTTTGAACTGATAATTATGTTTAATAGACATTATTTTGAAAACGTAAAACGGATTTTGAGGTATGGACAATCATAATATGATATCCGTTTCTATGTAGGTAATTCCTGGAGGGCGCCACACGAGTTATTTTGTGGTTATAGCTGTGCGATTCGAAAGACCTACAGTAGAAACGGTGAAGCTTTTCCATCACGTGACTGTTACGTCAGCAATATTGTTCATATGAATTAAATCAAAACTTGTGTCAACTCAATAGGAATAATCGTTATGACTAATATCACAAAGGTCGGCCTTTTATGAATTGGTAATTAAACAGGAAATTTAACTTTTTTAAATATATTTATTTCATTCATATGGTTAACATTGACATATTTATTAAAACTATCGATATACTGGGTGAATAAGTTACAAAATCCAAAATTAATATTAACCATGCTGGCTTATTAGTGGAGAGCTGATTTTTTGTAGGATGTCTTGTATTTTATATAAGTACATACAATTTATGAAGTTCATGAAACTGACGTAGTGTTTAGTCTACTGACAGGGTGTCCTCTAAAACTTTTAAAATTACTCTTTCTAAACTGATTATATTAGAACAATTTTTTTTTGGATGGGCCATAGATTGTAAATAGAAGATTCCCACACAGCTTGAAGGTGGACGTTTCGATAAATATATTACCATCATCAGGGCAACACATCAAATGGAATCCCTCATATTAAAAGTAAAAAACAGATATATCCGCAAAAGACATCAAAAATAAAATGTAAACACATATAGGTACTAGAAACGAAAAAACACATCATATATGACAAATCTTGCTTAATAGTTCATCCATTTCGGAATCTGAGCTGTCTTCACCAGTATTTATTATCACTGGTTCAATATGTATGTTCACCAAATTTCGTTCTCGAGTAAACCAGTCTTCGATTATTTTTTCGGTATGCCTAACACAATTATCCCAAACATTTGCACTACAATTTTCCAATGCTTCTTTCCACATACTCAAGACCCTTTCATCGCCGTATCCGTCTCTGCCAATATACTTATTATAATATGTTTTGCAGTGGGCCCAAATAAGCTCAATGGCATTGAATTCGCAATGGTAGGGCGGTAGCCTTAAGACTTCATGACCATGTTTTCGGAACAATTCATCAACAACATATACATTTTCTTTCCGGTTCATTTTAGCAATTTGTAATAGTTCAGGTCTTGAGAGGTTTTCATTAAAGTCAACATTGTTGGCTTTTAACCAAGTGATAATATCATCTTTTTTGACGAAGTGGAAGGTTGCTTTTCTGCTAGTATACTAACTATGATAAGGCGCATTGTCCATTACCACTAACGACGGTTCTTCTAAATTCGGAATTAACTGTGTCGTAACCCACTTTGTAAATATTTCACCGTGGTAATCTGACGACGATGATTTAGAGGAAAACACTAAACTGGCATCTTCCACAAATCCTTTGGATGAACCAGCGTGAACAATAATAAAACGTTTACCGTCATAACCTCCTGGTTTACGTACACTTTTAACATTACTGTCCTGCCAAGAACTTAATTTGGTTCCTTTTGCATATATCCATGTTTCATCTAAAAATATAATTTGTCTGGAAAAAACACTATCACTATTTTCTCTATATTTTCGAAGGAAGCATGCTCTATGGCTAGCAATATTTGTTCGTTCTATTAATGCTCTTCTCTTGTCTTCCTTTTTATATTTAAATCCCAAATGTTTCAATAATACCAATAAAGAGGTATTTCCAATAGAAAGAATTTCCTTATTTTTTAGTTCATCATTTATGGTTTTAACAGTAACATGTTTCCCTAAAAAAATAAAAAAGTTGAAATTATCATTATCTCAAACAAAAAAAAAGATTTTTTTATATTTACTTCATACTAAACTTGAACACAAATTTTTGATATTCAGATTTTTTTATTATTTGTACCAAATAATGTATAGAACAACTTCGTATGTGACATCAAAAAATTCAAATTAGAAAACTAAATTATGAAAAACACAATCTACACTCAGACCATTCAAATTGGTAAACATTTATGGACAGTACTCGACTTAGAAATCAGCACATGTAGAAGCTATATTTTATCACATTCAAATTAAAAATATGCACAACTTTCTGTATTCTAAAACTTTCATTACTCATAACTTCTATACTTAATTGAACTTACGTTAAATTGCCTACTAGTTTTCTAAGATTTTCATGTACCACACTATAAGCTGATGGTGAAAAATCTTACTGTATGGATAATACTACATGCACTATGATGTGTAATCTTAATTATTAAGGTACTATGATTTCACTTCTCTTTTATTTAAAGTGTAAGTTGACTGTAATGTAAGGCTTAAGAACTCCCATGTTCTTGTATTATTGTTTCACATTTTTGTTTACTTACTTTGTTCATACATATTATATAAGGTATTCCGTACTGCCATTTTGGTTCCCTCGGGTAAATCCTCTGTTTTTAGTTTTAATCGAGGTGTTTGACTGAGTGACGTTGGGAAAGTTGGAATATTTTCCTTACTTTTTTTAAGGGAACATAACGTTTTCACAGATATTTTCAATGCAGTTGCCACTCTCTGAAATATAATATTAAATAGAAATGTCTTTAAATAGATGTTAACTTTAGTATAATACCTCCTGAACAGATAAAATAGGTTGAAAGGGTCCGCCGTTGTTTTTTTCCATCTCAAAATATTCAATCAAGTTCATAACAAACTCCTGTGCTCGTGAATTAAGCCACTTTCCAAGCATTTTCTGATAATAACTGTTGGTTAATATACCGTTACAAGTACAATCAGACACTTGATTCATGCAAATTTGAAAATTCTGCAGAGATTTACAAATTGTAGAGAATTATAAATTCTATTTACCACCAATAAGTAGTAAAATAAGCATTGTAATATTCCCGTCTCACGGCATTTTAGGTGTTATGAAATGTCAAAAGTTTACAAGTTGTTAATGTAATAAATTAGTACTTACCAATGTTAAATGGAATAAAAAGTGAAATTAGTTCTCACAAGAACTGATTTTAACAATTGATACACTTTGAATCCAAAAAATCGCTGAAAACAAGACAGTAAACTAACCTCAAATGCGGTAGTGTCAAATTCAACTTTTAGTACGATCAGTTATTCACGTTACGTCAATTATATCGTTGTCTCTTTTTACGATTACTACTGCAAATTTAAAGAAACTATTACGTATGTCTTGTAGTTGGTCTTGTGTAGAAGACAATCGATCGAACGTTGTTATGTTTGATTTATATTAATAGAAGATAGAATGTAGAAAATATGTGTTGCATAAATCGTAGATTGGATCACGTGATGGAAAAGCTTCACCGTTTCTACTGTAGGTCAGGACCCCAGTTCTTGATCCTTCGCAACACTCAAAGCTACTCGCTTCCTAACGAATTCGTTAAAATACTATTCTTGAGCGCTCTCTCCTTTGCGCATTCGCCTGATAGTGTTCGTTATGCAGCGAGTACATTTTTGTACGTGATAACTATAGAAAATATTTATATTTATACTGCAAGTGATAAGTGATACCACGCGCATAGTTAATACTATTTTTTATAGAAAAATTTCAAATTGTGTTTGAGTAGGTAATTGAGGGTGGAAGAACTTGTGAATTTAATGTTACTGGAAAATTTAGAGCTGCCGGCAATAGAAGTTCAAAATTTCCGGGTTTTGCGCAATCCTTCGAATCCTTTCAGGACAATGAATGATTTTCTCCGCCGCGAAATATTTGCCAATTTAGTCCAGTCTTCCACGGAATCTTCAAAGTTATTGGTGAATTTACTACCAATTATTTGATCCTTCCCTTGGAAATACTATAATATCATTTTTTTGCTTTTCCGAAGCTTTTCCTCCACGTAATACATTATTTAGAATAAAACATAACCATAAAATTGGAAAAATTTGACAGCGTCTAGAAGAACGAAAGCTTCATTTACGGTATTGCCAAATTTCTCATTTCGCTTAAGGACGCCCTTTAACGAATCACCTCAAGAATTGCATAGTTGTAAAGTCTTCGCTAACTACTGCTCGTTATGCAGCGAATTCGCTCGATAGCGAGTGATGTCAAGAATTGGGCTCTAGATGAGAGCACCTTATCCAAAAACAAAAACAAAAGGAAAAGGACAAAAACCGAGAGTGTGACTCTAAGGTCATACGGACCTTCTCAATGGAATCCGATACCAAGGAGGAGCTCCTGAAATTGAAATTAGCACCCTTCTTTGGAATAGGGAGATTAACCTTCCGCCTAAATGGAGAAAAACCCAAACTTTGGGAATAAAGTCTGCTACATCCAAAGTACTGGAGGGCAGTTACACCATTTTTACGAAAAAAATATATACGGATCATTAATCTCAAAAGTTACTAGGTAGTTTTCGAGATATTATCATTTTAAAAATGCCCTATATAATTTTTATTTTATTTATTATCGCAAATATTAAGGTAGCAAGTGCCGATACCAACAATATTCTTGTCAGTTTATCATTAGTGTAGGATTGTAGGATATATCTATTCACACGAAACTTGTGCCAATTCCTTACTGCTGAATAGATGTTTCCGAGACATTGAGTTTATGCGCGCACAATATATTATAAAAATTATAACATACGTGCCACACCGAATATTTCCCAAACCAAACTAATCGTTCAACAGGCTCGTTTTGATTAGTAGCGTATGGAAAAAAATTGTTTGTTCGTCTGATGTAATTAACGTGAAGGGCATAAACATACTGGACTGATCCAATCAAAAGAGTGTCATATTTATTGTTAAATCCACTTATAAATAATAGGATGTTATTTAAATGTAAATTTCATATTTTGCAATATAACTGTCAAAAATTTAAAATCATTTTGCTATATATCACATATTTTGTAAATGATTGGAGGTACATTTAATAAAATAGAAAATAGATTGGGATTTTTTTTGTTTTGCTATTTAAAAATTACAACTGACATATTTTTATTTGTTATTTATCTATGGATGAGAAAACAAACATGTTTTTATTGACAAATGTCAAATTTATTGAATAACTGCCTAAATTTCATCCTACAAAAGGAAGTGGGTATTTATTTTATTTTACTAATTTCCAGCTTCAGCTTTAACGACCCAAAATGATTATTTCTTGAATTGAAAATTCCACTGCTAGTAAATGTCGCTTTATCTGTAAATAGGGACAGGCTGCAATTGCGCGCAGCGGTCAGGGTTCTTAAGCGGCTCTCCTTACTCCTTATCCCATCATGCAATCGCGCGCACGTCTTTAAAAAGGTATGATGTGATTGCGCGCAAAGTTATGATGAAAAAACTAAATATTGTTCACTTATTTTAATTTATTTTTATTGTATTATATAATGTACATATATTTAATTTGAACATGCCTTATAACATATAGTTTTTACAAAATCTATTATGGATATTTCTTAATTTTTGAATTTACCTGTCAAATTTGTAACGTATTTTAATTTTCTTTCGTAATTCATATTTTTAATATTTTTTTGTAAATATAAGCTATCCTTGTCAGAATACTCTCTTTTGAGTCCAATATTCTGTATTTTCCTCAGCCAAGCTTGGCAGATGTGGAGTCTGCTGCCAGTTATCGTTAGCTGAGGCCAAACGTTTCGGCTTACTTTGTGAAGAGCTTCTTCGAAATCACACACAATTTTACTTGGATAAAATTGTCAGATTTTGGATATAACAAGCACATATTACAGATCTGAACACTCGCTCATAAGCTTCTGCCTTTTTTTTATTAGTGCAAAAACTAACGGCACATAATGTCCATTACGAACCGCGTGAATCGTGAATAACTGCGTGAAACATTTTGTGAAATAGTTGAAGAAAAACTTATTCAACGAAAGCAGGAAGTTTTCATTTATAGAAGTCTTAATTTCAATTGTAGCCAAAGCGTCAAAAACTTCGTCCAAATTTTTGGGTAGTGGTGGAAGCAATTATCTGCGAGATCGGTAAATGCTATGTTACGGTCCACCCTGAAATATAAGCAATACATTAGATAATCAATAAACAACTGTGGCTTGGATGCATAAACGATTTAATTGTTACCTTAATATAATATCATATTAGAAACTATTTACATTATGAATGCGTTCATTATTGTCGACATTGGATAACTGGTTCTTATGTTAACCTTGGGTCTCTTAGGCTTTGACAAAAGCCAAAGGTGTCTTGATTCTTCAAGCATTCAGCTAACTACTGACCTTGACCCCTTCTTCAAAAGGTACAAGACCTCTGTTGACGTTTCAAGGCCGTGGAGAGAGGGCATTGACTTTTGACCTCCTCCATTTTGTTTTGGTTATTTCCTGTGTTCACATGGTTGGTTAACTTTCGCATACTGCGGTTTTTGTGAACTAGGAAAACTAACAGCAATCAGGATTTTCCTGTACAATCCAGTTGTACGAATTCATGAGTTTATGGATATAGCTCCTGATTAAACAAAAACTCACCTAAAGGTCACATGCCATCTAGGGTAAGTAATACCTCTTTTTATGAGGTCGTAATTACCAGCAGTGTCTTTGAACTCTATTTTCTTTTCAGACCTTCTTTTTCTTCTTATTCTTCTTGTACATATTCTACTATCCATCGTATGTATATACTTTTACTCCGTCGGTATCGGCTTACATCTTTAGTATAAGCCCTACCTGTAGAACGTCTACCGTCATCTCCTACTCAGCTTGAGCTTTACCTTCGCCTCCCAACTCAACCTCACAACAGGACGTACCCAGTTCGAGAAGGAAATTGTAGGTACCATCACATGGACACCTAAAGAGGAAACACTCAAGTAAGATCTTTCCAAACTATCATAAACTTCTTACCTGTTAACTAGTGGTGAGAGTAGTGAATTTGAGTTCGGAAGTTGCAGTTCCAAAATATATTTATTAGCCGATTTAAGGACATATCAACGTCCACCGAGTATATCTCATATAATTCTTACTATCCTCAATGATATGAGTAATATTTTAATGCCTAAAATAGATATCCAGTAGTAGTTAAAAGTAATGTAAATAGTTAGTAACCTATCAACTAGGTAATAAGTAGCAATAATTTAGTTAAACCTTAAACTTACCAGGAAGTCCATGTAATCCTAGGAGTATACTTTTGCGGAAGCTTTCTTCAAATGCTAAATATATATTATAATCCATATCAGATCACACTTTTTGTGAAAAGGTAAGCCAAGCGCTGTCATTTGTCGTAAATACAGAATTCTTACGCCTACTGAGTAGTTCGATTGTCCTTACAACCATCGAGTAAGACACCTTTCCGACCAAAGACTAGCCCACCAGTAGAGGTGAAATATTTTACCCACCCACTCTACGCAAACGAGAAGTCGGGAGTATTCTCCACCACCTTCCTGTTTCTTGTAGGGTATAGTTAATAACCTTGTTGTTAACAGTTATCCCGAATGTTTCATAGGTCTTGAGTTGTTGCCGAAAGAACCGCATCTCCCATTCCCATGTTCATGATTTTGCTGGGCTGCATAGAAATATCTTCAGTGGCTTTTCTTTAGGCGTTGCTTTGAACCTTATATGACAAAAAATAAATACATTGTTAGAAACTGTATTCAAGATTTTAATGTTAATTTATTTAAAAATGCAATCATGATTTTAAGAACGAAAGCAAAATGAAATTTTAATTTGTACATTTATACTTATAATAGGTATCAAAATCTAAAATTTTTGTCCACCAGCCTTAATCGCCTTAATCCTTCCGTTGCGCGCAATCATTCTAACATCCGTCTTAAGGGCAAATTTCAGTACCTCAGGAGGTATTTGACCGCTGCGCGCAATCACAATATACCGGTAAATGGTATTGTCGGCAAAATTTTCGAAAGGTATGAAAGTTTATTGCTTTTCGGCAATTTCGATATTAAAATGTTTTATAAATAAGATCAATAAGTTCAAGCTTAAGATTGTTTTATTTAAACGTATGAGTTAATTAGTTATTTTCATTTATAATACCTTATACATGGTGTGTATCAACAAAGTAAAGAAATGCAAAACAAATTCATAATTATTTTTCCGATAATTTAGGTCTTTTTCCAATAACACCATTGTTTTGACAGGGGATAGTTTGCTGTTGTTGTGGAAGATGGTAGTGATGTTTCTTAATTCGGTAGCTTCGGGGCTGGTAATTTTTTCTCTTGTAGCAAATCTCAAATATCAGAGCAATTTGTTGTTGGTACTATAAAACATTGATACCAATAAACTGAATCAATCAATCTTGTAACTTGTGAAATGAGAGAGAGAGAGACATACAAAACGAAAATAATTATAATAAATGGATTTATAGTTCTAGTGAAAATTATTGAGTAGGTAGTATTAAAAAAAACCTTAATTTCTGATCATTTATACTCAATTATTTTCATAAAATTGAAACGACACTTATTGACTGTACTCATCCCTATTAGGTATAATGTAAGGACATCATATTTTTGAATGTAATAAACCAATTGTGTTGCATTCTAAATTCTAACATATGAATTGCTATGTCACTGTTGAAATACAGTTTGTACTCACCAGGGTACAATACGAAGAATCTTAGCTTCAGAATTTGTTGATTAAATTCTATATTATGTAAATTAACCTAATATTATCAAATGACATTGTCCATAACTCATTGACAGCTCAGTATATTCATTAATAATTGGTTTTCAAACCATTCAAAACATGTTTTCTTCAATTTCCCCATGATAGTATCTTAATTGAGTTGTATATGACAACATACTTTCTGCTCCATTGATAAAACCATCTTAATTTCCAGCTTGAAGTACAACATATCTATAAAAAAACATTTTTAATAAGTACTCTGTGGGATGTGGATCATATTTTATTAAACAACTCTTTCTACATTGAACCATTTTTTCTTAAACAGAAGTTACATGATGAAATTTTCAGATATAATTTCTAAGCATTGATTAGGTAAAACCGTATAACAAAGTGGATAACAAAATTTATATTATTATTATACTTCCTTGTGTTATGTATTTACTTTAGTTCAGTGTTTCGTATTTAAAGTTACTGACATGAAATAAAGATTTTTAATGACAAGACTGACATAAGTAATAATAATCTAAATTACATAGTGAACACAACAAATCCTCCCAGATAAATTTACAGAATAAAATCTTTCTGGTGTCCTTCTTACTCTTGTACTTCTTCACAAAGGTATAGTTAAATCTCTGAATTCTGGTTCTACTTTATGACCCGTTGCTATTATTCCTACTTCATTACTTGATGAAGTAGAAGCTTCTGAGTTGACAGTATCCTAAATCCTTACAGAAGCACGACCAGTTCCAGAATTGCTCTCACCACTTCCAAAATTGGTGATTGAAACTCTAAAGGAATTAGCTTGAGTGGTTTGTAGATTCGTTTCAATATCATTAGTATTTTTGTCAGAATTTATGTCTGGTACAAAACAAAATTTAGGATGTAAAGTATTTGGAACCACGACTTTTGTTAAAGCTATTTGATTTACATGCCTCCTGATCACCCGTCCTTCAATTTCAATTGAATAAATCAAATTACTTTCTTGTTTTTGAATTCTTCCAAATTCCCACAAGCAATTTTTTCTTTTATCGTAATTCCTTACACGAACAGATTCCCCCACAGTGAAATTTGGAACTCCCTGAATTTTATTAGAGCTTCCCACAGGTTCCTGAAATCTAATTGAATCAAGTTTTGTTCTGATTTCTCTCCCAAACATTAGTTGTGCTGGTGTTTTATTGGTAGATGAGTGGGGTGTTTTCCGGTATTGTATGAGAAAGTTTTGAAGTTTCAGTTCCAAATTTCCAGGATCCATCATCATTTTCTTTAACATATTTTTCATGGTACCTACATATCTTTCGACTTGACCGTTCGATGCTGGGTTATACGGGGCCGTAAGTTTGTGTATAATTCCATTGCATTTTAGAATTCCTGTGATGTGAATGTTCCTCCATTATCACTAACCAGTGTAACAGGTAACCCAAAACGTGGAAAAGTACTTCGTAAAATTGAAACTGTTTTTGTAGTGTTCATAGAATTTGTCATGAATATTTCTAGCCATTTGGAAAATGCATCGCAAATAACGAGGAAAAAGGTTCCTTGAAAAGGCTCTGCAAAATCAATATGTTTTCTTTGCCACGGCTCCTTTGGTGATTCCCAACAATGAGGTGGAATGTTACCTTTGTCGTGTAACATAGACTGACAACTAAGACATCTCTTTGCCATTTCTTCGATTTCTACGACTATTCTTGGCCATCAAACAAATGAACGAGCAAGTGCTTTCATTCTCACTATTCCAGTACGTGCTTCATGTAGTTCGTTCAAGACTCTTAGTCGCAATGTTTCAGGTATAATAATGCGTGACTCCTTCATAACCGTACATTCGTTTAAAGAAAATTCCATATCTTTTCCTTTGAATCCCTCTTCTTCAATTTTGACGCCAGTTTGTAGGCATATGTAGACATTTTTTAGAATTGGATCTTCTTGTGTCGCTTTTGCAATTCCTCTGTGTGTAACTGGTAAAGGAAGAAATTGTTGTAACTGATGTATTGTTACCCCATCCATTGTTTGCTTGAACTTTTCTGAAATGTTCATGGGTAACCTAGATAATGCGTCCGCATTTGAATGTTTGTCAGTGGCTCTGTAAACAATATCGTAGTCAAAACCTTGCAAAAATTGTGCATAATGCAACATCCTGATACCTACCATACTGGGAAGGCTCTTGTTAGGGTGAAATATCGAAACTAGTGGTTGATGATCAGTAATCAATTTGAATTTATGTCCATAGCAATATTGAAAGAATTTATTACATCCCCAAAAAATTGAAGTCGCTTATTTATCTATTTGACTATAATTCTGTTCAGCCCTCGTCAAACTTCTCGAAGCAAAAGCAATTGGATGTTCATTGCCATCTGGAAAAATATGTGATAATACTGCTCCCAAACCTTTAGGACTAGCATCGGTGGCTAAAACCAATGGTAATTTAGGATCGTATGCGCAAAGAATCTGATCAGATGTGATTTCTCTTTTTATCAAACTAAAAGCATTTCCACAAGCTGACGTCCATCTGAAGGGTGTATTCTTTTGTAGAAGGGTATATAGAGAATGTAATTTCGAGGATAGATTTTTTAAAAATCTTCCATAGTATGTAACTAAACCTAACCAACTTTTCAATTCAGTAACGTTTGTTGGTTCTGGAGCATTTTTGATCGCTGTAATTTTCTTTTAAGTTTTTTCTAAGCCTCTGCTTGTAATTTTGTACCCCAAATAGGTGATGGATTCTTCAAAGAATTTGCACTTTTCTTGTTTTATGTGTAATCCAGCTTTCTGTAGACGTTGCAGAACTATTCTTAATCGATCAACATTTTCCTGTAACGTAGCTCCTTGTATTTTGATATCACCCAAAAATACACAAACTCCAGGTATCTCACTCAATAAATTTGTAATATATCGTTGCCATATAGCTGGAGCAACTTTGGTACCAAACATTAATCTATTTATTTTCTAGTCTCCTTTTTCAGTAGATATAGCCTGTATCTTTGCACTTTCTTCATTCATTGGCAAATGTAAGTAAGCTTCTCGTATGTCTAACGTAGTGAAGATTTTTCCTCCATGCATCGTCGTAGCAAAAATGTCTTCTATGTTTGGAATTGGAAATTTATCATTCATTAGAACTTTGTTTAATTCAACTTTAAAATCTGCGCAAAGCCTAATATAACCCTCACTTTTCATAACGGGAACTACCGGCGTACCCCATTCACTGTATTGCATTTTAGACACTCCTATTTTTTCCAATCTGTCAATTTCATTTTCAACCTTTTCTCTCAATGCATAAGGAACTCTTCTCGCAGGTACATAAATAGGTTTAGTGTTTTCGGGTATGAACAGTTTTGCTTCATAATTTAGGATTTTTCCAGGTCCAGGTTTGAACACTTTCGGAAAATCTGCTTTCAACTTCGTTAAAATCTGTAATTTTAGATTTTCTAGAATATTTTCTCTCTGTAACTGACATATCTCAGGTAAACCGATTTTAATCTTATGCATCCATTCTCTACCAAAAATTGGTTCAACTTTCCCTGGCAGCACGTATAAATTTAATGATTCGGTTTGATCTTCAAACTTAACTTGGAAAGTTGAATAACCTACTGGTCTTATTACTTCTCCAGTATACGTTCTTAAAGGTAAGTTTGTTTGTTGAAGTGATTTTGTAGGAAATTTGTCGATGAATAGATCATGTGAAATTGAAGAAACTGCTGCCCCTGTGTCGTACTCAAATTTGATTATTTTTCCATCAAGTTCCATATTAACTAAAATCTTGTCTGGTTTCCTTAGCGATTCAGGTAGAGTCTCATTGTGAAGTATGTTCATGAAACATAAATCTTCGTATTGAACATTATTTTCTGTTTCTTCTAGTTCTTCTTGTACTTGATGAACTGTTCCTTTTTGAAATTTTTTCATACAAACATAACTCAAATGTCCAAATTTGAAACATTTGGAATTCTTATGTCTACAGGTATGTGTTTTGTCTCCATAACGATAACACTGTCTTACCGAATTTCTGTACGAGACATCTGACCTTTGAACATTTTTCTGAGATGGTTTGATTTGATTTTGAAATGTACTAGTGCTTTCTTTTGAGTCTTTATGAGCCAACTCCAAAGCAAGTGCTGTATCAACACAATTTTTAAATTTATTGTCAGGTTCTTTGTGTTCTATCAATCTTTCGATAGGATTTGAGTTTCTCAAACCACTAATAAACTGCAGTCGCAAATGCGCATCGGATGTTGAAGCCTTGCAAGTGTCACAAATAAACTTACAATTTGCAGAGAGCTTTTTTAATTCAATTAGGTAATTTGCAATAGTTTCTCCTTCATGTTGGACACGTTTTGTAAATCGATTTTGTTCTGCAATAGTACTTGAAGTAGGACTGAGATGATTTTGTATTAAATCTACCAATGTGCTGTACGATTTAGTTTTAGGATCCTCTGGACAAGTTAAAGAATATAGAAATTGTAGAGTTTTAGTACCTTTTGTATGCAATAACCATTATTTCTTTTTGTTCTCAACATATTCTGGAGTACCCTTAAAATCTTTCATTGAGAAAAAATTATCTAACCTTTTTGTAAATATTTCTCTTCAAAAAAAGGTTCCAAGACAATATTTTCATGCAAGTTTCCATTGGTGCTTTGGTTACCTTGTAATACCTTTGTGAGGGTTGTAATTAATTGTTCAGCATTCATTGTAGAGGGTCTCTTTCGAATCCTCGTCGCCAATTGTTATGTATTAACTTTAGTTCCGTGTTTCGTATTTAAAGTGACTGACATGAAATAAGGATTTTTAATGAAAAGACTGACATAAGTAATAATAATCTAAATTACATAGTGAACACAACAACTTGCACCATACGTGCTGTAAATAGTATCGTAAATAGCAAGTGTATCAACCATTGCAGTATTATTAATAGTTTTGTTTATACGTTTTTTGGAGGCAGCCTTAACTTTGATAACTCATCACGGCTTCTGAAATATTTCTTACAGTTCTTTTGCAGTTTTTTAATAACTCGCAGATAAAAGAATCTAAACATTAAATGAACACAATGATATACTCGGGGGTAATATCCCTAGTGCATTTAATTTTTCCGGAAAAATTCGGAAAAACGAGTTTCTAAGTAATTTGTTTTAACAAATAGCATGAGCGAGAGTGGTTTTAAAAATCCGAGTCGAAGACGAGGATTTTTCTACTTTCGCGAATGCTATTTGTTGAAACAGATTACTTAGAAACGAGTGTTCCAATTTTTCCACAGGAAAAATTAGATGCACGAGGGATATTTGGTAAGATTATTTCCTGAGTTAAATAAACATTTTTTTTTTATTAAAATAATAAGAACAATAATTAATTACAACTTGTCAAACTTGCATGAAATTTTTTCGATTTTTTTTCCGGAAAAACTGCTGCTAAGATGACAGTTGTTAAGTAATTTTTCCACTTAAAATTTATATTTGACATACCAATTCTTGATAGCGATTGGTCAAAATTAATAGGAAGGAAATAATAAAAAAAATAACCTAAAGCAAGAGTAGACATCAAATTAAACACGCTTAATCATTTTAATCGCAGCAACAGCGCGCATTTTTGCTAACATATTGTTGCGAGGTCACCAACTCCAAGCCGGCCCTGTCTCTCGACTATAAATTTTAGCGAATGCGGCCCCCCTGTTCGAGAACATTCCAGACAAATCGCTCTGCTCACGCATAGGACGAGCGCGGAAACTACTGGAATTTTCGAGAGTATAATATATATATATATATATATTTATATATACGCGGGTTTTTGAGTGAGTTAACAGTTAGTTGAGAATTAGTGAAACGGACAGTAAAGAGTTAATTTTTATTCATTCGGTTATTTAACGTCGGTCTATTTCTGCGCAACTTAGGCTAATCACCGACGCCGGGAGCACTCTACCCCTAACCGGAAATTTTGCCGAATCCACTAGTGTTCCAATCAGTGGTAGGGATCTTTATCGAGCCCAACATCCATGGACTCGGGACCTCGGTTTTACGTCTCATCCGAAAGACAGCATATCTCCATTATACCTCGTGCTCATTGGTATAATGCCTGCGAGCTGTGATATGCTACTGACCCTAGTAATCTAAAGTGATTCGCTGCAGGCTGTACGGGCTCTACGACGGTGTTTCCCCAGTGGTCACCCATCCAAGTACTAACCATGCTCGACCTTGCTTGGTTGTCATTATCGCTTCAGAAGCGTTCCACTACAAAGCTGTGCCGACGCCCGTAAAGAGTTAGTTCACAGACAGTTTACAGAAGTTCTTAGTAATCGGACAGTGAATGGAATAGTGAAGATAAATAGTGTAATATTCAAGTGGTAAAAATAAATTAGGACTATTATACCGAGTTTTTAATAAATTAAAAGACATTAAGTAAAGTGTGTATATAAAATAAGTTTAATACAGTGTGTATTTCTTCAAATAAATAAATAGTAATTAGCCATAGTCGTGTGTATAATTTTATCCCACAAATAAAAACTATTTAAATAAACAACAAAAACATTACATTGGTGTCGGGTAATATAAATAAATAATTACGTAAAAATGGTTAAGAGACTAAGTGAGCTGAAAGTGACGGAACTAAAAGCAAAATTGGAAAATCGCGAGTTGGAAACGCCCGGAAAAAACAGTGAGTTAGTCAGATGATTGAAAATAGCACTGGAAATTGACGGCTTGGATCCGGATACATTTTTATTCAACAACGAGGCTTCCACCTTAATCTCGTCAATGTCTGCTAATATTTCCGCTAATATGGGCAAGAAAATTTCTACTATAGATGAGAAGATTTTTACTATGGATGAGAAGATTTTTCCGTTATGAAGGACGATATTTCTACCATTAAGAACGATATTTCTGCCGATATCTTATCAATGAAAAATGAAATAACCGCCGATGTCGAAAATAAAGTTTCGTCCCTAAAATCAGATATTGAGAATAAGATCACAACGATGAACGAGAAAATAGAGAATAAAATAACAACAATGGATAAGAAAATCCAGGAGTTAGAGAGGAAAATGGCAGATTCAAGAACACAAGACACGCAAACAGAAGAAAAAAAAATCAAACAAATAAAACTATGCAAGTCAGAAGAACACCCCAAGACAGAAGATATTGGCAGTTTTGCCCGAGTCAAGGCCCCCAACGTTTGATGGAAAGATGTCATGGACCAATTATGTTAAACAGTTTGAAGCAGCCGCTACAGCCAATAATTGGTCCGATAAGGAGAAGGCAGTGAACTTAACCAACGCGCTTCGGGGAGATGCCTTAGATGTGCTTCAGACGATATCCCTTGAAGAAACGGATGACTTCGAGCAGCTGAAGAAGAGGTTGGACATGAGATATGGTCACGAACATCTAGAACACTTGTACCAATCCTAGATGAAGAACCGAAGACAGAAACGTGACGAAACTCTTCAAGATTATGAAGTGGAGATCGCCCGACTAGTTCGATTTGCTTATCCATCAGCACCGGAGAACATGATGGAATGTCTGGACATCCAGGCCTTAATTGATGGCTTGCGTGACCCTGATATGCAGGGGACGCTTCGTTCAGCCCATCCCAAAATGTTGGTCGGCATTAACTGCTGCTCTTGAATATGAATCAGCCACGACGGCTTCAGGGTGTATTCAAGTTAGGACCATTCAAGAAGAAGGTGACGAAGATAGATTTGTCCAGATCGTCAACTTGATAAAAAGGATGGTAGACAAGAAGCCGAAGAAGATTAGATGCTGGAATTGTAGCGAGCTAGGGCATGTACGCAGTTCGTGTAAGCGCCCTAGGATTTCAGCAAACCAAGTACCACCGACCAAGGATCGTTCCAAAGACCCTCTCATCGAACATCGGGCTGGCGTGAGTCACCGAAATGCCGACTCCCTGTCTAGATGGCCGCGCCCAGCAGACTGTTACCACTGCAACAAGGCGGAATCTAAGGAAGCTACTGTTTTAACTACAGTAGTCAATGAAGAATGGTTACCCACCACGATCAGAGAAGATCGGGAGAATGCTCCCCACCTGAAGATGGGAGAAAGAAAATCGGCGACCTACCCGGCAAGAAGTGTCAAGATTTTCACCGACAGTCGAGGCATATTGGGCTCAGTGGGACTACCTTGTCCAGGAAGAAGGCCTATTGAAACGAATCCTTGAAAACGATGATGGTTCCGAAAACAGAAGACAGTTAGTTATCCCGAGAACAAGAGTAGCCGAGGCATTGAGGAAGTTACACGACAGTCCATCAGGAGGTCATCTGGGAGTGAAGAAAATCCTTCAGCGAGTCCTTGAAAGGTTTTACTGGACGAACAGCTCCAACGATGTGAAGGACTGGTGTAAGAAGTGTACGTCTTGTGCTACGAGTAATGGACCACATCGCAAGAGAAAGGCACCTATAAAACTGTATAATGTTGGATGGATTATTTCACAAAGTGGGTGGAAGTTTACGCGATGCCGAATCAAGAAGCCACAACTGTCGTTCAAAGCGATCAGGGAAGGAATTTCGAAAGCCATGTATTCCAGGAAATTTGTGACAAGCTGGGAATGAAGAAGACCAGGACAACGGCGTTGCATCCACAGTCAGATGGAATGGTCGAGAGAATGGACTATTGGAAAATACCTGTCCAAAGTAGTTTCCAGCCACCAGAAAAATTGGGACCAATATATTTCCCTATTTGCATTGGCTTATCGATCCGCCATCAATGAGTCCACAGGTCAAACAGCTGCGAAAATCCTATTTGGACGCGAAATGAGGCTCCTTGTGACCTGGAATTTGGTTGTCGACCTGGAGAAGATCTAGCTGGAGAAGATTACGTGATCCAGTTGAGAAAAAGAATGGACGATGTGCACGAATTGGTCCGAACGAATCTTCAAGTTGCCAGTGACAGAATGAAAAAACGGTACGACACGTAGGCTACAGAAGGCAGTTTCAAAGAAGGGGACAAAGTATGGTTACACAACCCGACAAGGAGAAAAGGCTTTTCTCCAAAATTACAAAAATCGTGGGAGGGATCAAGGAGAGGATCAATGACGTCATCTATTGCATAAGCAAGATCCCCAATGGTAAACCGAAAGTATTCCACCAAAACCGACTAGCGCCATTCGGAGGGAACCATGACATAGAGGAAGGAGTGAACCAGTGTCCAGGAATATTCTGACCCTGCCTTCGAAGAATTTATGGGAGCATATGGAGGTAACGGTAAGGCTAGATTTGGAGTCACTACAGAGCAACGACAAGACTTGTTCACGCTCCCGGAAGACTATTCACTGGCACACAACGTCCCCGCCAGTATCAAAAACGTGAGGTTTGGCAACAATCTTCAGAAAGAAGTTTGGGCAACTAGAAAAACTTATTGAACATATTCCAACCCCTGGCATGACACTGAGACTCAAACACAATTCACGGTTCACCTTCTACCTGGTAACAAAGAACTAATTTCAATATCGATCCACCTACCGGAATGAGTGGGAAGCAATACGAAGCCTTCGAAACAAATTAGAACTATTATACCGAGTGTAAATAAATGAGTAGACATTGAGTAAAGTGTGTATATAAAATAAGTTTAATACAGTATGTATTAATGATGAAATAAAACAATTTAATTTGTTTAAATCTTCATTATTTACACAACAAAATAAATTGTATTATTTCATCATTAGTATGGATCTTCATCAAGTAAAAGCCTCATCTAATCAACAGTATGTATTTCTTTAAATAAATAAATAGTAATTAGCCATAGTAGTGTGTATAATTTGATCCCACAATTAAAATTATTCAAATAAATAAAAAAACATTACAATATAAATTTTTTAGCTCGACTGACGTTAGTTTGAATTTGATATTCAATTATCCAACGAGTTGCATTTGATATGGAATTAAATACAAAACGTTTGTTTGGAAATACTTTTATTTTTTTTATTAACATGCGACCTACAAATTTCAATATTTACTTATTTTACAGTGACAAAACGTACTGATTGACAGCAGCAAACAAATGAACTGAGTCAAACCGGTTAGATCACTCAACGGTCAAACGTACTGCGTGATTTCGACTCTTAGATGACGTGCAAGTACTTTTATACTGAATAAAGAGTATATAATGTTATATATTCGAAATAAGGAGAAAAGGGGCTTCTCTAAAATATACTAATATATGGGATATTCCATTTAAAACAAACATATATTTATTTCGTATCACGTGACCAATATATGGAACTTATTTTTCATCAGGTTTTAACAAAATAGAGGTAAAGCCCCACAACAGTATAAAAAAGTTTTATTTTATTCCCAATAACAACAGAGTTACAGGGGAGGTCAATATTTACAGTGAATAAACCTGTACCTACACTTTATTTTTTTTTCAATTTATCGTGTATGAGACAGCTATGGCCATTAGCACGAGTTACAAGACAGAAAGAGTTACTTTACATAATATACACTGTGTCCGTAAAGTATGGAACAAATTCATTTTTAGCTAAACAGACCATTTTAAGAAATAATCCTTAAACACGTCGATTTTTGATTTTAATTTACCGTATTTTAAAATAATAATCTAATATACAGGGTGAATTACTTTCGAGTAATGACGTCACCGTCATTTTTTTTAAATGGAACACCCCCATTTTGTTTCAATTTTCGGATTACTCTAGCTGAGCTGATTCCAAAAATGTATCACATGTTGATTCCAATTGGTACAGGGTGAACAAAAATACAATAGTTTTGTGTGTGCTCATAAAGTAACGCGTAACATTCTTTATTAGTTAAATTAACAATATTATCAAAAATACTTATGAAATACATGACTTTATAAATGTTCGAACTGCAGCCCTTGCTGTATTTGACAGTAACCCAAACGGTGTACAAATTCTTGTTGAACCTTGTTTATTGTGTCTTGAGAAATATTGTTTATTGCTGTCCGAATTCTCTCTTTTAATTCTTGAATATTTGCTGGTTTCGTTTGATACACAACATTCTTCAGATGGCCCCACATAAAATAATCCAAAGGATTGAAATCTGGTGACCTCGCTGGCCATTCAATAGGTCCACGTCTACCAATCCACCTGTTCGGAAAAATTTCATCTAGGTACCTTCTACGGACACAGTGTATATAATAAAGACTGAAAGCTTAAACTAATACAAATATGACATGTTAGCAAGCGAAGATATTTTTTTTACATTAAACTCTGTTTACAAGTTGTTCTTCTTCTAGGAACATGATCACTTTGCGTACTTGATTTGCACTATTTAGGGTCACTTTGTCTTTTGGTTTTATGCCAAGTTGTAGTCGTCTTGTGGCGAAATATGGATATTCAACGAGAATATGCTTGACGCAGAGCTTTACGTGGCAATACTGACAATTCGGCTGAGGCTGAGGTGACCATTTTATTTTGAACTGACGTTCAATTTAAAATGAGTGACGCGTTTCGCTACACAGTAGCTTTTTCAAACTAGTGAAGATACAATGAAAAACTTTTAATTCATAAAGTGCCCTAATACGGAATTCTAAGATAAAAAAAAATTAGCTTTTAAGTCATTTAAGATTCACTGTGGCAGTAGCTGTGCAGGTGGCTTCTTTAGCAAGGGAATCAGCTTTTTCGTTTCCAATAATCTCAACGTGGGAGGGAACCCATGTTATTGTGACTGTTGTATTTTGTCTTCGTAGTTGTTGATATATGTCATGTATATTTTGGATATGGGGATGGTGAGTAAATGTATTCTTAAAGGAATGGATGGAGGATAATGAGTCTGTGCATATGGCTATGTGTTTATTTGCAAGTTGTTGGACATGTTTGAAGGCTTGTAAGATAGCGAATAGCTCACATGTATGAACGCTACAAGTAGAGGATATTTTATATAGTCCGATCGATCCTTGTATCGTGGTTACGGAACACCCAACTCCTAATTCTGTCTTTGATGCATCCGTAAATAAGACCATGTTATATTCTTTATTATTCAGCAACTCAAGGAAAGCTGTTCGAATAACATCAGTATTGGTTTCTTCTTTGTTAAATTTGCAGAGCGAAACATCGTATTGTGGGAGAAATTTGGTCCATGGAGGAGTATTGGAGAGACGGCGAGTTCGAGTATGGGATAGTTTTACGTCTTGAATTAGTGGCTGTATAAGTTGAGGAATGGAATGTATAATGTTATATGGCGGGTTGAGATGGAGCTGATATGATGTTAATATAGAATATACTGGATTAGAGGGATTGGAGGAAATCGCGGCAGTATAGTTGAGTAGGAGGCATTATCGTCTGAGCCAGAGTGGGGATTCATTAGCTTCACAGTAGAGACTTTCAGCCGGGCTTAACCGAAATGCACCAAGACATAAGCGGATGGCGGTATTGGGTACTTTGTCGAGGGAGAGTAAAATAGTTTTAGTTGCAGACATGTGAATGAAACTTCCATAATCAAGTTTGGAACGAATGAGGGTTCTATATACTTTTAGCAATGTAGTTTCATCTGCGCCCCAATGACAATGTGAGATCGTTTTAATGATATTCTGTCGCTTAAGACATATTCCTTTAATTTCCTGTGTATGTTGTCTCCAGGATAATTTGGAGTCAAATAACATTCCCAGGATTTGACAATCATCTACGACAGGTAATTGAAAGTTGTTGACTGTGATTCTAGGAATATAAGTTTGCGCTCTCCTACTGAATTTGATAACTTTCGATTTAGCATGTGAGAGGGTAAGTCCTAAAGTGGTAATTTTGTTTTGTAGGCCATTCACTGCTTGCTGAAGTATTTTGCAAGTAGTGGCATTGGTTTTGCCATGACCGTAAATTATTAGGTCATCTGCGTATAGAGAGAATTTGACCGGATTGGCGCATAACTTGTTAATGGTGAGGATGAACAGGGATGTATTTAAAACTGAGCCTTGGGGAACTCCATCTTGTTGGGTATATGAAGAATAAATGGTGTTATTGACAGAAACCCTAAAAGTCCTAGATGTTAAAAGACTTTTTATAAATGCATATACGTTACCAGTTAGATTGTGCATTGTGAGTTTTTCAAGAATTGCCTTTCTAGAAATAGATGTCGAAGAATAAAAATATATTATTCTACGCTTCACAACTAGTGAAGGCTACATGCCCGGGAAGTAGTTGTTTCTTCTTCGTTGAACGGTCACTGTTTTTGAAAAATATTTTTCAAAACTAGTTGTGAAGCGTAGAATAATATATTTTTATTATTCGACATCTATTGTTAAAACGCTTTACTAAATACGACAATTTTACAGGGAACTGTATTAATTCACTTTCTAGAAATGTTATCAAATGCTCCATTCATGCTAAAGATAGCGGCCATTACATCTTGTCTTTTATTAATTGCTCTGGAAATGTGGGCTTGTAGTAGTACAATATTAGCTCTAGTAGTGCGCTGTCGTTGGAAACCGGATTGTTCCTTTTGAATTATATAGTGATTTTCAAAAAACCATAAAAGACGTCTATTAATAATTTTTTCCATTAATTTGCACATAGTGCATGTAAGTGAAATCGGTCTGTAAGATTGGGGCAAGATAGGAGACTGATTCGGTTTAAGTACCGGAATAAGTATAGACTTGCGCCATTGAGAAGGGAAGTTTTGTGTCGTCCATATATAATTGTATACATTCAGGAGCTTAGTAAGGCAGTAGATGGATAAGTGTTTAAGGAAACTATAGGGAATAACATCAGGACCAGCAGCAGTGTTTTTGCATTTGGCTAAGGCAGATGTTAGTTCGCATATGGTGAAACGAGAATTAATGTGCTTGACATCTTCAGATAATAGTAGAAAGTTACTAGAAGGTGTTTCGTGAGAAGGTGAAATCTTGATATTTGTATTATTCCCTGAACTTTGCTTCGAAATAACTTGCAAGAGTATTGCAAATATGTTCATGTGATCCAAAATCCGAGCCGTTTGAAATGAGACGGGTAATTTTGTTATTAGTTTTGTGACCCTGAATTTGTCGAATTTTCTTCCATAGTTGACTGGGGTTGGAGTTTTCGTTTATAGTTGATACGTAATGTTTACAAGATGATTTCTTACTCTGCTTTACTACGTATTTCGCTGTAGCCTTAAGTCTTTTGTAGTTAATAAGATTTTCGGGGCTTTTGTTTTTCAAATATTGATTCAGTGCTCTTTTGGATTGGCGTGTTGCGTCATCACAAGAGGAGTTCCACCAAGGGACTGCTTTATGATTTGACGAAAAGGTTATTTTACCAATGTGGATCTTGGCAGCTGAGAGAATTGAATCTGTTATTGATTTTATCAAGTCATCAACATTGTTGGAGGCGTGTGATTCATGTGTGAGTAAGAGAGTATCAAATGTCGTAGAATACTCAGACCAGTAACCAATAACTTTTCACAGAAACTGCTTCTTTGTGATTGTTAGATATGATTATTGGGTAGTGATTACTATCGTAAAGTCCATCAGCTGTTTTCCACGTCATAAACGGGGCTGATTTGGGATCGCTTATGCTCAAGTCTATGGCAGAAAAGGTACCGGAGGAAATATTGAAGTGTGTATTACATCCTGTATTAAGTAGACAAGAATTTGTACAGTTCAATATATTTTCAACTACCTTTCCGCGTCCAAATGCCTTTTGTGAACCCCACATGCTGTTATGGGCGTTAAAGTCTCCTGTGAGGATAAACGGCTGGGGGAGTTGATATATTAGATCAAGCAGCTCTTCTTCTTTTAGACAATGATGTCGAGGAATATATACGGAGCATATAGTTAGCTTATTGGGGCAATAAGCTGTTATGACAACTGCCTCAAGGTTTGTTGTCAAAGGAAGTAGTGTTGAATATATTGCGTTGGAGGCGAATATTGATGAACCTCCGCTGGCTCTTATGCAGTTATTTGTAATAAAATGATACCCTCCAAATAATTTTGTTCGTGGGATATTAGTTGTTTTAAAATTGGTCTCCTGTAGACAAAGGAAATATGGTCGGTAAACTGAGGTTAGATGGTGAATTTGTTCTAGGCGCGGATAATATCCGTCGCAGTTCCATTGTAAAATACTGAATTTTAAAATTAGGAAAAAGAAATGTGTTGAATAGAAGATATATTAAAATAAATCGGAATCATCCCGATTGGAGTCGGTCAAATTGATGGACGATAGACTTGCAAGTTCAGCAGCATCATTGGGGTTTATTGAGAGTTCTAGTTTTTTCTGCAATCTAGTAATCCGATTTTTAAGAGATCTATCAGATAGACCTGGGTATATTTGTAGAAGGTCTTCAAGGAATGATTTAATATTAGTGGTAAAATTATAGGCTTCTTTTAGGGGATCACTACCTCCTAAAGAATTTTCCAGGGAGGCTATTAACTGTATGGACGATACTGAAAATTTTTTAGGATCGGAACCAATTAATTTTCCAATTTTGGATTGATTAGAAGGACCTATTTAACAGACGTCTTTGTTTTCCGTTTTGGATTTCTTTATAGGGGCTGAAATTGGTCTTACAAAGGCTCCAGACTGGAAGTTGGAGTATTTTCAAGATTGAATATTGGACGACTAGTAGTAATCTGTACAGGAGGTGATTCAAGGCTGGTGTCCGTGTAGCGTGTTCTCTTAATGCTGGGTGTTAAGTTAAGTTGGGTGTTAAGTCATCTGTTATTTGAGGTTGTCCTGTAGTTTTTGTTGTAATGGTAGATGCATTATCAGCAGGATGCTCTTCGGATGGAGTATGTTGAGGAGATGATATATCAGAAGATATGTCTTGGTTTTCGTGACTTAAGGTGGAAGGTGTAGGAGGGTTGCAGGATATATCTTGCGGATTTGGGCAGTAATCTGCGGTGTGTCCAGCTTGCTTACAAAGGAAGTTTATCCGAAGTAATAAAGATTCTGTAGTTCGTGGTTTCATGTAGGATTACAATTGAAGTTTGTATTTCAAATTATTATCTATCAGGTATTAGGTACATAGATAGATCGTCGGAAACTGTAAATGTGTGCATATTCATCTTCTGGGGAACCACATCGAATGAAGCAAATTGGGGAGGCCAGTTGTAGCCCAAGTTCATTCTTAAGTGCCTGTTCGATGAGTGAGTTGTTAGGGATAGGGGGAGAAACATTGGAAAGTAGCAATCTTTCAGCCGGTATGATAAGTCTACGAATTGGTATGATTTGTTGTTTGATGGTAACAAAACGATGATCTTTTTTAAGATTATCTATCACGGACACAGAAGATAGATAGATACATATACGGTGATTGGAAATGCGTGATGCAAAAGTAATCCCTTTCGGTGTTACGATTTCGCCGATTGCCTTAATGTAGTCAAAAAGGACGACGTCTGGAAGTGCGTTCATTACAATAGCTTTATTTCTGCTTGGAAATGTTGTAGGTGCTTGCGGCTACGTTACTGAATTTTTAGTGAATGCTACGAAGCTAGGTCCAGCTGGTTGTGGTTGGTTTATTGTGGTTGTCATTTTTTTAAATATTTTGGATACATAAATATTAAGTGAATTTGGACAGAAAGAGTATTTATTTAATCGTTACTATACGGTAATTATAAAGCGACTTACCGCTTGAAAAACAACACACATAAAACTAACGCGTATTTAATAGTATTCACCCAAAAGATGCTGAGACAACACTATATGTGTTTACTCGTTGAAAGCTTATTTCGGAATGCACACTGTATTTAAAATTATTATTTATATCATTTAAAACCATTATTAATTGAAATTACTTAATTATTCATCTCAATTGAACACAAAATTAACCTTATGTCATGTTTAGTAAGCAGCTAAACATATCCAAGCACCAGCGTTTTTTTTTGTCAAGTCGGGATTTTAGAACTTGCTGGATTCTTTCGTCGAAAGCGGGACCTAGTAAAAAAACGTAGGTATATGATCAGAAGTTTTTAAATATTTATCAATTATTTCTGGCATCCGACCTTTTTAAATTCATCTGGGAAAAAAACGCGTACAGGAAAGCAGTTTGATGTTGGGATACTTAATATGAAAAACAATAGTTTAAACATATTCCTGGTATATTTTTTTGGAAACTGTTGAAAGAAGTGGTGCCATTTCTGTGGTGGCAGTGGTGTCGAGTTTTCCCCGGAAAGCGGGACTGAGCGTCCCGCCAAAATCGGGACGTCGGGCAACGCTGCCAAGCACGCTGCTAAATATTTAGAACGTTACTAGCGTTAGCAGGATAGGTTATTTTGTGATTTTCAACTAGTAGAGTATTAACGTTGACTATGAATAAGGTTGATAATATTTATTAATGTATAACTGGAATTAACACATATTCTAATAATTATTATATTAGTAAATCAAATATCCTTTCACCGTATATGTTTAAGATCAAATTCTAATTTGTTTCAGCCTATCAACCTCTACTGCAAGTGCTGCTAATAAACAAATTGATAATGAGAATGTAATTAAACAGATCAAATCTCGTAATCACCCAGACAACAAATGAACTTTTCTCATATTTGCGAATCTGATAAAATTGTTCTAGAATACATAAATCTATCTTCAAATAAAAATATCACATATCTACCTCTTGGAAATGCTTTCTGAATTACCTTTTAAAAATATAATAATATAAATAAATCAATAAATATATAATTCCACACCAAATCTTATGAAATTGTTTTATTAAAAGGATACACATTAGTTACACAAGATATATTGTTATACTATTTTTTTTCAAATAATTTGACATAAAAATTGTCAAATAGAAATCTTCCAAAATTCTGAGTCTCTCAGACAGGCCCATTCTAACTCGCTGCATCCAGAATGCGTATCTCGGATTGCTTGGCAGTATGTACCCCATATTAACTCAATAGGATTTAAAATAAACTGGTAGGGAGGAAGAAGTAATACTTTGTGACCATACTGTCCTAATCATCCACAATTTATTTGATGGGAGTTTGTTTCTAAAAAAAACGTTCATTAATACAGTCAGAGCTCGTTTATTAGAAAAAGTCAACACCTTGTATCTTATTAATGACAAAACGTATCATACATGTTTATAGGAACTTTTCGTCTTGGAATCGATGACGAATCTCTCAGTATTTCTGAAAGTTTTCAGCACCAAGATATTTTTCAATAAAATTCAGAAGTGCAATTGATTTTAATTAATAACTCAAAAAATATACATTTTGGACATAAAGGATGCTCCACCAAGTACCATAATCCAGCGTAGAATCTAAATATGATTAGTATATAGGGTACCCTATGTAAAATAACAAGTTGCCATATATTTCCGTTATAACTGGTATGGTGTATTTTTCAAAATATTTACAAATTATCATGAATATTGTATGGGTAGTTTTTGATGTTGAGATAGTATTATTGACACACCCTATATATTTATGGTGGTATGTGTTACGACCATCACATTCAACCGGTGGAAATATTTGCTTGGCATTAAAACTGAATATATCGTCATCAAGTTAAACATTAAATCATATTTAAACAGTTTTCGTCGACGCCGCAACGTAGAGGATGGAAATGATTTTTTAATAATTTATGTCCTTTGCAAAACATACAGTAGTATACAATTTCGTTTCCCTTTGATCACGACGGCGCTTTGGAACTGCAAACATTCCAAAACACGAATGTAAATAATTGCGAATCTATTTCATCATCAGACACTCAAATTCGATTTCGTTGTTGTTTGCTGGAGAGAACTACACTTTAAAAATTTTCATTGCAAACGGTGGAATATACTCGTACAAGATATTAATTTAGAATTTCATCCAGTTCACTCGATTTTAGTGAAGCTTGAGTAAAAATTTGCTGGTTATTTTTGGTTTGACTGTTTTTCACTGGCAAAATAACATCTTTTCTACTGACAAACAAGTTACCTGCAATCGCCTTGACAAAATTCACTTGTGATTTTTACAGCGACAAAATTTTAATTTTTTCAAGGTGCGTTGATCAAAGAAAATTAAAATTATTGCTTTTCGGCAATTTCGGCAATATTTGATAAAATCACTCGTCTCGCGGCTCGTGATTTTGTCAAAAATGTCATTCACGAGATTGCCAAGCAACAAACTTTCACACCTCTCGAAAATTTTGCCGACAAAATTGACAAAAATGATAATTTTTGACACTTTGAAATCAGTAATACAAAAAATTCAATAATGGCGATTAATAATAACTTGGTTAACATAGTTTGAAGTTCCGTGCTATTTAAAATCATTTTAAACGACCTCCAAAGCGCGTTGCCCTTAGTTCTTTGTGACATTTTGTTATCTCGAGGTTCAGAGATGAAACCCATAAATTCATCATAGAGGTGTGGTCACCACACGACTTCCATTTAAAGATTTATAAATAAACTTCGTTAATTCAAAATGTCAAATTTTTTTGAAATTTAGAAAGATAGAAAGGACATTGAGAATTAACTTTGAGCATTTTTATTTCTATACATTTTTTCCAAAAAACTAATGGTTTTCCTCAAAAAAAATTCTATATCAAATATCCTGTGAATATGTGAATATTATTATTTAGGCCACAAACATGTCTGTTCGAGACAAGTGCTGGATTATGACACTTCTATAACTGTTTCACTATATTTTTTCAATCGCGCTAGCTGTCGATGGGTGGCCGAAAGAATCGTCGCCTTTTTTTAATCCAAACGCGCCCGGGCATACGCAGTGTGTTCACGTTTGACGTTTGACACGTAAAGTACCAGACGTGTACCTGCGGCGTACCTGATGTGTACCGGAGAAATCTAACCCTTGTATGTGATTTTGATACACCTTGTATATTATGGTACCTACACACTGTATATTTTTGTTGATGCAATGATATTTCTCAAATGGTCCATTATGAGATGGACCTGCACGCTGACAACGAGAAAACATCTCGACAAATTAAAAGTGTAGATAGGGAAAAAATTTGAAAATACAGAATAATATTTAATACCGACAACAAGATCACTATAGAAACACTGGATATTGAAATACCAAAGAACGATGTGGTTTAATTTCCATCAAAAACAAACTAAATAATCCGAGGAAAAGTTTTTTTCGAGATCTAAATGAACTTTTTGCATTTTTTCCTTTTCCTACAAATATTTTCCGTAAAAAAAATAAGACTCAGCTCATAAAAACGTCACCAAAATTTTACCTTCTTAGACCTCCTATCCCCTCCGTCATATTTTCTTTGATACTCTCCCTATCAATATTGCTTCACGAATGATAGATTCCCCCTCCTGTACAGGATATAAATAGGGCAATTGAGTGAATATAACAAATTATCAAGCCATTAAAATGGATGATTTTCTATCGTAACAAAAAAATGAAATTTAAAAAAAAACGAGAGAAACATTTTCAAAATTGTTTGATGAGTTTCGAACGTCACGTTTTCTTAGACGCTTCCGACCCCTCTTGTCACAACTTGTAAAAGTAGGCCCACCACTTCTATAGGTTGTAACGGTTAGAACTACCTTAGAAATAATTATGAATAATTCAACATCATTGCCCAAACTTTATTGGGTTATGTTTACATTTTCTGACAATGTACTAGTCTCTCATAAATTCTCAAGAGGCCTTTGACCTATTAAGTCAAGTTCAATGAGCTACACAGATACTTATTAGACTAACCTTTGACCTTCTCACCTGATGCTAAGGGTTAATAGGTAGAAAAAGACCGACCTTGACCTTGTGAGGCTTGGACTGGTCCATAATTCTCCATTCTTGAGCTGGTGCTTTCAAGAGGTCACTTGCTTTGTGCTCTTTCGAAGACTTTTCGGATTCAGACCAGCTACAATCGTAACCTGTTAGGAATAATTTAGTCACACCTTAAGTGGTTATTTAAACGCATCTAGCGGATTTCCTCCTAACAGGAAAATGGATATAGTATTGAGGTAACACTCCATCCATGGTAAGTACCCACTCTTCTCTCTTATTGACCTACGCATCATGGGAGTTTCTAATTGCCGATCTCTTATTCACCGTCTCATTAACAGTCTTCGACAACATCTTCTTCACAGTCTTTTTCACAGACTTCTTGAGTTTTCTTCGTAGACCTCTTCCTAGTCTTTAACATAGCCGTATTGGTTACCGAGTAGAACCATGAGCGACAGAAAACTCACCAATAAGGGATCAGCCCTCTTCGTCCAGCTGCTACGACATATCGGATACACACCACCTGATACCTTACAAGTATGATTGTACATATCACTGTGCTTTGCCTGATGCTTGTAGGAACAGTATAATACATATAGGTGTCTCAGATAGTTTGTAGACAACACTCTCAGGGTTTATTCTTAAACTCCATCGCACAATTCGGTAGGAAGTTGAAACTTCCGATACATACCTACAATCATTCTATAAAGATAGGCCTGTCTTTATACAATGCTACAATTAAATAAATGTAACCTTTTGTGACTACAGCTCATATATATTTCATAGTGAATATTTTCAATACTAACCCCTCGGTGTAATCCTAAAGAATACTCTTGGAATCCATTCTACCATCTGGTAATAGTACATTTTTATTTTTACTGTTCAATTTAACCAATCACCTGAGACCACTTGTACATTTTAGTTTTATACATATTCATTTTATATTTTATTAGGTTAGTTTAAGATTTAACAGCGTGCTCTCGATTGTCATTTGACAGCGATAGCTAAAAGTAGGCCAACTGCGTGAGCCAAGTACGATCAGGCCTACTATACACCCAGAAAAGTGTAAGTCGTAAAACTGAGTAGCTATTTCTTATTTAGTTAACGTAAATAATTCATTGAAACCGTTAAATAATTATCTTTTTATTTTACATCGACCCCTCTCCGTTGAGAAACCGGTACGTTCCACTTAATATGATTATATTTTTCGGAAAACCTCCCTTTTGTCACCTCAACTCCAGTAAAGAGAGAAAGGGGGTGACAAAGTTTCAAACGTTCTTATGAACGATCCCTTAGTTTATAGTTTTAAAATAAGAGGGCATTGGCCAATTCTCAAATATTCTCGAATAACTTGGAAACTACCGATTTAAAAAATATATATATACAGAGTGAGTTTTAAGTATGAAACGCCTCAATTTTCTCGGATTTGGATCGCACGATTTTTATAGATTTTGGATATTATGGTGCTATTTACATTGCTGTCAGACCTTTCCTTTTCAGGAATAATAATTAACTTTGTTATTTCAAATGGATCATCCTGTATATTTTTTGCCTTTTGAAATCCTTAAGAAATACTGAATATTTTCCATGAAACGTTCCCTAATTGCCAATATTTAGGAGTTATAGCTACATTTACATTATCTTCGCCGAAGTTAAAATAATACATTTAAATGGCTATGATTGAATAAACTAGTTTAATTTGACTATTTCCCTCGTCTTAATTTCCACCAATCAAAAACGCACTATTTTGGAAACTACAAGTTTAGAGCAACTGAACCTAATCCTGAAAGTTTATAGTATTTTGTGATTAAATAAATTACCTGTTTTTCAATTTTCAAAAACCTACATATTTATTATGTAATATATAGGTAGTATGTTTTGTAAGCTAAGTGTATGCAGAATAATCACTCATGAAATAGTCTTGTCAAATACCATTCGGGCATCTAATTTTTCCTGTGAAAAAAATCGAAAAAACACAATGCAAAGTAATATTTTTTTAACAAAATGCACTCGTGAATGTGCAAAAATCCTCGTCTTCGACTCGGATTTTTGTTGCCACCAGCACTCATGCTTCTTGTTAAAATATTACTTAGCAACGTGTTTTTTCGATTGTTTTTCCGAAAAATTAAATGCCCTTAGCTTCCCTCAATGAAACAGGGACCAATTATTTTGTCGCCTATTATTCCAGCCCATACATTTAGTTTTTGTGGATATTGGGTGTGGGATACACGCATTCAACGAGGATTGTTACGTGACCAGTATCTACAATTATGACGATTTACGTTTCAATTAATAAGAGAGTAGCCTCATCGCAAAACATAACATTACTTGAAAAGTTTGGATCGTTTTGATTCTAGCATTTTTCCTCCATTATATCTGCAAACTCTTCACGTCTATCGAAATCATAATGTGACAACTCTTGAACTAATCTTATTTTGTATGGATGGAATTCATTTTCAAGTAAAATTTTCATTACGGATGTTTGCGAAATATCAAGTTCCATGGATATTTGTCTAGTCAATTAATTCATACAAGATACATTTTTGTCTTCCGGTTTATCATCAAAGGGTAGAAACTTATATGGCCAAGGTCAAACCATGTGTTTAGTTTCTTCGAAAGGAATAGATGGAATTGGCATTTCAAATTAAGATTGCAGCGCTACCGGCGGCGGACAGATGACATACTTTCTACCACATTGATATATAACCTTGCTTTTTTCCATATCGATTTTATTGTTTATTTCGTGTTTAGAGTATTTGAAGCCTGGTTTAGGCCCTTAAAACTGTGATTTGGATGACTTTTATCTTTTATTAATGTTAATTTAGATATAATAATTATTGGTGTAAGGATTAGTGTTTTTTTTTTTTTTTGGGCCGAGATGGGAAACTCATGTTCGAATGGGTCCAGGACCCAAACAGTGTTGGACTCATCCCCAAGGAGATGCCTACCAACCAAACCCACCTCAAACTCGCCGTTACCCCCGCCTCGGAATCACTACCCTAGCATACTTCGAGACGGGCGGCGGTCCCTCGCACACTCTCCGCTCACATCGTCGTCTTCTCCCTAACTTCCACTCCTACCTCCTATGCCATATCGAGTGGTTCTCTCCCCCTGACCATGCTCTCTACTACGCCACTTACCTCCATCCATTCCTCCTCCCCCCTCAACATTATCTCCACCATATTCTCCCAATACACCGCCTCCCCTAGTTTCCTCTCCAACTTCTTCAGCACTTCCTCGTTCCTCCAGCATCTGAACACATGCCCCACATCATCCTCCACTCCACACCTCTCGCACACTCCAGTCTCTCTTTTTCCAATCTTGTGGAGGTACCCTACTCTCGACCCATGTCCAGTGAACACCTGTGTCAAGAAGTAGTTCACCTCCCCGAATTTCCGAGCCATCCAATCTCTCCTATTCCCAATCGCTCCTTTTAGCGCGCCCTCATACTCCTCCCACCTTCTCTCCATTTCCTCCTCCATCCATTCTTGTACTTCCTCTCTGTTCGCACCCCTCCAGAGTTTATTCCTGGCTCTAGCCATCACGTCCAATGGGTAGCTCCTTGCCAGCACCGCTGCTGCCAGTCCACCCACTGTCCTGTACCCCTGCACTACCCTTAGCAATATACCTCTCTGCACCCGCAGGAGTGGCCTAGCCCTCGCATTCACTCCCGCTCTTTCACCCCACACCTCCGCACCGTACAGCAAACTCTGCTCTACCGTCCTACCAATGATCCTCCTCTTCCACTCTCCCGGCCCCTTCACATTACTCATCAATCTCCCCAGCCATGCTGCCCTCACTTTCCCCTTCTCTGCCGCCTTCAACATGTGTGTTCGGAAGGATAACTGACTATCCAACCACACCCCTAGGTATTTCACACACTCCTCCATGCGAATTCTCCTTCCCTTCACCATCACCCCCACTTCCCTTGTCTTGCTCCGTCCCTTCACTAGCAACATCACCGTCTTATCTTCCGCCACTTCTAGTCCGCACCGCTCTATCTTCTCCACAATCTTCCTACACATTCTCTCCGCCTTTCTTTCTATCTCCGCCTCTCCTTTTGCCGTACATACCAGACACACATCGTCCGCATACACCGTAATCTCACATCCCTCTTCACATACTATCCCACAAACCTCATCAAACACACACTTCCATAGCGTCGGTCCAAGTACCGAGCCCTGGGGCACTCCAGCCTCCTTATCATACCTCCTCCCTCTAGTGTCTACTATCACACGTCCCGTCAGGTAGTCTTCCACTAGGTTAACCAAACCCTCCCCCACTCTTAGCCTCAGCAACGCGCTCAACACTGCCCGTTTGCTGACACTGTTGAACGCGTTTCCGACGTCGAAGAACACGAGTAGGGCCAATTTCTTGTTCCTCCAGCTGCCCTCCCTAGCCCTTTCAACCAAGCCCATCACCCTGCCCAGCGCCGAGATGCATGATTTTCCCTTCGCAAACCCGTGCTGGTTTTCCCTAAAACCCCCATTCCTACCAGCTTCCTCTTCAATCCTATCCTTTATTATCCCCTCCATCAATTTACCCATACCACACAGCAGACTGATGGGCCTGTAGTCCCCCGCCCTCTTCCCCTCTCTACCCGCCTTCTTAAGTAATATCACCCTAGCCACCTTCCATCCTTCTGGAAACTCTTCCTCCCTTAGCACCCTGTTGAAAAGCTCGCAGAAGTACTCCCCATTGTCATCCAACATCCTCTTCAACATATCACCCCTCAGGCCATCTATCCCCGGGGCTTTCCTTACTTTTTTGTTCCTTCCCCCCTCTTGTACTTCCCACTTCTCCACCGGCCTTATCCCCCTCATTTTCCCCACCCCCCTAGTATCCTGGACTTCTCGAATCCTGCCTCCAACTCCTTCTCCCCCTGTGAACAATCTGCCTATAACCTCCTTCTCCCAATCTTCCTCTAGCACCTCGCTCCTATTTCCACCCATCCTCTTCACCGCTATCTCATATGCCTTTCCCCATGGATTGTTTTCCAGGTCCCCAGTAACTCTTCCCACTTCCCTCTTTTTTCCCTCTCCACCCTTCGCTCCAGTTCCTTCTTCTTCTCTTTGTATCCCCCTTTTCCCTCTATCCTACCTCTTGCCCTCAGCATCCGTCTTCGTTCTTTCTTACACTCCCTCCACAGCTCCTCTATTTCCTCATTCCACCAGTAATTAGCCCTTCGCTCACGCCCATTGCCCCTTTTTCCCTCTCTTTTACAGCCCTGTATCACATCGTACAATTCATCTACATCATGTCCAAGTCCCCTTTCTATCTCCTCTCTTACTTTCTTCCTCATATTCTCTGCCTCGGCCTTCGTCCACCTCCATCCCCACTCTCCCGATAAATCCCTTCTCCCCTTCCTTATATCCGTCTCCACATACCTATGTAAGCTCAAGCTTTCCTCATCCTCCAGCACCTTCCAACTACTCACTTTTTCCCCCAGCCATTCATCACATGCTGTTATATCAATGAATGACGAACCCCCGTCACCCCTCACGAAGGTGGGCAGTAGTCCGTCATTCAGCACCGCCAGCCCGTTGGATGTCAACACTTCCTCCAGGATCTCCCCTCTCCTATCCGTTTTCTTCCCCCCCCCCCCATGCAGTATTTTTAGCATTGAAGTCCCCTGTCACCATTCTCCTAATTATCCTCCTTTTCCCTTTTGACACCCTCAGATCGTCCTCCAATCCTGTGATGCTCCTCTCATATTCTTCCAGGCTGACATTTGGGCTTATATACACATTGTAGATCACCATGTCTCCCATTCGCACTACCACCCATCCGTTTCCTTTCCTCACTTCATCCGCCCTCAGTCCATCTCCCACCACTCTTATTCCTGCCTCTCCTGTATCATCCATAATCCATCCTTGTTTTCCCAAGGATTAGTGTTAAGGTGTTAATATTTACAGTGTTAAATAATTTAATCGTGTTTTTATAAACAAAGACAAATCGCCCAATTAAAATTAAGTTTATTGAAATTTCTGAGGTATGTTGAAGAGGCCGAAAGTTCTCGGTGTGTAGTAGAAGGAGAAGAGGTCCTCAATGCAGACGATATAATATTATATGGAAAAATTGAATGGAACTCTTCAGTGACAAAAGTATGTGCTCTATGTCTCCAGTCAAGCGCTCTACAATCCGAACCTCGTCATGTGAGTGGAGAACTCACAATTATAGATGGGTACATTAAAATTATACAAATGTTTTGTACGTGCAAAGCAGTAGCTGGTGGCCGATGTAAACTCATTTCAGCTTTTCTAATCCTTTTAACCAGGTAGGTTATTGTGAATTTACTAATTAACTTTATACAATTTTAAAAATAATTTTAGAAAAAAGTTGTCAGAGTTGGAACATGTTTCATGTGGTCATTGACAAAAGGCTCAGTTAAGGAAAAATATAAGGCCATTCCAACAGCCGAAATGCTTTGCATCAAGAAGAAGAATTCCATGATTGACTTGACTCTAGCTGATAGGGACGTGGTTTTGGAGTACTTTATTAAAAATTTACCCAACTCCACAATTGCAAAACATAGGTAAATAAATCATAAAATTTAACAAAACCCGTTTTATGTGATTTTATGTTTTTATAAAAGGGCGTACTCCTTTAAATATCTTTGTACCAACAGAGATACTGTGTCTATTCAGGACAAAATTTCATTAATTTTAAATAATGCCTGTCAATCAGTAATAATGATGGAGTTATCTTCGATGATATGTGATTTTCCATCAGTTTGTTGTGAACAAAAGTTTCACAATATCATGAATGAAGAAACCGAAGAAATGATGGGCATGTGTCAAAACTCACCTGAATGGCATAAAGCCAGACAATTTAGGATCACTGGATCAAGGTGCTATGGAATATTTACTTTCAGTAGATCTGATTGGGAAATCTAAAGTAAAAAATATTTTTGGCCCAAAAGCGTTAGCGATAAACTTACAAGGCATGGCTTGAAATATGAAAATGTTGCAAGAGATTTATTTATTGAGAACCAGTCTAAAGAAGTCCTAGAGTGTGGAATGATTTCTTTTTCCCAAAATAAATGGTTGTGATTTTCACCAGATGGTGTAGTAGTCGAAAATGGGAAACAAGTAGCATTATTAGAAATAAAATGTTTGTATTCTGGTAAGTAATGGTATGCATTGATTGATCATCCAATGTTCAGACTATATAGTTCAATCATCCATTGTGTGGAGTTATGTCAACAATGGGATATGTTATTTCATATTTTATTAAAACACCACACAATGGTTGATCGAACTATTTGTGTATTTTGAAGGTACTACTGTTAAATCATCAATGACACCAAGTTTATTCTTATGGAATTTGCTGGTGGCCACATTGTGATATAACATAAAAATCTGAAAATACAAAGACTAACTTTTGTTATGAAAACAATCAAACTGATATATGTGTACATAAATATATTTTTTTTGTTTGTAGGTTCAACATCACCCATTGAAGATGCCATTTTATCGTGTGCTTACATTGACAAAAAAGATGGTGTATATACTTTAAAAGAAAAACATCAGTATTATGGACAAATACAACTGGGGATGAGCATATTAAATGTGCAAAAATGTTTTTTGTTTTTGTATGCATCATTTATTGTTACGTCATTAACAATAGAAGTATTGTTCGATTACAATTTTAGCAAAATGATGCTAGAAAAAGCAAAATTTAATTATTATACAAAATTGCTTCATGTATTATGTGAAAGTGAAAGTAGATAATAAAACACTTCATTTAAACATAAGACATTTATTTATTTATAAAAAGCTCTACCAATGACAAAAAAGTAAGTAATCCTAGCTAAAGTAAATTAAATAAATCTTTCATCTGACAGAATAGAACTTGAAAGATTTGTAATACCACAAATAATAGTAAAGATTTCATCGATCTTGCGCACAAGGGACCACTGAAGCTTACCGCTAATTATTTTAAAGATTTTTAATCTTTGATTTGATCTTTCAATATGTACCCTTGCTGCAGCAATTTGCTGGTTAAAAACAGCCTCTTCAGGAGAAAGTTGTTTTTTCTTTCGTAAAAATGGAGGACGTATTAATTTAATTTTATACACATATGTCATCTATTAAAAACCCTTTATCAACCATAATAGAGTATTTGTTAGAACATAATTTGTTAATTAAATTGCTTTCTTCAAAAATCAATTTAACGGATGCTCGTCCACCATAAGATTGACTAATAAAGGTTATCATGCCTGCTGGAGAAACACCAGTCATAAATTTTACTGTCGTATTACCTTTATATTGAGATTAAAATTTTATGCGACAGCAAAGGCAACTAGGTTTTTGTACAAATATTTCGGTAAAATACAAAACAGTTCTACATGTTGGAAAATTTTTAAAGCACTTAGGAATATTTTTGGAAATTTCTTCACAGGATGGAAAATAAATGGCAGGCTTAAGAACTGAACTAAGTATAGGAAGCATATCGAAGAAATAGGTTCTACACAGCTGACCAGATATACCAAACAAGGTGGCAAGAGTTACATAGATTAGATTAGAATTGGAGTGGCTCTTTGTCCTATCCCACTGCGACCTTTGCAGATCTATTGTGGTCCTCCCCCATATTTAGAGCTCGATATCTAGCTTTATTCTTTTTATTAGACCTATTAGCCTGGATACCGCCTCCTTTGCGTAGCTCTCTGCCCTCGGTTTTTCTTCTCCGAATAGGTGAAACCGCACCCTTGCTAGGCCTTCGCACTCACAGAGTAAGTGCTCCGCGGTTTCGTCTTCCTGGCATAACCTACATAGGCTGTCATCTGCTAGGCCAATTGTGTGCATATGCTTAGCCTACAATGCCCTGTCAGCATTCCCACCATCATCCTCGTCGTTTCTCGACTTTGACATAGTAGATCGCGTGACAGTCTGACCGAAGGGCTTTTAAGGAATAGCTTAGCGTGCCTTTGCCCCGGAGTTTCATGCCACCAGCGCAACGCCTGGTTTTTTATCCATTGGTGGATGCTCTCCTTGGTGAGGCATTTAGCAATTCCGCAGGTTCTGGCCCTATCATGACCTCAGTCGCTCCCTGCTTGGCTAATTCATCGGCCTTTATTATTATTATTATTATTATTATTACAATAAATTATGAGCTGAGAACCGAAGTTCTATAAAGCTCATATAACAAAAATGAGATAAAAAACAAAAACAAAAAAAAAAAGTAAAAATTATCGTTATCGGTAGCACATGCTATGAATAGGCGATAGCTCATTATAAATTGAAAAATGGAAAGAAAACGGAAATAAATAAAAACAAAAAATAAAGATACATGTACAAAATTAAGAATTAAGAATGCTGAACAAATTGGTCTAACTGGTTTTTAAAAGCATTAACAGACGGTGCACAGACCACACTGCTAGGTAAATTATTCCAGTATGGAAATATTCTGTTGGAGAGAAAATTCTGTCTATTTCTAGTTTTAAACATTTCACTCTTCAACTTATATGGATGCCCCCTTAATCGAATATCAGGATTTAAAGTAAAAATGGGTGACATATTAGCACCAAACATGTTAAATATGGCTCTAAATAAAACTATCAAGTCGCCACGTTGTCTGCGTTCACGAAAATACGTTAGTTCGGCTGAATCAAGACGCTGCTCATAACTAGGTAGTATTCGGCCGTAAGGAAGTCTTGTGGCTAACCTTTGCACATTTTCAAGTCTATTATGATCAGATGTTAAAACAGGACACCATACAGGTCCGCAGTATTCCATAAGAGGACGAACGTAGGTCGTGTATAACTTGATAAATGTTGACGGTGATACTTTACCAAAAGATCTATATATTAAAAATATTTGAGAGTTACTCTTCTTGCACACTGAGAGAATATGCTCAGACCAGGACAAGTCTTTGTTTATAATAACACCGAGGTCACATTGCGATGATACGGTCTTTAACACATGGTTGTTCATGTAGTACGACAGATTCGGATTATTTTCACCTATATATAGGACGACACACTTATCTAAATTTAGCGGTAATAACCAGTCGGAACACCATTCATACACTGCACTTAAGTCTGATTGATGAGACAGGTGATTTGTTGTAGGGTTTGCATATATTTTAGCATCATCTGCGTAAAAAGAACAGTTAATTGTTATATGCTCAGGGAGATCAGCTGTATATAACAGAAATAGCAATGGTCCCAGAACAGATCCTTGCGGAACTCCACTTAAAACAGGTTTCAGCGGAGAGAATGTTGTATTGACGCGCACACAAAATTGTCTTGAGGTGAGAAAGTCAGCTATCCATCTCTTCAAATTTCCTCTGATACCATAATGTTCAATCTTATGTAGTAATCTACGCGTTGGAACCCGGTCAAAAGCCTTGGCAAAATCAAGATAAATAACGTCTGTGGGTAAACCGTTATCAAAGGCTATAGTCCAATCATTTACACACAACAAAAGATTTGTTAAAGTTGAACGTCCTTGTATGAAACCATGCTGCTGAGATGGAAGAATATGTTGTTGAAGAAGAAAATATATATAAGATATAATATAATTGATTCCATGACTTTGCAAACAATAGGAACAAGACTGATTGGCCAATAATTGTTTGGGTCAAGTTTATTGCCTTTTTTGAATATGGGAGTAACTGAGGCAGTCATCATTTCATTGCCTTTTATTCCTTGATGGCCTGGCACCCAGGCTAGGGTCACTCTATTATGACTACCTAGTCTGTTGAGGGCCTTGCGACACTCCCACACCAGATTTGACGTTGTCCGATATGAGCTTATCGCTTTTAGTGCTGCTTGGCTATCGGAGTAGATGACGATTCTTTGGCTATCTACCTCCCGTCTCATCAACTCTTCTGCACAGCATTGCTCCGCCATTACCTCTGCCTGAAAGACAGTGGCATGTTTCACAAGGCTTAGAGATATCGTGATCTTCTCTTGTACCTCAAATATTCCGGCTCCTACTCCAGAGTCTGTTTTAGAGCCATCAGTGTACCAGTTGAGATTCGCTATTATAGGAGGCCCTGTATCCCAGTCCTTTCTCTCTGGAATGATTACTGTGTATTCATTTTTAAAACTATGGGGCAATCTGATCCATTGGCATTCCCAGTATTGGATCTACCTTTATTTCTTCATAAAGCTTTTTGTAGACCTTACCTTGTCCTTGACTTATCGGAGGAGGCCCCTGTAATAATCTGTGACTTACAGATCTTGCATTTCCCTGAACGAAGATATGCAGTGGTGGCAGGTACAGTATTACCTCCAGGGCTGCAGTCGGCGTCGTTCTCATGGCCCCTGTGATACTTAGGCAAGCTTGCCTTTGGATACCACTTAACTGCCTTTGCGCCCCAATCCGCAGTGACCTGGGCCACCAGACTACTGATCCATAGGTTATCATTCACCTCACGACCTGTGTATATAACCATTTGGTCATGTTGGGATTCAATCCCCAATTCTTCCCACACATCTGCCTACACCTTCCGAGAGCGATTCTGGCCTTGTGCGTGGTTTTTTCGATGTGAGAATTCCATGTAAGCTTCTGGTCAAAGATTATCCCTAGGTACTTAACTTCTTTAGCAAATGGAATTTCCACTCCGTTAATTTGTGGCTTTTGTAGACCTTGCAAATTTCTCTTTTTTGTAAACGGTACCAGTGTAGTTTTGTGAGGGTTCACTGCCAGTTCCTCCTCCCTACACCAGCCACTTACTATATTAAGCGCCATTTGGGTGCGCTCTGATATCGTGTTTGGAAACCGTCCTCTTATGACGACAGCAAGATCGTTCGCATACCCTAGGCACTGAATACATTCATCGGACAGCCGTACTAGAAGAGTATCTACAAGAATCGCTCACAAAAGGGGCGATAACACGCCTCCCTGAGGGCAACCCCTCCCCACCCCCGCCGTGATGGTTGCCTCTCCCAGGGTGGATGTGATTATCCTATTCCCTAGATTGACTGCAAGCCACCTGCAGATGATGGGTTCGATCCCTCTTCTTTCCATACACCTGGTTATAGATATTGGAGACGCATTATTGAATGCTCCCTCTATATCCAGAAAAGTAGCTACTGCTATTTCCTTGTCGTCGATCGACTTGGAAAGTAGCCTGTTTGAGTCATCCAGAGCCAGGTCTGTTGACTTGCCTTGTTAGTAGGCATACTGACGCTCGCTTAGAGGGCGAGTTATCAAAGCGTTGTCCTTTATGTACCTATCTACTAGCTTTTCCAAAGTCTTAAGCAGGAAGGACGTTAGGCTAATTGGTCTATATGATTGGGGCGTTTGGTCTGATATTCTACCTACTTTCGGAAGGTAGATGACCTTCACCTTCCTCCATATTACCGGAGTATATTTCCAAGCTAGGCTAGCCTTGAAGATCTTACTTAGTTGCGGCACTAATGCCTCTTTACCCTTCTGCAGTAGGGCTGGATAGATTCCATCCTCTCCCGGTGATTTAAAGGGTTGGAATTCATCTATCGCCCATCTTATTTTATCTGGTCTTGTAATAGCAGTGGCAATTTGCCAGTCTTCCCGACTGGGTCTACCTACCTCTTGGAGATTTCTGGCTACCTCCTGCCGACCTAGATACATGATAGCTTCTGGGAAGTGTGCTCTTGTCAGCAACTCCAAGCTTTCCTGAGCCGTTTCTGCATAGTTCCCGTCCGTTTTCTTCAGGAGACTCACCTTTTCATTGGAGCCTTCTTTGGCCAGAAATTTGTGGATTCGGGCGCATTCTGTGGTCTCTGTAATTTCCTCACAGAACCTTCTCCATGAGTCCCTTTTGGCCTTCCGGATCTCCTTATTATAGTGAGTAAGCTTACTCCTGTATAGGTCCCAGTTTTGGTTGAGCTTGGCTTTATTGAATAGCCTTCTTACCTCGGTTCTTAATCCCTCTAGGTAATTATTCCACCAAACTGTGTTCCCTTTGCGTTGCCTTGTTCGTTCTGGACAGTTCACTCGGTAGGCATTCAACATTGCCTCGTTAACCTGGTCAACTGCCACTTCTAGGCTTTCTTTCCCTTTAATAGTGACTGTCCCTTCCTTAAGTGACTCTCTGAGGGATTCATCATATCCTTCCCAGTTAGTCTCTCTTGGATTTCTGAACTTAGTCACTATTAGGGCTGCTGACTTCAGCTCAAATCTGATATGCCTGTGGTCGGAACATGGTACGGTTCCTGCGATACCCGCCAAGCCACTATGTTATCACTTATTCTGTTGGTACTCAAAGTCAAGTCTAATACCTCTTTCCTAACCGCTGTGACAAAAGTAGTTTATGTACCTCTATTGGCAATAAATAACCCTTCCCTTTTCGGCTAATGGACTTTGTCCCTGGTCATAAACGGGAAGAAAAAAAAACCCTTCCCTAAGTATGAATTCATAAAATGACTCACCTCTTTTGTTGATGTCCGTACTGGCCCAGATTGTATGATGGGCATTGGCATCGCATCCCAGTATAAGCTGCATATCCATCTCCCGGCAATAGTCTACGACAGCCTTTAATACCTGTGGAGGACAGGTCAGCTCATCTCCTGGACAGTAGGCGGAACAGACGATTACTCTCTTCGTCCCACCCTGCTTTTGGTATGAAAGGATTCCTGCAACCAAGTCCCCGGAGCAAAGCCCTGGAATTAGTATACAATTAACTCTTTCACTGTGTATTATACATGCTCTTGGCCTTAATGCTGGCCTATGATAGAGTAACGTACCTGTTTGTTGTTTGAGGCCCGCTATGGTCCTTCCATGTACCCAAGGCAGAAGGGCCACAACTATGCCTTCTTTTTCCAACCTTCGACGCAGCACGGCACTGGCAGCCTTGGCGTGTTGAAGGTTGACCTGTAGGAACCTAACGCTGTCCTCTAGGCCGAAGAGTGGGAATCCTCTGTGGGCTCTGTGACCCTGGGCTCCCCCTGCTCCATGGCTTCAGCCTCCTCCCTGACCGGTGACGGCCTTTTGAGAGGGCTAACGCCACTTTGCTGGTCTGCTTCCCCGGGTCTAACCTCTGTAAAAGATTCCCCCTTCTTCTTCTTCCCCTTCTTCAGCCCTGGGCCCTTCCCCGATGCACTTGCTCTCACCTGTGGGGAGGCCGCACTGCCGGTTGTGCCAGTGGAGGCTCCAGGCTTTACAGCCTCCCTCTCCACTGCACCTTTGGACTTGGGTCCCTGCTCCTTGACCTTGAAATGAATTCGGCCCATCCCGAAGTAGGGACTCATGTCCAGCCTTTTGATCTCCTCCAAGGTTTCCTCATCCATGGAGAAGGTCCACATCTGACCCCTTTCCATCGGGGTCTTTCCCCATATGGTCCAGAGCGATGTCCTTAGCTTCCGGTTGCTCACCTTCAGCCTGCTTAGGATTCGTTTACCCTCCAATCTTTCGCCATCCTCGTCAGGGACAAAGACGTAGCAAGCAGCTGCAGGTCTCGGTAGGCTGTCTCCCCTCAGGATCCTGAGACTTGCGTTGTCCCAGGGAACCAGTGAGGGAACCACCCCATCCAACCATTCAGCACTCGCCACGTCCGCGCAAGCGATTAGAAGGTACCCGGGTTTATGGGTGCATTTGACAAATCTCACCTGAGGTCCGTCATCTGCCACCCCCTCGTATGCCTTCATGATGGAGTGCTGGAGAGCTTTAAGCCTATCCGACTCCATCTGACAACTAGGATATCCTTCCTCCACTATGGCTACCCTCTCCGACGAGGCCGCATCCCGGAAGGACGGTTTATCCTCCCTTTTCGTCACGGGTCTTGCATGTGGAGGGGTTGTCCCTTGTGACCTGGGGCGCTTCTTTACTTCTTCCGTAGCTTCCGTAGGGCAGTTCCTCGCCTCTACTTTAGCTTTGTTAGGGCGCTCGCCTACCTCTTCTCGTTTGTTCTTTGGTAGAAGCGACTTTGCGAGGTTCTCCTTGATTACCGCCTTTTTGGCTTCAATGTAATCCAGGCCCCCTTTCAACAGAGCCTGCATCCTTTTCCTAGCGAGTTCGCTTTAAAGCTCGCTTTCTGGTGACCGCCTTTCTTTTCTTTTTTCGCCTACGAAGACGTGCTAGCCACGGCGGCTCCTTCAGCCTTGTCGTTGCTAGTCGTCTCCTGGGCGCTTGGTTTTTTGTTTGTATTTAGATCCATCTGAATCCCACGAGTAGCTAGGGAATTTTTTGTCCACCTCCTCAGAACCCCGCATGAGGAGGTAAGGCTGGGATACAAGGGGGTTTCGCCTGGTGCCCCAGGAGACCGTTCGAGGCCACATTCCCTTTGACCATCCAGTACATCGGCACGGTTCCTTCACACCTTCACTTGCAGGAGTTGGTCCACGGTGACAGCTTTCGCAAAGGCTTTTGAGGAGTTTTACGTCCTCTCACCCTACTTATGGCTGCCACTGATCAAGAGCGTTGGCTCCTGACCGTTCCCCTATCCGCCACCTGGGGACGCGCCTGGTAGGTCTCCACACCCAACAGGAAGAGAGACATAACTGAGATCCAACTTTAATTTAGTCATTGTTAAAATTATTCTTTCTCTAATACCAAGCCTATGTGACCTTGTGTCATGCAGTACCTTTCTGGTGATCTCTTCCAAACAGTTTAGAATTTGGAAATTATTTATGCCCGTGAAACTTCTTAAAGCACTTTCAGAATTCAAAAGATCACTTAATGTTGTGATTTGGTCCATACTAACTTGATTTTCAAAGTCATGAAATAGCCTTTGTATTTTGTTAGTAGAAGAAATGGCAATGTTAGGAACATAACTTTCACTACTCGTCTCTTCTTCACAAACAGATTTTTCTGCTTCTTCAATGTCGTTGTCGCTCTGGATCCTTTCCTTAATTGTTCCCACTTGGCTACATTCCTCACTTGTTCTTTTAGATAGCCTTTCTGCACGTTTTGAATCTGATTTTTTATTTAATGTCACAACAGATGCAGGCAGATTCTGAGGTACAGCTGTTTTTTTCAAGACACGACCTCGTCTTGTATTTTCACCTGTAAATAAATTATATTTGAGTAAATAAGTAAATAAAAACAACAAACCTACCTACATTTGTCAATATAATCTTCTTGCTTAAAATGGAGCGAACACACTTTCATGTATTTGCTGATTGGTTTGCCAATCCGAACCTTTAATATCCAGGCTTTTCTTCTTGAGATTAATTATCGTCCATCTCCGTTTCAAAATAAACCATTTGGTCATTTTTCTCGGGAAATCTATGGAAAGTTAATTTCTTTTCAGTGTCTCTTTTGGCCCAGGAATTGCAGTGTGGCACAGAGCAATAATCATTATTAGAAGCCATTATAAGAGCGGAGGGGTCGCTTTGCCTTTAAAAAGGCAATTTCTTAGTAGAACATTATAAAGAAAATATAACAATAATAAATGGTTATAGTAGACCAAATAAAAACGGTTAATAAAAATCAATGGTAAACAAACAAAACGAAAGTGTGGTTAGATGACAATGTGGCGCAAACTAGTTCACATTAGAGCCACCAGAGTGCGTATCGCTTCTCTTGAAATGCCAATAGAACAAGATCTTATAGCTATGCAATGTGTTATATACTTTGTCTAGAATGGTTGCCTATAATGTTGTGAATTTTGCTTGCATTCATGGCATTCATAACCTCCAGACTTTTTTTTCTCTAGATTCATGTATTAATTTTATGATATTATTTTATTGTATTGTGTTTTGTTGGTAAGAACTTTTACCAATTCTTATAATATAATATTCATAAATTTGAGGTACGTATGCTTCTAATTCTTTTCTCTTTGAAATGTGTAAAGCTCTCGATATTATTAAATATTTTATTGGTACATTTTGCCTATGACAAACATATTTTCCATAAAAGTTTCAAAATTTTGATAGGTATCATAAATTTTACAAATTGTGAACACAATGAAGCCTTCCAAAAAGTATTATTAGACAACAGTTGGCCACAATTTCCTAAAACATTTGATCCAAGTTTTAGGTGGCGATGACAAGAGGGTTATCCCTGAAAATGATCCAGCTACTTTTAAAGGATGCAGGATTAAGTTAGTAAAAACGTTGAAAATAAAGTAATGTAAATTTAGTTTAATATATAAAACGTTTTAATATAGTACATAAAGTTATAGGTTGCATTCCGCAGAAATATCTCCTCTTCATAGATCTTTTAGGTCTCAGTGAATGTCTCCCCAGTATACATACCTACATAAATATTTATGTTTTTTTTTCACATTTCTGTTGTATTACAAGCCATAATAATTAAAGAAACATATATATTTATTAAAACTATATGATATTATACTAGTTTTAATTTGTCATAACTCCAAATGTATATCAATTATTATGTAATACTATCATGTTTATGTATTTAAAAATATCTTAAAAATTCATTCATATTTTAATATTTGTTAACATAAGTGGAATATTAAATAGCAGATAATGGACTGTAAATTCAAATTTACCGCTATTTTTCCAAATTAGTTTCTTCCAAGGCGCTAGATGGCGCTGAAATTCATTTTGAGACCTTAACATGGGAGATTCCTATCTATCCGTATGCATATTATCTATGTTCAACAAGTGAGACCATGCATTCTTTTGATCACAGTCGTAAATCTGCAGAAAGGAAAATATAACTCTTAACGTTTTTTAATGTGAATGGTATCTGAGTTGTTTATTGAATACTGTCCCAGATCATTTTATACGTACCTGAATTTTTTTGGCTCTATAGTATATATTAGACTCCGTTTCACATAAGAAGAAGCCACTTGGCGCGAACTTGTTAGAGATCTGTGGTCAAAACCAGCGCCATATTGTAAAATTTTAAAACAGTAGCGTAACGTTTTAAAATTTTTTACTTTAACACAAAATTGGAATATTAAAAATGTATTTTTGTACAACTGACATTAAAAGTGACATTTTTAATGCCTGTCAAACGTGTTAAAAGGAGACGTTTACAAAGTAGCGTTTAAAAATTAAAATGCTTCTAACACCAGTGTTAAAAGAGACATAATCATTGAGAATTATTGTTAAAACGTCAAAAAAATAATTAACTGACAATAGTCGTCAAAATGTGATTTTCTTGAAATACTTTTATTTTATTATCAAAATAGGAGTTGTACAAAAAACTATGTATGATATTTGTGTTAAAAAATGTTACTTTTAACACTAATATCATAAATAGCTATTTTCTACAAACGTCAGGAAAAGTATAATTTTTAAGGCATGCTGTCAGTGTCTAAAATGCCATTTTATGACACTGGTGTTAAAAGTAAAATACTTTAAGCACTAGTGCTAAAAGTGACATTTTACTTAGCGTTTTGTCTTCATGACAAACGTAAATATTCAAATCGACGCAATTTTTAGTCCATTTAGACTCATGGAATTGAAGCATTCGCCTGCGGCTCATGCGTCAACTTTTCCACTCGTGAAAAAAACCACCACTTTATGCACTAGCTGCACAAATAACTATTATCATATATGTATAGTTTAAATAAAACATTTGGGAATTCCTTGAAGCTTTTCGAGATATTTTCACATACAAAACGATTGGCGATGTTCGATGAAATCGGCCAAAAATTAAGTATCAATTACGTTCTTATATTATTAAAGAAGGTAAAAATAACACAAAATAGGAACTTGAAAAAAATTTATTTATGAAAAATAGTGGTGACATCTTGGTTATATGGTTGACTCAAATAACTATACTGCATTATACTGTCATTGCTTCGTACAGTTGCAAACATCATTGAAGTGCTGAAACTCGAATAGATACTTATATTTAAATAAATATGAAGTAATATCCTATCCAAATAAAAAAATATTAGTTAATTTAAATACACCCATTTCCACACCACCCAAGAGGTTGAGTTAGCAGCGCGCTTTTTTTATAGTGGTTTCCCCAAGAGGCCTAATCCACTTAAGTAATCATGAATTAAATAGCAGTACGAACAGTAGTCTCTAAATTAATAAAGACAGTTCTTTATTTCGCCTATTTTCATGAAAGGGTTCTAACAGGAAACCGCTGGGTAGTGGCAGCACAAACACTAGTCTCTAAATTAATAAAGACGGTTCATTATTTCGCCTACTTTCGTTAAACAGTTCTAACATGAATCTGCTGGATAGTGGCAGCACGAACACTGGTCTCTAAATTAATAAAGACGGTTCATTATTTCACCCTAAATAGAAAATGTACTCCCCACTTTTGATCCCTTACATCTAGTTTTTGGGCAAACAGGTTTCACTTGTTGGGATTTGGCTCAAATGACTGATTTTTAAATTGATATATCACTAAAGGGAGCGAACCATCAAATTAGAAATGTCCCCACATGATATTCTTTTATTAACTAGCAACTAACATTTAGAATGTTTTGTGTTTTAAATACAAATAGTATTGTTATAATTTTTGAAAAGCACAGTAATGAAATAAAAATCCTTAAAACTTTCACATCTAAAAACTTAACCAAACCTGTAGTATATAATAGTCAACCGAATGAGAAATATATTTTAATCCAATTTGTAGATAAACACATTGATGGGATTTTGAATGTTAGTTAATAATTACTGATAAAAAAGTATATCATGTGGAAATTTAAGATTTTTCAACACGGACTTTTGGATATATATCAATATTAATCAGCAATTTGAACCATCTCACAATATTTGAAATATTTTTGCCTAGAATCTATGTGTGCTGAAAAAAAAATGAGGTAATTTCTTCTAGCAGACTTGTGCTATTAATTGCTTTCAGAGTCACTACTCCTACTGTTGCCACTGCTATAGTCATCCTCTGAAGTAGATTCATCGGACGATCCTGTATTCACATTAAACTTGAGAGAATCTACAACATCATCAAAAATGTGTTCTTTTTTAATCAATTCTGATTCGCATTTCTTTACATGTTCACAAATAGAACACCATTCTTGAACAGATACCTCAGAAAATTTCTTCCTGGCTAAATTCTCCACATCATCCAGTTTGAATGTGGTATTATGCACTGCCACCCAGTTCTTAACCAGTGCCCAGATTTTTTCTATTGGATTGAATTCCGGATGATAAGGTGGCAACCGTAAAACTTTATGCCCATGTTCCTCCAATAAACAGTCCAATTTATAGGAAACAGGAATACCTAAGCGAAATGTTTTTATTGCTTCATATAAAACGGGTTTTGTTTTGCTGGCATCATGGACAACATTGTGGACCCTAAGCCATTCTAATATTTCTGTTTTGCTAGATGCTGTTGTAATATTTTTTTCAGCTTTCACATTATGGTAAGAAGCATTATCCACAACCAGAACTGATTTCTGAGGCATATTGGGTAATAGTTGTTCCTGAACCCACCTCATAAAGTTTGAATGGTTCATGTCATCATGGTAATCTCCACTTTTAGAACCTAAAAAAAAATAATAAATTTCATCGAGGCTTACGTTAACAATATGTCCTATGAGAAATAGTTAATTGTGTTTGTCTTATTTGACTGTTGGAATTATTTTTTGTTAGATATTGTTTTAAAACCCAATGATACACTACTTATTTGTAAGTGACAATAGTATAAATTTACTTTCATAGAATTAAGATCACCACGTTTAAAAATTATATTTCTCTAAATTAAGTTGAAACAGGTTATATCTGATATAAGTGAAGTCTTTACAAATATATGGGACAACAGTTACTTACAAAATATCACTTTTCGATAAGTATATATAATTAATACAAACCTGAACGAAAAATTAATAGGGCATTAGGAATAAATCCCTTTTCTCCACCTGCATGCACAATCACAAGTCTCCTCCCTTTTGAGATTGGCTTTTTCAAACCTTTCTCTGATATATCGTACCATCCCTTGGATTGCACATGGGAGCTGTGAATGTATGTTTCATCGGTATACACAATATTCCCTCCTTCGGTTCTATATTTAAAAATATTTTCTAAGAAAGTAATTCTCTTATGGCGAATATCATGCGATTCCATAATCACCTTCCTGTTATCTTTTGTGCACTGCCATCTACAACAGATACAATATTTTCAAATAAATAGTTATGCATGTTACCTTTTAATATTTTCAATTTTACCATGCCTATTGTAGCTTTATTTTCATTTTTGTTCTGAATTTGTTCTACCCATTTCACAGTTTTCCTCATTCTCAACATTATTTTCCCTTCAAATACTCCAATAACTAATAAAAACTACTTACCTAAAGCCCATACTTTTTAACAGCCGCCACAAAGAAGTTTTACTTATAGTGAACTCAGGTAAAACAATGTGAACTTTTTGCAAAATGCCTAGAAAAAATAAATATATTTTAATAAAAAATTATGTATCTATTAAGCTATTAAAAGTAATTCTAGCCCTAGCGTAAAAACTCATACTAAAAGTGAACTGACAAAAGTTTCTTGTAATTAAGTTCAGTACCTTTATTATACTTTAATCAAACTTACATGTTAAAGTAGGAGCTCTTTTTTCCAGGATGTAAAAATTATAAATGATATCCCAAATTCTTGGCAATTCTCCAAAATTTAGTGCATCCAGTACCTTTTTTTTCCTAGATCTATTTATTCGAGGAGATCTAAGGGATGTAGATGCTCCACTTTCAATAGCTGAGGATTCATTTTTAATTCTGGTGTAAGTACTTCTACTCACCCCAGTAGCTTTTAAAGTTCGCTCTCTGCAATTTAAAAATATAATTAGGTATTATTAAAAATCAGCAATAGGTACATATTTTCACTGTAAAACTAAATGTATTTATTTGGCTTTTCCAACAAATGAAATCCAGATCAAGATATATATTTTATAAATCAAAGAAATGTATATTGTATAAAATTTAGTCCTGCTGTAAATATACAAAGACATATTGTTTTTCTGTGTATGAGATAATTATTTATGAATAGGCATTAGTATTAGAACCATATAAATCATTGTTAAGTGCAGCAGACCCATATAAATTACTTAGCAGAATTCATTTATTTTTGAAGTAATGTATACTTTTTCATATATTTTATAACAATCTGAATGCCAGGAGTAATATATTAGATTATTATACTTTTTTATTTTACTCACCGATGATTTTTTAAAGGAATTTGAATTCCATGTTCGGCTTCGGACTCCATAAAAGTTGCAACGTTTTTAAGAATGTGTTGGCCTGTGGATAATTTTTCCTTTAACACCAACAACTTTTTTTGGAGGCATGGTTTTAGATCAAATAAAACACACAACACTCACAGATAAACTAGGTAAACGTCTTAAAATATTCAAAAATCAAAAATATTCGAAATGAATGCTTCAAACACAACCTCAAATGTCAATAATAAAATGGCTGTCTTCTTCTTCTTCTTCTTCTTTCCCTTTATTGGGCTTAACTCTATCAAGTTATCTACCCAGTACCATTTGTCTCTTCAATTTACATAGAAAGAAGTTGCACTTTCATGCATCTGCCTCTTGGACACCACTTCTTCCTGTATCTAAAATAAGATTATATAACTCTATTACAATATTTGAAAAATTTACACAGAAGCGTAGCACTACAAGCTGAAGGTTCTCTAAGCATGTCCTCTACACATAAAGCTGTTTCGCACTTCATACAATTTTTAAGCATTAAACTATATAAATTGTCACCATAGTTTTTGTTAATAGGGCACTCCAGAAGAATATGTCTGATATTACCTACTTGCCCACATTCACAATTAGGTGAGTTAACTACTCCTATCCGGTGGAGATGCTCAGGGAACGCACAATGCCCCAACCTAAGTCTATTCATTGTTGTAGCCGCCTGTCTGTTGACCTTTACTTCATAAAACCAGGGCTTAGATGGTAACTTCCCAACAATTAATAATGCTTTCCTTTAAGCTTACATAATTCAATCCATTCCTCTTCCCAATCTTTTCGTATTTTTTCTTTAACATATACCAAAATATCTTTATAATCCACTTTATTGAAAATCTTCTCCGACTTTTTTAAACTATTCTTAGCCAATGAATCAGCTTCTTCATTACCATTAATGTCTGAATGACTGGGAATCCAACCCAATTTAATATTTTGATTATTACACTTCGCTTCCCATAAAAGTTCTCTGATACATAATTCTGGATACTCCGCTTTACCATACAAACCTTTTCTGGTAATTCTCTGTAATGCGCTCTTGGAATCAGTTAAAACCAAGGAATTCAAGTTTCCCACTTCCAGAATTCTTTTAACTGCCACATAAATGGCTATTAACTCTGCTGTGCATATACTAGCTTCATCAGCCACTCTGACACTAATCTTACAGCTCCTAGTTTCCATATATATCCCACACCCTGTTAAATTTTTTTGTCTATCTTTAGATCCATCTGTGTAAATTATATGATATTTCTTCCATTTCTCTTTAATAATCCCATCAAATTCAATTTGATTATAGGTATTGTTTTTCTGTATCCCCAAATCCTCCCAGGGAATATCCATAAGCAGTGCATCGTACCCAACTGTAAAACAAGGTAAAACGTTATATTTTCTAATTAAATTATGATAACTTAATGCTCTATCCAATCCCTCTAATATAGGGAAGTTGATCATATCGGCAATTACATGTTGCTCTCCATATATACCCAGCAATTTACTTGTGACTATACTATTATTCAAAGAAAGATGTTTCAAAATAAATTTTTCAGATAACCATATACGCCTCCAATGTAACGGGAGTTCCCCCGCCTCTGCAAGCAGTGACACCGTAGGAGTGTTTTTCATAGCCCCTAATATGACTCTTAATGCTTTAAATTGCACTTTATCCAGTTTACACAAATGCTGTCTTGCTGTATTAAACAAAAGTATGGAACCAAAGTCCAAGTGAGATCTAACAATACCCCTGTATATCATAGACAGAATTTTGGAATCCGCCCCCCACCAATAATTTGTGACTGCTTTCATAACATCAATGCCCTTTTGCGCCTTAGCCACGACCCCATCAATATGGGAACTAAGCTTCATTTTTTCATCCAATAATACTCCTAAATACCTTACCTCTTTGACATATGGTATCACTTCATGATTGCATATAATACTAGGAATACTACCCCTACCTTTCCTTTTTCGAAAGATTATCGCTTTCGATTTTTGTACTGACAAATCAAGCCCATGCCGTCCCAGCCAATCACTAATATTCCCCAATGATTCGTTAATACCCCTACATAACCTCTCCGTATCATTCCCGGCTGCAATAAGCATCATATCATCCGCCAATCCTAACATATCCACCCCTTCCACCGTTTGATCGTATATATCATTTGTGTATACTGCAAATAATAACGGACTGAGCACCGAGCCTTGTGGAATACCTTTACTTACACATCCTAATCTCGAAGTAACCCCTGAAAGGTTCTCTTTCACAATAACACTTCTATTACTATATATTTCTTTTAAAAATTCAATATAAGATTGTGGAATATTAAGTTTAGCTAATTTATTCATTAATATATGTATCCTTACATTATCATACGCCGCCTTGATATCCAAAAATACAGCTATTACCTTATTATTATTATGAAAAGCATCAACAACCATTGACTGCAGATAAACCAAATTATCCATAATTCCCTTCCCCTTTCTAAAACCTGATTGTTTCTTATTAATCAGCAAATCTGCCTCCAATTTGTATTCCATTCTATTTTTGATCAAATTTTCTAAAATCTTCAAAGCACTAGATTGCAAAGCAATAAACCTATAACTGTCAACTAACAAGGGATCCTTGAGAGGTTTCAGAATAGGGCAAATAATTTGTATTTTCCATTCCTCGGGGATATTATCCCCTGATAAGCAGCCATTAAACGCTTTAATCAAGTTTACCTTAATACAATATGGTAATCCCCTGAACAATGAATACACTAAGTCGTCCACCCCTGGCATCTTATCTTTTTTCCTAGCACTTAACACTACATTAAGCTCGTTCACATTAAACTCCTCCCAGCTATTAACATTTGATCTAACCTCAACTCCTTCATTCGAAATATCAGGTGACGTAACTAAGTCCAAAAAATTATCCAAGTTATTCTTTATAAAATCTGCATTCCTATTATAATTATTGCATCTACCAAAACCCTTAACCACTTTCCAAATGTATGACAAATTGCTATCCCGATTGAGAGTAGAGCAGAATTCTATAAAACTATTTTTCTTTTTACTTTTAAACATTTTTTTTGCCTCAGCAACCTTTTTTTTCATATAAATATAATTACTCATACTACTATCCATTAAATACTTTTGTATCGCACCCCTTCTCTCTCCCAGCATTATATCACACTCCCTATCCCACCATTTGTTAATTGTCCTTTTATTTTTATATTTATACCTATTATTCCTAATATATTCAATTTTATTGGGTTTAACCATATTATACACTTGATCTATTAGTCCCACTATATCCCTGTATCCCTTGCATTCCATCTGATTTTCCATTTGTATACATTTTAAATAATACTCCTCCCAATTAATATTTTTAGTATTATATTTTTTTACTCGGACCTCATAACTTTCATATATTTTGTCATGTTTATATACCCCCCCTATCTCAAAATCAACATAAATAGGAAATTGATCACTATCTCCCTTGTCTTCAGGATAAACCTCCCATCTTCCTACTAACCCTAGCCTACTTGAACAAAAGGTAAGATCTGTAACGCTTTTATTTTGTCCAGGTAATCCAATTCTCGTTGCTCTACCGTCATTCAGACAAATAAAACCAGATTCCAAAAGTACCAAAATATTTCCATTTCTATTATTAAAACAGTTACCAAACATTAAATTTTTTGAGTTAAAGTCCCCAGCAAAAATGATATGATCAAATTTATCTATTTCCTGACATATATCACTTAAGAAGTTCCTGTTAACTTTAATATCTATAGGGAAATAAGTATTTATAATTAACATTCTATTAATTACAATGGCCTGTATAATTAAACCATAAGGTTTACTTCTTAAATTTAACTCATATGAACAAGATGAATATTTATTACTTATTAAAATTGAAATACCATTATGTCCTTCTGATTTATCTATACGATATATATTATAACCTTTTACCCTCCATTTCATACTGTGATTTAAAAAGGTTTCTTGCAACAATATAACACTCGGATCATCCCTATTAATCAAATAATCAAGGTTAGTATTGTTAGATCTCACACTTCTTAAATTCCACTGCAATACCCTGAATTTTATAAAACAAAATAAACTAAACTTATTGATCCAAGAAACCACACTTAATTTTACCTTATTCTTACCACTCCTCTTGCTCCATATCTGCTTCAGATATGGACTTCCCCTTTTCCTCTTTTGACCCCATATTTTTTTTATTATCTATATTTAAATTAATACTTGAATTCAAATTTTGTGATGGGGAGACTCCCCGTTTTTGCAAATTTCCATAGATTATCTGATACATATTTATTAGAGTTTCTACTGGAATAGTCTTATCCGCCAAATAATCATTAAAATCAATAACATTTCCCTCATTATCATCACTTTTTGCAGGCGAATTCTGCTGTAAATTATTAGTATACTTAAGCCTACCTGTAACTGGACTAGTTGGGTACAGTGAACCACCCATGTAACATCCCTGTTGTGTATCTTTATCGTAGCCCTGGCTATTGGGACATTTTCTTTTATTTTTAGTAACTTCATTATATGCTCTGTTCGGGGTTCTATTTTTATTTTGTATTGTAGCACTTCTCTGACTTATTGAAATTAACTCATTTTCAGGGGTTTTAACAGGTAACTCAGGGTAATTTCTAACACTTCTATCTGGAATGGTTTCAACAATATAATTATCAACATTCTTCCTAGGTACTTGCTTTGCAGCATCATAATAAGCCATATTCTGATAGCTCATAATCTCATTAATTTTCTTTTGTCTAGAAAGCTCTTCACATTTATCTACATCTTTAAGTTGTTCAGTAATTAAATGATTTTCTCCGCAATACAGACATCTTTTAGTATTAAATTCTGTGCATTTCTTCTTATCATGGTCCTCTTTCCCACACATTTCACATCTCTCTTTGCTGTTGCATTGCTTTGCAGTATGGTTAAATCTATAGCATTTAAAACATAATGTGATAGGTCGAATATAAGTAGCAACATTTAATTTATTGTTATATATACTAACATCCCTTGGGAAGCTTTTACCAACAAAAGTGAAAATATACGATCCTGTAGGAACATATTCCACCTCATTAGTGACCTTATCTCGTACTCTTCTATTCAACCTACGAACTTCCAGGACTTTATACATCCCTCCCGATTCCTCATTTGCCCTATCCAACACTTCTATCTCAGGAAGACTACTTCCAACTCCTTTCACCACTCCTTTACAAGTAAGCAAAGATGCTGGAATAAAAGTATGGTATCCTTTCTTTCCCAATTCCTCATTTTTCTTAAAATTATTTGCATCCATCGGCAATCGAAATGTCACACATACTCTATTCCTTCCTTTTTTAACTATATTTTTAATTCCTTTTATACGTAAATTGTGCATTATTTTACCAAACTCCACGGGATGGAGGTTCCCTATATTTTGGTCACCATGCTCTACCATTACATTGAACGGGCCAGAATCATAAACTGAGTACATCAAATTCTCATAAATTGTCTTTTTTCCCGATTCTTGAAGATTTTTTAACTTATTTTTAGCCGCACTAATTGTTTCCGAATTTTGAATCATTACTCCCCCGCCCGGGTCGGGCGGCGGATAACTCTCGTCCATGTGCCCTACTTAACTTATAGGTTAGTGCCACCAATTAACTATAATATAATCACTACTTCTAAACTATTAACTCTAATAACTCTTTTATTTACCAAAAACACTATTACTAAATTTTCCTGGACTGATGATTTATATTAACTTAATAAATCTCGACAGATTAACTTTATAACGTGTTCTCAATTGTAACTTTTTCTATCCAATCATAAAATGGCTGTCGGTATGAAAATCGTTGGAAACGCCTGTGGCATGAAACGGTCGTTACAAGGTTTCAAGGTCGATTTTGATTCGTGCGCAACAGGGAAGGCGAACTTCAAGTGGCTTCTTCTTAGGCTACATTCGTAATCAATTCGCTGGCCAAGTGGCACTTTGGCACGAAAGCTAAGCAAATCTATTTCAGTGTGATCGTTGTGAAGTCGTCGAAATTTCTTGCAAGCTGCAAACTTTCACTTCGACTTGCACTTCGTGCCGGCTATGGGACATGCGCATTAATTTTTGTTATTTGTTTTTTGATATATCTGACATCTGTCTGATAGTCCATCACTACTAAACTCCAGTATATACTGCTATAAAAAATAAATCCAAATCCAAATTATATATTATAACCTCAGACTGAAGTAAATACAGACAGAATCATGCTTCGACCATATGTTGAAGGAATCTTGACAATTATTTAGGTACGAACGCGCTTGCGTTAAAGTCGACTTTGAAGTTATTGTGAATGGCAAATTTCGTGCCGACTTGCGTGCCAAAGTGCCACTTGGCCAGCGAATTGAGCCTAAGGCTACATTCGTAATCAATTCGCTGGCCAAGTGGCAATTTGGCACGCAAGCTAAGCAAATCTATTTCAGTGTGATCGTTCACAACGCAATTTGGCGTCAGAGTTGAAGTTGAAGTAGTCGAAATTTCTTGCAAGCTGCAAACTTTCACTTCGACTTGCACTTCGTGCCGGCTATGGGACATGCGCATTAATTTTTGTTATTTGTTTTTTGATATATCTGACATCTGTCTGATAGTCCATCACTACTAAACTCCAGTATATCTGCTATAAAAAATAAATCCAAATTATATAATTATAACCTCAGACTGATCTAAATACAGACAGAATCATGCTTCGACCATATGTTGAAGGAATCCTGACAATTATTTAGGTACGAACGCGCTTGCGTTAAAGTCGACTTTGAAGTTATTGTGAATGGCAAATTTCGTGCCGACTTGCGTGTCAAAGTGCCACTTGGCCAGCGAATTGATTACGAATGTAGCCTTATGTGAAACGGAGTCTACTCTACAAGGGCAGAAAGTTCGCGCGCCATGACCATGGATCGCAGTTCAGGGTTCTATAACTTTTTGCCCGTGTAGTGTATACTATTTTTCTTCATATGTACGTAGTTTCTGCTTCGACCTCGGCTTCGCCTCGGGCATCATGGCGCGCAGTGCAGGAATCTAAATTCTCAAGCGCGCACCTACCAATGCATCTACCTACAGGGACATAAGTGGATATTCATGGCTTTTTAAACCCGAAGCTGATGAAACACATATCGCATTAATTCCATCTATTGAAGACATTTTATTCTCTGAGGAATATATAAATGCAGAGGATAAGAAGATGTTTTTAATGGAAGAATGTAGGGTGTTGCCAACAGACATTTCAAACATTGCCAGATCAACTTTAGGGCAACACAGGAATGTTCTGTAATCAAATTTGATTTCAGAATTGGCAAATTCTGTGATGATCGTGGAGAAAACAAATTCGATTAAACTAAGTATGGAATTCAAAAAAACATTGTCTATCTGGATTAATGCATAAATAAATATTGCATTTTACACAATAAAATCTTGTTTTTTTCGTACAACCTTCATTCCGGCATCTCATAAAATTATTTTTGTCGTTGATTCGACATATAGGCAGATGTTCGTTAGACGTTTTTCTTACAGCAATCGAAGGAAAATCGACTTTTCTTCTCTTTGGCTGAGCAGCCGCTACTTCTTCTTCTGCTTCCAACTCGCCATTTGGAACAGTAGGGGCTATACTTTACCCCCAAGAGCAAGAGTTCGGCCTACATATAATTTGAATTTGAATTTTCTCAACAGGAAAATTGTCATCCTCGTCTTCACTATCATAGAACTCACTATTGTTTATAGTTTCACATAGTTCCTCTTCAGTTAGTGGTCTCTTATTACGGTCTGAAATCGAAAAAAGCAATAGCTGCAGTTACCAAATTTAATCCTGATGTCCATTGTGCTGGACAGCTTAAAAAAATCCTTTTTTAGATCATTAAATTTCAATTGAGCCCCGTAATTTCATCCAACACAATAGAAAGTATTGCTATCTAAACAAATAAACATGATTCACTTATTAATATTAGGTACCTATTTTTTTAAAACTTACCGAAATTTTGACGAGACATCCTCCTAACCTTACTTCATAACAAGAAATGAACGTTTGCACTGCTGGTTGCATAAATTAAGGAACCTCATTAAATACAGTATTTTAGTCGACTGGACTGTGGGACAATTTCGATGCGATTTGACTTTGATAATAGTAGAAATATATTAGAATAATGTCCAGCCGGCTGGACTTCTGGAGCGAGGAGGATAAGGAAAAATGGAATAAAAATAATAATAACAAAAACTTATTCATTGTAAATTGGGAAATTGCTAAAAATGGGGGTATATTAAGTGTTACTCCGTCACCTGGCTCCATTTGTTCTAAAATTTGACTATATCTAACAATGTTTTTGTCACTTGTCGACCCAGAATATAAACTGCTGATAAAGGTTACTACTTCATTGGGGGCGACACCAATCAATCCTTTAAAACTGTTCTTATGTTTGTAACTGCTGTAGGTGAGTCTAAAAAAATATACCTACATGTGAACATTTACAGAAATAAAGTGATGACCAAATTTACCTTTGACTTTTCATTGATTTTTTTGGTACAGCACAGAAGATATAAGTTCAATCGATAATTATTCTGCAGGTGGTAAAAGAGCTTGCACAATTAGGCAGACATTTGTTTTTGGATATTTTTGGTATTTGAATAGATTAGTGAAACTTGATGAAGATCCATACTAAACGATGAGATAAAACAATTTAATTTGCTTAAATCTCCAATATAATTTGAACTGAGGTTCAATTTAAAATTTGTGACGCGTTTCCCTAACACACTAGCTTTATCAAACTAGTGAAGGCCACAATATCACACATAATTGTAACATGCACACATGTTCTTTATGAAGCTTTATTTGATATGTTTTTAAAACAAATACCAAAAACGATGGAATAAAACAATTTAATTTGCTTAAATCTCCATTATGATTTGAACTTACGTTCAATTTAAAATTTGTATACCTTCAGTAGTTTGGTAAAGCTACTGTGTTAGCGAAACGCACCACAAATTTTAAATTGAACGTTAGTTCAAATTATAGTGGAGATTTAAGCAAATTAAATTGTTTTATTCCATCGTTTTTGGTATTTTTTTGAAAACGAATCAAATAGAGCTTCAAAAAGAACATGTGTAAATGTTACAATTATGTTTGATATTGTGGCCTCCGACACTTTAAACCTGAATGCCAAATCAGTGTGAGAATAATTATGACGAAATTTCATCATTACATAAGTAACTGATCCTCTCTACTGAGTTTTTCAACTGTCCATTTGAGATAATAATTAATTTCCACATTTGCAATCAGTTTGTTCAGGCTGAGAAATATATTTTTTGAAGGTAGCCCTGTATAATCTAGAATAAGTTTATCAAATTCATAAATCTGAGAAAAGCTCACTTGTTGTCGAAGTGATTCTGAATCTCTCCTGTTCAACTACATTTTTCATAAATAATTTTCTGCCTCTGGCATTGCTTTAGATGGTTTTGACAGTGCAGAATTGTCAACTGAAGATGTACTGGGTTCAGTAATTGAGGGACCCTCATCAATCAGTTTTATTGGCTAAAACCTCAGTTACAGTAGAGGTTGACGAGCTTAAGCAAATTGGGAAATATTAAATTGGATTTATCAGAAAATAATAGAATATTACTATGAATGGATTCATTTCATTGATACAATGTAATACATTCAAATAAGTCAATAGTATACCTTAATTCAGACAATGGAATGGACTTGCCCTTGCTTCTCTTCTTTTGTGGGCTAAGGTGGTGCTTACTGAACAGTTTTCTTTTGTTACGTTCATACAGGGTGCTTCTAAATTCATGCGACAAAATTCAGGAGGTGATTGTTCTTATGAAATTAAGATGCGTCAAAATTTCCTCAGTCCACCCCTTTCCGAGATATCACCCTTAAAAGATGGTGACTAAAATTGAGTTTTTATTTTTTTTTCTAAAATTTCAGTAAAGCTAGAAACTTGAAATTCTGTAATTTTCGTGCACTCGCAAAAGAGTAACCACGGGTATTTTTTCAATATTCCTGTTACAATATACGGGGGTGAAATTAGCAACCCTTACTTTATTTCATATCAAAACTTTTTTTCGAGATGAAGTTTTATGAAATAAAATTTAACTTGAAATCCTTGTTTTATTTAAAAAAAAATTTTATTCTTAAATTTTTTTCCAAAACCAATAGCTGCAGAAAAAAAAATAAACACCATAATTTATAATTTTTTTAATAAATTGAGTGGAAAACAGTAAAGATGTAAAATGTAATACGATTCATAATAAATGCTGGAAATGACCACCTCTAACTAAAATACATGAACGTAGCCTACGTGTCATGGATTGCCGTACACTTTCAAAAATTTTAGTCACCACATTTTAAGGGTGATATCGCGGAAACGGGTGGGCTGAGCAAATTTTGTTATAGGAAAGACCCATCTTAATTTCATACGAGCAATCACCTCCTGAATTTTGTCGCATGAATTTAGAAACACCCTGTATAACTCAGAAGGATTTTCCTTGTTTCCTTCTCGAAAATGACAGCTGCACACTCTAGCTCCAGATCCTGGCTCTTCATCTCTTCTACAACATTTTGAACGATTATTTCACAGAATTATAAAATAAAAATTACCTTAAAAGAGTTATCCAGCTTTTCTGGATTTTTTTATCCTTAGGAAATGTGTAGAACTTACATACATTTTTCATATTGTTGTGACAACAATCAGGTGCCTAACATGTTAACCTGAAAGTTAAGATTGTATAATGAATAGTTAATGTTAATACTTAATACATTTTAGAACAAAAAATTGTACCCAATATATATTTTATTCTCAATACCATTTAATACATACCTTTTTAGTTCTGAAATAGTTCCAGAATTAGTAAAATAAATATTTCTAATCAAGTACTGTGGTATTAACATACAAATAAAAGTTTGTTTGCATCCAATAACTAACCTAGCATAACAAAATGGCGGTCGTGACGTTTTCACTAAATGCGCGTATTATTTATATTTTTGAATAAAAAGTGTTTTGCGTTGTAATTTTATCTACGAACTTAATTTAATTCGTTGATTTACATACCGAACGGAAATTTCTATTAACATATAAACGAATCTATGACCAGCATCCTAATTTTGGGAAAATTTATTTATGGAACTTGATTTAACTAAACTAGGACTTTGCCATATAAATTAGACATATATTCAGTAGATTTGTATAGTCGGTTAATTATGAAGTGTGCCGATCAAATTTGCATAATTAGTTTACTTCCATTGGTCGAAATAATTAATTTTTAAAAATAACATTTATTTGAAGTAGAAAAAACAATACCACTATAAATGCAATTGTTTTTTTCACTATAATATTAAATAGAGGTTTTTATAAAACTTATATTTTCTTGAATTATTCTTGTCAATTAAATTTTGTTGAGTAGGTAGCGGTGCTTTAATGTTATACACCTCGAATAAAAATAGTTATTTTCTTACAAACAGAGTGGTAAATTAAATTTTTCTTAAATAAGGATTTTTATTTAATAAGTTTTTAGGTAGACTATTACTTCAGAAACGGTCATGCCAAACGCAAACTACAGATACTAGATGTGATTTTATGTCCATAGAACCTAATTTACGTTTATCCAAAAGTTCCTCCTAAGAGAGAAGATGAAGCTGTGAAGTCAGTTTCTTGAGAATATCTAAAACAATCGCTACTTACAAACTTCAGACAGTACTAAAGTAGTAATACATTGTTTACTACAAACCCGCTTTTTTATTGCCATCACAAGCGTTCAACGTGGGAGGTATTTTCAAAAAAAAAACTGTTCTCTTGTTCGAATTCGGTATTATGCATCGTTTTCGAAAAAACACATTTTAATTTTTTGACCAACCCTCTTTTATTTTCTGAAAAAATGAAGATTATTAACAACAACAAAAATATTATTGAAAGTTCTACATGACGACCATTTATTGCAACACATAAATCCAATCGTTTCTCTAAGGATTGTCTAGCTCTTGAAAAAATTCTGGGAATATTTTTAATTTCATTACATGCACCCTCTATTCTTTCCCTCAGCTGAATCCGATTTTGTATTGGAGCAGCATGAACTAATCATTTCAATTACCTCAAAAACAAAAATCACATGGACTGGAGTCGGGCGATCTTACAGGGCCATTGACTGGCCCTCCTCGTCCAATCCATAGATTTTCATACGTAGTGTCAAGATATTGACTATCTAATCGACTAAAATGAGCAGGACAACCATCGTGCATGAACCATAAATTTTGCTGTGTCATTAAGGTAAATTATTCCGCAAAAAGTTAATGTAATCCTGTCCTGTCAAACGGCCAGGTAACAGTAGTTGATTGCCGATTACACCTATCCAGATATGTATTCTAAATCTTTGCTGGTTCTTCGTATCTTTTATGGAGTGCGGATTTTCACCAATGTAAGTAATTCCGTTTCTAGGAAACGTAGCTTCATAGTATAATAAAAATTTTCAGAAAAAATTGTTTTTTACAATAACCAGTTTGCAAAAACTACAAGAACAGGGAAATCACCATCAGCATCTCATGAACTTTTTGAAAGTGAAACAGATAGAATTTCTGAACAGCCTGTATATGTGATATTTTCTCCTGAATCGATCGGTAGGTATCCAACTATTTCAGTAATGAGTTCCTTATGGTTTCAGAATCTGATTTTTCGTAGGCTTACACTACCCAATTGGGCCGATCCATACCATATTCTAATTTTTGAATTATCATATTCACAGTTCATCGTTTATCTTCTTCTCAAGGCCAAACCGATAATTTCTGTTTTAAAGAGAATTATGCTAGAATTTACTCCATATTTATTTGAATCTACGTTCTGGAAACAGCAGTTGAAATGTTAAAATATCTTTTATTGATAATTTTTTCGTTAACCGGAAGTAAGTATATACAATTTTTTGTAATAAATATGATCAACATGGAAATTTCAGTTTGTAATAATTTTTTAAGACGATAAAAATTCTAAGGTCTGTTTAAAGATATTTTTAACGGACATTTCGTTTACGAATCAAAGTAATACTACCCACACATTTACATCATTTAAAAAAAAATATCATTGGGCTCCAAAATACAAAGGATGTTTAGGGCCGATTCTACAAGTACAATATCAGAATAAAAGTCAGTATAGTTATTCCTTAGATATGTTATGCCTAGATTAATACCAATAATAACTGTAGGTATTTTACTTTCATATCTTTAAATTAATTTCGGAATGCAAAAAACTGCCACAGAATAAGGCCTAACAGCATGTCTGTTACTGCAGCCAAAAGCTTTACTTTACCTGACTTTAAATACCTTAGGATCGGAATAATCTCATCTTCTCAATTTTGTCATCTTTAGACGTGAGAGGGTTGTTGGCATTCTTGCGCGAAACCAACCAATAGAATGAGCTCATTCTCTGGTTTATACTTGGAATAGAGATATACGCCTATTGTAGAATGCAATAATGACCAATTATCCTACGTATAGCAATTACTAGGTTTATACTAAAATTGTTGAACCGGCCCTTTGAGAACCAATTTCTTCACTTAAAATTCACCATTATAACATAAATGTATTCTTGTATAATTAATAACCGTCAAATCAAGATGACCAAACGAGTCAGATCCTTTGAAAATGTGAGATTAACAAAATTTGTAACTATAAGGTACAATTATACAAACGAAGCTAAGCTGCTGAATCTTGAGAAACAATTTACATTTTTACTTTAAACGATTTTATTGTCGTTTTGTTTTGTAAATAATGAAATACTAGTAATTTTTTTGTTTTCAGATACCCAAAGACTGGCGGTGACTGTACATGTGCCAAATGATGCTAAAATAGGAGATACTGTTACGCTTGAGTGTAACTATGATTTTGGTAACCAATCTCTATATCTTGTAAAATGGTACAAAGGTCTACGAGAAATCTACAGATACGTTGAACATGACAAACCAAATAAAATGGTGTTTCCACAACCCAATATTACCGTAGACGTAAGTTATTATATTTATGTAAATAACATTAATTTGACTTGTATACCTAGTTGAGAGGTATGATGTCTAAGTTTTATGAGCTGACAAACTGCTGAAAAAAAATTATACCAAAAACGATAGAACGTACCGCGGCTTTTGCGGGTTTTGAATAATGTACCATGGTAAACACTGTTTTAGGAACACCAAAGTTCACAGACTAAGGTCGTATTGAAGAACGTGCAGCCTGGAACAGCAGATAATTACACATGTGAAGTACTCACTGAGGCACCATGGTTTTCAGCAGCATCTGATTCTGAATATCTTCATATCAAGCGTAAGTACTCTCTACACTTTTTCATTTAAAACAAAATCCGTATTCAATATTTATTTCTGTGGTCAGATATACAGATTGCGAAAATAGCTTTCTTACAATGCGACTTAAACAAGTACGACAAGGAAAATATGAGCAAACCTACGTGAAAGAAAGAGAAGACTTGTTAGCCCAGCGATCAGTCCCCTCTACCAAAACAGTTGGGCGTATGTTTATCGCCCCACTATTTCAACCGCTGTTGCCAGAAGCTCACGCCGTTGTATTTGAAAATAAAACATTTTACAATGCCCACATTAAAATACGAAACCTGCGAAAAAGTGCAAATTATAAAATGGTATTTTGGAGGTCATTCGGCTGATGCAATAGTTAATTTGTTTATTGTGGCATTTGAAAATCGCCCAATCCCTTCACGATCAACAATTTTGAACATAATTAATAATTTAGAGAAATATGGATGTGTTTCATACTATAGAAAATGCCAAGCGCCGGAAGATCCAATCGAATTTTTCCCGAGGACAATATCAGACGAATGGATTTCTGTGAAGAAATGATGGAACGTTAAAATGCTGACGAGAACTTTTAAAAAAATATTTTATTTACGGATGAGTCAACCTTTTCATTACATCAAAAACACAATCCATCCGTCACAAGATGTTGGTCTCGGGAAAATAAACATCTAAGCATTCCAATCCGAACACAGTATCCGCAGAAGTTAAATGTTTGGACGGGGTCCTTTTTTTATCGAGGGGAACCTAAATTCCGCCGAATATTTAGACTTATTACAAAATCATGTAATTCCTGCAGTTCTGCGTATACCCGATGTTGATCTCAACAGAATTTGGTTACAACAAGATGGTTGTCCAGTCCATAATTCAAGGATAGTAATGGAATTTTTAAGGTTTACATTCCCCGGCAGAATTATTAGTCCTAATGGTATAATTAAATGGCCTCCAAGATCACCTGAACTAGCTCCAAATGATTTTTTTCTTTGGGGATTTTTAAAAAGTAGCATTTATCAACATGCATTTGAAAGAGCTAATAATTTAAATGAATTGAGGGTGAAAATACAGCACGTTTGTGCCAGAATTACGCCAAATAATCTTAGAGATATGAGATCAAATCTTTATGACAGATTTGGTTATTACCTGGTGGTTTGTTTGAGCACTTTTCAAGAAGTTCATATTTTATGTTTAGAATAAGTACTTATTTTATTTTTTCAATTCAATGTATTAATGGAATGGATCTTCAGTTTTTTATACCCAATTACTTTATTATTTTTATCTCAAGAAAAGATGTTTTATTTTCAAGTTACAATGGCTAAAATAATATCCTATTGTAGTAGTTAGAAACTCATTGTCAGCTTGGTCAGAAACGATCAAGTTGACAAAAATGAATTTTAAGATGTACAGGTCACGTAAAAACGAGTATATTTTTTTATGACTTTAATAACCTCACTCCTTCCATGTTGGGAAAGTACTGAAAAACAGTGAACCTGTGACCTGTGAACCTACTCACAGAGTGGGGAAAGTCAGTCTCTTCTGCAGCGTGGCCAGTTTAGAATGTTTGGTACTTTCTAAGCAATAAATAACTTATTTTGCATTTGACTTTTAACACCGGATAACGGTGTATTTAGTTGGAGAAAATCGAGATTGGTAATATTATTGACTTTTGAAAAATAAGTGAGATCAACACAAATAAGAATAAAATAATGGAGTTCAAGAAAAAATTTGGACAAATTACAATCTGCAATAAATAAAATCCGTACACTGCTTTCGATTTAACAATTATTGGTATTAATCATTGTTGCCGCTTGAAATGCCGTTGGAAATTTTAAAACAACTATAGAAAAAAATTAGGAATACTTTTTACAGATAAGTACATTTGGCAACACAACAGTTAAAATAAATAGGAGGGGACCGAATACACGCCCAACTGTTTTGGTAGAGGGGACTGATCGCTGGGCTAACAAGTCTTCTCTCTCTTTCACGTAGTTCTGCTCATATTTTCCTTGTCGTACTTGTATAAGTTGCATTGTAAGAAAGGGATTTTCACAATCTGTATATAAAAATGCTACGTTCTAGAATTCTTGGAGTGGAAAGCTTAGAGATTACGCTCGGTATCTCTTGATAAGCACTGATGTTTTAGAGCAGCGTAGGTGTATTGATAGTGCTGCTTTCGCAACGACAAAAAGATAGCCGTGATGGCCTGAGAAGCTAAAGAGCATTGAGGGTAGAAAAGAGGAAATCGGAATGCAAATGTTTTTTATTATAATTTTTTCAAACATATTATATGTAAAGACTTAATTTTTGACTGGTTTCAAATTGCTGCTATTACTTCCGAAATGGGTGGAAAGGTCGTGTTTTTGGCCTGGCAATGTCAATGGTCAGTTGATTATTGCGCTTGACATTTGATATGCGTCGTTTTACTTTTCTCTGGTAATAAGCTTGGTTCAGCTTTTGCTGCACATTCCCATTACTCGGGAGGTGGTCAAATAAGTTCAAAATATATTGATTTGTCACTGGTTCACATTTTAATGCAAAAAGATAAACAGTGTCAAACAAGTGTCAAACAATAATTTGTAACTGTCAGTAAGGTTAGCTGAATATAATTAAGTTAAAATGTTAGCATTTACCTAATTTATGTATTTAAGAAATATTAATCATTGTTCTGAATGAAATAGTATAGCAACCTCTGTGGGAAGTTTCTTTTCTGAGTCAAGCTCCAACAGTTATCTGTTATCTTCAGAAAGAAACTCTTTCCACTTGCTATTGAAACTTTTTTTATAGTTTTTACTCATTTACATTACTAATCGTATTATTCACATTTGTAGAGAATCAAATAGATAAACTACCATTCATTCAAGTGACTGTACCAAATCACGTGAAAGCTGGAGATAATGCAGTTCTTTTGTGTAATTATAGTATCGATAGTAAAACGTTACATAGTGTGAAATGGTACAAAGACAACTTGGAATTCTACAGATATACACCCTCAGATACGGTGAAAACAAAATTATTTCCATTACCAGGAATTGATGTAGACGTGAGTATAAAATTGAGGAAATTAATTAAGAACAACTCTGAACGGCTCTCATCGGTCTATTCTGACCAAAAAAAGACAACAAGTCTATTACCTTGAACAAATATCTTTGTAAGATATTCTAATAGATTTACGAAATAATTTCCATGTTGCAGGTTGAAAATAGCACAGAATCTAGACTTGTATTGAAAACCGTTGGTTTCACCACATTTGGTAAATATCGATGTGAAATCTCTTCAGGTCCTCCACAATTTTCAATCAAGTACGATTCTCGCATGCTAAATGTAGGTAAGTATTCATCTTTTTTTTTTCGAAACTTGGTACCTACTAACAAGCTAAGGTGCTAAATCTTCAGAAACAATTTACATTTTTACTTTAAACGATTTTTTTGTCGTTTTGTTTTGTAAATAATGGAATACTAGTAATTTTTTGTTTTCAGATACCCAAAGACTGGCGGTGACTGTACATGTGCCAAATGATGCTAGAATAGGAGATAATGTTACGCTTGAGTGTAACTATGATGTTGGTAACCAATCTCTATATCTTGTAAAATGGTACAAAGGTCTACAAGAAATCTACAGATACGTTGAACATAACAAACCAAATAAAATGGTGTTTCCACAACCCGATATTACCGTAGACGTAAGTTATTATATTTATGTAAATAACATTAATTTGACTTGTATACCTGGTTGAGAGGTATGATGTCTAAGTTCTTTGAGCTGGAAAACTGCTGAAAAAAACTATACCAAAAACGATAGAACGTACCGCGGCATTTGCGGGTTTCGAATAATGTACCATAGTAAACACTGTTTTAGGAACACCAAAGTTCACAGACTAAGGTCGTATTGGAGAACGTGCAGCCTGGAACTGCAGATAATTACACATGTGAAGTACTCACTGAGGCACCATGGTTTTCAGAAGCATCTGATTCTGAATATCTTCATATCAAGCGTAAGTACTCTCTACACTTTTTCATATAAAACAAAATCCGTATTCAATATTTGTTTCTGTGGTCCGATATATATAAAAATTCTACGTTCTAGAATTCTTGGAGTGGAAAGCTTAGAGATTACGCCAGATATCTCTTGATGAGCACTGATATTTTAGAGCAGCGTAGGTGTAGTGATAGTGCTGCTTTCGCAACGACAAAAAGATAGCCGTGATGGCCTGAGAAGCTAAAGAGCATTGAGGGTAGAAAAGAGGAAATCGGAATGCAAATGTTTTTTATTATTTTTATTTCAAACATATTATATGTAAAGACTTAATTTTTGACTGGTTTCAAATTGCGGCTTTTACTTTCGAAATGGGGAAAGGTCGTATTTTTGGCCTGGCAATGTCAATGGTCAGTTGATTATTGCGCCTGACATTTGATATGCGTCGTTTTACTTTTCTCTGGTAATAAGCTTTGTTCAGCTTTTGCTGCACATTCCCATTACTCGGGAGGTGGTCAAATGAGCTCTAAATATATTGATTTGTCACTGGTTGACATTTTAATGCAAAAAGATAAACAGGTATGTGTTGTCGAAATTGAAAAACAGGTATGTCTTCTTTACCGAAGTGTCAAACAATAATTTGTAACTGTCAGTAAGGTTAGCTGAATATAATTAAGTTAAAATGTTAGCATTTACCTAATTTATGTATTTAAGAAATATTAATCATTGTTCTGATTGCAATAGTATAGCAACCTCTGTGGGAAGTTTCTTTTCTGAGTCAAACTCTAACAGTTATCTGTTATCTTCAGAAAAGAAACTCTTTCCACTTGCTATTGAAACTTTTTTTATTGTTTTTACTCATTTACATTACTAATCATATTATTCACATTTGTAGAGAATGAAATAAATAAAATACCATTCATTCAAGTGAGTGTACCAAATCACGTGAAAGCTGGAGATAATGCAGTTCTTTTGTGTAATTATAGTATTGATAGTACAACGTTACATAGTGTGAAATGGTACAAAGACAACTTGGAATTCTACAGATATACACCCTCAGATACGGTGAAAACAAAACTATTTCCATTACCAGGAATTGATGTAGATGTGAGTATAAAATTGAGGAAATTAATTAAGAACAACTCTAACGGCTCTCATCGGTCTATTCTGACCAAAAAAAGACAACCAGTCTATTACCTTGAACAAACATCTTTGTAAGATATTCTACTAGATTTTCGAAATAATGTCCATGTTGCAGGTTGAAAATAGCACAGAATCTAGACTTGTATTGAAAACCGTTGGTTTCACCACATTTGGTAAATACCGATGTGAAATCTCTTTAGGTCCTCCACAATTTTCACTCAAGTACGATTCTCGCATGCTAAATGTATGTAAGTATTCATCTTATTTTTTCGAAACTTGGTACCTAACTAACAAATTTATTTCAGTTCCAATTCCATTACCAACAGTTATAGTAGATAACGATTTCGTTAGTGTGGGAGATAAAATTCAAGCAGTTTGTACTGTTCCTGCTTTAGATCCTCCAGTTGACATCATTTGGCTTCTCAATGGAAATAAGGTAACTGTAGTGTAGTTTAATTCGAAAAAAAATTAGTTTGAATTGTGTAAAGCTTACTTGCAGTTTGGTAAGCTACTCTCGTACTTTTATTTGTTTTTGTCTATTAACTTTGTAACTTACTTTTTATTTCACTTTTCTCTTTATATTTTCAGGTCAACAATTTCTCTATGGCAAAACAACGCAAGCAACCTCACATTTTAGCACCGACTGCGTCTTTCGTTAATGTGGAAGTTGTAAATGAAATGTTTGAAAATAATAAGGCCAATTTAACGTGTGTAACCAGTAGAGGCAAGTTTTACGAAGCTCAGACCACAATTATTATCGAAAAAGATGATGTGAAAGCATAAAATTTATTTGAATAAAAATTGCGTTTCTCGTGGCTTTTTTTAATGCAATAATTTTTTCAAGCTTCCGGAATAAATTTCTTATTGTTTATTTGTGCATATTGCGTGAATCGAATCATGTACATACTCAAGTCGAGAATTGTTACTGTCTGACCAAAATATGTGCAATGAGTAAACAAGAAGAATGAAAGATATAGCAACAATAATTGTCGGATTTTTAGCCGTCACAAGGACACTTTTATAATTTGTATATGTTACATCCAGTAATTCTGCATCTTTTTTTTTTCTAACACTCTCAGTACCTTCACTATTTACTACAATATTGTTGTCCAATTGTTTATCACCAGGTGCGTTTATTTTGAATACTAACAATGTTGCTTATTCGGCATTTTTGGACCATTTTGTTGTCCTGTTTATCAACAGGTAATGACACAAAGCACATATTAAAAGAGTACTAAACGAGAACTTTCTGCAGCGGATGGCACATAGACCATTTTGAATGCTATTGGGCTTGGCACGTAGACTCCATTACAAGTGAAATTTGAACTCTTCAATTGTATTGATCAAAGAGAGAGATGCGTTGCAGTTTTGGAATTAACATCTCTTTATTTCTAGTTATAGTATGTTTTTTGACATTTGAATCGTCAACTGTATTATTATCAGTCATAAATCAAATAAGAAGAGGTGCCTTCTTATTTTCATAAGTATGCCAATAGGGGACCAAAAGTCTGCAAAAGACAGCTAGAGCAAAGCTGCAAGGCTTGCAGCGAACAGCATGCCTGGCCATTACCGGAGCAATGTCAACGGCAGCTATGGAAGCCCTCCTGCAACTAACTCCTCTCCACATTCACTTGGAGAAGGAAGCCAGGAGAGCAGCTCATAGAATGATATCAGTGGAGAGGCAAATAAATGGAGAGACTTTGAGGGATCACTCGGGAATGCTGAGGGAATTACAAAATCACCACATTCTTGGGATGCCCTCGGATCTCTCTGTCACAAAACTTCACGTGGATAACCCCTTTAAGGACCTCATTCCCACGAGAGACCAATGGGACAGCGAAGAAATCTCCTTCCTAGAAACTGACTACGTAATTTACACTGACGGATCCAAAACGGGAAACGGGGCTGGAGCGTCGGTCTTCAGCAGGAAACCCAGAGTTGAAATCACAGCCAACCTGGGTAGGTAAGCTACCGTCTTTCAGGCTGAGGTATACGCCATTGAACTGGCTGCAAAAGTGCTGATGAATCAACCTGTTGTTAAAAAGAACATACACATCCTGTTAAATAGCCAGGCTGCTCTTGAAACACTGAGCTCGAACAGGATAAAATCTAAGCTAATATATAACTGTCTACAATCCCTTAATATACTAGGCACGGAAAACAGAGTCACTTTGACCTGGGTGCCGGGGCATCGAGGAGTGGAGGGCAACGAGAAGGCCGACACTCTGGCAAAAAAGGGATCAGAGTCTCTATTTATCGGACCTGAACCATTTTTTGGCATTGCGGAAAGCACTGCTAGATCAGCCATAGCTACCTAGGCGGAGAGGAAAATCTTCAGGTACTGGGCAGAAACACCGGGGCTTTCTCACTCGAAGGCGTTTATATACAACCCTCCGAGTACAAAAAATAAGCAGATCCTGGAATGGAGTAGAACAAACCTACGCATTCTGTCGGGACTGCTTACAGGACATTGGCGACTAAATTACCACCTAAAGAAGATGAGTCTGGTTCAGACCTCGGATTGTCGGTTCTGTAATTTGGAGGACGAAACTGCTGAGCACATCCTATGCTTATGCCCAGCTCTGGGCAGGGTAAGGTATAACATATTCGGTTCTAGTACCTTAGAGCCGAGCGACTTCAAAAAGGTATCACCAAAAACAACCATGGACTTCGTCAGAAGCACAGGCTTGTGGGGTGAATTATAATCCCTAGGGGTGAGCCACAATAGACCAAACGGGGGTCGCAGTGGAGGTGGCGAGAAGGCCCCACTCACATAGAACTTAACCTAACCTAACCTAATAGGGTGAGACATTTTGTTCTGAATATTTGCAATATATTTACACAAATTTAATTGTTCATCGATATGTCGACTAGAAAATAGTCACAATACCAACGTGTATACCAACCTGTGAGCGTTCTTAGATATTCAAAGTCAAAGATCGCAAAGTTCAGTTTTGTTTTTCTGCTCATAATTTTAATTACATTATTACCGTGCAATATTATCATGTACTACTTTAAAATTTGTTTAATTTAACCACCAAATCGTAAAAATATATCAAAAAGTTAGCCGTGATAAAACTAATGAAATTGATGTTTCGATGGTTGCTGCTACCCCTACTTTGACGATTTATAAAATGAAAACCATTTCAACTATAGTATTGCTGAATTCTGTCCTAGAAGATTGGTATTTTCTTTCCCTAGAAGCCGTGCTTATGCTGCATGCATTACAGTTTGTTAGCTTCTTGTACTCTACTCCCACATTAAATCCTCCCACTCAGTTACTGCCATACCATCTAGCAGACGATATAGGTCCATTGGATGTGGCAAATTGGCCTCTCCGAAAATTGTTTGCCACCAAGTTCAATGCCTCACAGTCAGATGAGATGTGGGTTATGGACTCGATCGCCATGCACAATGTTCGTAGTTTTGTGGTTTTTTCGAAATATCGATTATACTATTTTCATGAATATTCGAATTTTTTCATAAAAACTCCGTTCACCAGTCAATTTTTCATTCCAAAAACCCTATTTCTCTGTTTAAAATTTATGCCCAGTGGGAGGTATGTGAAATTTCGCAGTATTGATATATATTGTTCATAATTTACTTAATCGTTTGAAATATTGACTGATAACAATGATAACTCATTCATATATGGATACTAGATGAGAGATACATATACTAAATGTGATTTTATGTCCATCTAAGCCAATTTACCTTCATCCAAAAGTTCCTTCAAAGGCCCTTTGAAGATAACGCTGTTGAGTCAGTTTTTGAGCATATCCACAAACTTGATACATTGTTTACTACAGACAACGTGGGAGGGGCAACGGGTTTTGGTAAAATTTTGTGTGTACCTACCAGTTTTTTTACAAATTTCATATTAAATCCAAAAACTATAAGGTGTTTAAAAAAAATATGCTCCTGTTTGAATTCTCTATTATGCACCTTTTCGGAAAAAATCAATTTTAAGTTTTTGACCAAACCTGTTTCATATTATTTACAACAAGAATGTTATTAAATTTGATAACAGATGTTCTGCATGACAACCATTTGTTGCAAGACATAAATCCAATCGTTTCTGTGAGGAAATTATTATTTTGAATTTCATTACATGCACCCTTTATTCTTTTCCACAGCTGAATACGATTTTGTATTGGAACAATATAAACCGGCCCTCCTCGTCCAATCTATTGATTTCCATAACAAGTGTCAAGATATTGACGAACTATTCGATTAAAATGAGCAGGACATCCAACATCTCTTTTGTGGCGTGTGGATGTTCACTAATGTTTTTTGAGAAAAATTTGGGACCTTGATTATTTTTGTCCAGTTACCAGTTTGCAAAAACTACTCGAGGGGGGAAATCGACATCTAGCACCGAATGAACTTTTTGAAAGTGAAACGAATAGAGGTTTTTTCTCTATGAGGATTTAGAAACTGCAGGATACGAACCCGCGAGTCTTCTGGTACTACACTCCGGATTCTCCTCTATTTCGTCCAAAATATAATTTTCGTACAGTTCTGTAACATCCGGGTGCCTACCAGTTTCAGTACTTTTAGGTTTCTCTTAGGCATGGAGTTAGCCGAAGCCTTTAAGAAGATAAAGGAAGCCCAAGACCTATCACAAAGGGAAAACATCTGGAATCAGGAAGAATTTACCTTCTTGGTGGAGCGAAAAAATCGCTGGTAGCAGGGAGAAATGCATACATTCCCGCTGAAGGTTTTAAGATTAGGAGGTCAAGGCGGACAACCTGAAGATATCGAGGAGGCAGAGGCCGAGTATAGAGCAAAGAGGAGAGCACTTAGCAAGGAAATCCGCACTTCAAAAACAACCAATTGGAAACAGCAGTGCGATGACCTTGGCGACGACATTTGGAGGATTGGGTTTAAAATAGTAACCAACAGATTCAAACACCTGTTAACACAATACGAGCTACCAGAGGAAGAGAAGTCAGAAATATGCAAGAAACTTTTTCCTGGCATACGGAGAAGCCCCATGCCAGGAAAACAAACATTTGGAGACCTGCTCCCCTGGACGAGTGAGGTCTTGGTAAACGCTGCTGAGAGCATCAAACCAAAGAAATCCCCCAGTCCGGATGGCATTACACCTGACAGCATCAAGATGTTCGTTGAAGAACATCCGGAAAAGTGCATAGAATACATGAACGACATTCTAAAAAACCAACATATCCCGGAGTACTGGAAAAAAGTCAAGGTCGTACATATACATATATAAAGGAAACTCGGATGAAAACAAATACCGGACAATCTGCCTTCTCGATGTGATGAGTAAATTATTAGAACACATGATCAAGCAGGGTCTGAAAGGTGAACTTGAACGAAAAGTGCCCTCATCGCCGTACCAGTATGGCTTCACAGAGGAAAGGTCCACGTTGGATGCCATCACAGAAGTCCTCAAGCTGGCTCAAAACCACCAAGAGAATTGTGGTGAAATAGTGTTTTTCGATATTGGGATTGCCTTTAATACGGCCCGATGGCAGATAATAACAAAATCATTGATTGAAGCGGGCATCGATGCTAGCCTGACAAACATAATAATAAATTACCTTGAAGGACGACTGCTCGACGTGGTTAGGTCACTTCTTAAAATAACGCGGGGGGTGCCGCAAGGATCTGTCCTCGGGCCTCTGTTATGGAACGAACTCTATGATGGGATTCTTAGACTGAACCTTTCCGCTGGATGCGACACAGTTGGGTTTGCAGACGACCTTGGCCTGGTTTTCAGGGCAAATGACGGGGACACGCTAATGTACAGGGTAAACGAGTCCATTGTCGAGATACAACACTGGATCAAGAAAACCACCCAGAATTCGCACCGGAAAAAACGGAAGCAAATATTGGGAAAGGTCCCAGAAAATAATATATTGTTCAAGGTGGGTAGCCTAGGAGTGTGGCTGGATGATAAGTTGAGTTTCAGTGAACATGTGAAGAAAACTTGCGAGAAAGCTAAAAAGCAATTCTCTGCACTTAGCAGGATAATGGCGAATATCGGGGGCCCGAGCTACTGAAAAAGAAGGGCATTATACGGTATTGTGTCATCGGTGTTGCTATATGCGGTACCAGTGTGGAGGCAGTTGATCCGTATAAAGAAATAGCCCTTTTTTCCGGCCGAGATGGGAAACTCATGTTCGAATGGGTCCAGGACCCAAACAGTGCTGGACTTATCCCCAAGGAGATGCCTACCAACCAAACCCACCTCAAACTCGTCGTTACCCTCGCCTCGGAATCACTACCCTAGCATACTTCGAGACAGGCGGCGGTCCCTCGCACACTCTCCTCTCACACCGTCATCTTCTCCCTCCTATCGCTCCTGCCTCTCATGCCATATCGAGTCCTTCTCTCCCCCTTGCCATGCTCTCTACTACTCCACTCACCTCCATCCATTCCTCCTCCCCCCTCAACATTATCTCCACCATGTTTTCCCAGTACACCGCCTCCCCTTGTTTCCTCTCCAACTTCTTCAGCACTTCCTCGTTCCTCCAGCATCTAAACACATGCCCCACATCATCCTCCACTTCACACCTCTCGCACTCACCAGTCTCTCGTTTCCCAATCTTGTGGAGGTACCCTACTCTCGACCCATGTCCAGTGAGCACTTGTGTCAAGAAGTAGTTCACCTTCCCGAATTTCCGGTCCATCCAATCTCTCCTATTCCCAATCGCTCCTTTTAGCGCGCCCTCATACTCCTCCCACCTTCTCTCCATTTCCTCCTCCATCCATTCCCGTACCTCTTCTTTGGTCGCACCCCTCCAGCGTTTGCTCCTAGCTCTAGCCAACACGTCCAATGGGTAGGACCTTGCCAGCACCGCTGCTGCCAGTCCACCCACTGTCCTGTACCCCTGCACCACCCTCAGCAGTATTCCTCTCTGCACCCGCAGAAGTGGCCTAACCCTCGCATTCACCCCCGCTCTTTCACCCCACACCTCCGCACCGTACAGCAGCTCTGCCGTCCTACCAATTACCCTCCTCTTCCACTCTCCCGGCCCTTTCACATTACACATCAATCTCCCCAGCCATGCTGCCCTCACTTTACCCTTCTCTGCCGCCTTTACCATATGGGTTTTGAAGGATAATTGGCTATCCAACCACACCCCTAGGTATTTCACAGACTCCTCCATGTGAATTCTCCTTCCCTTAACCATCACCACCACTTGCCTTGCCCTGCTCCGTCCCTTCACTAGCAACCCCACCGTATTATCTTCCGCCACTTCCAGTCCGCACCGCTCTATCTTCTCCACAATCTTCCTGCACATTCTCTCCGCCTTTCTTTCTATCTCCGCCTCTCCCTTTGCCGTACATACCAGACACACATCATCCGCATACACCGTAATCTCAAATCCCTCTTCACATACTATCCCACAAACCTCATCAAACACACACTTCTAGAGCGTCGGTCCAAGAACCGAGCCCTGAGGTACTCCAGCCTCCATCCCCAGCAGCGCGCTCAACACTGCCCGTTTGCTGACACTGTTGAACGCGTTCCCGACGTCGAAGAACACGAGTAGGGCCAATTTCTTCTTTTTTCTCCAGCTGCCCTCCCTAGCTCTTTCCACCAAGCCCATCACATTGCTCAGTGCCGAGATGCAAGATTTCCCTTTCGTGAACCCGTGCTGGTTTACCCTAAAACCCCCATTCCTATCAACTTCCTCCTCAATCCTATCCTTTATTATCCCCTCCATCAATTTACCCATACCACACAGCAGGCTGATAGGCCTATAGTCCCCCGCCCGCTTCTCCTCTCTACCCACCTTCTTCATTAGTATCACCCTGGCCACCTTCCATACTTCCGGGAACTCCTCCTCCCTCAGCACCCTGTTGAATAGTTCCCAGAAGTACTCCCTATTGTCATCCAACAGCCTCTTCACCATATCACCCCTCAGGCCATCTATCCCTGGGGCTTTTCTCACTTCAATGTTTCTCCCCCAATCCTCTACCTCCCACTTCTCTACCGGCCTTATCCCCCTCATTTTCACTACCCCCCTTGTATCTTGGATTTCCTGAATTCTGCCACCCACTCCTCCTTCTCCCCCTTTGAACAATTTCTCCACAATCTCCTTCTCCCAATCCTCCTCTAGAACCTCGTTCTTATTTCCACCCATCCTCTTCACCGCTATCTCATACGCCTTTCCCCATGGATTGTTTTCCAATTCCCCCAGTAACTCTTCCCACTTGTAGTTTTCGTTTGGCAGGAGAGTTTGAGTACATCCCGTATATAAAATTTCTCCTAAAACGATTGGTACATCTTCAATTGTTGGTGTTATGAGGTTCCTAAGTTTTAAAATTTGATTTTTGGAAGGTTCACAATGCTCCATTGGGACGAGCCACACCATACAGTAATTTTTGAATTATCGATATCATCATGATGAACTGTTTGTTGTATCTTAACCTCTCCTCAAGGCCAAACAGATATGTTTTCTGTTTTAAAGAGAATGATGCTAGAAACTACTTTACATTTATTTCAAACATCGACCTGAAAATAATAGTTGAAATATTAAAATATCTTTTATTGTTAGTAAGTATACAACATTTTTTCAAATAAATGTAGTCAACACAAATTATCTCTAATTTGAAGCAAAAATTCTCAAAGAGTTGTAGCGAAAGTTTCATTGGATTTTTTAATATATATTATATTATATTAGATTAGATTTCATTGAAAGTATCGATTTTTATCAATGTATTTTTTATATGGAGTCTAAGAAGACACTATTTGTCAGATACCATCTGAAGAGCCCGAAAAGTGCTTAGAAAATAAGGAAAAAATAAAGTGAAAGCACTAGCAATAATAGAAGCTGCAAGGGAGGTTGAAGAAAAAACCTGTTCCAAAATTTGAAGATAAGAGCCCCCAGGTTCAAGAAGAATGTGTATTTTGTTATTATTTTTCATAGTTGAACTAATAAATAACAGAATATAATTTTTTGCTCCTTTAATTTTTGATTATCAAAGCAGTACGCTGCAAAGGAAGTTGAAGAAAAAGCTTGTTCCGCCAGGTTCAAGACAAAAAATGTGGATTTCAATTTATTTTCCACAGTCAAACTAATAAAAAACAGCATATAATTTTTTCTGCTTTCATTTAGTATCAAAGCATAAAATTTTTAGGTATTAAAAATGGGTCCATACCAACTGAAGTTAATATTGGTGATAATGTAACTTTGGTTTGCGAATATGGTATTGGTGACAATTTGCTTTGAAGTGTTAAATGGTACAAAGGACAATATGAATTGTATAGATAGATACATTCCTCATGATTATCAAAATGAAAATTTTTCCACTAAAAGGAGAAACCGTAGGCTTTCATTTATTGCACTACTACTACACCAACTCCAACACTTTACACTATCTTACGCGCGTTTCGAAAACCAAGTTATCTTCTTCAGTCTCTGAAACAGTGTTCAGTGTCAAATATCGCCAACGGTTCGAAAATCCTCAACTTATTTTCATTAATTTATCAATGAAAAATGGTTCGTACAAAAAAAGCTCAAGATAGGAGTTTACGTGGAATCGAAAAGTTTTAGTCTTAACATCAACAGGGACTAGAGAGAAAGTCTAAGACTCTTAGGAAATATGAAATGGAAGGAAATTTAAATTACTATATTATTTTTCCATTGAAATATAATCATAGAACATTGTTTCAGATGAACAGCTGTTCTGATTCAAAACTATTAATCACATATGCTAATACTGTTAATAATGAAAAGTACTTATGCGAGGTTACAACGGACGCCCCATGTTTTTCTACCAATCCAAAAGAAGGAACATGATTCGTAAGAGGTAAGCCAATTTGAAAATATCTACCTATATATACTCAACTCCATTGTATATTTTCACTTCCTAAAACTGTGAAAGTAAAAATATACATTGTAAATACACATTTACACATTTCTGAAAAATATCGTTAGCCTCAAAAATAAAAAGGGTGGTACTTGAAGAAACAAATACTTCACTTGAAATCTACCATCCAATAATTTAAATGTCTTCTTTTACTGTTAACAGTTGACGAACCAAGACGACCAGATCCTTTGAAAATGTGGGGTTAACAGAATTTGCATATACAAGGTATAATAATCCAAAAGGAACTCAGTTTCATCTTCAGAAACAATGTACATTATTTTATTGAACAAATTTAATGTCGTTATGTTTTGTTAATAGTGGAATGGTGGTAAATTTTTTGTTTTCTGATAAAAGTCAACCGGTGACTTTGACTGAGATATCGTTAGACTTGAATGTAACTACAATGTTGGTAATAAACCTCTATATTCTGTAAGATGGTACAAAGGTCTACAAGAAATCTAGAGATACGATGAACATGACGAACCCAATAAAAGGGTGCTTCCACAATCCAATATCACCGTAGATGTGAGTTATAATAATTGAAAAATATTTATTTTACTTGTAATAGTTAAGAGGTGAGCCGCATAAATTCTATGAGCTGGAAGAGTGCAGGAAAAAATTATATCAAAAACAATCGAACGTACAGCGGCTGTTAACTTCTGAATAGTGTTGCGAGGTCTCTCAACATTTCTTTGAGTGGATGTGACTAATCACGTTACAGTGGGAGAAAATGCACTTCTTTTGTGTAAACATAGTATAAGTGATCTATCATTAGATACATAGTGTAAAATGAGATAAAGTCAGGTTGGAATTCTAGAGATATACACCCTCAGAAACAGTGAAAACTAAATTATTTCTACTACCAGAAGTTGATATAGACGTGAGTTTAAAATTGAGAAAATTACTTTAAAAAATCTGAACGAATTTCGTCAGTATATTTTTACCAAAAAATACAACTATTCTGTTACCTTCAACAACCGGAAATTTTGCAATAATATTTTGAAAATACTCTACCAGATTTAGTCGAAATAATTTCCATGTTGCAGGTTGAAAATAGCATAGAATCTTGTACCTATTAAAATCCGTTGGTTTCACCACATTTGGTGAATATCGTTATGAAATGGGTCCTCCACACTTTTTATTCAAGCACTATTCCTGCATGCTAAGAATATGTAAGTATCCGTCTTCTAATTTCCAATTTCATCTATCAAATTTATTTTAGTTCCAATTTAATTACCAACAGTTATAGTAGATAACGGTTTCGTTAGTGTAGGAGAGAAAATTCAAGCTGCTTTAGTTACTCCGGTTGACATTATTTGGCTTCTCAATGGAAATGAGGTAACTATAGTCCATTATATCTTGAAAAAAATTAGTTTGAATTGTGTATAGCTCACTTAGTCGGCAGTTTGGTAAACCAGGAGCATGAGATGGCAATAACGGATAATCTTGAGAGTTTTCTCAGTGTGGAATAACTGTCTAGTGCAGCACTACCCTCATACTTTTATTTGTTATTGTCTATTAATTTTGTTGCTCACTTGTTATTTCACTTTACCACTTTTATTTTTAGGTAAAAAAATTCCTCTTTGGCAGAAAAACACAAGCAAGAAGTACAATCTTTCGTGAATGTGGAAGTTGTAAACGATTTGTTTGAAAATAATAAGGCCAATTTAACGTGTGTATCCAGTAGAGGCAAGTTTTACGAAGCTCAGACCACAATTTTTATCGGAAAAGATGATGTAAAAGCATAAAATTTCTTTGAATAAAAATTCCGTTTTTCGTCTTTTTATAATGCAATAATTCTTCCAAGCTTTCGGAATGATTTTCTAGTTTATTTGTGCATATTAAGTGAGTTGAGTCGAGGAAAGTTACCTGACCAATGTGAGAACGAGATAAAGGAAACTTATAGGGATAATTATGTTGGTCAGTGAGAGATGAAACAGCGTTACCGTTTTTAGTACAGTATTTACTTTATTACAGTTACCAGTAAAAAATTGTCATATTTTAATAAAGCGTGTTATCAATAGATGTCAAAGTTAATAGCCTAATACTATTATAACGCCTTACAAAGTTTTTGAAAAATACTTTTCAAAGAACAGACCGTTCACTAAGAAGCAACAACTTCTAAGTTAAACGGGGTTGGTATATCTGCAGGATTACTTCTGGACGGACAGCATCTACCTTGTACTGATGAGGTGCAAATACGCCGAAACCGGTCTACCAGTGATGATGTCCCTTCTAATTACAAACCAGAATGGTTGGTTATATCTTGCAGATATACCAACCCCGTTTAACGTGTAATTCAATGTCTGTCGGGGCATATAGCCCGAGAAGTAGTTGTTGCTTCTTAGTGAACGGTCTGTTCTTTGAAAAGTATTTTTCAAATCCTTTGTAAGGCGTTATAATAGTATTAAACTAATATTTGGCATCCAACTTTTAGTATAGTAGATTCATATTTCTTCACTTCTAATTAGTTAAACAATTAAGATTGATCACTGAGGTAGATAATCGGTAGGTATTAGGAAAAATTTAGGTTATTTGATCTATTAAATTGGGATGGTAGAGCAGCCCCACAGCACCCAGGCCTCATTAGGGCTCTTTGTGCCTCCTACTGGTTCGTCAACCAGCCTAACATCTTAACATAGTTGATAACGTCCCCAAAAAGAACTTCTCTCAGCATTGCTGATGTTAGCCAAAACTGGCTAAGCTGGTAGTCAAGTTACGTTGTAAGTTTTATGCAAATGGAGAAAAAGTTTATCTTAAATTTTATAACAATATATTCTGATGAAAAGCTCTGTATGACTTGTAGATCTGTAACCGAGTATGACATTTTCAACATATCTAGAAAACATTGATCAACAAGTTCAAATCGATCTTATTGCATGATAAAACTCCTGAAAATATTGGATTTGAAATGACGTCTAGAAAAATGTCTTGAATCTTGATGAAAACGGTTTACTATATGAAATATTTATAGATAGTATTAGCAATAATTGTATAACTAGAAAAATCAACATAAAATATTTTTTGCAATGGAACCTCATTTTTCCAAGTGTTCAGATGACAGCATTCTTTTTTAGAATTTTTAAATTTATATTTAACTAAGAAGTTTATTTTCGACCTCCATTTTCACAAATGGCGATTTAAAAAGTATCTTGCATCTTTGAGCTTGTGTCTTATAAAGTCATATTTTTGTTTATTATGTTTTAATTTTAACAAAAAATATATAAAGATTTTGAACAAATTCTTCTTAATCGATGTTTTCTAACAATGGCATTGAGTAGCGCTAAGAAAAGATTGGTACGTCATTTGTTAATATATTGTTTATAAACAATTGTGTAACGTCTTCCTTATTTTGGGCGTCAATTTAAGATGGTAAATAATAGAGATAGAATTCCAGGACCTGGGACTTTTTTATTGTGAATTTTCCCCTATATAAAATTATTTCTTTTATATATCTTGAACATCAACAGTTTTTGACTTATTGTCTAATAACTGAATACTTGTTTTTCTTGCATGCAAAATATACGTGCAACGTTGCCGCTATTTTTATAAAATAGTGGTTCGAGGTGACAAACGATTTTTATTAACTTTTCCATTTCACTTACCTAAAAATAAAAATAATGTCTATTAAAAAAATAGAATACGCTCAATGCGGTGCCCCTGATAGGCTCGAGCTCCAACGCTCCAACGTCCTAAGCATACCGTTGAATCCGCAACTGTTTGATATGAAGAAAAAAAACACTCAGTTAAATAATAAACAAAATCAATATTTTTTATGAAATACAAAAACAGCACTAGTTACTGGACACATCAGCTGTTGACATGCTGGCTCCAAGCAGAATGTACGACTAAGTAAGAAGTGTATTATCACAATAAAACAATAAGGACATTGGAATAATCGTAGGTTGTAGAAGCAGGGGAAATATGAAATTGTACTTTCTCATAACAATTTTCGTCTTAAATTATCAACTTTCCTAGCGACACAGTGGGTAAAAAAATTTACCAATAAAACTGATTTATTCGACATAATCTGTAATAAAGTAGTCGAGTTTTAACTTGATTATGCGATATTAAAACTGGAATACAAACTTTTGAAAGTAGACCGAAGAAGGGAACAGAATTTGCAAAGATACGAAATATCTTACATTCTTATGCATCTTAAATTAAACGTGAATGGCTCTAATGTAGCTCAGTATCCTGAGAGAGTTCCTGTTTCGAAGTTCTGGAAATTAGTCCGGCGTTAACGACCCAAGCTTCCTTTCATCGTTAAGATACAGCCAACCAGCTACTAGACGGCTCCGAAAATTTTTAAACTTTTCTCAAAAGTTGTTGAAATTTTCGATTTTCAAAGATGGTAAATAAATTTAGTCTAATTGGGTGGATAAGTTGAACCAACACTGTTCCAAACAGAGTAACAATATGAAGGAAATGAAAACCAATCAATTTTTTTTGTTCGAACATGATTTTACTATTGAAAATTAATTTAATCCTTATTTGCATTTTCAAGGAAAAATTTTAAGAATTTTCAAAAAAAATTTCTTCGTTGTCACCTGCAGCTTTTATGGTGAGAAATGTAGTTGTTTTCCTTCAAGAATTTGACTCGAATAACTATCAACAATCGGTGTCGGGATGTTAATAGTTGACAGTTTTCTCGTCTAATTGCTAATAGCTAACAGGGGTTGGAAACTTACTCTTGGTGAAAAAAGTATACAGAATATCCACCGTCGCTGTAGTAGTTGTCCTGAGTCATCATTGGAAAAATAATCAATATTCTTACTAAATATGGTGCTGTTTACTTAAATAACTAAAATTTCACGTTGGCAGCACAAACGAGTGAAAAATGGTGAGATTTTGTTTGCGTTGTTTACGTTTGTCAATTTGTCAACCATTTCTCTGGCGTTGTTTGTGTTTGTAAACACGTGTTTCATTCTCTAGTTCTTAATTGTATTATTTTGTTCTTGTTTGTGGTTTTTATTATCATTGGAAGATTAGAAGGGTTTGTTCGTAGTTATGTTCGCAAGTGCACTAACAAAAAAAGAAATAGGTAGTCATGAGGACTGCCGACAGAAGTGAAACCAAAAATAAATGAAATGTTTTATCCTACGTCTATAAATAGGAATTGTTACAAATAAATTGATCCTTCAAAAAATGTTATTATTATCATTATTATTATTAATCGCCTTTATTTGTCTGTGAAATAAAAACAATAGTTACAAGAGGCGAAGTCTAGCTAAAGCTACTCTAGTTCACCGTACGCACAAGATACAGAAATTATTACAAATAAATCAATCCCTTACGAAAATTGATCGTCTGCCCACAATATAAGGAAATTTTTACAAATAAACTAACCCACTCTCAATTTTAAATTGTACGTCTATGATTCGCGGTGACGGTGACCAGCCCATAAGTTTAGCCCCCAACAAAAATCACACAGGTGTAAAAAATTATTGTTTTCACCTTTGTGTTGTTATTCCTCACTAATATTCTCGCCCAAGAAAAATTCCAGTATGGAAGGTGGCTGATTGTACTATTCAAGTTTCAGTTCAGGTAATACTATTTGGAGATATTTGGTTATTGATTAGAGTAGGATAAGAATATTTTTCCTGCATAAGCAGGGCAAATTATCCCTTGGTTTATTACCCACTAAAGGGAAAAGAAGAACCCAACCTATTCTCACTTACTACAGCATGACCTTCGATCATTGAACAGACTCTATGAATAACTCGCTATACTGAAAACACACTTTGTTCACAACCAACATCTAAATCGATTCTCTTTTTCCAAAACAAGGATAGCGATTCACACAGCAAAGGTCACAGATTCCAATAACACTGCCGTGCTGTGTGAGGATTTAAATTTAATGAAAATATTTATCTTACATTTATTTATTACTCGAAGAATGAATTTCAGTTGCCGTCGATATTGAACTATAAACATGTATAGTTACATAAACCTTCAAATTGACATACTGTTTATAAACATTCACTCATGTATTAATGAAATTTTGTATACTGTCATAGATTAAATAAATAGCTTTTCATACATGTTTTACTAAATTTTATGCAATCAATCATATATTATTACCTTTATCCAAATTAGTTGTTAATTTACTTCAAAAAAAAATCTCTTATATCAAGGTTGGGTTCTATATTTAATTATTTCATTGAACAATCTCATTCACAAATACAAACTTTTAAATTATCAATCAAATCGGTTTATTGAAATGACCCCGTCTTATAACTTTTTAACTAAATCACATCTATAAAACATCCAAAATTTTTTATTTACGGAAACTAAACTTACCTTCAAATTATTTCAAAAATTAACTTATTATCTATTATCGCAACAAATGTTGGAATATTACTTCCCTGGTTTAAAATGTCAAATCTTTCTAAATAATTTCAAAAAAAAACCAAATATGCCATTTGAAGTACAATTTCTCTTTCCATTTGTATATATCATCCGAATGTTCACCGCTTCAAATCTTTTTCAATCCAATATTTTTAATTATCAATCGGTTATTTTAATGTATATTATATCTCTGCCTGTCAAAAATATTCTATCTCCTCCTTTTCAAATCTAATAATCGTTACTATCCCTACCCACATTCAATTTTTATTTTATCCCCTGATAACTATAAAAAAAAACTTCTTTTAATGTGACATTCTTCATAACCTCAAATAACATATTTTAACACATCAAATTTCATAGATCTTACCTAACCTAAATATACAATATCAATACAGTATATCAATTATATAATAAGTATTGAAGGACATATTGAGGAACCACAAAAAATGGATGTAATTGGATGATTAATACATTTAAATAATACGACATGGCAACATCTGTGGAATCCAGTAAAATAGATAAATAAACTTTGACATTGTATATGTTGGCATAGGATAATTCGTCTGTTTACTCTTCTAGTATGTTCATTGTTCAGAGACGGTGACAGCAAACGAGATAACGGTGACAGGTGTCGGTAGAGCGGTGTCGATTATGCCACCATCCCACAAGATTTACTCCTACCAAAAATCGGGCAAAGTATTTAAAGAAGTTTTCACTATGTTTTGAATAGGATTCAGGAATTATAGATTCCTCTCCATGGCCATCAGGTGAAAAAATCGGTATATTTCACATAAATAAACAAAAGGAACTGAACTCTGTGACCCCAATATTTATTTATTTTAATGAGTTTTGTTAAGCTAAATATTCTGAGCATTGAAAAAGCGAATATCATCATATCATCGTCAGAATTGCAGAAGTTACATTTTATGTGATGCCTACTTGATTTTTAATATTAATATTTTGTCTACCCAAATAGTTAGTGACCTATCTTGAGATTGACTTAATATATATGAATAGAAAAAAGAAAGAGATATGATATTACTATGGGGATATCCTGGATATCTTTTTTCCATTTGAGATCAGTATAACTGTGCAGTGATATAGGAAACCAAATAAAAATTATATCTGCTGATCTTTACAATTGTTATTTAAGCAGACAATTTAATAGTGGAGAGCTCCCTAGATTTATCTGTTCATTGACAACTTCTTACTGTATGGGTCTCTTAAGTGTCTTATAATTTCCAATTCTTCAAAGAAATCCTGTTCTTGTTTCTTATCACAAATATGCAGTACTTCTAGTTCTGTGTTGGATGTTAATAAATGTTTGGTGTCAAGTAGGCATCACATAAAATGTAACTTATGTCATTCTGACGATGATATGCAAATATCGAAATAATTTTTTAGAATTTTCATCAAGTTTTTCATTAAATAGTGGAATTAATTAGAAACAGTTAGTTTCGTTTAAAATAGTGATATGAGTAGATTCCACAAAGTAAGGGTACAAACAGTAAATTTCCTTACGTAACCCTCTGCCATACGGATGGTTCCTACCAATCCATGTTCTGTTCGGTATTATAAGCTACCATTAACCGTGACTGCGTCTTACATTCGGTCATCCTGCTCCGCTCCTCGTTCTCGAGGTACCTAGAGTGCTGGATCTGACGTTTGTGCGTACACCTATCTCAGCTGCTCGCTCGTGAACCTGATGCCTTGCCTGTCTACGCCTATCTCGCTCTCCTGGCGAGCCTTACACCTGCACGCCCATTCCAGTCACCCCCCTCACTACCACATCACAGTATGGCCTCATATTGACATTTCGTAGATCAAATCCCACTTCTGATATACGTCCCACGATGTTTTGACATTCCAAATTCTCTAAAACTGTTCATATGACATGTATGAAATTAGGCAGATATAAACAGACGAAGCTGATGCTTATATTTATTATAAAATGACTTCCGTTTTTCCTGTCATTTCGGATCACGTGACCCCAACATAACTTTTTTTAAATGGAACAACCGGTTTAATATTACAATTTTGGATATATCATTCGAAAACAAATTCAACGATACCACACTTGTCGTCATTGTATTGTGGAGTAATGATAATAAGGGAAATTTATTCTTACTAAATTTATTAAATCAATATTTTGCACTCAAAAATTTAGGTGGCTAAGGAACAAATAACTTAGTAGCAACAACATAGGTTGTCATTCATCATTGTTAGGGAAAGTTTATTCTAGAATTATCATTAATTATTAGTCATGATCTTGGGAAGACACTGTAATAATAAGTAAATAATGCCTTCAATTTTTACTTACGATGAATATGTTGACATTTATGGAGAATGTGGAAAAAACAAAACTCATGCTCAAGGTTTGTACTGATATCGTTTTCCTCATAGAATAACTCCAAGCGAAAATACTTTTTTCGCCTACCTCTATCCAAAGTATACATTTCCTGGCCTCATAGTAGGGAGCAAAGTCGTGACGTCATGGTACGTCATCAATGAAATAACTTATATGGCATTGAGAACCTAAACTATATTCTATTATCTTAATATATATAAATTACGTGTCACGTTGTTTGTCCGCGATGGACTCCTAAACTACTTAACGGATTTTAATCAAATTTGCACACCGTGTGCAGTTTGATCCAACTTGAAAGATAGGATAACTTACATCTTAATTTATAGTCGCAATATTATTTTATTGCAAATTATTAATGTTATAAATGAAACTAACTGTTTCTAATTAATTCCACTATTTAATTGAAAGATTTATGAAAATTATTAAAGGATGATATGTCAATATCGAAATAATTATCAATATCCTTTAATAATTTTCATAAATCTTTCAATTAAATAGTGGAATTAATTAGAAACAGTTAGTTTCATTTATAACATTAATATGAGTAGATTCCACAAAGTAAGGGTCCAAACAGTAAATTCAATTATTGCAAATTATTTGTCTATTATTTCACAATAATAATAATTATCTGTTAACTCCAAACGATTTTAACAGATGGCGATATCTGTTGACTGGATTGAGTAAGTAATCAATAGATGGCGCTGATGTTAAACCTACAAACGTGTCATATAACCTACAATTCAATAGCATAACCACCACGTGTTGTTGAGGCTAAAGTATAAGTTTATTTTGTAGTAAACGAAATACCGTGAATTTCAATTGTTTTTACTTTTTAAATTTTAGGTGCTAGCATAGCCGGCTACGTGTCACTTGGACTGAAGTGTAAATTAAATTTATCTACTCCTATTATATTATATACTAATTATTCAACTGCTTTTAAGCAGGTTATAGTATCTGTAAAGGAACAGCGTGAGTTATAATAACTCACTGCTTATAACTCACTATAATAAATCGGAAATTCTTGGAAGGTATTTACGGACCGAATATCAACGTGGCTCTGTACTCTGTACTTCTGTACAAGCACAAGCCGGATGGGGAGTAATGTCACTTGTGACACTTGATTAATTTTGACGTTTTCAAATTAAGTTAATACCGAATTCTTATTATTGTGAATTTTGTGCTGAAAAAGATGAATTCAGATAGTGAAGATGAATTATTATGTACACCGCCAGAAATAAGACAAATAGCTAATGTTACCATACAGAATTTATTGCCTGAAAAATCCCAAAACAAATATAGAGGTGTATACAAAAATTTTCAAGATTGGTGTAGCAGTAAGGACATTAGGTCATCGTTTACAGAAAACGTACTTTTGGCATATTTTACTGAACTTAGCACTAAATATAAAGCATCGTCTCTATGGACTTTCTACTCCATGCTAAGAAGCACACTCAACATAAATAATGGAATCAATATAGAGAATTATTTAAAATTACGTGCGTTTCTTAAACGTCAATCAGAGAAACATGTAGCTAAAAAGGCAAAAACATTTACGTCAGAACAACTTAATAATTTCATAAATGAAGCTCCTGATGAGAAATATCTGGCGACAAAGGTAGATCGATTTCACAATAATTCAATCGTTTATATCATTATATAATTTATTTTAGGTTGCTTTAATAATGGGCATTATGGGTGCTTGTCGTGCAGCAGAATTATACTCTATGCAAATTACAGATTTAGAAGATCATGGATCTATTTTTATGGTCAGTGTACCAAATACAAAAACAAAAATTGCCAGAAAATTCACTGTTACGGGAAACTTTTATACCGTAGTTAAGAAATATTTAAATCTTCGTCCTACCGATATATCGCAAACGATATTATTCTTTAAATATCAAAATGGAAAATATCATTCACAAAGAATTGGCATTAATAAATTTGGAGCAATGGGGAAAGACATTGCTACATTTTTAAAATTACCCGACTGTAATTTATATACAGGGCATTGTTTTCGCCGCTCATCGGCAACTTTATTAGTAGATGCTGGAGGGGATATAACGGCACTGAAACGACATGGCGGTTGGCGATCAACTACTGTGGCTGAGGGGTACGTTGATGATTCCGAAAAAAATAAGAAAGATACCGCAAATAGAATATACAGTTCTATAACACCTCAACCAGTACCTACATCATCAACATATATGCAACAAACACAAAAAGAAACAATAAACTTCCATAATTCGGTCCCAAATATTCAGTTCACTGGTTGTTCAAACTTTACTGTTAATTTTATTAATAAACAAGATGAATAATCACAACTAAAGTTTTTAAAGCAATGTTATAGGTACCTATTAAGATTTGTTAATAAAGTTTTTGTCTGTACTTGTGTCTTAGTATTTATTGTTATAGTCGTAGATAAAGTATAGTATTCAACGAGCGGTAATGGTCATAACTCACTTGATGAATTACAGCACTCGCCTGCGGCTCGTGCTGCAAACTTCATCTGCGTGAGTTATGACCTACATTACCGCTCGTTAAATAATATACTATTATATTATAGTGAAGATAATACAGTGAAATTATTCCTGATTTTTAATTGGCTGAAAATTGGTGGGGAGGTAGCTTAGAACCAGGAGACGGACATAGGATACTTTTTTAGGAAAAAAACATTATTTAAAAAAATTCTATACTTTGAACAAAAATGGCGGTGAATTAAAATTTAGTATTTTTGTATAGGAATCGTTACTTGGAGATTAGCTAATTGTAAGGATGGCATTTATAAAGTTTGAAATAAACAAAAGCTACTATGACACTCCACTCAGCGGGTAGAAATTATTTTAAAAAAATTCTACGTTGGACAAAAAATAGCCGTAAATTAAAATTTAAAATTTTTGTATAGGTATCGTTACTTGGAGATTAGCTAATTGTAAGGATGGCATTTATATAGTTTGAAATAAACAAAAGATACTATGACACTCCACTCAGCGGGTAGAAATTATTTTAAAAAAATTCTACGTTGGACAAAAAATAGCCGTAAATTAAAATTTAAAATTTTTGTATAGTTATCGTTACTTGGAGATTAGCTAATTGTAAGGATGGCATTTATAAAGTTTGAAATAAACAAAAGCTACTATGACACTCCACTCAGCGGGTAGAAATTATTTTAAAAAAATTCTACGTTGGACGAAAAATAGCCGTAAATTAAAATTTAAAATTTTTGTATAGTTATCGTTACTTGGAGATTAGCTGATTGTAAGGATGGCATTTATAGAAGTTTGAAATAAACAAAAGCTACTCTGACACTCCACTCAGCGGGCAGAAAACGACCGCTTGCATAATATCTCATTGACAAGACAATATTAGGACAGGACATTGTCTGTCGGATCTTCTAGATGTTAAGACAGGACAACGTCTGTCGGGTCTTCTAGTATAAGTATAAATTTTACCGTTTATTTATGGAACACCCTGTATTTTGCAAAATAGTAGAAATCAGTAAATTGTTATTTTAATTTAACGATTTTTACATTAATAATTTGCTTTCAATTCATAGATTCATCCGGTTTTCGAATTTAGGACAGAAATATTATTGACAGATTAACAGTTTCAAAGTGTGTTACGCTATAATGTATCTACAAAATATAAAATAATATTTAATAAATCAGTGATTCAAGCGAATTTGAAGATATAAATTATACACCACCGGATATTTTGGAACAAGTTAATGTAACAGTACAATCTCTATTACCCCAAAAATCTAAAGAAAAATACGAAACAGTATTTACATTTCAAGCAATGGGCCGAAGGAAAGCATATTCGTACTTACCCAGAAAATGTTATTTTGGGGTATTTTTCGCCATTAGCAAATACATTAAAAGCCTCTACATTGTGGTCCAGTATTCGATGCCACGTGTACCATGCTTCAAATAAAAGAAAATGTGGATATCAAATACCCAAAATTAATTGCTTTCTTGAAAAGACAAAACCAGGGATATAAACCTAATAAGGCAAAAACCTTCTCAAGTGAGGAAGTAAATGAATTTTTACTAGAAGCCCTCGTTGATAATTATTCATTGATGAAGGAAAGAAGTAAATATATTAAGAAAATAAAAGTTAAACGGCAAATATAATACCGGGTGTCCATCTTTATTTTCCCTCATTTTAACTGCCCATAACTTCTAAACGATTTGAAATAGAAACATGCGGTTTTCACTAAAATTTAATTTTCATTTTAACACAAGTTTTATTTAAAAAAGTTGAGTTTTTTTCATTCGTTTTGCCTACGTCACAACAAAAATGACGGATGTTTGACAATTTTTTTGTTGACTTTGCTCAGTCACACGTTAACCGATTTTAAAAAAAATTGCACTGAAGAATAGGTAAAGGTCGGCTCTTTCAAACTACAAAAAAATATACTGGGTGTTCCATTAACAAAAGTCAACAAAAAAATTGTCAAACATCTGCCATTTTTGTTGTGACGTAGGCAAAACGAATAAAAAAACTTAACTTTTTTAAACAAAACTTGTGCTAAAATGGAACATTTTAGTGAAAACCGCATGTTTCTATCTCAAACCATTTAGAAGTTATGGGCAATTAAAATGAGGGAAAATAAAGATGGACACCCGGTATAATAGAGCTACAGCAATACGCTATGTTCATGATTCCACAGGGCCCCGGTAGTGCAACCAGTTGGTGAGTCGAGTAGTAGAAAGCATGATTAGGGGGAGAGAAGGACTCGATATGGCATGAGAGGTAGGAGTTATAGGAGGGAGAAGAGAACGGTGTGAGCGGAGAATGTGCGAGGGACCGCCACCCGTCTCGAAGTATGCTAGGGTAGTGATTCCGAGGCGGGGGTAACAGCGAGTTTGAGGAGGGTTTGGTTGGTAGGCATCCCCTTGGGGATGAGTCCAACACAGTATGGGTCCTGGAACCTTTCGAATATGAGTTTCCCATCTCGGCCCGAAAAAAAAAAAGTTGGTGCTCCGCTTACTGTTCATGATCGGCTTGTAGGTGTCGGTTGGAATTTCGGCGTCGTCAGCTTTTTTTCTTTTTTTTTAAATCCTTTTTTCTTTGTTTTGTAGGTTCTCCTCATTTTCGGAATTTCAGGAGCATGCAGGTGTGATGAACTCCTTAAAATAGTCATTACAGATATTAAAGATAAAGGTTCAATTTTAATAGTAAATATACCAAATTCTAAAACAAATACGCTGAGAACCTTTGTAATCATGCTTCACCGGGGAATGGCCCTAATTATATTGACATTTATAGAAAATATATATCGATACGCCCTAAAATAGATCAGACACGTTTATTTGTCTGATATAGAGCAGGAAAATGTATCAACCAAATTATTGAAAAAAAATATCATTGCTAAAATTCCTAAAAAAATTGCAGAATTTTTAAAACTGCCTAATGCCATAAATTATACCGGGCATAGTTTCAGAAGAACCTCGGCAAGCTTAACTTATTTGCAAATTCTGGAGAAGACATTCTTGCTTTAAAGCAACACGGAAGTTGGAAGTCTACGAATATCGCTGAAAGGTATGTGCAGCAATCTCTTGCAAAAAAGCGAAAAATTTCAAACCAAATTATGGGAGTCACTGAAGTTAATGAAATTGATTGTAATCAGCCAAGTACGAGTACTGCCGGGGGATACCAGCTGTATCATAATAATGTTAGTGGAAATATCACGAAGTATCACTAAATAACCATTGTTCAAAACTGCACGTTTAACATTAGTATAAATAATTACTCTACCACAAATTAAAAATATGTAGGATGGAAGAATGAAAATAACATGCCTATAAGTTATACTGTACCTACTTCTTAGTTATTGTTCTTTTATCAATTTTGTTTGTTAGTTTCATAAATAAATTATTTAAAAATGACTTGTTATTTGAAGAAGGCGGAAAAATCATATGACTAACATGGGAATAAAGTGCCTTTTCCTATCTTGAATGATTACTGCCCTCCGCTACGAGTCGGGCAGTAAATTTCATCCTCGGGAGGAAAAGTAGCACTTTCCTCCCTTGTTATACAAAAAGCTATTGTCTATGTCAAAGGAAAGCTAAGAACTGGTTCTTTTCCAAGCGGTAAAAATCATGTTCCTCGTCAAAAGACCGCTCGGACAGATTACAATGTGATACATATTTTGGCTTATCTTCAGGTAAATCCACACACCTTATACGATTTCTTGAACAAGAATTACAAATAAGTAGAAGTTCAATACAAAGAGTATTAAAAAATCACAAAATACCCTCCTTATAAAATACATTTAACACAAGGTTTAGTTCCTGCAGATCCTGAGAGGAGAACAAATTTTATTGCAGAAATGTTAGTACCTACAGAGTAATGATGACCCTTCTTTTTTATAAAAAATATTATGGAGTGATGAAAGTAGATTTCATAACAATAGTACTGTTAATCGTCATAATTGTCATTATTGGTCGCAGGAGAATGCAAAGTGGGTGCGCGAAACCAATTTTCAAACAGTATGGGGAGTCATTGTTTGGTGGGGTTTATTTAACGGTCGGTTGATTGGTACCCATTTTTATGAACGAACATTAACGGGGCAAAGATACTTAGATTTTCTTCAAAATGCTTACATGAAAGGCAAACGATGTGGTGGCAGCAAGATGGAGCATCTCCTCACTTTTTTGGGCCAGTTATAGAATATCTTCATAACACATTTCCTAAAAAATGGATTGGTCGAGATGGTGCGATTCTGTGGCCACCCCGTTCTCCGGATATAACACCCTTAGATTTATTTCTCTGGGGCTACTTAAAAGGTCGAGATATGTTTGCAGCAGCACTTACAAGAAATCTTTTAACAAGATTTGAACATTGTGTCAATGTACATGGTCATCAATTTGAACAATTTCTTCAATTTCTTTGATTACTGGTACTTTTTAATTCCTTATGCTATGTTTTTTAATAAAATAATTTATACAGATGCTCATTATCATTACTGCACAATACAATGTTGACAAGTGTTGTATCGTTAAATTTGTTTTTGAATGATATATCCAAAATTGTAATATTATACCGGTTATCCCATTTAAAAAAAAATAGGATGGGGTCACGTGACCCGAAATGACAGGAAAAACGGAAGTCATTCTATAATAAATAAAAGCATCAGTTTCGACTGTTTATATTTGCCAAATTTTATACATGTCATATAAGCAGTCTTTGGTTCCTACCCATCAATGTTCTGTTCGGTATTATAAGCTACCATTAACCGCGACTGCGTCTTACATTTTATTTATTAAATTTTGGGTTACTGGCATTTTACCATTTTTAAGGTATTTTCTACTTTAAAAAACATAAAGGCTAAAAATATGAAATTGTTATTTGGGTGAGATTTGAATATACCACCATTAAAATTAATGAATTGCTGCTTAACTATCTCGCTTAACTATACGATGACAAATATCAGTGCTATTATAAGTGAAAGTGATTTCTATAGGCTTTTTCTTCTACCAGTCACGAGCTCCATGTTCTGGAAAGGTCCAAAAGCATTCGATGAATGCTGATATGCAGTATGCGCCATGGATGTCTTTTTGGTTCGTACTGGTCCAATTAGTTAAAGAGTTACCTGAGCTGTTAGGCATTGGCGTATGAATGTATTAGAAAATTGATACAAAATTCTGACAGTGTATTTATCCACATAAAACTCTTTTAAATAAAACTCGGTCGTCTTTCACGAGCCCATAATATCAAAAATGTGTTCATATTCACACGTACTACATTAAATACAAAGTTTCGAGTAGAGGCTTGATAATGGATTCATAAAAACGACAATGTATTTCCTTGAAAACATGAACAAAAATATAAAAGAACATCCGAAAGGGCTGTAAATAGAAATTTATTGGCAACCACCATAAAGGGACAATATGTGCTATTTACTTCTTTTAATCCGAAGCACAGCATGTGGAAAGATTGGAAGTGCGTTAGAACAAGATATATGGGTATTATTATTTCCCTTCTGTCTTTAATTTCTTCATTCGTGTCTCGGTAAATTCGTTATTTTTGAAAATCTGTACAAACCACTAGTATTTTTTTGGAATTACGCTCATTTAAATATTATAGTTGGACTAGGTTTGTGGTGAGTGGGTTTATTAGGCCCGCAAGAGTCTATTGTGGCTGTCACCTTTTTATATTTCACCAAACAAATTCAGCTTCTTAACACAGACGATTCATTTATTTGGTCAATTATATTTCAGATCTGAGAGAGGGAGAGAGCTCCTCAGATCAGGAGCCGCGGTGGTCGGATATTCCGGCAGTCCAATTCTTACCATATGATGAATCAGACGACAGTGGCTCGTTGAAACACCTGTTAGACAACGTAGGTCATGCCTGTTATAGTAATAATAATAATTTTTATACACCAAAAAGAATTTACAGTTGATTAGTAAGGTAACAGGGAAAGGCAGATAAACAATACAAGAAGCTCAAAAAAGTTCAATGAGGAACTTGACTTTGAGTAATTAACAACAGTTACTTAACTACTAACTTAAAAGGTAACGTAATGAATAATAACAATGGAGGATCAATAATATTTTGTATTTCCCTCCTGTTAATAGAGAGTATCCAAGCTTCTAGCTTACGTTTAAGTGTGTATCTAGAATGGTACCCCTTTAAAGTTGAAGAGTCAGGCATTACATTAAAAGGTGAGCAGTCGTCGGACCGCCGACAGAAGCTTGCTTCTTATACCCATTGACCATTTTTGACCATTTTTTCAAAATTTATGACAATTTTTAACTATTTTTTCAAATTCTAACAATTATTGACCAATTTTGACAATTATTGATCATTTTTGACAATTTTTCAAAATTTTTGACCATTTTAGACCATTTTTCAAAATTTTAACAATTATTGACCAATTTTGACAATTTTTGAGCATTTTTGACAGGTTCTGACAATTATTGGCCATTTTTCAAAATTTTTAACAATTATTGACCATTTTTGACAGTTTTTTTATAATTATTGACCATTTTTTCAAAATTTGGACAATTTTTGACAATTATTGACCATTTTTTCAAAATTTTCGACAATTTTTGACCATTTTTTCAAATTTTAACAATTATTGACCAGTTTTGACGATTATTGATCATTTTTGACAATTCTTCGAAAATTTTGACAATTTTTAAAAATTATTGACCATTTTTGACAGTTTTTTATAATTATTGACCATTTTTTCCAAATTTTGACCATTTTTCAAAATTTTAACAATTACTGGCCAGTTTTGACGATTATTGATCATTTTTGACAATTCTTCGAAAATTTTGACAATTTTTAAAAATTATTGACCATTTTGACAGTTTTTTATAATTATTGACCATTTTTTCCAAATTTTGACAATTTTGACCATTTTTCAAAATTTTAACAATTATTGACCATTTTTGACAGTTTCTGACAATTATTGACCATTTTTGACAGTTTTATATAATAATTGACAATTTTTTTAAAATTTTGACAATTTTTGACCATTTCTCAAAATTTTAAAAATTATTGTCCATTTTTGACAGTTTCTGACAATTATTGACCACTTTCAAAAATTTTGACAATGATTGTAAATTTTTCAAAATATTTAACAATTTTTTATCATTTTTGAAAATTTTTGACAGATTCTGATAATTATTGACCATTTTTTACAATTTTTATTATTTATTTGGCAATTAGAGAGACGCGCGATACTCTCTCTCTCTCTGTCTCTCTTCCGACCGTTTGGGAATCCCTCGTGCCAGCGAGAGAGAGAGAGAGAGAGAGAGAGAGAGAGAGAGAGAGAGAGAGAGAGAGAGAGAGAGAGAGAGAGAGAGAGAGGCGTGCCGCTGTGTAGCCTACGAAAGAGAGAAGAAGAAGGCGGCTGAAGAAGAGAGGGGAGAGAGTTAGCGCAGCGGGCGGCCGAGAAAGAAACGAAGAATGAAGCATGAAGCATCGCGTGACGAACGCTTTTTCGTAACATTACGTTTCACAAGTTCACTAGCCTTTCCAAAAGTCCTATGTCGTGCAATAAGAAGCAAGCTTCAAAAAAACAAAAGGGCCTATAATTTTACCATCTAAAATCCCACGCCATATGTTAACTGACCAACGACCCTGGTTAGATCCTTGTTGCGTGACGAACGCTTTTTCGTAACATTACGCGTTTCACGAGTTCACTAGCCTTCCCAAAAGTCCTATGTCGTGCAATAAGAAGCAAGCTTCAAAAAGTCTAGGTGCAAGATAGACAGAATGTCTTTGACCTATCGCTTTATTTGCTCGAGGGGTAACAACATTGAATGCTTTTCTTGTAGAATAACTATGGTTAACATTAGTGAAGTATTTCGATTTACATTTGCTGGTTAATACAATAATGGCCTTGTTATACAATTGCCTCATGTTTAGAGTTAGTGCTTCGGAGTATAAAAGGTCTGATGAGTATTATGAGGGTTTATGCATGAATATTTTCAAAAATATTTGTTGTATGGTTTGTATTGGTTAGTTATGACATTTTCTAATTCCGCCCAGCCGACAATTCTGTATTGTAATATAGATCATACCAAAGCAAAATTTAAAATCTTTAGATAGTAAAATACTTGTTTGGAGATATTCTTCGATTGAACCAATCCTTGTAATTTATGCCAGAAGTCTAAAACTTTTGCAGCCCATGTATTTTAGTCTTGTTTGGCAAATCTTAATTAGATGCCAATTTCAGGTCCTGGTCCGATAAAATCTCTTCCCTTTCAAAGCCATCTGCCTATTCAATGCTGATGGACACTGGAAGTCACAGTATTTTCAGAATTACATCTGACAATACCACCTGCAAGACCTCTTTATACCGTCCCAGTCCCGACTAAAGATAACTGGGTTAGCAGGAATCATTAAGGGCAGATAGCTATTGGTATATATACAGATGGTTCAAAAACACCTTCATCTTCTGGTGCAGGTATATGGTCGCAGTACTAGGACAAAATATCAACCTGTCTAGGATCCTATGAAACTGTTTTTGGAGTTTACCTCCGTAAGAAACGATTTTTATTTTTAGCCTACGCTATGAAAATTTCATGAGGAGTACAATCGAAAGTGAGGTGTTACGTTAAATAAAAGCGTAACGTTCTTTTGCGCAACTTACTTTGCACACCTTTTTATGTCTTCTTAGCTGAGCGATATATGGGTTTGCCTGCGAAAATTATGAATTGTAGGCGTAAGGTTCGAATCTGGATCGCGGTGATAATTTTTTCATATGCTATATGTTATATTGTGACATTTGTGTATGAATAACCTTCCATAAGTTCAAGCTGAATTGAATGGCATCTACATAGCTGCAAAACAAATTTCCGGATATCGGGGAAATATGTGTGCCTCTATACAGGTAGCAGACAAGCACTACTAGTCCTGAAAAGTCCACTGATCATATCAGGGTTAGTACTAGAATGTCTCCATGCCTTGGTTGAGGCTACAAACAACAATGTAGTCACACTGTCGAGTACCAAAGGCCATAATAAGACTAAAGGTAGCCGAGGGCAGCTCAAAAACTTTTTGAACCTGCCTGCTTTGCCAAAATAACAGTTTTAGTAGTAGCAAGCCTAGTGCGCGAACATACTCACAATGAGTTGAAAAAAAGGGTGGGATGGAACAAAATACTGCAAACTAGCTAAGGAGTTACTGTACTATCCTGATAGTGCTACAGTAAAAGTATACTTGACGATGACCCGGCGGAACCTACCTTTTTTAACGGGGGCTCTGACCTCCTCATAGAATTAGGTTATCATACATATCCTTATGTCGAGGCTGTGAACAGGAAAATGGGACGGTAGTGCATATTCTCTTGCTTGGCTCTATCATCCTCTCGTAAATCCGTGTTTGGTAAGCTTTGGCTAGCACCAGCAGAGCTAAGAGAAGTTCCTCTTGGGGACGTTATATCAACTATGTTAAATCCATAGGTTGGTTGACGTAGTGAGAGGAATTTTTCAGGAGGATGCACTAAGAACCTGATGCATTAACATATCCAGTTTCAAAGTTAAGCTACAGTTGAAGGTGAGATCAATGCATATTGCTATATTTCTCGTCATTTCAAACTATATGATATTTTTTACATTTCTTAATCATGGAATCTAGCTATGGAGAATTTAGAGCATCTATTTGTTCATTTTTAAGAATATATTGAACACCTTTTTTATATTCAGTCAATTTCTAATAATTTTTAGAAATTAATTTGAGAACCTGTAAAATAGTATTGTTCAACGTAATCTGTTAATTCTATTAAATTGTTTTGAAGAATTTTACTTATCTGGATGTTTATTTCTAAAGCAACTAAGATGTTCACTATTTCAAGATATATTTATGTTTTACGGATATAAACTACTTTACAATGAGATTATCTGATCTCATACTCACCTAGTTTAAAAAAAATTATTTCTCCTGAATATATGTTTAGTAACACCCAATATTTTTGTGAGTACGAAATGTGCTACTATTTTTTTATTTGTTTTAAAAATAAATATTGTCAAAGTATGTTATCGATTTATTCGTTTTTCTTCCTTTTGGTTTGGTCATTTCATATTGTTTTCTTTTTATCATTTTATCAAATTGATATTGCAATTTGATTAATGATTTTAATGTCTCTTTAAGAATTTTCTGAACAGATTAGAATTAAGGAAACTTTCACCATTTCCAACTTTGGAATCTATATTTTTTATCATTTAAAACAATATGTACTGGATTCTCCGCTATTTTCAACAATCAAATCTATGATTTTCGTGATTTTCAATCGAAATTTACATATATTTTCTGCTAATTTCTATATCCCCATTGTATCTACATTTTTAACCATTTCCAACAAATTTTTCGCCTTTTCTAACCCCAAAATCAATAATTTCCTCCAAGCAAAAAAATTACAAAAACTCACGCTGATATTAACATCATTTCAAGAAAATTTCTCGATCATTTTATGATTTTCCACTGTCTCTGTTCTGAGTTATTTAACATCGAACATTATTGAAAATTAGAATGAAAAATAATTAAAAAAAAACTACCCAAGAAAATAGAAACTATTAAAGTTGTCGACAGTTTGAACGTTAAACTTATATGTATTCCTATATGAATTTGTACTGTATGCAAATTTCCGCCAGTAAAGTTAAAGCATTCGTTCCGAAAATTCAGCGGATGGGGAAATGAACAAGTGAATTTATTATATGAGAATCATGCATGCGTTTACTGGGGGGTTTATACGCTAGAAAATTGTACAAGAATGTCTGGCGGAGTTGAAAACGTAAAATACCATATGAAACTTTCACGATAAAAGATCTTAGGGATTTTTTAGCTCTACAAAGAAAATCATGCAAGAATATTCAATTATTAAAATGTATTAAAATGTTAAAATTTTAATTACGTATTTGGAAAAGTTACAAAAAAATAAGTAAGACTAAATGTATTTGGTGTTTCCGCATACAACTCTTTTACTTATTAACTTGAGGAAAATCTAAATGTTTCAATAGTAAAAAGGCACAAACATAAAAAAATTTCCCATGTAGTACTTTTCCAGCTTTAATCCATAAAATCATCAACTATTTCTAATTCTCTTAATTTCTGAATTTCAACCTTATTAAAAAAAGAGAGGACAAGTCCGTATTTGGGACAAATTATTATTAGCAATGACTAACTTTCAAACACCCTGTATACGTAAAAAATGATCATAACATGGGTTCTTTTCACTACATTCAAAAAAAAATCAAAATAAGGGAAAATGCCCATTCCGAGAAGAGTATAACTTTATTTTAAACCAAAAAAAAACTTGCAACAAATTATTTTATAGGTTGGACATAAAAGGAAATGAAATAACTAGAATTGTATTATCTGCCTCTAATTAATTTTTTATTCCGAGCATTCATTTCTAGACTCTTCTAATACATTTTTGATAATAATAATAAAATAATCAGTATATATGTTTTGTTTAATTTACTAAATAATACAGTTTAAGTTTTTTTTAATGAAATTATTGTGTCTCGACATCAATGATCATTGACACATGGTATAATTCACCTCAAATTACATTAGTTACTAACTACATTTACAATTTGTGATATATACAATAAAAGTAACAATGAATAAGGTTTATAATGAGAAGTTGTAGGAACTTGCACTTGTAGTACTTGTAGGAATTTGATCAATTCAAACAGAGCACGTTTTGGAAGTTTCCTACCAGGCCACAATCTTTTAGTTTTCCCTTATAAAATTCACAACTAAACAGAATATATTTGATAGTAAGGGGCCACAGGCAGGTTTTGCACTCAGGAGGATCTTCCACAGCCATTAAGTACCCAGGTGTTAAGCGAGAGTGTTCGATTCGCATTCTCCTTATAACTATTTTTTCATTTCTTGACATAGGTGGAAGGATATCGAATTTATGATTGGCCGAATGTCATGAAGGTTGGAAGTCGTTTTTCTCCAGTGGAATTGCCAGAAAGTAGGCTTTCAAATCATTGGAGAGTTGTATATTTTCAGTAATTAAGTCCGAAGATACATCGTTTTTAGCTGCACCGTCGGGTGCCTCGTTACCCATTTGTGATGGGATGAGACTCAAGTATAGTAATAAATACCTTGTGATACAAGCCAGTTCACAGCACTATGAATTTTATGGACCGAATGATGCTTGGTGAAGATAGAGAGTCAGTGTATATAGTTGCTTTCTTCTTTGGAAGTGTTAGTGAGTACAGAGCTTGAAGAATACTGAAGAGCTTTCCGGAGTGAGTACTGGAATTATATGGTAGAAGGCATGTTTTGATAACTTGAATGGAGGTGGTGACTGCACAACTGAGCCCTCTATCTGTTTTAGAAGCATCAATATGAAGAACCTGGTCGTAGTTAGCTATTTTCATTATTTCAAAAAAAATCTGTATAAGTATCGAACTAGGAGATTCATGCTTTGAGAGATTACTGAGATACATATTAAATTGTCCCAAGGAGGCGTGGATGAAGTTGAAATTGGTATGGTAATTGATAGGTCAATATTGTAAAAAAGAAATGATAAGACATGAGGCAAGCTTTGTGTCTTGGGCAATGTGAAATTCGTTGAGCATTATTTATAAGCGAGTGGACTGGATTCAAAGGGTTAGATGAGACTCTTGCCGAATATGTTAGAAGGAGTTGCTGGCACCTTAAATATAGAAGGGGTTCATTAGCTTCGCAATATAAGTTATATAAGGGACTAGACTTAAAAGCACCTAGAGAGATTCTTAAGGCAGTATTGTGAACAGCATTGAGGGGTTTTAAAACAGATTTTGTAGCTGATACGTAAATTAAACTGCCATAGTCCAGTTTAGGTCGAATAATTGATCTATAGACTTTCAGGAATATTTTTTCTGATGCTCTCCCCACTGGTGATAAACCAGAGCTTTAGTTATTTTAGGTCTGGATTGGCAGAACGTTTTTTCCCTGGATGTGTTCTTTCCAAGTTAATCGACGCAGTTTAATTATTGGAGCTGGCTCACCAATAATTCTATTACCAAATTTCATAACTTTAGATTTTTTTGGAGATTACCAGAAATGTTGTAGCCTCTAAGTTTGTTAAGGATTGGGTATCAAAAGCACTTTCGATATCAAGTAACTCTGCAATAACAGTTTGTTTTTAGAGAAGATTGTCCATAGCAAATCGTTGAGATCGGAATCCAGATTGAGCAAGGTTCATGATATTTGATAATAGTTAGATATGTTGTATGTCTATGGATTTTATGATGGTAATGGAAATGCTCATCAAAGAGAATATGCACGGCGATATCCTGGCCTATGGTTACCTAGCGACAGGACTTCTTTTAAACCTAAGATAACTCGGCAAATTTCCAGCTGTAGTACAAAATGAAGTTAATGAACACATATCGATTCAAGATATTGTAAACATTGTACAAAATGATCCAAAAATTAATACGAGAAGAATCAGTCAAGTCACTGATGTTTCTCAATCTACTGTTTGGCGAAGATTGGGAAAATAATCATTTACATCCATACCATTTACAACAAGGTCAGAGGCTACAAGCAGGGGATAAAATTGTTCGATTCGCTTTTAGTAGATGGGTACTTGGGCTATACGTATGTTTAGCCCCTATAAATCTCCGGGGAAGGACCAAATCCTTCCGGCTCTGCTTCCTCAGGGCTGGGAGGCTATTGGTGCAATCTTAGTGCATATCTTTCGGGCCGGTTTGGCAAGCAGATATGTTCCTGAGCAGTGGAGACAGGTAAGAGTTGTCTTCATACCCAAGCCCGGTCGTACTACGTACAACGTGGCTAAGTCCTTTAGGCCTATCAGTCTAACATCCTCTGTGCTAAAAACACTGGAGAGGTTGGTTGATAGGTATATGAGGGAAAAGGTTGGGCTCAGGTATCCTTTGCACAACAACCAGCATGCGTTCCGGTGTGGCAAGTCAACGGAAAGTGCCTTACACCAACTGGTAACACAGGTGGAAAAGGCGCTGGAAAGTGGCATGATCGCCCTGAACGCATTTTTGGACATACAGGGGGCTTTCGACAGCACCCCTGTAGAATCAATGTGTAGAGCTGCAGTAGATCATGGAATAGAGCCAATGGTAATTCATTGGCTTGGGGCCATGCTACGCAACCGCACAGTAGAGGCTGCATGGAAGGAACATGTTGCTAAAATGGTCGTCGACAGGGGATGTCCACAAGGGGGCGTCCTTTCGCCCACATTGTGGAACCTAGTAGTCGACGAATTAATATTCTTATTAAACGGTGAGTGCTTTCCGGCAATTGGGTATGCCGATGATATCGTTGTCCTTGTTGTTGGAAGGCATATCACCGTCTTCAGGGACCTAATACAAAGGGCCTTGAATAGGGCACAGGGGTGGTGCAACGACCACGGACTTGCAGTTAATCCTGCCAAGGCTGAGGTAATTGCTTTCACCAAGAAGAGAGGTATAAGACCTGATGGTCTGCACCTTGGTGGAGTGCCACTTCCAGTGGTTGAACAAGTGAAATATCTGGGAGTGATCCTGGACAAGTCGCTGACATGGAAGGCTCACCTTGATAGTCGTCTAGGCAAGGTGACTAACACGTACTGCCTGTAGGAGAGCCATTGGTCCGAAATGGGGACTAACCCCCAAGACGATCTTGTGGTTCTATGAAGTGATCATGCTGCCGATGTTCACATACGCGGCTCTGGTATGGTGGCCAAGGGTAACCCTGGACACGGCTAGTTCGCAACTGACACGCCTACAAAGGGTAGTCGGTTTGGGGGCAACTGGCTGCATGAAAACCACACCAACTGCCGCGTTGGTGGTGATTCTTGGACTTCGGCCTCTTCACCATGTGATCGAGGCTGAGGCTGGGAGGGCACTCCTACGCTTGAAAAGTTCGGGGGCTGGAATTTACTCCACGAACCCAAGGTCACAAGACTGTGTTCCATTGGGTAAGGGTGTGTCTGCATATCAGGCTGAGGTATACGCTATCTTGGAATGTGCGCAGATAAACCTAGACAGAGGTTATGCGGACCGACGTATAACCATATACACCGACAGTCAGGCTGCTGAATGTCGTGAACGCCTTGCTGACTTAGCAAGGCGGAACACAGTGTGGCTAGAATGGATTCCGGCACACTCTGGTTTTGAAGGCAATGAAGGGGCGGACGCGCTGGCTGTGGAAGGGGCGGCTACCCCTTCTAACGGCCCGGGCCCGACCTTGGGCCTCACAAAACAAACAATCCTTAAGGAGACGAGGAACTGGTTGAGAAATCAGCACCTCGCTCACTGGAGGGCTCTACAGGGTCTCAGGCAGTCCAAGCTCCTATTGAGGGGATGGACTGATGGACATGCTAGAACTGTTCTAGAACTACCAAGGAGTAGGTTGAAAAAGATAACAGGGCTCCTAACAGGGCACTGCTGTCTGAGAAAACACCTCTGTAACCTAGGTTTAGAGGACCTCACAACAGGCCTGCAAGGGCGTCCGATTTTGATTCAGTCGATTACCATGTTTGGGGTTATTGGAAATCGAAAGTTCATTCAACTGAAGTAAACACTGATAAATCACCAAGCTATGAAATGTATTGAGCAAAATGGAAGCCTCTTTAAACAGCTGTTATAAGTTATGTTGTTTTATTTGATGTAATTTCTAGAAACTTTATTTTATGCTCTTCTAGGAATAGGCATTTTTCCTCATTTTTATAATTTTTTTAAAATTTATGCTTCCTTGGATATTTTCTGACGGGTAATTTATTTCAAGTTACCTATGTAGGGTTTATTTGTTTGCATAAGGTCATCTTTTCTGCTCGGTTTTAACGAATTTATCTCTACAACACATTTTCTTATGCTAGCGCCATCTATTCTTCATGTGTTATTTACTCGTTACCACTGGACTTTTTTTCAACTTGGCTCCTATACAAGTCTGTTCTTGTATCTAGTCTCCATGAGACCCACTCTCTGTTAAGTTAACGTAAAGTGTATAGATTGAGGTATTGCAGGCTCCAAACTCAGCTTAGAAGGATAAATGTAAAGGTTATATTTCTATGAAATAGCTATTTGTATAACAAGGGAGGAAAGTGCTACGTTTCCTCCCGAGGATGAAGTTTACTGCCCGACGCGTAGCGGAGGGAGGAAAAGGCACTTTACTCCCATGTTATACATATGATTTTTCCGCCTCCCTCAAATAACAAGACATTTTTAAATAATTTATTTATGAAAGAATTAAAAAAAAAGAAAAAAAATGTCCTCGCCGGAATTCGAACCAACAACTACAGGCCTATCATGAACACTGAGCTGTGCACCAACTCGTTGCGCTACCGAGATTCGCAGGCAAGTTCTGCGGAATCATGAACATAACGTATTGCTGAAGTCAAATTATTAATGTAAAAATCGTTAAATTAAAATAACAATTCACTGATTTCTACCATTTTGCAAAATACAGGGTGCTCTTTAATTAAACGGTAAAATTTATACTTATATAATAGAATATAGTTTAAGTCGTCAATGCCGTATAAGTTATTTCATTGATGACGTACCATGACGTCAATTAAAGTACGACTTTGCTCCCTACCATGAGGCCAGGAAATGTATACTTTGGATAGAGGTAGGCGGAAAAAAAATTTATCTTCAATTAACTGTTTTAATGTGATGCTTTTCCATTTTAGTAGATCACTGGGAATCAATTTGGATGAATAAAAACTTTTTACAGTGTTACAAAAAACTATCATTGATTTTTTTGTTTGCTTTGGCTGTAACGTTCCACCGATTCCGTCTCCTCCATTAAACATTTCATCTTCACGCTCTATAAAAAGTGTTGTAAACTTTTCAACTTGTTCAAGTCTTTAAATATTTGTAATCTGCTTTTATAACTAATAACAAGGTGTAATTTCCGAGAAAATTTATCAGCAATCTTACTATATTTTTATTAAAACACATAAAAAAGTTTTTACGGAGATCTGATAAATAAGAAAAGGGACATTATCGACGTGGTAATAATTTGGCTGATCAATTTTTTGTCTACTAATTTTCTGGAATAATAAAATGTAAAGATATTTATGTTCATAATCAATAGCCGTGTGAAGTAAACTTCAATATACTATTTTTTGTTCAAATTTATTTTAAAATTATGTTAAATTTTTTTCGCATTAAAGTATAGGGAATTTTTTTTCCTAAAAATATAAATGAAATTTGTTTTCTTTCAGCTGCACACATTCGTTCAAGGCTCTGGCAGGATTATTATTCCAGCACAAAAATACTCCTTCAACTCTCCTTACTCTTCACTGCTTGACCTATATTTTATTCATTTTCTTTCAGTTTTAAATTCTTCAAGCCTCTATCCACTTTATGATTTTACGATTTCAAATATTTTGATTGCTTGTACTACATTTTTCCGCAACGAATTTGTTAAAAATCAAAGATCCTCAAATTCGTAAATAACAACCAGTACATACTGAGGCCTACATTTTTCAAATGGGCATTGATATGTCGCAAACATTTTTATACAACAAAGAAGGAAATAGACTGTAAAAGTGACTTGTGGAAACCAACGCACAGGCGTCTCTTGAAGGGACCAGTACCTACACAAATACTTTTCAATTAAAAACTTATAAAACCTTATATTTTCCTCCTAAAGCTGTTAGCAGTTGCAATTTTTATAAATCTGTGGGAACAAAAATGTATAAATACTGGACAATGACAGATGAAATTAGTTTAAAAAAAAAATCAAAACAAAGATTGGAATTGGTAATAGATTGATTATAAAATGAGGAAATGAGGACTATATCCGAAGGAAAACTTGCATTAACATGAAGGAAATAGCACACTCATGTTAGAATATCGGATATAATCATAAATTCGCTTCTTGAAATGAGAAGTGATAACATGCTGGCCAAAATCAATGAAAACCAACCAAACAACATCCAGCTGAATTGGATTGGGATGGAACGTTGGTAGTACACTGACGGATCCAAAACTGACCGAGGAACAGGAGCTGGAGTCCATGGTGCTAAATCCAGTTGCAACGCTTACGCATCTTTGGAGAAGCTCGAATTTGTATACCAGGCGGAAATCCACGCTATCGAAACCTGTACACTCTCTGACAGTCAGGCAGCACTGAACTCTTAAGAGTGCCCCCAGATCAGAAATGGAGTTCGCACATGCGTTTAAGTGCGGAAAATACACTTTCGCATGTGTTAGAAACAACATTTTTTCTACGAGCGGGCGGAAAATGAGAAAAATCATTTAATCAGACATAGAATAACTACATAGAAACTAACAAGTTTATTAGTTACCTTCCGGTTATTGATGTACTTAATCATTAATAGTTATTAACGCAATATTGAACAAAATTTCAATAAAACCGAAAAAATAATTATAAAATGCAATAGTTAATATCTTGCGTGCGGAAAAGTAGTTTTTAGCGTGGGGTAAGGTAGAAGCGTGTAGAAAGTAGAACTTTCTGAACTAAAATGCGTGCACGGTCGTAGAAAAAATCAGTCCTGACAAAATTGGAAAGGAGTTTCTGTTGGTATCTTGACCAGGGACTAGACCATAATAATTTCTTATTAATTATTGTAAAACTTCACTTACACTGTAAACGTTTCTATTTAAGCTAGGGTACCCAGAACAATCACATTTTGCTATTATAATTATTTTCAGGGCCCTATACCCCAATAGAATGTCATCGTTGTCTCGTCAAAGACTAATCAGCAATGAACTGAACAAGCCAGTTCGGTGTATTCGAATTTGGTTCGGTGGCAAAGCATGCAAATATAGGGAAAAATCCATCTTTCGGTGTGCATCGAAGAGGAAAAAACAAACTTACACATTATCTTCGAATGTGAAGCACTAAAACATTGGAGATGTAAACTCCTGGGACTAGATGATTTCTCCAAGAAGGATCTTGTGAAAAGATTGTTAAGCCTGCTAAAGACAACCAGTCTCTTCACATAAACGGTATACTAGAAGCACAAAATCCGAAAGGCTGAGGTGCCGAGGAACCTCACTGTGTATACTGAAATAATCAATCGATCAAGGAAAACTAAATGGATGTACGAAGAGAATAATCCATGAGAATGAAGGGAAGAATGGAAGGAACGGAACAAACGAATAAAATAAATATGTACCCGAAGAAATTCAATTTGATTGAAGTAGAAAGAATAAGTAGAGGAGAAAATCGTTTCGACATCCTACATGAAACAGAATTTATATTTAAAAGAAAACAAGCTCTGGTACCATGAACATCTTATTCCATTTAATATATTTAGTGAATATAAGACTTTGGGTTGTGCGAGGTGGTAATATTCTCAAGCTTCACTATATATTTGACGAGTAGTAGTACATTATAGTAGTCTGAAGTTGAAGTAGCCATAAACGCTCAAAAAGGTATCAAGTTCCGTTTTTAAAACGACGCATCTATCTTCTCACAGCTTATTATGATAGGATATAAAAGTTTACTTCTTACAGGAAAACAAGTATGAATCCTCGTTATGAACGTTGTAGATTTTAATGTTTCAATAAACAAAAGATATATAACATTTAATACGTTTAGCTGAAATGGTTGGATTTTATACTAGGATACGTTTTTGTGTAGATTAATAAACAAGTTCTTTTTTGTTTGGTATTTTATGTTTTCAAGTTGTACGCCGCTGTTAAGTGACCCTGAGTGACATGTTTGTTATTGACATCTGACGGGGTCTCGAGGACTCGATTGTATCCTGATCCTGTGTAGCCGCTGCATGATTTCTATTTCGCGGCAGTACGTCCTTCGGGACAAAAACATCCTTCGGCATATGGAAAATGTATTGAATTGCGAAAGACGGGCTGTGTGTTTTATTACTTTTATTTGCTGCTGTCAAAGAAATCGGGATTTTTCCATAAAAAAAATTTGAATTTTCTTTTGTAAATGAACGAAATTTGATTCGGCAATGAGTGAATACGTATAAAACCGCGGAATATAGGTACATAAAAGCGTTTTTTCATTATCAATATAGGGAAGACCTTCGTGAATATTTTGTTATAAGTTGTAGCGTCAGTAACGTCCTCGCTTCTAAGGGCCGATTGTTCCTATTTATTATTACGCATATTCAGTACCCAGTCTAACGAACGGTAATCTTTCGCACCTAATTTGGAGGTGCGTTCCACACAAAACGTCATAAATTTCCTCCATTCATAAGATTTGGATTTTTTTTTGTGTTACTGGGTATATTTTCATCAACATATTCGTTGATAACTTCATTTGAAGTAGCACAGGAACGACACATTTTGACGTATATAGCTACAATTATTTTTTGCCAAACAGTCAAGCTTTGCTTTTTTATCAGAATCCATGGTTATATCGTTGAAAACACCACGCTCATAGACCAATCAGAATTGAAAGACAGCTGGGGTGCAATTCTTGAATCATTCAAAAATATAAGAAAGCGCATTTATTCGCATGAAAATTTTTTAACAGAAACTATTGACAGTATTCTTGAAACCTTTCGTTTTTAATATTCGAATTTAATTCTTCTACGAAATGGAGTCGAATGTTCACCAGGCAACACCGCGAATTCTAGTTGCTTTTGTCGTATTGGTTTGGAATTGCAGAAATTACTAACTACTATAATAACATTTTAAATTATTTTAAAATACTAGAATATTGGAATTCAAAATATCAGGTTGATTTTCAATAAAAGTATAAACCTACTTTTATTGTCAGGCTAGCAAAGACTTCCTGTGTACCTATATAGAGCTCTAATAATTAATTAAATTCTGTCAGTCGGGGTTATTCTCAAAAAAATATGTTCTCAAAAAGTCAGATATTGTTTTGATTATTAAATTGCCTTGTGGGTATTGCATTAAATATTTCAACCCCTTCCAGATCTGCCAACAAGGCCAAATTGGCAAGTTCATTTGCCATAATCACGATTTAATACAAATCTAACTAGTCTAGTTCACAAGTACGATTTTTTTCAAAATTTTTGTATATTCACCGAAAATTACGATTAAGGTGTTATTCGATTCGGATTGTTATGTAGATAGTTTAAGGATAGGTTCCGAAAGGGGCCGAAAAAAATTGCAAAAGTTATAAACAATATAGTAAAAAAAAAGTGGGGGTTTAGTTTTTTTTATTATCTCCAAAACTATTGAAGATTTTCGAAATTAAAAAAAGATCTAAGAAGATCATTGAATTTACTAAAAAAAAGTTCCGACATCCGGAACTGTATCTCCAATATTTATAATTTTTACAGAGCCCTGAAAATAGAGCCAAAACCGGGTAGTCTGACTTTCACGCGCGGTCCGTCACTCGGACACAGTAACTTAAAAAATCATTTAAACATATTAAATATGAATATTAAGGAATAATAAAATTTAAGTACTATTAGGATACATAAATAAACAATAATCCGCGGTTAAAAAACTTTTATCCCAATTTTTCCATTATTTATCCATTTGTTAATTCACAATTTTTTCTACATTAAATGTTAACAGAAAAACCGCGATAATTATTAAACTAAAACCTTAAGATTTTTTTTTACTTTGTGGAGGTATTCTTAATAGGCTAATAAATAGATCACCGTTGGAAAAATTCAAAAATTCTGATTTTCCACTTTTTTATTAACTATTGAAAATACGCAAAAATTAAAAATTACAAAAAGGTAATTAATAATTTTTTTTATATCTTGAATGTTTCGATTTTTAAATGTTAAAAGATACATAAAAATATTTTTTTAAATTTTTTATCATCATTGCTTAAAAAATAAACAAATGCATTCTTTATGAGCTAATCAAATTTTTTTTTGCGTAATCTATTGGTTGATACAATTTATGATTTTTAGAGAAGAAACGGTTTCTTAATAAAATTTATTTGTTGCTAAAAAAATGTTTTTGTTAATTAACAATCTATTTTTGCGACTAAATATTAAAATTAAGAAACCATTTTTTCTCTAAAAATCATAAATTCTATTGTTCTTTCGGATTATATAAAAAAATACTTGATTAATTTTTTATTTGTTTATTTAATAAACAATTTGTTATAAACAAATTATTTTTTCCGTATATTTTTTTTAAATACTTAATTTTGTTATGAAAACAGCCATGTGCTTTTTTTTACTACACTGTTTATAACTTTTGCAATTTTTTTCGGCCCCTTTCGGAACCTTTCCTTAAACTATCTACATAACAATCCGAATCGAATGACACCTTGATCGTAATTTTCGGTGAATATACAAAAATTTTGAGGAAAATCGTACATGTGAACTAGACTATAACGGCGAATTTGTATATACTGTTGCCTTATGTCACGTAACTGTCAAAGACAGTTATAAATTGTATCTTGAATAAAGAGCACTTCTCAATTAATAATAATTGTATTTTATAATCCCTCTTGGCATGATCAAATTGTACATGGTGGCAGCGTAAGGTTTTTTCAAGTGTTGCTTATTGGAAATAAATATATATGTCAAATCCACCCTCTCCAGTTCGAAATAATGAATTCAACCTAAATATGCAATTTATTTCCCCAGTTTATCAGTTACCGGCACCTTATAAGTTTTCCTTCAAGCCTGATGACTGGGAACAGTGGCAATTAGGATTTAAGCTGTTTCGAAATGCATCTGGTCTCGACAACAAACCTGAGGAAGAACAAGTAAAATCCTTAATTCACCTCATACGGTCTTCAGCTGAGGTAATATTTGAATCTTTTAAACTAAAAGAACCTAATTCTAAAACTTTTAATGATGTTAGAGCATTTCAAAACCATTTTGTCCCTAGAAAAAATATTATTTATGAAAGATACTTATTTCATACACGTTTTCAACTTGAGGGAGAAAGTGTATAAGATTTTATAACAGCTCTACATTCAAGAGCCAGGATTTTCCTGGGGGATTTCAAAATGAAGCGATAAGAGATCAAGTTGTTGTTGGCATCAAAGATAGATTATTAGCTGAGCAGCTACAGTTAGATCCTGGACTCACACTAGAAAAGTCAATGACATCAGCTAGACAATCTGAATCTGTAAAGAAGCAACAAAAATCTTTAAGATCAAATCAAAGCCCTGTGGATGGAAAAGGTGCTTCAAAACAGAGATACACAAATAAAAATAAAAATTATAACACTCAAAAAGTTGTCAGTTGCAGATGGTGCGGAAAATCTGAGCTACATCCAGAACAAGAGCGAGCGCCCAGCTAGTAATGCCGTGTGTGGAAAATGCAGAATCAAGGGTCACTATGCATGAGTGTGCCTAAAAAGTACATCAAGACAGAACTGCCATAATGTTAATACGGTGGAATCGGACACTGAATCATTTGTAGGTGTAGTCAATACTGAAGCAAATAGTTTAAAGTGGCAAATTCAAGCTAACATTTCAGGCCATAACGTAGCTGTTGAAGTAGACACTGGAGCTGATGTTAGTGTTCTTCCAGAAAACATTTACAAGTTACATTATATGAAACATAAGCTTAAGTCTAAACAAATGATAATCACTGGAGTGGTAATAATTTGCAAGTGTTAGGTGTATTTAATACAACTGTAAAAGTTAAAGCAGAATCAGTATCAGGAAAATTTTATGTTGTAAGTGGTGCGAGGCAAACCCTTTTAAGTGTTCATGCTTCAGAAAAGCTAGGCTTGGTTCGAAGACTATTTGAAATCAACAGCACTCCAGATATGAACTATGATCCATTTAAAAGGTAGCCTGAATTGTTTAATAAACTTGGACGCCCTAGTGAACCATATACAATTACATTGAAGAAGGATGCCATTCCGTATTCATTAAGTGTACCTCTTCGTGTTCCATTACCACTGAGAAAAACTGTGAAACATTGTGTTCACAAGGGTTGATAGAACCTGTACATGAACCAACAAGATGGTGCGCAGGTATTGTTAAAGTTCCACGTAAACAGGGAAATATTCGTATATGTGTAGATCTCGCACAACTGAATAAAAATGTAAAGAGAGATAATTATTCTATTCCTGATGTTGATCTGACTCTGGGTCAATTAGAAGGTGCTACTGTTATGTCTAAGCTAGACGCAGACAATGAGTATTGGCAAATACCATAATCTGAAAGTTGTATGTCCTTGACCACATATATTACACCATTTGGGCGTTATAAGTTTAAAAGACTTCCATTTGGGTTAACATCGGCACCAGAAGTCTTCCCAAGACAAATGAGCAAAATTGATAGAAGGCTTGAATGGAGTAATATGCCATTTTGATGACATTATTATACATGGTAGGAATACTGAAAAACGTGATGACAGACTGAAAGCTGTACTACTAAAATCTCAAAAGCAGGATGGAGTCTCAATAAATAAAAATATTTATTCAGGCAGACAACACTCATATAAACAAGTAAAGAAAGCCCTTGCTAGTGCTCCTACGTTATCATTGTATGACACAACCAAAGACACAATGCTTTCTGTTGTCAGTTCTTCTTATGGATTAGGGGCTGTTTTACTACAAAAACAAGCAGATGGTGTGTACAAACCTGTAGCTTATGCTTCACGCTCCTTAAATTCTTCAGAAAAAGGTTATGCCCAGATAGAGAAAAAAGCTCTGGCAATATCCTGGGGCTGTGACAAATTTACAAATTGATTAATTGAAAAAGACATACCATAGAGACGGATAACAAACCGTTGGTTTCAATTCTCAATAAAAAAGAATTAGATTCTTCAACTCCCAGACTACAGCGTATAAAGTTGAGACTAATGAGATATAGTTACATTATCCAGTATATACTCCAGGTAAACATTTGGTGTTGTCTGATATTGGTCCCAATAGAATATTGTGAAGATGAAGAACAGCATATATGCACAAATTTTCCTTCAACTGATAGAATATTGAAAGAGATAATTGAAGGTCAGCACCAAGATCCAGTTTGTTGTGAGCTGATAAAATACTGTCAAACTGGTTGGACATCGTGGCACAATATATCATAATAATCTACACCATATTGGTCTCATAGGCATTCAATCACATTGCAAGAAGGTATTCTGATGTATAAAAGTAGAATTATTATTCCTAGCCTTTTAAGAGTAGATGTCCTCAATCACATACATGAAGGACACCAAGGGATTACCAAATTCTGAGCCCTAGCAAATCAAGCAGTTTGGTGGCCTGGCCTATCCACTCAGCTAGAGCAAATTGTAAAAAAGTGTGTAGCTTGCATTCAGCATCAAGGTGATAGGACAGAACCTCTGATCCCAACAGAATGCCCCGAAATACCATGGCATGTGGTAGGCACCGAAGCTGAGTGGACAATGGTATGTTATAGTAGCTGATTACTATTCTAGATATAATATATAGAAATTGTGGAGCTAGAAAATTTAACCTCCAAATCAGTTATTACTTTTTTTTTCGGGTCGAGATGGAAAACTCATGTTCGAATGGGACCAGGACCCATACAGTGTTGAATGCCTACCAACCAAACCAAAACCAAAACACACAAGGCTGATAGGACTATAGTCCCCCGCCCGCTTCCCCGCTCTGTCCGTCTCCTTCAGCAGTATCACCCTGTCCACCTTCCATCCTTCCGGAAACTCTTCCTCCCTCAGCACCCTGTTGAATAGTTCCCAGAAGTCCTCCCTATTGTCATCCAGCAGCCTCTTCATCACCCCTCAGGCCATCTATCCCTGGGGCTTTCCTTACGTTAATGTTCCTCCCCCCATCTTCTACTTCCCACTTCTCCACCGGCCTTTTCCCCCTCATTTTCCCTACCCCCTAGTATCCTGGACTTCTCGAATCCTGCCCCATACTCCTCCTTCTCCTGTGAAAAATTTCACTATAATCTCCTTCTCCCAATCTTCCTCTAGCACCTCGTTCCTATTTCCACCCATCCTCTTCACCGCTATCTCATAAGCTTTTCCCCATGGATTATTTTCCAATTAACCCAGTAACTCTTCCCACTTCCCTTTTTTTCCCTCTCCACCCTACGCTCCAGTTCCTTCTTCTTCTCTTTGTATCCCCCTCTATCCTTCCTCTTTCCCTCAGCATCCGTCTTCAATTTTGTCTTACGCTTCTCTATTTTCTCATTCCACCAGTAATTAGCCCTCTGCTCACGCCTATTTTTCCTCTTCCCCTCTCTTTCACAGCCCTGTATCACAATATACAATTCTACATCATGTCCAAGTCCCTTTTCTATCTCCTCTCTCACTTTCTTTCTCATAGAGGCAAAGAAGGGGGTTGAGGTGAGGGGAATTCTGGGGGAGGTGGAAAGGGTGACAGGAGCTATGGTGGTGGGAGCGGAGAGGAGAACCAAAACCATAAAGATAGTAGGGATAGACCCGTGGATGGAAGATGAAGGGGTGAGGGGGAAAATAAAAAAAATTATTGGGAAAGGGACAAAGGTGATTAAAGTGGTAAGGGAGAAGAACGGAATGAAAATGGCGGTGGTGAGAGCGGAATTGGAAAAAGCGGAAGCCTCACTGAATAAAGGGAGATTAGATTGGGGTGGAACAGGGTAGAGAAGATGGCAGATGCTTTGGATGTGTGGTAAATGGGCACAAAGTAGTAGGGTGTAAGGCGAAGGCAGTCAAGGAGAGGAAGCCAGTGGAAATAGAATGTTGTAGGGAAAGGAAGGAAGTAGATGCAGACGATGAAAAAGAGCGAGAAAAAAATGGGAGAAACCCTCTGGACCCCTCAGAGGGGACGAGTGTGGTCAAACAGTAGGAGGGGAAGAGCAGTGAGCGGGAAGAAATTATGTAGGGGATGGATGGAGGGTGATACAGATAGGGAAATGAAGGATAGCGCATGATATATTGGATGAAGTGATTTTTAGGAGGGAAGTGGTTGTGGTGTGTGGTAAATGCTAGATATGTGGGAAAGCAGGGATGGATTAAGGACGATGCAGGAGAGGCAGGAATAAGAGTGGTGGGAGATGGCCTGAGGATGGATGAAGTGAGGAAAGAAAACGGAGGGGAGGTATTGCGAATGGGAGACATGGTGGTGTACAGTGTGTACATAATCCACATGTCAGCCTGGAAGAATATGAGAGGAGCATGACAGGATTGGAGGACGATCTGAGGGCGTCAAAGGGAACAAGAGGATCATAAGGAGAATGGTGACAAGGGACTTCAATGCTAAGAATACTGTATGGGGTAGGAAGGAAACGGACAGGAGAGGGGAGATCCTGGAGGAAGTGTTGACATCCAACGGGCTAGCGGTGCTGAATGATGGACTACTGCCCACCTTCGTGAGGGTTGACGGGGGTTCGTCATATATTGATATAACAGCATGATGAATGGCTGGGGGAAAGAGTGAGTAGTTGGAGGGTGCTGGAGGATGAGGAAAGCTTGTGCATACATAGGTATGTGGAGACGGATATAAGGAAAGAGAGAACGGAATTATTAGAAGAGTGGGGATGGGGGTGGACGAAGACCGACCCAACCCCCTTCTTTGCCTCTATGAGAGCCCCTCTTATTGAGACTCTGGGTCTATCCACCCACTCTCCTTTCATCCCCCCCAACCCCCAATCCTATCAATCCTCTTCTGATCGACTTTCCCGATATCCTCCAGGATTATCGCTCTGTAAGGAATCCAGAATAATTATTTTAAGTGAGCTGATTTTGTTTTTTGATGACAGTTTGTACTATTATTAATGTTGTCAGATTGATGTATTTTTGACAGATAATTGTAATTGAGAAATAATTCAATAAAGTTTATATTTTTTCTTCTCTAATATTAGCGTTAATAAGAACAGTGAGTGAGCATAATTATTTAAATAATATTTTCATTCTAAACATCACATTTGTGGCGACCGTGACAGGACATATTATTTTTTGTGATTACGATTGAAAATTAATAATTTGGTTTATATAAAATGTCGAACGCAATATTAGACAAATTGAAAAGCGAGCTGCATTTACAAGAGCGTTATCAGCATTTAATGAAGAAATACATCAAGACCAACCTGTGATTGAAGATGTTCAAGTCAGTTTTCAAATATTGGAGGCTAGATCTTTTGAATTCGATGCATTAAATACTAAAATTTGTGAAGCTATGGTGCAATTAACAGCTGAAAAGGATTATCATGATAAAATAATGGAGGATGAATATGAAGTTGCTGTTGAATACACAAGTGAATATTTACGTGCAAAGATTGAAGCTAATAAATTGAATGAACAGAATCAACCGGATCAAAAACTAATTTATCAGCAAGTAGCAGCTACTGGTTACAGATTCTCAAAGGAGATTCAAGTTACCCAAGATTGAATTAAAAAAATTCGGTGGCCATTTGAAAGACTGGTTACAATTTTGGAGTCAATTTAAAAATATTCATGAAGATAGAAGTATTACCAAAGAAGATAACTTCCAGTATTTAATTCAGGCTTTGATAACAAATTCAAGAGTAGCAGATTTAGTCAACAGTTTTCCACCAGCAAGTCAAAATTATGATAAGGTTATCAACAGCTTGAAAAGTCGTTTTGGTAAAGAGGAGTTACTAGTTGAAGTATATGTAAGAGAATTGTTAACACTAGTAATTAGTAATGCTGTAAAATCAAATGAACAAACTTCATTAGCAAAAAATTAGAGGCACAATTACGTGCTCTGGAATCACTTGGTGTTACTAAAGTTTAATGTGCAGATATGTTATATCCATTAGTTGAATCATCTTTACCAGAAGAATTGATCCGAACATGGCAGAGACAAGCAACAGCAATTAAAGCGACAACATCGAAGAGAGGTTAACCAAGTTGACTGAGTTTTTACAAGCTGAAGTAGAAAATGAAAAAAGACTCCGTATGGCTGTCAGTGGATTTAATTTGAATAATATCAAACAATCGAGTAATACGAATAATAATAAATTTGCAAAGAAGAAAATAAAATCGACAAATGACATTGACATTCCAACAGCTAATGGTTTATTGACAAGAGAAGGTAAAAGTTTCAATCAAATATTAAAACCTATCCATGTATATTTTGTAGTGAAGATCATCGTAGTTCAAGATGTGGTAAAGCTAAACAAATGACATTGGACGAAAAATGGAACATAGTTAAAGAGAAGAATTGTTGCTTCAACTGTTTGATTCCAGGTCACAATACTCAAACATGTAAAATTAATTCAAAATTTCAATGGTGCGGGAAGAAACATTCGCTATTGTTATGTCGAGAAATATTTAATCAAGAAAAACCAACGAGAGAAACAATTATAGAAAATTCAGATAAATACAATAAAGAAGCTAACTTAGCTAATGTATCGTTGATAAGTTTTACGGAAAAAAGTGATTCTTTATGAAAATCGCTACCTTAGAAGACTATTCGACAATATTGATCATTTGAAAAGGAAGCAACGGTAATTTTTTTAATTAGTATGATCTAATTGCATATTAAAACATAGTTTTTTTCTATTTCGAACAACTTTTCATGATTAAAGTTTTCGATATTGTAAAAAATAAAGGTACTTTACTCTTGTATCAAATTCATATTTTTTGACAAACCTTGTATACGATTCAAAAAATTGACATCTGACATTTGCGTTTTACTTCATGGGCCATACAGAACTTTTTATAAAGAATAACTTTTTTTCGTAACATTACAAATAAAAAAAGTTTCTCATATGTTGCCAACTTTTTCAGACATACTGTATATCAAAGCAAGCAGCAGAAGAAATGGAAAATCAACTACATTGGTCCCAATTTGATAGAATTATTTCCTTCAATGCTTTTACGTTTCAGGGAGAAAGAAATAGGAGTAATATCTGATAATGAAAAGGCATTCTTACAGATCAGTGTTACTCCAAAAGATCGGAATGTCTTACGTTTTTTGTGGTGGAAGGATGATGTTATTGAAGTTTTACGACATTCAAGAGTAGTATTTGGAGTAACTAGTAGTCCATTTCTATTAACTGCTACAATCAAACTACATTTAGAGCGATTAGCCCAAGAAGATAAATTTAAAGTCATCAATAAACAAATTCATTTCTTCTTTTTATGTCGATAATTGTGTAACCAGTATAGATTCTGTTGAGTTACACCAATTCAAAGAAGAATCAACGGTTTTAATGGCAGAAGGTGGTTTTAATTTACGAGGGTGGGAGTACACCCATTGTGAAGAGCCTATTTAGTTGACATCAATTCTTGGTCTTACATGGGACAAAAGAGAAGATGTATTAATGATAAAATACTTAAATTTATCTGAAACAGTCCAAAAAAAAAATAGCTAAGAGAGTTATTTTATCAATCAGTCATAAAATATTTGATCCAATCGGTTTTGCCTGTCCAGTAATATTATATCCTATGTTACTATTACAGACAATTAATAATTTAAAGTGTTCCTCAAGAAATTGAAGAAAATTTTAAGAAATGGTATCATCAATTAAAATTATTGGAAGAAGTAAAGATTCCACGTTGGATTTCGAGTAATAGCAAAGCAGAAGAACGGATTTCTTTTCATGTATTCGTTGATGCTAGTTAAGTAGCCTATGCTGCAGTGATTTATTGGAGAACACAGACCCTAATGGATACAAAAATACAATTAATTGCTGCTTAGTCAAGAGTATCTCCTAGTAAGATCAAGATTACTATTCCTCGACTAGAACTTCTTGCAGCAACAATTGGTGCAAGACTTATGAAAACTATACTTGAAACTATAAATTATAACCAGCAAGAAGTGTATTTTTGGAGTGATTCAAGGACAGTATTAACATGGATACAGCAAGAGAGTCAATGGGCAACATTTGTGTGGAATCGTGTTCAAGAAATTCGTAAAATAACAAATATTGAATGTTGGAGATATGTACCAGGAATTTTAAATCCAGCTGATCTTCCTTCTAGAGGTTGTACAACAAATCATTTGATTGAGTCAACATGGTGGGAGGGACCACATTGGCTCGATAACTCTGAAGAATGGCCTGAAAGTGAATTTTGTATTAATAATGAGGAGATTAATAAAGCGTTAAAGAAATCAGCTAGTAAAAATAAATTTGAAGATAACATAAATTTAAGCAACATGGAAGAAGACGACTCAACTAAGAAAAATAATGATGAATGGCATTTAAGTTATTATTCAAAATATACTAAACTTATAAGAATGTTTGGTTGGTGGGAAAGATTATTACGTGTGATGAAAGAATTACTTCGTAAAGTGCTCAAGAGATCAAGTTTAACCTATGAAGAGATGTGTACTACTTTATGTGATTGTGAAGCAATAATTAATTCGAGATCTATAACCTATCATTCAGATAATATTAACCCATTAATGGCCAAAGTTGCGTAAACGCAACCTTTTAAAAAACATTTTTTACTTGGAAAACGAGGCAGTATCTGGCAAATCTAAATTTATAGTATTGTAAACTAAGAGTTTATACATTAGAAATAAATTTATGTAACTTAAAATATTAATTTATCTGAATATAGTAAATTTCTGAATATGCTCAATTGTAGTTATTTATGTACCTCTCTATAAAAAAGTTTTTTTTGGGTAGCAATTTTACCATAACTGAAATTTGTTTGGGCTACACATAAATGAAAAACATTCAAGATATTTACTAAATATTTATATTCACTTATGTTTTCAAAATAACCTGGCTAAATTTGCAGAAATATGATGGATGCGTTTACGCACCTTTGGCTAAAAGCGGTAACAGCGGTAACCGAGATTCATTGGATTGAAAAGTTTATTTATAGTGATTTTATTTTTCTTTAGCATATTATGAGGTGAGGTATACTATTTTTATCCTAAGTTATTAGAAGTACTAGTTCCATTTTTATTATTACAGTCGATTTTTGAAGTGGGCAAGTAAAAGGGCACTAACCACTGCAGAAATGCTTGCTCTAAGTGATCTTGTTTCTGTGCCGCTGGAAACAGATAAAATTACCGACGAGGAATACATTGACGAAAATACAGTCGGGGAGGGAAATGGTGCAATAGATATTGCGGGCACTTATGAAATACAACCAAATATGAAAGATAATATAGAAAGCGATGATTCTAATGATGCGAACGAACCAAATGCCTCAGAGTAGATCCTCAAAAAGCCGCTGTTCTACCCAAGTGGGTAAAAACAGATACACCTACTTATTCTAGTACCCCTCCACAAAGTTCCAATCGACGTATTGAAGACATAAAACACAGCATGGCGGCAAGTCACCTTATGAAATTTTTTTTATAAGGAAGTAATTGATTACGTTTACTAATGTTTATGAGTCCCAAAATAATCGCCATGATTTTCAAATCAACGAAGTACTTCTGAAAAACTTTATTGGTATTCTTGTTTTATCAGGATATCACACTCTACCACAGACTGATATGTACTGGTCTAAAGATATATACTATATATATGCTACTTTCGGCCAAAGGTGCGTATACGCACCTACGTTTTTTTTTTGTTAATAATAATTGGATATTTTTGTTTATGCTAAATTAGTCTTAATTGATGCTTTTTATGTGTCCTTCAATAAAAACATTTCAAGATTTAATAATTTTCAATGCTTTGGCCGTTAATGGGTTAATGAACCAAGACCGTTATCACCAGCGATGTTCTTAATAGAAACAAAAAATGTAGAAGTACCCGATTTAGACTGTATAGAGGCCATGGATTTAAGGAAGAGGTTTAAATATCGACAAAATCTGCGAAATGATTTGCGTCGACGGTTTCGGAGTGAATATCTTGGACAATTATCAAGCAAACAACCAAGTTTAAGTCAAAAATCGAAAGTTCAATTGGGTGAGATTGTTGTTATCGGAAATGATAATCAAAAGCGTTTAGATTGGCCTTTAGCTAACATCATTCAAACAATGCCTGGTCAAGATGGTGGAATACGAGTCGTCAGATTAAAAACTATGAATGGAGAACTTATTCGACCAGTACAACGAATTTATCAATTAGAAATAAATTCACCAATTGAACAGGAAAATTTCCAAGAAAAAATGGAAAAAGAAGTATTAACTGAGGAAAATCAAGTTGAAGAAAACAGTTCAATAAATGAAGCGGTTGTAGTAACAAGATACGGAAGACAAGTAAAAACACCTAAGAGATTTGGAGTAAAGGAATAATTTTGAGTTATTGATGAAGAAAAAAAAATTATATCAATTTTGTTTGTATTCAAATATAATATTTTGAGTTAATATTAACTCAAGCTGGGAGGATGTAAGGAATCCAGAATAATTATTTTAAGTGAGCTGATTTTGTTTTTTTATTACTAGTTACAGTTTGTTTACTATTATTAATGTTGTCAGATAAATGTATTTTTGACAGATAATTGTAATTGAGAAATAATTCAATAAAGTTTATATTTTTTCTTCTCTAATATTAGCGTTAATAAGAAAAGTGAGTGACCATAATTATTTAAATAATATTTTCATTCTAAACATCACACATCACATCACACACAAACAGTCGACCCATCTCGAACACCTTCCTCTCATCCCTACAATCTGCCCCCATCCGACAGATCAACACCTCCGCATTCACCCTTACCCCTTTCGTTTCGGTAGTGCGTACTTCCCTGACCTACTCCATTTCCTCTCCTTTTTCTCCTAGCATCGGGTACCTATCCTTAAATATCCTCTGTATTTCGTGGAAATGTTCCCATATTCACATCTCAGTTAGAACCAGCAATACCAAATTCTCAGTCAGTACAGAAGAGAGAGGAGGTACGTGAAGAAAATGAAAAGAAAAATTTCGATGCTCGTCACAAAGCAATTCCCCTTCCTACCCTGGACATTGGACAAAAAGTATGGGTGTCCAATCTTCGCCATGAAGCCACCGTAGAAAATAAACAGTCCTCGCTACGTTCTTATGTCATTAGAAGTCCTCAAGGTTGTTATAGAAGAAACAGAAAAATTCTACACCAACAGAATCTCCCAATGTAAATATTGAAGTGAAAGAAGATGTAAATAATGGAATGAAAGAAGAAGACAAATTACCTAACAATTCAAGTCAGACCAACGTCCACAATTCACAAAATTCTAGTGAATTTATTTTAAGACGTAGCCAGAGAACAATTCGTCCACACGAAAGAATGGATCTTTAATGGAGGGAAGATATAGGAATAGTGTTGCCTTATGTCACGTAATTGTCAGTCAGTTATTGATTGTATCTTGAATACAGCACATCTTAATTAATAATAATTGTATTTTATAATCCCTCTTGGCATGATCAAAAATATACTCTCAAGATTCGTTCGAAATGGCTTTTCCGTAAGTTAATACCATTCGTTTTATTTCGTTCTATTCGCAAATATGCGTGTGTGTAATTCATTGGCTTTCTCGAGAATACAGTTTTATAAATTCATGCGAAAATGAACCATTCTCGCATTCGAAATCGTAGCCGCATATGATTCGAGAACTGCACCCCTGGTGTTTTCGCGATAATTCAAGCTGTCGTATGTGATTAGTCAAATTATGTGAAAATGAGTGCCTTGGTTTCCCTTAAATTGGGAATCTCCGTCCAGTAGACCCTTTCTTTGCAGTCCAATCAGATCGGAGATAGTTCTCTGTCCCATTTATAGATCCCACCCCAGTGCAGCTCTTAGTAATTTTGTTTCAAATTCCAATAAATTTGCAAAGCAAAGGAACTTCTGCGTTGAAAACTGGTAATAGACAATCATGTCTCTAATATCTTGGATGAAAAGTTACAAGCACAGGGTTTTTGGAGGAAGAAATGAGAAAATAAGTCAACAAAGCTGATACAGGACATCCTAGACACCCAACCTGAAAAAATAAACGACCGTAAGTCGATAATATACAGTATCCGCCAAAATAAACAGTACCGAAAATAAAAATAAAAATTAATTTTTAATTTCTGTAATGTAAGTGTTCAAAATGTTCACCATTTCGACGCAAACAAGCTTCATATCGATTTTGTAAGTCAATAAACATATTTATAAAAAGTGGTTGATGTAACTGCCGAAAAATATTTTGTATTCTTTCCCGTAGTTCGGCAATATTCGCCGGCGGATTTTCCGAGTGAAATATTTTGTCCTTCATTATGCCCCAAATGTATGCGTCAGGTGGCGTCAGATCAGGTGAATGAGAAGGATATTCGAAGTCTGTTCCCCGAGAAATTATTCTATTTTCCGTATGAACGAAAATAATGCTCTACCAAAAACACTTTTTCTTCCGTTGTTAGAACCATTTTTAAATCAAATTTAACTGCAGCGTACTATTAATATATCAACTAATGACAATTAAGTCAAATATGACAAATCCATATTACATAAACAACTCCACAGCCCTTTCTGTTTCGGTACTGTTTATTTTGGCGGATACCGTACGAAACTACCAGTGACGACGACGAAGCTTTTGAAGTTGCTTGGCTGTCTGATAAAAATTTCATTGATTTAAGTGTATTATTATTGAAATATAAATTGGAATTCCCTTTTTTTTCAAAACACGTCAATATTTTTTATGTTCACCAAATTTTCGGGTCAGTTTATCAAATGTAAAAAAACATCTCCAAAAAAAGAGATGAAACTTTCTACAAAAATAGAATGAGATGTAGTCGATCGAAGTATCTCACGATTATTCTGACACAAGGTATTAATAACTTGGGATTTAATTGGAAAGACAGTCGTTAGAAAGAAAATACTGGAAATCCGTGATATCCCTGTAAACTGTATAGTATTTTAGGATAATCATGCTTGTATACTGAAGTGAGTTGGTTGTTCGACATATTTTGTCAAGAAGTCGCTGTAAAAGAAACGCTCAAGGTGTCAGATACAGCCAGGGGGCAGACCTGGGGGCTACACTTTTAGCTTATCTAACAGTTTAAGTTACCGAGAAGAAAAGATAAGAAGAGGTAAATTTCTCTTGAACAGTTTAATTAATAGAAATATGGTTGTGTTGCACTGATGATGGTTAATAAACCAGAATTATTCATGACCATGATTATGTCGAGGACAATCTTTGGCGAGATTGCTTGATATGTTTAAATAACTATAGTGTTGGAAATTAGAAATTCAGCTCAAACTAACAAAGACATAAAAGAGCGGACGTAGGTACTTGAGGTTTTTACTACTAATAACTTTTTTACATTTAACGTAGAATAATTATACAGAATTAGATTAATTTCTTCTTGAAAATGGGTGAGTTGGAAAATTAATTTAAGTTCTTCAAAGTTTATTTTACATTATTCTACTACCTGACGTAAATAATCGTGGTTAATGGTTTGAATATAAAACAAGAAAAATTCTACAGAGTGATTTGGAATGGAACATCTACAAGTTTCGTTTGAAAAAAAATTGCCGATATCCTTAATAAAACTGTTCCTGGAGCGTGCACTTCACTGTAACCCATTCCTAGTAGACTATAAGGTTGTTAGAATGTCATACACAAAATATTTTGTTTCACATTCTATCAGGGATGTGTTCTACTGTGAATGGACCTTAAAAATTTGACAACAAATTTTTTGCAGTCTTAAACTTCAAAATCCCCTCAAAACCGGAATTGTTCCCTTCACAAAGAGGAAAAAATTACAGCGACTCCGCCAGCCAATTTTAGGCGACGGAGGTGAAATATCTAGTGGTAATCCTAGATAAGCAACTCACCTGGAACGCCCACTTGGAAAGAGTGATAAAGAAAGCCAGACTATCCCTCTGGAATCTCAGAAGGGTATGTGGAAAATCTTGGGGTATGAACCCCAAACAGATTTACTGTATTTACCAAAATATGGCCAAGCCACTAGCCACGTATGGCTCAGCTGTCTGGTGGACAAAAAGTCTGCAAAAGACAGCTAGAGAAAAGCTGCAAGGCTTGCAGCGAACAGCATCCTTGGCCATTACCGGAGCAATGTCATCCACACCAACGGCAGCTATGGAAGCCCTCCTGCAACTAAGTCCTCTCCACATTCATTTGGAGAAGGAAGCCAGGAGAGCAGCTCATAGAATGCTATCCGTGGAGAGGCAAATAAATGGAGAGACTCTAAGGGATCACTTGGGAATGCTGAGGGAAATACAAAATCACCACATTCTTGGGATGCCCTCGGATCTCTCTGTCACAAAACTTCACCTGGACAAGCCCTTTAAGGTCCTCATTCCCACAAGAGACCAATGGGATAGCGAAGAAATCTCCTTCCTAGAAACGGACCATGTGATTTACACTTACAGATCCAAAACCGGAAACGGGGCTGGAGCGTCGGTCTTCAGCAGGAAACCCAGAGTTGAAATCACAGTCAATCTGGGTATGTACGCTGTAACGAGTTTTTTTTTGGGCACCGATCAGAGGTTTATTTATTTTTTTTTCCTTTCGTAACATTTTTTTTGGGTTTAATATAACTCGTTACATACTCTCCAACCTTTTCCGTTACCGTATCCAGGTATTTATTTTTCTTTATACTTATAATTTTATCGTCCGTCCGGAAGTACGTAAAGTCGAAGTATACTATATAAAATTTTTGATTTAAATATTTCAACCGAGGAGACATTCAGTAAATATACAAACTAATTAATTTCGAAAGACACCTAGTATACATGTGAATTTTTTGGCTAGAGATAAATTTAATGACCACTATTGCCGAAATGTAGAGTGGGAATTAAAATATAAATTGGAAGTCAATTGAAAGAATCGCTTTCATTTTCTGCTCTTCTCTGCGCTTCGATTTAAAAAAAAAACCAGTGAACCAGTAAAAATATTTTTGTGAAATCCGGACTCCGGCAGTTTTTGTTTTGAAGGTAAATAGTTTAAAGTAATAGTATATTAGAAGACTTTCCGTACCGCCGTTTAACATTAAAATTTTGTAGACATTTCTTTGAAAATAGTCATGACCAGTTTTTATGTACTAAGTTAAAACATATTTTTTGATTCTTTCTTTTACAAAAATAAAATATTTATAGTTGGAATGAAATAAAGTTTCCGATAACTGTATATTCGATAATTTTTCGTACCGCCGATTGAGATTAAAATTTTGTAGGTATTTCTACGAAAATTTTCATGACTAGTTTCTTTTAGATATTAAGTCAAGTTTTTTGTTGTTTGGTTCTTTCACGAAAATAAAAGTTGTAGTTGAAATATAGTTGGCTTAAATTTTTTTTTGTATCACATCGCTTAAAATAATAATTCATAATCGATATGAATTATTATTATCCGGTTCTCTAGTGGTTTTATGATTTCAGTTGCTGAAGTTCTTTCTATATAATTAAAACTCGTGTGGATTGTGAAATTTTAACTTTATTCCGGTCTTGATATTTTTACTCTGTGTGTCGATAACTAGGTACCTTTTAAACTCGTGAAATTTATTTCGGGAATAGTAGTTTATAATATTTTTCTTCCGTATTTCTTTTAAATCCAAGGGGTTTCTCGAACTTGGAAGAGGCTTAGCTACAACTCGTTCGAGTAACCGGCAGATTTAAACCGTTCTTATATCGTACCGTGGACCAGTTTATTTCTTTTATTTTTTTTAAATAGTATTTTTCGTATTTCTTTTAAATCCAAAAAGTTTCTCGAACTTGGAAGAGGCTTAGCCACAACTTGTTCGATTAACCGTGTGACGTCTTTTTACCTACCCTTTGGATTTTACCAACAGGGCACGCCACTTTTGACACCCTCGACAACTTACACTTTCTCGGGCGCCAGATTTTTAGCGTGGTTAACTCCACGGCCCCTTGACTTCAATCGTCAAGAGTTCCAGGTAGCCTCAGATGGAGGTACGGTAATTTCCAGGGGTCTAGTTATATCCCAATCCGGCCGGGGTAGTGGTCTTTGTTGTTCCTGAAACAAAAGTTTACCCTCCTGGTCCACGATGCGGGAAAGCTAAATTCGTGCAGCTAAGCGCCTACTCTACTTATAGGGAAACTCTACACTCTACAGCAGGTCAGAAAAACACATAGGTTCAGTTAAGTTTTATTACACCTACCCTCAATAGTATATACAATGGTTGTGGCTGCCTGAAGCCGTTATAATATTAATAATAAAAAACACTATTATACAAGAAAAAGCGTCAATACTCTGGTATCCAAAAGCACAAATATATAAGCAAACTAGAGGTACAATTAACATGCGCAAGTTAGAGACGAAGCGGGCAGGACATAAGCAAGAGAGGTTTATAAGTTTAATAATGGTTTTATACAGAAAATAAACGGTGAAATCAAACTTAAATGTTAGGGGTCTTTTCGCTAAACAGGTTGATAATTAAATAAATACACCGGATAATATGTTATTAGATGTGTCATCACTTTTGATGCACCCGGTAGGTAGAATAACTAGTAATACTAAATCTTTACATTCGGTGGGATCGGGAATTATAAAAATGTCAAAGAAGTTTTATTCGGGAATACTACAGGATCCGGTCCTTGAATTAAAATATCAAGGGGCCCTGGCCAGACGCCTGGCACCCCTCAAGATTTCAATTAGAACGGCTTTACGAATTAAAAGATCAAGGAGCCCTGGCCAGACGCCTGGCACTCCTCAATATTTCAATCGGGACGGGATGGGAAATCGGGAATAAATATCAAAGGGGTTTGTTCTCAAACTAAAATATCGAAGAAGCTTTATACGGGAAGGCTACAGGATCCGGTCCTTGAATTAAAATATCAAAGGGCCCTGGCCAGACGCCTGGCACCCCTCAAGATTTCAACTAGGACGGCTTTACGAATCAAAAGATCAAGGAGCCCTGGCCAGACGCCTGGCACTCCTCAATATTTTAAATCGGGACGGGATTAGAAATCGGGAATAAATATCAAAGGGGTTTGTTCTTAAACCAAAATATCGAAGGGCCCTGGCCAGACGCCTGGCACCCCTCAAGTTTTCAATTTAGAACGGCTTTATGAATTAAAAGATCAAGGAGCCCTGGCCAGACGCCTGGCACTCCTCAATATTTTAAATCGGGACGGGATTAGAAATCGGGAATAAATATTAAAGGGGTTTGTTCTTAAACCAAAATATCGAAGGGCCCTGGCCAGACGCCTGGCACCCCTCAAGTTTTCAATTTAGAACGGCTTTATGAATTAAAAGATCAAGGAGCCCTGGCCAGACGCCTGGCACTCCTCAATATTTTAAATCGGGACGGGATTGGAAATCGGGAATAAATATCAAAGGATTTTCAAGAGGAAATTATACTTGAGTTCGGAAATATTTGTTAGGAAACGGAAATACTGATTCTTACTGTAAAATATAATTTTAATACAATGGAATAAACTTTATTTATTAAGGATTGAAAAGACCGCCTATTTTAAATGTAAATAGTTTCCAATTAATTCTTACCTTCGCAGCAACGGTTTCACTTTTATCAAATAAAAGTAAATTACTAAAACAGAAAAATCAAAAAGGCAAACTGCAAAAAAAATGAGAAATATTAAAACAACAACAATAAAAAAAACGGCAGACGGATCGTTGAACGGTAGCTAGCTTGCTTCAGCCGTGGCCAGGTAGAACTTAACTTTCGACTCTCTGACTCTCAGGGCTTCGTCTCCCTATCCCCCTCTCTCGATCAGCTTGACCTGCGCGCTACCTACTCTATAGTTAGTGGCAGTGGGGAAACATGAATTTTCGAACCGCAGCGCGGTGAAATTACAATTTTATTTCAAAACCCGGAGAGAATATTTAATATTTAAATTATTTTACACATATTCGGAGGGTATAACGGGTTATAAACAATATTTACTGGCTGATTATATTTAAAACAAAATAATTCTGAACGGATGAAAAAAACCTCGTTACAACCGGCAGATTTAAACCGTCCTTATATCGTACCGTGGACCAGTATATTTCTTTTATTTTCTAAATAATATTTCGTTTATATTTCTTTTAAATCCAAAAAGTTTTTCGAACTTGGAAGAGGCTTAGCCACAACTTGTTTGATTAACCGGCAGATTTAAACAGTTCTTACATCGTACCGTGAACCAGTTTATTTATTTTATTTTATAAATAATATTCCTGTTGTATTTCTTTTAAATCCAAAGAGTTTCTCGAACTTGGAAGAGGCTTAGCTACAACTTGTTCGATTAACCGGCAGATTTAAACCCTTATTACGTCGTCCCGAGGACCAATTCAATTCTTTTATTGTCTAAATAATAATCTTTGTATTTATGGGGAATCCGAAGGGTTTCTCGAACTTGCAAGAGGCTTAGCCACAACTTGTTCGATTACCCGGCCGATTTAATTTTTTCCCTCTTTCTTTCCACCGTCTCGTGTGCAAAATATATATATATAATTTTTTGTTGTTGTTGTTTAAACACTGGTTTTCCGTATTTCCTTTGAATCCTAAGGGCTTTCTTGAACTTGGAAGAGGCTTAGCCACAACTCGTTCGAGAACCCGGCTAATTTAGGAAGTTCTTTCACCGGCTCACGAATCAATACACTCTCTTCCTGTCTAAATAGTAAATTCCCGTGTCCCCATTGAATCCGAAGGGTTTCTTGAACTTGCAAGAGGCTTAGCCACAACTTGTTCTGTTACCCGGCAGATTTGAGCGGTATTTGAATAATCTGACCAGCCTTGACTGTTACGTCCGTTAAAATCCCAGGTATAGGTAATACATACCTCATTTTCTTTCCCTGTTATTTTGATCGTCACTATAGAATTATTCATAAAATAGACCACAGAGTATTCCCACATAGGAAATAGACGTCTATAGATGATGGTTCATCTTGTGAAATGGTCTAATAAATATCTAATAGAGATCTACGAAAAACAAAATCAGTTTAATACCGATAACCACCCTAGAAAATGTCTAACTTTGTAGATACTTCTATAAAAACTGCATGTGAGCTCAATTAATCGGTATTTTCCCTGTAAAATAACAGATCTAATTGAAGTATATAATTTAAAACAATTAGACGTCTGTTAAACAGATCTAATATACATCTAGAAAACGTATCAAAGATTTTGGTTTTATCTGGGTTTCATAGTAATCAAGTTGTATTCCAATCAAAATAAATCTCTTCACCCTGTATGCAAAAACTATAATAATATAACATAACTGCGAAATAAAAAATTAATTTTTGACCTACACGATATTAATCTAATAGAGATCTATGAAAAAATAATAATTTGGTAACAGTACCTAAGATTATCCGAATAGCGACCTTTTAGGTAACACACCTTTAAACATTGAATGGTTTCTCGTAAATTAATTAATTAAAGTATATATTAACCAAAGATGATTGAACGTCTATTATACGCATGTTAGACGTAATATCGAGCAATAGAGACGTTGTTGCTCGTTATAATTATGTGAAATGGTCTAATAGACGTCTAATAGAGGCATACAAAAAATAAATTCATGGCATCATCAGTTAGAAAAATGTGTAATGTTGCAAATGATTCTTCAAAAACCAAGGCAAATTAAATAGTAAACTGTAAGCTAAATTAAATGGTATTATTGTCTCTTAATCTAACAAATATATTATTCAAGTATATAATTTACAATTGTTACATATCTTTATTATAGTGATTTACTATACCCACATCTTATAGACATATTGAAGATTAATTTTTGATCTACACAATATACACTGATCTAATAGACATCTATTTGAGATCTGCGAGAAAAAAAATTTGTTAATTATAGAAACATGCGCATCTAATGGACATCTAAAAGGCGTATTAGAAAATATACTAGGTTGTACATAGAGAAATAATATTTTTATTTCTCTATGAGGTTATCTATGGTTTAAGCCAGTTCTCGCTACAAGTTTTGCTCCCTAGAGGAATCAAGCGACGTTGCCAAAATTATATGATGAAAGTTTAAGAAAGTAGTGCTTTTTTTAATAGTGAGTTATCCTTATCATCTTTTGATTATATTGTTTGTTATGTGTCCCAATACTCCCATTAAATTTTAACCATTTAATAGGTACCATAATTCCGATAAGACAACAAATACACCATTGCTTAGAATTACCATAGTGTCGTACTAAAAATAACTCTGTCTAGACTGCGTATTTTACTCATATGTGGCAGCGCCGCTTTGACGGCAAACCAACCAACTACCTGCAACCACGTGCACAACCTGTGTTTAACATTTTACGGTTGTCTCCGATTTTACCTGCATTATACCGACGCCTTTTTCTATGTTATTTCTCAAGCAGATTTATAAGTATAAGTATGTTGGCCGGTTAGGTGGATAGTTTAGATTTAACCCTTTCAGTACGGCACCCAAAAGTAGGTAGCATGATACTCGGACGGGAGATTTTGCAGTGGCAGACAGACGGCTGTCGGATATAAACGACACTCTAGAAAAAGTAATTTTTATTAAAGAAATAATCAAAAAAATAGGAAAATAGCTAATATTTTATTTTTTCGTGGTATGTTTGGAAACATGGAACAGCACAGAGCCCGACGTCACACAATCTGCACATGAATCTCGATTCTTTCCTTTTTTTGTTAACATTTGTTGTATGAGAGCAGACCCAACATCTTCTCAATTGCGGTTTCCCATTTTTGCGAGGGACTTCTAAAGGGAAGTGCTTGCCTGATAGCCTCGCCACGTTAGTAGGTTGCATGGTTTTTTTCATATGGTAGTTGGTTGGATATCTGAAAATAAAAAATGATTACAATGTAAAAAAAGACAAAAACAAAAGATTTAAAATACCTTTCGAGAAGCTGCCCCATAACTTCTAAATGGAAGGCAGGAAACAAGATGTTACTGGCATTCTGAGTCTTATATAATGCATGTGCATTGAGCATGCATATATCCAGTGTGTGGAAAAATAATTTTTTATACCACTTTAAAGTTTTTCGCGTACAATCTGTAATGCTCATCATCATATCACTTCTATCAACTGCCCCCATTCTTTCATTATAATCCAGTACGCATAAAGGTTTGATCCTATGTTCATTGGTAAGTCTGTCCAGCTGGGGAAGGGTAACCATCTTATTTTCATGGATGGTAGTAAGCATTACCACGTCGCGACGGTCTTTCCATTTCAGTGCAAGCATTGAATCACTGCTACGCCACTCTGTTTCCCCTTTCTTTAATTTTTTTTCAAAAATTGGCATGTGCTTACGATTTATGCGGACAGTTCCACAAGAGTTTGTCTTGTGAACAAAAAGATAATTGGACAAAGTTGGACTGGTGTAGTAGTTGTCGCTGTAAAACGAATGGCCTTTGTCCAAGTAGGGCTCCAAAAGTTTCACAACAACATCGCCTGACAATCCTAGACCGCTGTTATTATCTCTATTTTTATCTGTATTCTTGCCAGTATAAACCAGAAATCCCAAAACATAGCCCGTATCACAATCACATAATACATAAAGCTTTATTCCGAAGCGATGCCTTTTGGTTTTAATATACTGTTTGAAAGACAGTCTCCCTTTAAAAAGGATCATACTTTCATCAATGATGATATTTTGAAATGGATAAAAATTACTTTTGAAATTGTTTTGTACCATATTGAGAACATTTTCTATTTTGTGCAGTCGATTACCTTCCTGTTCATTTTGATTATCAGTAAAATGCAAATACCTTAGTATTTCTAGATAGCGATCTCGAGACATTGTTTGGCGGAAAGAAGGCATGCCAATTAAATTATTTGTAGACCAGTAATCCTTTATATCAGACTTTTTGACGTGGGGCATCAACATTGAAAGGGCAATAAAATTGTAAAACTCATTTTTATCAACGTTTTTCCAACCTTTGGCATCTTGTTGTTGAGCATAAATATTAGTTTCTTCAATAATAATGTTGACTATTTCTTCTGAGAATAATTTCATAAAATACTCTATCTCACTTCCTTCATTTTTTAGATTTTCATTTTGTAGTCCACTATTAGTGTCGTCAAACTGGTGAACTTTGGGATCAAACTCACGTGAATCCCATATTATCTGAAATTCCTCCTGCCGTATACTGTGATCAGAGATATCAGACGCAGAAGCAACTGAATGTTGTTGTTCTTCGGCGTTTTCGTCGTTTTCTTCGGAGCTCAATTCGCTTTCAGAGTCAGGAATATATTCGCTGCCACTATCTATAAATGGTTCCTCCTCACTGATATACATATCACTATCGTTCACCGCATTCAAAATATTTCTCACATCCATATCACATAATCCACAAAAGCCCGAAGGACCAGCTTGATCTTTATATGACATTCTGTAACCAAAGTACCTAACTCTATGCTTTGCTGAAACAGACTGGCGCTAAAACTCACGGGTGTGGCACAGGATCGCCTAACTTTGCCATGTTGCCGGGTGTCGCGTATTTACGACACTGTCGAAAATTCACGACATCCGTCTGTCTGAGAAACACAAACTGTCGAAACGGTACGACGGACGCCGATGGGGAAAAGCAAAAATTTATTTGTGTCGTATCTGAAACGGCAGACGTCTAGCAGGGATATGAGCTACTGTCGTCCATACACGACAGCCGTCTGTCTGCCAAAAAAGTCGGTGTCGTGTATGTAAGACAACCGTACTGAAAGGGTTAAGTTCGGATTGTTTAACTATCATTAAAATTGTGAAGAACACCAAAGTGAGGTGGATGTGCTTAGTGTAGATTTTGGTTAGGATTGTTTTATTATCATTAAAATTGTGCCGAACACCAAATAGCTATAGATAAGTGAGTATTTTTTAATTTAATTTTGTTCATAGTTGGATGCATGCTATTTTACAATTAAATGTGTTAAGTATCTCCCTGCGACAGTCTTAATACAACGGAAAATAAGTATAGAAAATCATGTGTTAACATTGAAACGGCATTTTTCGTACTATTTGAGTTTTTTAACGCAATTTCTTTTTGCAAATCTTTTTTCTGTTTGGTGATGTTACTTTCACAAATGACCCATCTACTACACAGAATGAGGATAAACCTATAGTAGATGAAAAAATTAGTGACATCGCTAAAAAAAATGGCAGAATTTGCTTTCTTAGTGTGGATTTATGCAGCAACATTTAACATTTATCATTTAACAATTAACATTTATCATTTAACAATTAGTAAAACTGCCATCGTTTATGCAGACACAATTATAAATTAGGAGAAAATAGTAAGCATGCGCATAAGCCCGAGATTTTAGTTATTTACAATAACCCTACATTTTCATGTCTTTAAAATGTGTACTTCCTTTGTCATAAATGACGGGAAATTGTCGAACAAGATCGATAAGAGTGGCATCATCCATTTTTAGTAAACAAACACACAACATAACCCTAAGTAAACCGCTTTTCTATGAAAACAGTGAGGTTAACTTCAGGATCTGCGTACTAGTTGCGCACTAGATGAAAATTCGGTACATTTAATTTAAGAAAGTTAAAAGTTGGCCAGCTTCGTAATTGTTAAATGATAATTGTTAATTGTCTGCATAAATGGACTCATAGTGAAATGAGTAGTTTAACTTATAAATGATAAATGTTAATTGTTAAATGATAAATGTTAAATGTTGCTGCATAAATCCACACTTAGATTAACTTTTTAAGCAATTACCTTCTATATATCCTTATGGATAATTGTGTTTTTTACAGTTTCGTTAAATTTTTTTATGACATAAATAATTTTCATTTCAGAAGCGATTGGAAGTGATACAGAAAGAACTTCAGAATATTAGAGGAACAAATAACAGTAACAGACATAATGTTTTCAACTGATGATATGACTGAATGGGATCGAAAACTAGCTAACAAGGATTTTTCTGAAAAAGTGGTATGTTTTATTTTTCACAAGTGTCTGCTTTTCAATGCAATTTTGTTTTTTATTGTCTTCTGTAGACCTTATCTCTTGCTCAATTGGGAGGTGAAGATTATGCCAGTTGCACCAGAGCCATTTTGACCAAAATCATGTCAAACTCATGTGCCAAAATGTAGTTATTTTCGTTCCAGAGGCAAAAAGATTCCCTTTCATGACCTAAATTTCAATGATGTTTTATTTTGTAAGTTTAAAGTTAACCTAAACTTGAAATGTTTGTGCTTTAACTCATTGTTTTCATTTTAAAATATTTTTCTTGATTTTTTTAGCTGCAGTTCGCATGACTTCAAATGGGAAATTATTTGGCTCGGTAACTGATGGACAGCTGGCAGCTGTGGTGAAGGGTTGGCTCAGATTGGCTTCTGGGAGAGCTGGCAGAAGTGGGACTGTTATAAGGTAAGTAATTTGGAGCTGCCAAAAAAGTAAAAACCGTTTATTGAAATTAATAGTTCTAGGCTTTGTGTCCAACTTTCTGAATGTTTTGAATTCAATGTTTTACGTTTACTATCCGTTGTATTTTTTTTAGTAAAAAGTGACTGAGAAATATAGACGACACGTCGTCGAGTATTAACGTTGTTAACCATATATCAGAAGACATTTCCGGACTTGCTGACGAGTTTAGGACATTTGATGAGTAAGTAAAGCACACACTCGCCTCGCTTCGCAAGTTCACAAACGTTGGCCAGAATTTCCTCGAATCGAAATATGTCGTTTGGCTATCAACGAAGCAAAAAAGTAGTATTCAAATATTGTTTTTGGATTTGAATTTAAAAAAAAATGAGATAATAGTTTATAAATTGCACATACAAGTTCTTGTCAATGTTCAAACAAAGTATAATTTTTAGTTCTAGAAAACTTTCGCCAACGTTCGCAAATCTGCCTGTAAGTCTATCGTAAAAAGTTTAATAATATTGAACAACAATTATGGGAATTTAAACCCCGGGTAATTTTGTTACTCACCTCGAAGTGAGCTACTAAGACAACTAATTGTTTCAGGATGTTGTGGTCTAAACCTTGAACATTTCAAATCTCGTTAGGCGTTACCCTAATTAGTATAATCTTTTTTAGTATAAGCGAGAAGAATATCACTGACTCGCCTTCAGAGGCAGATGATGAGTGAGTATTTATAAAGCGCACCTTGACTTTTAATTATCATTGATTTAATTTTTTTTAGATCTTCAAGCAAGTCATCACAGTGATCATCAATAGATATTTAGAACTGTTGAAATGGAAAAATAAAAATGAGTTTAGAATTTCTGTCTTTGATTGATAAAAATAAGATTCGTCAAATGTAAATTTTAACTTTTAAACAATTGTTTAGATCTTGAAGGTATTTTTCGCATAGTTCAAAATTTTCTATGGTCTGTTGACAAATGAAAGTTTTTTTTTCAAAACATCTTCGTAGTTGGGTAAGATAAAAACTTAATTTTAAACTTTTAACATCCTGCAACTTGAAAAATCTAATGTAGATGATTCATTTATCGTCTAAAGGATTGTGTTTATTAGGGTAAGATAAAAACTTAATTTTAAACTTTTAACATCCTGCAACTTGAAAAATCTAATGTAGATGATTCATTTATCGTCTAAAGGATTGTGTTTATTAGGGCCAGTTTCATAACCATTGCTTAAATGGGCATTTAACTAAAGGATCCTTTAGCTTAAAGGTCCTCTTAAAACTAGGGTCAGTTTTATAAGCTTCAAGAGTGAATTTTTGGTTATAAAACAGATCACTAGACTACAAACGGCCTTTTACGCTTAAAGGTTTCTTTAAAAGCAATATGAAACTGGCCCTATTAAAATACCAAGAGTGGATGTTAATAAGATGTCTAAAAGACGTAGTGAAATATCAACGTTACGATATGTCTATTTGACGTTGTAAGTATATATGTATAATAGACGTCAATAAGAGTTGATCTAATAGACGTCTTGAGATAGACATATAAAAGACATAGCAAAAAAAAGACACTAAGACCTCTAACAGGCATCTATAGAAGACATATTTCAGACATCAAGTCATTAATTTGTAGATGTATATTCGACAAATATAATACATCTATTTCCTATATGGGTTAATAGACCCAAAGGTTTCCTTTATTATTATTTTGTGATATACCGCCCTATTGTGTGATCGTAGGTATACACTAAACCGTAGGAGTAGATATACTAGGAGGGTTCTGGACCACAGGTTTGTGCATTACCCCCACATAATTCGTAATCTGCATGGCGATTAACCTAACGTAATTCGAATGTTGCATGGCGCTAGTGGTGGGGGGGGGGGGGGGGTTTGCGTGTTAACCTCTCGAAAAGTGGGCTAACCCCACGAAGATTGGCTGCTCGAAAAACGTATGCTAGATGGCAGGTGTGACCGCTCGAAAATCGTTCAACAGTAACGTATGATAGATGGCGCTAGTAGTGATTTTGACCGCTCGAAAATCGTTCTGAAAAAAAAAACTTACGTGCGACGCGAACCATCGTCGCCACAACTGCCATGTACCATACCCTGACACTCTTAGCGCTAGGCCAGCAAGCCTTACGGAGAATGGATTCAGATATGGTATAGTTGCTACAGATTTGCTTAAAAGACGATTTGTACAGTAGGATCGTTGGCATGTGACGATTTGCGGATGTACGAGGTTATGTCACAAAGGTGTCAAAAGGACCGTTGACATGTGACGATTTGCAGATGTACGAGGTTATGTCACAAATATGTCAAAAGGGCCGTCGACATGTGACGATTTGTGGATGTACGAGGTTATGTCACAAAGGTGTCAAAAGGACCGTTGACATGTGACACACGATTTGAAGATGTACGAGGTTACGTCACAAAGTAGGACCGTAGACATGTGACACACGATTTGCGGATATACAGAGATATGTCACAAAGTAGAATGTCAAAAGGGCCGTTGTACATCACACGATTTGTGGATGGGTATCTCACAAAAATGTCAAAAGAACCGTGACGTTTTGCGGATGTACAGGGGTATGTCACAAATTAGGATGTTAAAAGGACCGTGACGATTTGTTGTACAGGGATATGTCACAAAGTCAAGAGAACATGTGACACATGATTTGCGGATGTACGAGGCTATGTCACAAAGGTGTCAAAAGGACCGTCGACATGTGACACATCAAACGATTTGCGGATGTACGAGGTTATGACACAAAGGTGTCAAAAGGACCGTTGACATGTGACGATTTGCGGATGCACGAGGTTATGTCACAAAGTAGGGCGTCAAAAGATCCGTTGTCATGTGACGATTTGCGGATGTACGAGGTTATGTCACAAAGGTGTCAAAAGATCCGTTGACATATGACACACGATTTGTGTATGTACAGGGGTCACAAAGTAAAGAGGCCTGACACTCTTAGCATCAGTTTAAAAAAAACAAAATCATGTTTGATATATTTATTCTGAAAGAAAAATGTTCTCTAATTTAAACTTTTAACAATCTCCGTCAGAGGGTAATATTCCATTATACAATCGTGAATTAAGATGCAATATACTTTTGTATTTTTCGGAAATCCTCGGTTTGCTTCAATATCGAGTTTAACGTCGACTGTTGATGCTTTCATGCCTTCCTCCTGCTTACTACAATCAACAATAAACAAGGCATGATTCTTGAATGCGTCATAGTCCAGCAAAGGTTGCTTTTGCGAGCAATGCATGTAACTCGGATAAAATTCAGCATAATTGAAGTGAGCTTCATTGTAATCTGTTTTCCCGAAATTCAACTGCATGCGTTCATTTGGCCAATATTCACCATTTAAGGATAGTCTGATACTTTGAATATCGACATCATCAAATTGTGTAGGATCTGCATTGGTATTATTGCGTTTCCCAGTTTGAAAGCAAACAATAACATATCTAGGACGTTCGACTGATGTACTCGTTTTAACTGCCCACACTTCTCGCGTTGCACCCGTTGTAATTGCGGGCAATTCATGCATTTCCCACTTCCTGAAAGCCATTACGATCGGCTGATCTTTTTGAATTGATTTCATCAATTCCAATTTAATGTCATCATTGGGATAGATGTGTTTTATTTTCAACTCTATGCTCGTAATTCCAATGGTGGCAGTTGTAACAGTCGATGATCCATCGGCAAGTACATTTTCTCGAATAATTACACAATCATTATCGTTTCTGGCTCGTACAAGACGAATTGTCTGTCGACCGCAAGTTATCAAGGGATAGTCATTAAATATATTAAATATGTGCTTAAGCGGTATTTGCAAATTGAAAGATTTATCAGCAGCATTCATAATTGGACTGTTGGGATAATTCCAGCCTGCAATCGCCATATGGTTTGAATCTTGCACATTGTAACATGTCAATGCACGAACGGCACTAACAATACCAGGGTCTCGAACGGTTTCTATCTCTCTTGCACTTTCGCTGTAACTACATGAATCGAAAAGAAATGCTCCAACATTATTAACTAATTTAACATCTCCAGCTCCTTGTACGGTGATATTTCCTTTAATGCATAGCAATGTTTCATTCATAGCAAAAAATGAATCCACTTGATTTATGCTAAATTCTACAACATCATTACAATTGAAAGACTTAATGAACGGTGCATAGGTACGATATTCTGCTCTTCGAATTGATTCGTCTATTACTGGTTTACGGTAAATATCAAACATTGGCAACATGCTTGTTGCCGATTGCAAACGCTGTTTTTTCGCATAAGTAGTAGTCATTTTAGTGGTTGACAATACGAAATCCCAACGATCGTAGAAACAATTTGTTTGCAGGTGTAAGATGTTTTTGTCGCTGTTGACGTCTGGATGATAGATTGAATAATGATGACGAATGTATTGTTTGTATGTTTTTATTATCTATTACTAGTCCCATTTGCTTCTCGATCTCAATTCCAATACCAATGTACTGAGTTCTCCACGAAAATTGATTGCTCTTCCGTTTTGATCTAATGCCAATACTGATATGCAGCTGATTTCACGTTGCGACGTAACTGGTAGATATAGTAAATTGTGTGGTATTTCGTCAATAGCGTACCCTGGATCAACTTGAATAACAAATTCATAAAAAGTATGTGAAGGTGTATCACCATCGAAGGCTCCTGTGGTAATGTTACATTCAAATCGAATACTAGATACTTTTATAATTTTTACAGGCAAATTTGAAGAATGTTTCTCATTAGCATCCAATATTTGCGGTGAAAATCCCAATATCTCACCCAAACTGTCTGATTCCATAAAAGAGATTCGATATTTGCTTAATATCTCACACTGTATAGTATTATTGTTTGATTTTAATGAAAATTCCGCTTCTGTGTTATGTCCCAATTTGCTGCGTATGAAACATTCAATGTCGGCTATTTCATAACATCCAGTAGGGATATCAAACGTGTGCAATTCATCATTAATGTAGTAGTAGAATTTTTTATTTTCAACATTGGGTATTGTGTGATAAGAGTGGAAAGATCTCAATGCCAATTCGTAATCCAAATTCGGATCCAATGCGATAGGCATAGCAGGTTGAAATGTAAACATATGATTTGTGCTGTTGACGCGTAACAACATCTTGTTATAAACTGATAGAATTTGTGGAATATGGATGCTTAAATAACACAAACTAATTCAAAAAAAAAATTTATTACTAAAACATTATTTGCTTACATTTTTATTACAAATATAACAGTCAGCTTGCGAAGTGGGAGGACCATCCCAATGCGTGTCCCATTCGGGACGATTATAATGCACAAAACAAGGCATACGTATTTGTAAATCAAAATTTGTTTTGTAATTATAGGAAAGCTTATTCCAAATTTCAACAAGTTCTAATGGTTTTACAAATTTTATTAAATGTTGAATAGGAACTTGCTCAAGTTCATCCTCTGTATAACTACACAGTGATTTCTTTTGATAAATATTGGACAATTGATCATTCATTGTTGCTGCTGTTGATAGAGAAACTTTAAACACAAATGGCCACAATTAACTTGATCATATGTTTGAAATTGTTTGTTATTGTAAAAAATTTTGATATTCTTTCCTCCACGTCTCCAATATTGAACAAGTTCGCGGCAAGGCCTCAGATTACCGAATGAATCGAAATATTCAACATTGTCATTGTTCTTACAATAAGCCACCCAGTGTGTACCGCTATTATTTGAAACATCTAAATTTACGACTGCACATTCTTTTTGCCGAGGAGAACTGTCTTTAGGTATTTCATCACGCATAAAAACATCTCGAAAATTTTTTAATTTTAGTAATTTCGCATACCGCTTAATTTCTATGTCATACAGTGCACGGTTCGGTAATTTTATCGGTAATTCTAGTCATTTTTGTTGACGCTGTTTTTTTAAAAACAAACCGAATCCCCCTCGCGCATTTTTTCTCATATACAAGCCCGATCCAATTTGTTGTTCCATTGCTTTATTGTGACGAACTTCTTCTTCAAATTTTTTTTGTGCAGTACGTGCGTCAACCACTGTTTTTGCTACGCCAGCCGCTCCACCCGCAAGCGCACCAACAGCCGACAATCCTGCGAACAGTGGTAAAAGTGGTAGGAAACCACCACTCTTTGGCATTGGAATTATTCGTGGTACATCAATTTTTTTTGCACCTCCAAGCTGTTTAACTATTGTTTTAGCTGTTCGCAAAGCAAATAGAGCCGTTTCAGGTAGTGAACTACCACCCTGCTTGTTGACAGTTTTGTTTAATTTTTGAATGACTGCACGATTAAAGGAATGTTTCTTTGCTTTTTTCTTTATTCTCCCAACTACACGACATCCCATTCCGAGTTTTCTTTTCATCTTCATGCCTCCAGTAACGAGTAAAGCCGCAGTTTTTTCTCCGAGAGATGAATCCTTTGACCTAACACGTGCCCAGGCTTTATTTTCCAAATCTTTGTCAGCTAAATGTCTCTGATCTAGTGAATTGGTCTTTGAATACGCGATATCGTGTTGTTTGCAGGCGCTGTCCGCTATCACCACGTGCAAATCGTTTTTCTAGTTTTGTTCCAGCTAAAAACAAATTATTAGTAACACCAAAAAATTTTTTTTTTCCAACTCACGTCCACAAAATTGGTATGTCGGGATATGAAATTCAAACGGCAGTTTATTTATTAGAGTGTTTAGTAGACCAGCTCCTTCAAACACCAACATTAAGACTGATGACAAGTGATATAGTGACTGATATATTTATAGAATGTTTGTCTGTAATTGACACAAGATGAATATCGTTCAACAGAAGAACATGCTACCCATTGAGAACTTGGACTTTGCAGTGAAATCGACAATTTGTAAACATGGCATACTACTTCCAAACTCTTTTCGTGCCATAATATGTGGTCCTAGTGGCTGTGGCAAGACAAACGTGATGCTCTCACTGCTATTCAATTCAAATGGCGTAAAATTTGAAAATGTCTATGTCTATTCGAAATCGTTATTTCAGGAAAAGTACCAACTACTTGCCGAGGTATTGTCGAATGTCAAAGGTGTGAAATATTTTCCGTTTCGTGATAATGAGGAAATTATAAGTCCAGAAGAGGCGAGAACAAATTCCATTTTTGTATTTGATGACGTTGCATGTGATGGACAGCAGAAAATACGTGAATACTATTCAATGTGCCGACACAAGAATATTGATGCTCTCTATCTCTGTCAAACTTACTCTAAAATACCCAAACAATTGATTAGAGATAATTGTAATATCATTATACTTTTCAAACAGGATGAAATCAATCTCAAACACATATTCGATGAACACGTCTCGCCAGACATGACATTTGATATGTTTAAGCAAATGTGTGGGATGTGCTGGTCGGACAAGTACGGTGCTTTAGTTATTGTTAAAGATTTTCCTCTCATCAACGGACGTTATCGTAAAGGATTCGATCAATATATAAAAATATAAGTGGTCAACACCATGCAATCATTCATTGACAAAATGTCAGACAACAATCACATTCTTGCTACGGCTCTGCGTAGGAAAAAAGTAAATGAATTAGCTCGTACAATTCGCAAAAAATATCTCGCATTAAAGTTGGGAAAAACAGAATACGATGAGTCTCTAAATAAATTATTTAAACCGATTTCAAAACCACTCAAAAAAATTGTTGAATCGTCTTCTAAAGCAATGGAAGCTTCCATTAAGAATGATGAGCTGAAAACAGAACCAAAAGACGAACCTTTGATCGATGATGACGTCGCCCACGATTCGGAAAAAACTGAGAACAGCAGCACATCAGAGGATGAATTATATGATAGTGCAGAAGAAGCAGCAGTCTCAGACACGCTATGTGAAGAAGATTTATTGGATTATCCCCAAATTAGTCGAAAATATATTGAAGAATATATTCGCAAAGATAGTAAGATTGATCATAACTATGGACCTATTCACGTGGATGGCATCGGGTGGATGTTGGGTCGAAGGAGAATAGATTTTGACAACGAAAGTGGTGGAGATATTCACATACTTGCCGAAGCCAATCATGAAGAAAATCAAATAAAACGTAGTCTAGGTCTATATCAGCTGATTTTTTACGCTAACCCTTTTCGTTATACTGCAAAAGATTTGAAAAATTACAAAACTCTATTGACTCACACTGGCGTTCATCTCAACTCTCGAAATCGTTTAAAGTCTTCTTCTACCAACAAATATCATGCAATAATCAAACCACTTTTTAAAGATCTACGCACTCCTCTAGAAAAGACAATAACCACAAGATCGCAAGCATTCGCAGGTAAAGGGCTCAACGTAGACCGTTTAACTTACACCGATAAACCAATGGAATATATTTATTGGGATGATGCTAATGAATTGATTGACCGCTTAAAATTACTGATCGCATCAAAAGATGCTGGCAACACCTCAGCATTTATCAACAATGAAATTATAGCAATCATTAATGAGCTTAGAGAGGCTAATATAATTGAATAGCAATTATTTTATCGCATTAGTCGTACAATGACAATCGATAAATTCGGTCATAGACAGTCTTATAGAAATGCATACTATTCCTCTCACCCATATGTTAGAGCAGAGTTTCCACACACTGATGAAGGAGACATTGATGCTAAAAATGTAAAAATTTCAAATTTGGATCCTCCCGTTAAAGATAAAGATGCCGTCAACAAAAAGTACTTGCACTCAACACTACTTCAAACTGAAACCAACATATTACGTATTGTTCTTGACACTGTGAATGACTGTAAGAAATATGTGGATAATACATTACTTCAAATGGAGGAGGAAACAGTTAAAAAATTCCAAAACAATCTAATTGAAAACAAAAAACTCACAGATGTAGCATTATTGAAAGCAAAGGAGGATCTAGAAGCGATCATTGGAAACAATGTAACTGCACTTTATGAAGAAATGAATAAAAGGTTCATGTCATATAATCATATATCTATTCCTCCACACGGAAATATACTTGGTAGAAAAGGTAATTAAAAGAAACAAGGAAAATAAATTCCTTCAGTTTATACGTTAGTATGCTACGCATATCGCTCAAATAAACTTTCACTTGCATACTGAGTACAACAATGTCCAAGGAAAAAATACAGCTCGTTAATGAACTTCATAAACCTCTGAGAAAAAAATTTCCTCGAAGGAGAACAATAATTAAGGGCCTTAATGAATCCTGGCAAGCAGATCTCGGAGAGTTCAGATTGTTTTCCGACTCTAATCAAAGCTATAAATTAATTTTGGTGGTTATCGACACATTTTCAAAGTTTATGTGGACTCGACCGTTGAAAACAAAAACCGCTCTTGAAGTTACGGAGGCGTTCGCTGATATAATTGCTCACAGTAAACATGGAAGTCCGAAAAATTTACAAACTGATCAGGGCACTGAATTTTTCAACAAGAAATTTCAAAGTTTAATGAAACAACATGGAATAAACCACTATAATACGTTTAGCATTATGAAAGCAAGCATTGCAGAACGCGCAATTCGTACACTGAAAATGAAATTGTACAAATACTTCAGCTTACATGGTACATATAAATGGATAGACATTTTACCTGAAATTACTCGAGAGTACAATAATTCATTTCATCGTACGATCTCCATGAAACCCATACAAGTTAATAAGAAAAACGAGCTGGAAATTTTGCAACAAGTTTATTCGATACCATCGACAAAGAGACGTGCAGCGAAATTTCACGTTGGAGATCACGTTCGTATCAGCAAGTTGAAACATGTATTTGAAAAAAGTTACTATCCTAATTACACAACAGAAAATTTTATCGTTTCCAAGGTTAAATTAACAACTCCTACTACATATTTACTTCACGATTTATCGGGTACACCAATCAGCGGTGCTTTTTACGAAGCAGAAATTCAAAAAGTAAGAAATCCAAACATTTACTTGATAGAAAAGGTTATTAAAAGAAAAGGTAGCAAGATTTTTGTGAAATGGTTGGGATTTCCTGAAAAAGACAATAGCTGGATTGAAAATACAGATATTGTATGAGAAACGTCGTAGAAATTTTATCAACATGTGGCAACATTCATTTACACAAAATTGTATATAAAACTTTGTGAATTGACGACGCAGTCAGTCTTTGTATTTTGTTGAAGTGAAAAAATGTCTTTTAGTAGTACAGACAGCTGTTTTGAATCAGATTTTTCGAGTGAGCCGAATTACTCTAGTGAATTGGATGGAATTTTGGAAAATTATGAGATAGCTGCCACATCTGAAACACAATACTTGTTATACACACAATATTCTACACAAGTTTTTAATATAGGATGCGGAATAAGTGTAGCGAGAACATTCACACCTGCCATTATTTTATCATGTTGTGAGAAACCCAACACCGCCATATCATTCAGTGCATATGAGTGGTCGGTATTAATAGACTTGATTAGAAGTAACAAGTATATCCATCCAGAACTAAACAGTGGCGAGGAGCAAGAACTACCTCCACAAATTCAGTGTGGTGACTATTGTACCATAAACTCAGTTGTTTGGGATTCCGAGAGATTTCTAGATTTACGCAAACATGGAACTAATTTTTTACTGTCACAGCAAGATGTTGAAAATATTATTCATATTGACCGTTGTTTAATCTCGCATCGTGTTCTGCAGCTGGAATACCTAAATTTTCATGCGTATTATAAAAATGTAGTGGATATTATTGAAACATTTTCGCAAAATTACAAGACAATAAGTGATCTTTGTAAATTGGAACTTTTGTACGCCTTCTGTGAGAGTTCGCCACCTGAAAGTCTTTTTTCTTATGCACTTCGTGAATTTATTTATTTTTTCAAACATAAAGTTATAAATGATTTAGAGGATCTTTAGTGAACATTTATGTTATATGTACTTTAGCTTAATAAAAAAATGTTAAAAAATTGCAGTTTCATTTTCCAATCGCCTCCCAATGAAAACCACGAGAAATTTTTTTAAAACTCGCTTTATTTGTGAAACAAAGTGTAAGAAATTTAAAAAACCCTAATACTCAATAAAAAAGATAGTTAGCAAAACACTTTATATTAGATGATTGTGTGAAAAAGAGTGGAAAATATCATTAACATGTAAAAAAAAATTACTATATACAAAATAACTTTCAGCGAAATTCCTAATACTATATATACAATACTATGGTGATTACATTTTTTAACAAAATTTCTAATACTTTATGTGGTTGGGTGAAAAAGAGTTGAAAAGCACCATTAACATATAAAAACCTATTACTATATATACAAAATAACATTCAACGAAATTCCTAATACTATATACAAGACTACAGGTGTATAGCACAAAAATTGAGTAAGTGATTCTTCCGAGAGCTTCGCTATTTTCGCTGCATAAATTGTTTGGGGAACTCGTAAGCTCCTGCAAAAAAAAAAAGAAAATTTTGAAGACAATGAAACTTTTTGAAATAATAAATCATTCACAAAACATTAAACAATAACTTACTTTTAATTTTTATTGTAGCACTTGCAGACACAAAAACTTGTCAGAAAAGTCAAATGGTAGTTGTTATTAAACATTTTTCCTTTCCATCTCACTCAATCTGATCCTCTCCTTTATTCTCCAATTTCTCTTCTCCGCCTTACTCAGTTTTGGCGGGACCATTCTTATTATATTTTTATTTTCTGTTTGAGGGATGTATGTTGGCGAGTCCTCGTCCCAATTTTCTTCGCAATAAACAATCGGTCTACTATTTTCCATAATTTCTTCTGACTTCTGCGGTTGACTGCTGGTACTGAATATATAAATAAAGCGACTGATACTGAACTAATGCTTTTGATCACAGTTTTTATATATTTCTTGTAATGACAAGTTACTTAACATGTTTTTTAATTTAGCTTTTCCATCCTAAAAGTTGATTTCTATGTCATTTCGTTAATGATTTAAAAAAAATTCCCTTCTAAAGATCTCGATATTACTGGTCATTAAATATAACTATTAAGTAGCAAAATTACTTTCTAATATTTTAAATGTTTTCTTGACTATTATGTTTTCTGCTGCTTAATTTTTCAGAAGTATATTGCACGATTATGGAATATTACTTAACATGTTTTCTAATTTAACGTTTCCGTCATAAAAGTTTCTGTTTAATTTCGTTAATGCTTTTTGAAAAAATTTCCTTCTAGTAAGATCTTGATATTACTGGTCATTCAATATAACTAATGAGTAGCAAAATTACTTTCTAATTTAAATGTTTTCTTGACTATTATGTTTTCTGCTAGTTAATTTATCAAAAGTATATTGCATGGTTATGGAATATTTCGCTCTGACGGAGATTGTATAGATAAAACACCTTGTATAAAAACGATTATCATCTTCACTGTTCTCAACATCAATTTTAATGCTATAATTCGAAATGAATAACGATTTTACAATTTCCAATATAGCTTTCACAATAAAAATAAATATTTTTGTTAAGATAACATATGGCAAATAAGCTGCATATTCTTTTTTTTTTCTACATTTGTATTGCAGATGACATCAGAAGTATTGTTTTCGATACTGAACATAAATACGTCCTGTTGGTGTCGATTCCTTTATTTTTCGTTGACCAATTACATAATCTAAAACGTTTGAAAAATCTTCTTTTACGTTGATCTCATTGGGTAACTAGTTTATTTTGAGATTCTTCCAAGTATGTTTAAATTGCGATTTACCGTTCTCAATATTGTTGAGACTTAGATTGCTCAACTCTACTATAAGTTTATAAAACACCAGTGAACGTCCTCGATATGTTATTGTTTGCTTTCAAACTGAGAAAATCTAATCATACCAACGCAGATCCTCCACGATTTGATGATGTCGATATTCAAAGTATCAGACTATCCTTAAATGATGAATATTGGCCAAATTTGAAGCCGCGGGACGTTAAGGTCTTTTCAACGATATGTCACTTGTCATGATTTATTAGTTTTGCTTTGCACTTTAATTTTTGCTGTATATGTTAAAAGAATATTTAATGCAAGCTTAGTAACTAGCCGCGGGAAGTTGAGGTCTTTTAAACGATATGTCACTTGTCATGATTTATTAATTTTTCTTTGCACTTTAATTTTTGATACACTCTGTATATGTTAAGAGAATTTTTTATACGTTTCGTATGCTGGAGGTTGAGATATTTTCGATATGTCACATGTTATAATTTACCTATGTATGTATATAGAATATCGATTTTTCAATTTTCAATATAACTTTTACAATAAAAATAAATATTGTTGTTATAAGCTATTTATATCATTTTTTTTTCTACATTCCTATTATCGATGAAATTGGAACTATTGTTTTCGATACTGAACATAGCGTAATACGTCTTGTTGGTACCGCTTCCCGTATTTTTCCTTAACCAATTACGTAATCTAAAACGTTTGAAAAATCCTCTTCTACGTTGATCTCTAATGTGTATTGCATCTTAATTCACGATTGTATAATGGAATATTTCCCTCTGACGAGAATAGTTGAAAGTTTAAAATAGAAGTCTTTTTTAACGTATCTTTCATAATAAATATGTTTTTTCTCCTTCTAACTCGAATAAACTCAGGTCTGCCATAAAGTGTCGCATATCAACAGTCGTTCCTTTTGCCATACCCCATGCACAAATCGTTTGATGTGTCATATGTCAACTTTACGGACCTTTTGACATCCTACTTTGTGATATATCCTCGTACATCCAGCGCATACAGTTGAATATAAATAAAACACCTTGTTTAAAAACTAATGGCTGTCATCTTCACTGTCATCAACTTTAATGCTACTATTCGAAATAAATCTTGATTTTACAATTTTCAATATAACTTTCACAATAAAAATAAATATTGTTGCTAAGATAATACATAACATGGCAAATAAGCTATTTATATCATTTTCTATGTTTTCTACATTTCTATTGACGATGACATCAGAACTGCTGTTTTCGATACTGAACATAGCGAGTACGTCTTGTTGGTGTCGACACCCAATTTATTTTGAGATTCTTCCAAGTATGGTTGATTTGCAATTCTTCGTTCTCAATATTGTTAAGGCTTAGATTGCTCAACTGTACTATAAGTTTACTTTTGTCTTCATAAAACACAAGATCTTTTTTTACTTGATTCAATTTTACGACAAATTCTTTCAATCTATGTCTATACTCCAATAAAGCCATTGTTCATCTGTCGTAAACTAATTAATGCCAAAATATTTATCTCAATCTGTCTATGGCGCATTCAAGAAACATGCCTTGTTTATTGTTGATTGAAGTAAGCAGGAGGAAGGCATGAAAACAGTCGACGTTAAACTCGATATTGAATGATGTGTCACATGTCTACGGTCCCTTTGACACCTTTGTGACATAACCTCGTACATCCGCAAATCGTGTGTCACATGTCTACGGTCCTTTTGACACCTTTGTGACATATCCCTGTACATCCACAAATCGTCACATGACAACGGATCTTTTGACGCCTTTGTGACATAACCTCGTGCATCCGCAAATTGCGTGTCACATGTCAACGGTCCTTTTGACACCTTTGTGTCATAACCTCGTACATCCGCAAATCGTTTGATGTGTCACATGTTCTCTTGACTTTGTGACATATCCCTGTACAACAAATCGTCACGGTCATTTTAACACCTACTTTGTGACATATCCCTGTACATCCACAAATCGTCACATGTCATCGGATCTATTGACACCTTTGTGACATAACCCCGTACATCCACAAATAGTTTGTCACATGTCGACGGTCCTTTTGACACCTTTGTGACATAGCCTCGTACATCCGCAAATCATGTGTCACATGTTCTCTTGACTTTGTGACATATCCCTGTACAACAAATCGTCACGGTCCTTTTAACATCCTAATTTGTGACATACACCTGTACATCCGCAAAACGTCACGGTTCTTTTGACATTTTTGTGAGATACCCATCCACAAATCGTGTGATGTACAACGGCCCTTTTGACATTCTACTTTGTGACATATCTCTGTATATCCGCAAATCGTGTGTCACATGTCTACGGTCCTACTTTGTGACGTAACCTCGTACATCTTCAAATCGTGTGTCACATGTCAACGGTCCTTTTGACACCTTTGTGACATAACCTCGTACATCCACAAATCGTCACATGTCGACGGCCCTTTTGACATATTTGTGACATAACCTCGTACATCTGCAAATCGTCACATGTCAACGGTCCTTTTGACACCTTTGTGACATAACCTCGTACATCCGCAAATCGTCACATGCCAACGATCCTACTGTACAAATCGTCTTTTAAGCAAATCTGTAGCAACTATACCATATCTGAATCCATTCTCCGTAAGGCTTGCTGGCCTAGCGCTAAGAGTGTCAGGGTATGGTACATGGCAGTTGTGGCGACGATGGTTCGCGTCGCACGTAAGTTTTTTTTTTCAGAACGATTTTCGAGCGGTCAAAATCACTACTAGCGCCATCTATCATACGTTACTGTTGAACGATTTTCGAGCGGTCACACCTGCCATCTAGCATACGTTTTTCGAGCAGCCAATCTTCGTGGGGTTAGCCCACTTTTCGAGAGGTTAACACGCAAACCCCCCCCCCCACCACTAGCGCCATGCAACATTCGAATTACGTTAGGTTAATCGCCATGCAGATTACGAATTATGTGGGGGTAATGCACAAACCTGTGGTCCAGAACCCTCCTAGTATATCTACTCGTAGGTAGTATACCACTCTGCTGAATTCCTGTTTCCTTCATTAACCCGTAATTTATAAATTGAAGGATCCATATTTGATTGTAATTAAGTAAATAAAGTTAATTCAACAAGACCCCTGGAATTTTCCGTAACCTCCATCTGAGGCTATCTGGAACTCTTGACGCTAAGGGTCAAGGGGCCGTGGAGCAAACCACGTTAATAATCTGGCGCCCGAGATTTAAACCGAATTTTGCATCAAGGGTGTCCATAGTGACGTGTTCTTGTGGCAGGAGCCACGTGTAAGAAGGTAGGCACGTTACAAAATGGCGCCCGAGCAGGGACCTGATTGTTGAAGTAGGAACTGTTCTATACCGCTGTTGATATATATATTTTTTTTAGCGTATTGTTGCTGGACCGTTATACTGTTTAACTGTTATTTTTTGCCCATTGTTGATTTGAACAGGGACCATTATTTCATTATAATATACTATTTTTTTTCCTTTCCGTATTGTATATTTCAAAAGTGACCGTTTTGCCGGTGCTAGTTTTTTCTTCTTTCCGCCTTTGTTGCTTTTTCATTTTGGAAGAAGAAGAAGACGTCTGAGCTGGAGTTAAAAGGCTAATGTCCAGAAGAAACTCCGAAAATCTTGATTTATCCGTTTTGTTTAATCAAGAAGAAGCTGAAGAAACCGAATCCGTTCCTCCAGTACCGACCGTAAGTTCCGTAGGAGAAATAACCGACAATCGAGTAAGCTGGGTATACTTACTGAAGAACGAGGGACTTAATACCGAGCTGGTAAAGAGGAATTTATCGGTTGCTGGAACCGTTCCTATCAAACGGAAAAGACTCGTCAACTTTTTGAGAAGAAGAAATATTGCTCCGAGATCCGCCATAGACCAACGGGAATATCCGACCGCTATGGCAACTACCCCGATAAACGTGCACGATTGGAAGGTGTCTTTTGGAAATCGGGGAGATCCTGCTGCGTTCATCGAAAGAATTGAAGAAATCTGTACCGCAAGGAATGTCCAGAAAGACAATCTGCTTCCTGTGTTACCTGAATTACTGACAGGTGAACCGTCATTTTGGTACCGCAACAACCGGAGTAGGTACACGACCTGGGATGAATTTGAGGCAGACTTCCGAATTTTCTTCTACCCCGTTAACTACGAGGTTGACTTAGAAGCCGAGATAGGCCGACTTTTGCAAAGAAGGAATGAGTCCGCCGCTACCTACATCACCGAACTACAGACTTGAATGCGTAGACATGGAAAGCTAACTCCCGAACAACAGTTAGCATGGCTGTACCGTAACCTGTTGCCCGAATACCGTCTGCAAATCCGAAAAGGGGACTTTGATGATTTTTCCACATTTCGTCAAGTGGTAAGGGAATATGAGCTCCTCAGGAAGGAACTCCAGAATATACCCAACCACACTGGACCGAACCGGGGACCAAATCCCCGTCCGCAGTCAATGAGTTCGCCGAGATATGGACCTTCTCACAACACGATGCCTGGGCCATCCAGAGAGCCCATCGCCGGTCCCAGCCAACCGACATCATCCGATACCCCTCGCCGTCCGCCTCTGGGTACAACTCAGCATCCGTCTGGATCATCTTCCCGGCAACCAATCTGTTTCCGCTGTGGTGAGTCTGGCCACTTCAGAAATCACTGCCAAAACCCTCCGAAGATATTCTGTTCTCGTTGTCATAAGGAAGGAGTATTTTCCAGAGATTGTTCCTGCAGGAGGCAGGAAAACTAATCCGAAGCTGTCCCGAGGAGAGGCCGACACAGCTTCCGCAGATTTTTGCCTCTCATACCGAACCGCCAGAAGAAATAAACGACCCCCGACCTCACATAGACGTCGGAATTGGAAAGCACAAGTTTAGAGCATTGTTAGATACCGGAGCTGCAAAATCATATATTGGTGATCAAGTAGCTAAGACATTTTCCCAAAGAAAGCAAACTACCGCCCGTCAAGATACGAAGGCCCGTTTAGCTAATGGAAATTTGGTCTCCATCACCGACATTTATGAGCTGGAATGGAAAATCGATGACGTCACTATGGAGGGTTCGTTGGAACATCTACCTGGTCTGATAACCGATATTGTGTTAGGTCACGATGTCCTCCGGAAATATAATTTCCGTTTGGAGTTAGGAACGGGGAAAATATACATCAATAATGAAATAGTAGGACGTCCGTCATTAGCCAATCCTGTTGAAATATTAGGGTTGGTAAGTACGTCCATGGAAAAGGTCGATGTTGCTCCGTGCATCTTTAAGGAAGAAATCAACCATCGTCCAGCTAAAGACAAATGTTCTGGAAATCTGTCTGTTACCGAAGTCTCTGCGTCTTCCCTGGAGTTAGGGGTTGACAAGGAGCAATCCGTTGTTGAAGGTTCTGAATTTTCCCCGGTGTTGTTAGGGGTTGACGAGGAACAATTTGTTTTTGAAGTCTCTGCGTCTTCCCTGGAGTTAGGGGTTGACAAGGAGCAATCCGTTGTTGAAGGTTCTGAGTTTTCCCCGGTGTTGTTAGGGGTTGATAAGGAACAATCTGGTTTTGAAGTCTCTGCGTCGTCCCTGGAGTTGGTAGGGGTTGACAAGGAGCAAACCGTTTCTGTAATATCTGCGCTCTCCCTGGAAGATCTAGGAGATGACGAGGAGTATGATTGGACAGGATGTCCGTTGGAAACCATAACTCCGCTTACAGAAAGCAATTTATCGAAAGAACAGACAGACAGGCTGAACATCTTCCTAGACCAAGAGTTACCGAAATTTGGATCCTTACGAGGTCCAACCACGCTAGTTGAGCATGAAATCCGTTTGCTGCAATCACGTCCGATAAAACAGAGATACCGACCCCAGAATCCGAAAATGCAGGAAATTTGCAATGCTGAAATAGACGCCATGCTGAAAGAAGGTGTGATAGAACCCTCTACGAGCCCGTGGAGCTCTCCGATTGTGATTGTAAAGAAAAAAGATGGAAAGAACCGTTTCTGTATCGACTTTCGAAAGGTCAATGAGGTAGCAATGAAGGATGCCTACCCTCTTCCATTTATCAATGCTATACTGGACAAACTGCGAAAGGCCAAGTATATTTCCAGTTTAGATTTGAAGAGTGGGTACTGGCAAGTTCCGTTAACAGCTGAAAGCAAACCCATTACCGCCTTCACCGCTCCGGGACGTGGATTGTTTCAATTCACGGTTCTTCCATTTGGCTTGCACTCCGCACCTGCCACGTTCCAGAGACTGGTTGATCAGTTAATTGGTCCAGATTTAGATCCTTACGCCTTTGCTTACCTGGACGACATCATCGTTCTGGGAGAAACCTTCGAACAGCATTTGGAAAAACTATCCGAGGTGTTCCGTCGATTACGAGGAGCACGGCTGAAGCTCAACCCGGAGAAATGTCACTTCTGTTTACCGTCCATGAAATACTTAGGCCATGTAGTCACTGGAGATGGAATCCGTACCGATCCAGAAAAGGTCGAAAGTATAATAAGATTTGCAGCCCCGAGAAATATCCGAGAACTAAGAAGGTTTTTGGGAGTTGCATCCTGGTATAGGAGGTTTGTGCCATCGTTTTCACAAAAGGTGGCTCCGTTAACGAAATTACTCCGCAAGTCTCAGCGATGGAAGTGGGCTGAAGAACAAGAAGCTGCTTTCGCTAAGATAAAATCATGTTTGTCAGAAGCACCCGTTTTGAGCTGTCCCGATTTCACCGTACCGTTCACTCTACAGACCGATGCCTCCGAATATGGTTTGGGAATAGCCCTCACCCAACAGAAGGATGGTCATGAGCATGTGGTGGCATATGCAAGTCGCACCCTGAGTCCTGCCGAGAAGAATTATTCCGTCACTGAAAAAGAGTGTCTTGCCATTGTTTGGGGGATTGAAAAGATGCGTCCTTATTTAGAGGGCTACCATTTCACGGTTGTTACCGATCATCAATCTCTTAGATGGCTGCATTCCATATCTAGTCCGTCCGGACGTTTAGCTAGGTGGAGTATTTTTCTGCAGCAGTATGATTTCGAAATACAATACCGTAAAGGTGCGCTAAACCGTGTAGCCGATGCCTTGTCCAGAAATCCGCTACCAATGACCACCGAGACCAATCCACCGTCTGCTCTCTGTTTGACCGATGTAACCACCGAATGTTCATGGTACCGGAACAAGAAGGAAGAGGTTCTGAAGGACCAAGGTAAATTTCCGGACTACTGCATTCGAGAAGACCGTCTGTATCGTCACTTCTGGGACATAAACGATTTTAGGGAGCCCGAGATGAGTGATCCCTGGAAGTTATGTGTAGCTAAGCCTGACCGAAATCGAATACTTCAAGAAAACCATGATGCTCCGAGCGCTGGTCATATGGGAATCGCGAAAACCATCACCCGTATTGCAAGACTGTACTATTGGCCAGGAATGTTTAGGGACATCACCAAATATGTGAGGAGATGTCTGCGATGTCAAAAGTACAAGCCGTCGCAACAAAAGCTCCCAGGGAAGATGCAACCATCATCGAATAAGCAACCATGGCAAACCGTTAGTTCCGATATTATTGGACCGTTACCAAGGAGTAAGAAAGGGAACTGCTATATCATAATGTTTCAAGACCGATTCACTAAATGGGTACAGTGTAAACCGTTAAGGAATGCTACTGCCAGTAGCATAAGTTCGGCCTTTTATGAAGAAATATTGACAATATTTGGATGCCCCCGTACCGTACTGACCGACAATGGAACTCAGTACGACAGTAAGCTTTTCAAGGGGATGCTGAGTGGATTGGGAATCCGACATCGTTTTACTCCGCCGTATACACCGCCAGCAAATCCAGTAGAACGAGCAAACCGCACCTTGAAAACAATGATTGCACAATATTGCGAAGAGGATCACCGAGACTGGGATATAAGGTTGCCTGACCTAAAATTTGCAATGAATAATTCTAGACACGACTCGACTGGATTCTCACCGGCCTTTCTAAATTTTGGAAGAGATCCCGAAATACCGAAATCTTTCCGGAGAGCAGCTGAAGATGCGTCCGAGGAAAATCCGAAAGAAGATACTGGAGAGGACGACCCTGGCGAAGAGGATTCGAAACCGCATCTCTTGCGAATGGAAAAGTTGCAAGACTGTTTTGATCTGGTCCGTTTGAATTTGTCGAAAGCATTTACCAGTCAAAGCCGCAACTATAATCTGCGCCGTAGAGACTGGAAATGCACTATCGGAGACAAAGTTATGAAAAAGGATCATACACTATCCTCTGCCGTTGATCACGTCGCCGCGAAACTCGCTCCGAAGTATTCCGGGCCGTACGAAGTCGTACGTGTCGTTTCTCCAGTTATATACGACTTACGCGACGAAAAAGGAAAACGGTATAATCGTATACATGTAAAAGATTTGAAACCCGCCAATGAGTAAAATACTTTGTTTTTTTGTTTTTCTTAGAATGAACCGCCAAGACTTACCGCCGCCGTTAATCCACCTAGGCCCTGACGGCCAGGAGATAATTGACCTGACGGAGGACATTACCCCTCCGGAATCACCATCGCCAGGGGATCACTTCGTCGGAGAAGGGGAATGGTGGCAGTGGAATGAGGATGCCACGCCCCAGGATTTCCAGGAGGCTTTTGATAAAGGCTTTGGCATGTCCCCTTACAAACCCGGCAACACGCCACCGAGATCACCCACTCCGCCTGCCCCAGGGGTTTATACCGAGAAAGTCTTGGTATGCACTCTCTACGAGCGCACAACCAGGGTTTCGGGGAAAGATGAGGAAACTGGAGACCAGATCGAGGTCAGGGAACAGGTGTCGCAGTACGACTCGGGGGTGTGCCGTTTTTTTACTCCTTTGCAGCCGGACTCTTCCGGTCGCTCGTCACCACCGCTGCCGAGGAGAGCTGTAGAGCCGCCGACTGCCTCCATCTGTTCAGAACCTAGGCCCTCCGCCCTGGATGCGAAAACCAGAGGCTGGGAAATCTTGGATTTTGTCGCCAAAACACCGAGACACACACCATGGCCAAAGGTCTGGGCGGAAAGAGCCCAATATCTCCGCCCGAAGGGGATTAAACCCAATAAGTGGTTTCGGGCTCGGCTGTATGACCGACAAGGACGGAGAACCACAGTGATGATTCCTCCAGCTCCTTGAGAGGAAAAAAAAACACCGTCATCCGTCTATTGAGAAATTGTTTTGACCTCCAAAAGTAAGATTGCCGATTTAAATTTCCGTTTGTTTTTGTATTTTCAGTACCGAAAAAAGGTTCCCTGATAATGGCAACTACCTTTCTGTTTTAATAGATGTATGCCGAATCCCAGATGGACGTATTGGTGTTAACTGATCCGGAGAGTCTCCAACTGGAAAACCCCTACCGTATCGACGTCCCGAATATCGACCACGCCATTCACAGACGGAAGATCTGGAGTTCCGGCAACATCCCAGCGATGATCCAGACAGCGGAAGCGCTGTTGTATCGCCGATCGTGTCCTCAACAACCGTCACCCGCGACCGACATGCCGCCCCAGGCGAGAGGAACCGTAACTTACATCACCTTAACCGATGACCTCTGCTGGAGATGTGGAAACCCCGGACACCGCCGAGACAGTTGCCAAAGACCGGCGATAATATTCTGCTCCCGCTGTGGCAGAGTTGGCCGGATGTCACGGGAATGCGCGTGTGACCGGCTCCAACCCCGAACCCGATCCGTAGCAGTGCAAGTGCACTTGGCCGCCCATCGCAACCCGTCCCGACGCCTGCAGGACACTGGCGTTCAGTGCAGCATTATCACTGAGCGATCCCCACCCACCTGGGAACTATCCAGACGCCGTGCCAGGGCCTATCGTAGGCAGTCATCCAGAGGAAGAGGATCTCACCTTCCGGAGCCCTCCACCCGAGGCCAACGTTCCCCGGTATAAGACCGCGGAATTGAGGGATCTGTTTTTTTTAATTTTTTTTATTTTAAGATAAGTATTTTGTTTGGTTTTAAAAAAAAAATGGAATGAACGAAAGTTGTGCTTTCGTCCATTCATTTTTTTTTCTCGGAGAAAGGGGGGTGTGTAACGAGTTTTTTTTTGGGCACCGATCAGAGGTTTATTTATTTTTTTTTCCTTTCGTAACATTTTTTTTGGGTTTAATATAACTCGTTACATACTCTCCAACCTTTTCCGTTACCGTATCCAGGTATTTATTTTTCTTTATACTTATAATTTTATCGTCCGTCCGGAAGTACGTAAAGTCGAAGTATACTATATAAAATTTTTGATTTAAATATTTCAACCGAGGAGACATTCAGTAAATATACAAACTAATTAATTTCGAAAGACACCTAGTATACATGTGAATTTTTTGGCTAGAGATAAATTTAACGACCACTAATGCCGAAATGTAGAGTGGGAATTAAAATATAAATTGGAAGTCAATTGAAAGAATCGCTCTCATTTTCTGCTCTTCTCTGCGCTTCGATTTTAAAAAAAAAACCAGTGAACCAGTAAAAATATTTTTGTGAAATCCGGACTCCGGCAGTTTTTGTTTTGAAGGTAAATAGTTTAAAGTAATAGTATATTAGAAGACTTTCCGTACCGCCGTTTAACATTAAAATTTTGTAGACATTTCTTTGAAAATAGTCATGACCAGTTTTTATGTACTAAGTTAAAACATATTTTTTGATTCTTTCTTTTACAAAAATAAAATATTTATAGTTGGAATGAAATAAAGTTTCCGATAACTGTATATTCGATAATTTTTCGTACCGCCGATTGAGATTAAAATTTTGTAGGTATTTCTACGAAAATTTTCATGACTAGTTTCTTTTAGATATTAAGTCAAGTTTTTTGTTGTTTGGTTCTTTCACGAAAATAAAAGTTGTAGTTGAAATATAGTTGGCTTAAATTTTTTTTTGTATCACATCGTTTAAAATAATAATTCATAATCGATATGAATTATTATTATCCGGTTCTCTAGTGGTTTTATGATTTCAGTTGCTGGGCTGCTATTTTCTAACTCCTGCGAAAATTTTCGTATACGAATGCTCGTATACGGATTTTTTTCGTATGGCAAGAGCTTTTGGTATTTTGGAAGCTATGCGAAAAGCAATTCGTCTCGCACAGCTGTCTTCGCATGACTTAAGCCGGCAACGCTGTGTAAATGCATTTCTACCACAACTCCAACAAGAAAGCGACTAGATTAGCTAGATCATTTATATCAAATTTATCTTTTTGTTAGGTTAATACTTCTAATTATAATCTACGAGTTTGTTTTTTTCTTAAAGAGTTGTTGTATAGGTATAAAGTATTTGCTGTCAGTCAGTCTGCAAAAATATTGTAATAACCATGAATGAAAAAAAAAGAACGGGAAATATATCATCCAGTCAAAAGACGGAATTAATAAATTTTATGGAAAAAAATCCACAACTCCGGTCGTCTGCAAAATTTACAAAAACATTTACCTTTATAAGAGTTCACAGATGCTTTTCTAGCAACAGTCAACCCATACGATCTTGTAGGAGCATCCATATAAGGTTCCACTAGATTTATTAGGGCCTGTGTTAATTCTTTTGTCAACCGATAGTGCTTAATAAATTCAATGTCACCAAGTTCTTCAAAAGGATTTCTTAATTGTTGGAGTCGTCTTCTCCTTGGCCTATTTCCTAAAATTTCAGCTTCTTCCAACGCTGCTAAGCCCGCTAAATTAATCATGTTATTAAACATTTTTATCTTTAATAACCTTCCTATCTAACGAATCAGATGCAATTATTATATACGAATTCATTAATTCGCACCCCTTTGACCATGCGATGTATTTCCGCACAGAAAACTCGCATACGGATATTTTTCGATTGCTCGAAAATACGGTTTGTTTAATCTCATACGAAAACAGCATAATTCCGTATACGGAAGTCATTCGCAAGAGTTAGAAAATAGCAGCCCTGAAGTTCTTTCTATATAATTAAAACTCGTGTGGATTGTGAAATTTTAACTTTATTCCGGTCTTGATATTTTTACTCTGTGTGTCGATAACTAGGTACCTTTTAAACTCGTGAAATTTATTTCGGGAATAGTAGTTTATAATATTTTCTTCCGTATTTCTTTTAAATCCAAGGGGTTTCTCGAACTTGGAAGAGGCTTAGCCACAACTTGTTTGATTAACCGGCAGATTTAAACAGTTCTTACATCGTACCGTGAACCAGTTTATTTATTTTATTTTATAAATAATATTCCTGTTGTATTTCTTTTAAATCCAAAGAGTTTCTCGAACTTGGAAGAGGCTTAGCTACAACTTGTTCGATTAACCGGCAGATTTAAACCCTTATTACGTCGTCCCGAGGACCAATTCAATTCTTTTATTGTCTAAATAATAATCTTTGTATTTATGGGGAATCCGAAGGGTTTCTCGAACTTGCAAGAGGCTTAGCCACAACTTGTTCGATTACCCGGCCGATTTAATTTTTTCCCTCTTTCTTTCCACCGTCTCGTGTGCAAAATATATATATAATTTTTGTTGTTGTTGTTTAAACACTGGTTTTCCGTATTTCCTTTGAATCCTAAGGGCTTTCTTGAACTTGGAAGAGGCTTAGCCACAACTCGTTCGAGAACCCGGCTGATTTAGGAAGTTCTTTCACCGGCTCACGAATCAATACACTCTCTTCCTGTCTAAATAGTAAATTCCCGTGTCCCCATTGAATCCGAAGGGTTTCTTGAACTTGCAAGAGGCTTAGCCACAACTTGTTCGGTTACCCGGCAGATTTGAGCGGCATTTGAATAATCTGACCAGCCTTGACTGTTACGTCCGTTAAAATCCCAGGTATAGGTAATACATACCTCATTTTCTTTCCCTGTTATTTTGATCGTCACTATAGAATTATTCATAAAATAGACCACAGAGTATTAATAGACCCAAAGGTTTCCTTTATTATTATTTTGTGATATACCGCCCTATTGTGTGATCGTAGGTATACACTAAACCGTAGGTAGTATACCACTCTGCTGAATTCCTGTTTCCTTCATTAACCCGTAATTTATAAATTGAAGGATCCATATTTGATTGTAATTAAGTAAATAAAGTTAATTCAACAAGACCCCTGGAATTTTCCGTAACCTCCATCTGAGGCTATCTGGAACTCTTGACGCTAAGGGTCAAGGGGCCGTGGAGCAAACCACGTTAATAATCTGGCGCCCGAGATTTAAACCGAATTTTGCATCAAGGGTGTCCATAGTGACGTGTTCTTGTGGCAGGAGCCACGTGTAAGAAGGTAGGCACGTTACAACGCTACCGTCTCTCAGGCTGAAGTATACGCCATTGAACTGGCTGCAAAAGAGCTGATGAATCAACCTGTTGCAAAAAAGAACATACACATCCTGTCAGATAGCCAGGCTGCTCTTAAAGCACTGAGCTCGAACAGGATAAAATCAAAGCTAGTACATAACTGTCTACAATCCCTTGATATACTAGGCACGGAAAATAGAGTCACTGTGACCTGGGTGCCGGGGCATCGAGGAGTGGAGGGCAACGAGGCAAAAAAGGGATCTGAGTCTATTTATCGGTCCTGAACCATTTTTTGGCATTGCGGAAAGCACTACTAGATGAGCCATAGCTACCTGGGCGGAGAGGAAAACCTTCACATACTGGGCAGACATACCGGGGCACCCGAAGGCGTTCATACACAACCCTCCGAGTACAAAAAATAAGCAGATCCTGGAATGGAGTAGAATCAACCTACGCATTCTGTCGGGACTGCTTTCAGGACATTGTCGACTAAATTACCACCTAAAGAAGATGAGTCTGGTACAGACCTCGGATTGCCGGTTCTGTAATTTGGAGGACGAAACTGCTGAGCACATACTATGCTCTTGCCCAGCTTTGGGCAGGGTGAGGTATAACATATTCGGTTTTAGTACCTTAGAGCCGAGCGACTTCAAAAAAGTATCACCAAATACAACCATGGACTTCGTCAGAAGCACAGGCTTATGGGGTGAATTGTAATTCCGAGGGGTGAACCACAATAGACCCAACGGGGGTCGCAGTGGAGGTGGCGAGAAGGCCCCACTCACATAGAACCTAACCTAACCTAAACTTCAAAATATTTTTTCTACAACTGCTATGAAAAGTGACGTATTTCTCATACCTTACATAATTTCAAAACCAAATATTGCTCATACTGTGAGAAATATTATTTCTCACGGCACTTTGCCCACGCCACATACATTTATATTGTTACGCGAGCTACTGCAATAATATTCTCACTTAGTGCCCCCAGTGAAATCCCCGTATGAGACGACTATGGCTCCTCCGCCCAATTTTCGAGAAGCATCCAGAATACGAAACATCGAGAATATCCAATGCGCCCGCGAGAACGCCGAGATAATTCTAGAATTACGGCGCACGAGTATAAATAGGCCACAAGCATCGCTGCAGGCAATTAGTCAATCAGTCAGTGTTGATACCGAAGGAAAGTAATCGCGCATCGATAAAGTGTTTATTAAGTGACTCTCATATAAATTATAATTAGTGTGTTTAGTGTATTACATAAATTATTAAATAAGGACTGAATTACATATAAATCTGTAAATATAAATTAACTGTAAATATAAATTAGAATAAACGTTACATTGGTGTCAGAAGTGGGATTAAAATAAATAAATATACAGGAAGATGGCGAAGAAACTTTGTGAATTAAAAGTTTCAGAGCTTCGAAGAGAGTTGGAGGATTACGAACTGGATACAAGCGGGGTCAAGTCAGTGTTAGTGGAACGACTAAAAATAGCTATGATTAACAATGGATTGGACCCGGAAACGTTTGAATTCACCGACGAAGCGTCCGCCTCTATAACCTCTTCCATAAAAAACGAAATTTCATCCATGGAAAATAAAATTTCGACGGATATTAAAAATGAAATTTCATCCATGGAAAACAAATTGTCGGAAGTGGAAAATAAAATTTCATCCATGGAAAATAAAATTTCGACGGATATAAAAAACGAAATTTCAGCCATGGAAAGTAAACTCTCGGCGGACATGGAAAACAAATTGTCGGACGTGGAAAATAAAATTTCATCCATGGAAAGTAAACTTTCGGCAGACATGGAAAACAAAATGTCGGACATGGAGAATAAAATTTCGACGGACATGAAAAATGAAATGACATCCATGAAGACTGATATTTCTGCCGTGGAAGAAAAGATTAAAAGAATGGAGCAAGAAATGAAACAAAAAATCAAAGAAATCGAAGGGAAGACTAGTAATAAACCGGATATTACAACTAGACAAGCCCCGAATAACGACGAACTGGCAGAGAAAGTAGAGTTGAAACCGAAAATGGAAAACGATATTAACAGCCGAGTGAAACTGCCAACATTCGATGGTAAAACGTCATGGCCAAACTATCTTAAGCAATTCGAGGCGGCATCAAAGGCAAACAACTGGAGTGAGAAGGAAAAAGCGTTAAATTTAACTCTTGCCCTTAGAGGAGACGCTATGGATATCCTCCAGACCATTCCAGTGGAAGAGGCCGAAGATTTTGAACAACTCAAAAAGCGATTGAATATGAGATATGGCCTGGAACACCTGGAGCATCTGTACCAGTCGCAGCTGAAAAACCGCAAACAAAAACGCGACGAAACTCTGCAAGAATTCGGAGCAGACATTGCGAGGTTGGTGCGGTTTGCCTATCCATCGGCACCGGAGAATATCATGGAATGTTTAGGGGTACAGACATTCATCGACGGAGTTCGTGACCATGAAATGCAGAGAACTCTACGCTTGGCTCGGCATAAGACACTGGTCGACGTACTGTCTGCAGCCTTGGAGTACGAAGCAGCTACACAGGCTTCCGGAGTATACGGCAAGGTGAGGGCTGTAGCAGACGAAGAAGTTGAGAACAAGCTCGACCAGATTGTCAACATGATGAAAAGCATCTCAAATGGAAAACTGAAAGCTGTGAGATGCTGAAATTGTGGAGAAATGGGACATGTACGCAGTTCGTGCAAGCGACCGAGAACTGCTACAAACAAAGATGCCCAGCAGGAAAACTAGGAAGGGTCGACCTTCAGAGGGCAGCTTCGACCCGAAGACCTTCCAAAGACCCTCTCATCCTAATAGCCTCTCTGAAATGCCGCGATGATAGTGTATACGTGGATGGTGAAGTTAATGGAAGGAAGTATACACTATTGGTGGACACTGGAGCAACGAGGACTATTATTCGCCCCGAGACTGTCAACACCCGGAAAAGACTTTTACCGACGAGACTGCGACTCAGGACTGCCACAGGTGAAAGCGCCAATGTCCATGGAGAACTACCGGTGCAATTGGGAATTGGCGCAGAGAAGTTCACCCACACTGTCGTTGTCGCTGATATGGAAGAGGACATAATACTAGGAATGGACGTTATGAACCTACATGGCTTCCAGCTAGATTTCAAGAACCGAGTGATTAGAGTAGGCTCTGAGGAGGTATTCCTTCACCCACACGAGTATAAGACTGTTCAGGTAGCCGTACAGGAGGATACAGTTGTACCCGCAAGGAGTGAATTTTTCACTGTGGCAAGGCTACAAGGAACCGTCGAAGAAGGAACACCGGTCATGATGGAACCATGGAATCACGATGAAGAGGTTGGTCGAGGAATCCTGGTTGGAAAAGGGTTAGTCATGGCATTATAAATGTAAATGACCATCCAATAACTATGAAGAAGGATACCAAAATTGGAACTTGCGCACCAGTGGCGTCGATAATTCATCAAACAACAACCTCCAATGATGCCAACAATAAATTTGAACAAATGATAGCAGTGGCTGGACAATCCCTTAGCCTGCAAGAGAAGAGAAAGATCAGAGAACTCTTGTTACAATACCGATCTCTTTTTGTACCAAAAGGAGGAAAGACAGGAAGAACATCTGCTGTCAAACACAAAATTGACACCGGCGACGCTAAACCGATAAGACAATCGGCTCGACGGCTACCACAGGCCAAAAGAGAGGAGGCGGAGAGAATTGTTCGCGAGACGGAAAAGGACAAGGTAATAGAACCTTCTACCAGCCCTTGGGTCTCTCCGGTAGTCCTGGTAAAGAAGAAGGATGGTACCACGAGGTTTTGCGTGGACTACCGGCAGTTGAACAATGTTACAAAGAAAGATAGCTATCCACTGCCGAGAATCGACGACACTCTGGATACGCTGGCCGGTAGCAAATTGTTTTCTACCTTGGACCTGAAGTCTGGATATTGGCAGGTAGAAATGGATCCAGCCGATAGAGAAAAGACAGCGTTTACCACCGGATCTGGTCTATGGCATTTCACCGTTATGCCCTTTGGGCTGTGCAATGCCCCCGCAACGTTCGAAAGACTGATGGAAAACGTATTGCGAGGGTTGTCCTGGAAGACATGCTTAGTGTACCTTGATGACATCATAGTCGTGGGAAGGACATTCGAAGAACATCGAGAGAATTTGGAAGGTGTCTTCAAAAGGTTGCAAGCTGCCCAACTGATGCTCAACCCCAAGAAATGTCAACTATTTCAAAACAAAGTCAATTACCTAGGCCATGTAGTCAGCAAGGATGGTGTAGCTGTAGACGAAGAAAAAGCTGCTGCCGTACGAAAGTGGCCAAGACCCACCGACAAGCACCAAGTTAGAAGCTTCCTTGGATTCTGTACATACTACAGGCGATTTATAAAGAAGTTTGCAGACATCGCTAAGCCCTTGACACGACTTACAGAGGAAGCAAGGGAGTTTCGCTGGGACGAAGATTGCCAAACTTCGTTCGAAACCTTGAAGAAGCACTTGACTACTGCACCTATACTCGGCTATCCACTACCAGAGGGAGAATTCATATTAGATACTGATGCTAGCAATGTTGGAATTGGAGGAGTGCTATCACAGGTTCAAGGAAGACAAGAGAAAGTTCTGGGATATTTTAGTAAAGTCCTTTCCAAACCAGAACAAAACTACTGCGTCACAAGAAGAGAGCTCCTAGCAGTAGTGAAGTCCGTGGAGCACTTCTATCAGTATCTGTATGGGAAGAAATTTGTGATCAGATTAAGTGGCTTATGCAATTCAAGAACCCTGAAGGTCAAATCGCTAGATGGATCGAGCGGCTCCAAGAATATAATTTCACTATTGAGTATAGAGCCGGAATAAGCCACAGAAATGCAGACTCCCTCTCTAGAAGACCATGCCCTGCAGAGTGCTCTCACTGTAGCAAAAAAGAAGCTAAGGAAGCTGCGATTCGAAGAGCCACGGTGACCACCGACGAATGGACACCAGAAAAGTTGGAAGAGGAACAAGAGAACGATCCCGACTTGAAGAAAATCCGACATTGGAAAAAGGAGAACTGTCGACCTACTTGGCAGGAGATTTCAAGGTACTCGCCAACGATGAAATCGTATTGGGCCCAGTGGGACTCGCTGGTTTTGGAAAACGGTTTGCTACAGCGAGTAATCGAGAACGATGAGGGTTCCGAAAGTAGAAGACAGTTGGTGATTCCAAGAACAAGGATAGCATCAGTACTGCAGAAATTACACGACAGTCCGTCAGGAGGACATCTAGGTGTGAAGAAGACCCTCCAGAAAGTGCGAGAACGGTTTTATTGGATGCACAGTTCCGAAGATGTGAAAGACTGGTGTAAGAAGTGCACTACCTGTGCTACGACCAATGGACCGCACGGGAGAAGAAAGGCTCCTATGAAGCAGTACAATGTCGGAAGCCCTTTTGAACGCATTGCCCTGGACATTGCCGGACCGTTTCCACCGACAGCAAATGGCAGCAGGTACATTTTGGTGGTGATGGACTACTTCACAAAATGGGTAGAAGCGTATGCCATTCCAAACCAAGAAGCCGCAACGGTTGCCGACGTGCTTGTGAATGAGTTCATTTGCCGATATGGAGTGCCCATGGAAATACACAGCGACCAGGGCAGAAACTTCGAAAGCCAGCTGTTCCAGGAAGTTTGTGAAAAGCTCGGCATGAAGAAAACGAGAACTACGGCTTTGCACCCACAGTCGGACGGGATGGTAGAGCGAATGAACAGAACTCTTGGCAAATATCTGTCTAAAGTAGTATCCAACCATCAGCGAGATTGGGACCAATATCTCTCGCTATTCGCGATGGCCTACAGATCCGCCATCAATGAGTCCACCGGCCAAACACCAGCAAGAGTTCTGTTCGGACGCGAAATGAGATTACCCTGCGACCTTGAATTTGGATGCCGACCCGGAGAAGACATAGCTGGTGAAGATTACGTAACCCAGCTGAGAAAAAGAATGGACGACGTACACGAGCTGGTTTGATCGAATCTTCAGATCGCTAGCGATAGGATGAAAAAAAGGTACGATACGCAAGCTACGGAAGGAGGTTTCCACGAAGAAGACAAAGTCTGGCTGCATAACCCAAGAAGACAAAAGGGTTTTTCTCCAAAGTTGCAGAGAGCTTGGGACGGAACGTACCTCGTAAAGAAAAGAATCAACGATGTCATCTATCGTATCAGCAAGATCCCAAATGGAAAGCCAAAGGTGGTACACCGTAACCGATTAGCGCCATTCGAGGGTGACCACGATGAGGAAGTAAACCAGCTTCAGGAAGTAGCCGATCCTGCTTTTGTAGAGTTCATGGGTGCTTATGGTGGTACCGGAAAAGCGAGATTCGGCGTCACCACCGAGAGACGACAAGACCTGCTTACCGTTCCGGAGGAATACTCACTGGCAATAAACATCCCTGCCAGCGTAACCTATGCGCGCGGACTGGCATCTCTGTTTATAAAGAAGAGTGGTGCACGACTTTTGGTAAACCAGTTACCAGTACCAGGTAAAGCTTTGAAGCTGCAAAATGGCTCCCGCTACAATTTCCACCTAGTGACGAGGAACACCTTCGACGAAAGACCAACGTACGAGGATGTCTGGGAAGCATTACGAAGCCTGAGGGAGCATGTGCTTGAATTGAACGTGCATAGGCTAGCCATGCCCAAGATTGAATGTAGGCATTTAGATTGGCGAATAATCCGTAACATGGTAGAAGTAATCTTCCGAGACACCGAAGTGCAGGTACTGGTTTGCGGCTATGCTCGGGAGACACAGCCAACAGAGAAGACGGTCGCATGTTACTTCCATACAAATGGAAAATGCAACAAGGGGACCAGTTGCCGATACAGTCATCTCGTTCCAGTTTCCTAGCTAGTTCCAGGAGGAACTGTCTCTTAAGGAGGGGGCAATGTTACGCGAGCTACTGCAATAATATTCTCACTTAGTGCCCCCAGTGAAATCCCCGTATGAGACCACTATGGCTCCTCCGCCCAATTTTCGAGAAGCATCCAGAATACGAAACATCGAGAATATCCAATGCGCCCGCGATAACGCCGAGATAATTCTAGAATTACGGCGCACGAGTATAAATAGGCCACAAGCATCGCTGCAGGCAATTAGTCAATCAGTCAGTGTTGATACCGAAGGAAAGTAATCGCGTATCGATAAAGTGTTTATTAAGTGACTCTCATATAAATTATAATTAGTGTGTTTAGTGTATTACATAAATTATTAAATAAGGACTGAATTACCTATAAATCTGTAAATATAAATTAACTGTAAATATAAATTAGAATAAACGTTACAATATGGAGAATCAAATAAATGGGCAAAAACTTAGTAGGCTTCTGTCATCTTTAAATACCTACTTAGTTGTCACAAAACTGTCAGATTAATTAATATAACGGAGAATTTAGTGAAAAGAAATGACGTTCCGGATTTGACCATACAAAATTGTACACATTTAACCATCAACTATAATTTTAAATAAAATTATTTAACAGTTTAGAGAAAGGATACTTTAGTGTTATTTTTGTTTTACTAACCATAAAAATAAATATTAAGTTACTTTACTTGTATTCTTCAAAGTTGTGCAGTTGTAGAAAAAGTATAGTGTGCAAGATGTGGGGAAAGTACTTTTCTCACTTGTTGCACAATATACTATTTTCTACAACTGCTATGAAAAGTGACGTATTTCTCATACCTTACTTAATTTCAAAACCAAACATTGCTCATATTGTGAGAATTATTATATTCTTCAACGAGTGTACCTAGAATGATGGCTATTATTCACGCGGATGAGGTTTGCAGCGAGTGAGTTTTGGAATCATACAAGTGAATAATAGCCATTCTACACTAGACTATACTTTCTCCACGACTATGCATTAAAAAAATTCCTCCATTAGGAATCGAACCCTGATCGCTCTCGTAAGAGTCAAGTATCTCTACCACTTAGCTATCATCCACAATTATTTATAAAGATGTAAAAAACATGAATATAGCTAACTCATATTTTTAATAGAAACCTTTACATTTTGAAATGAAATTATAACAATATTCACAATAATAATAGAGATAACATAAATATAGGTAATTAATTTAGATTCATTATTTTGTCCACTTTATGGTAAAGTTATTACAATTCTTATATTTAATGTGGTTGGTATTGAATTATGATTATATGATTATTTTGACGTTTCAATCGTCGCGCTGTCAGAAGCGATTTGCATAGTTAGGTATTTGACGTTTTAAAGGAGACGATTTGATTGATTCATTTTAGCGTGAATTCTGATAATCAGAGAATGTGATTGGCTAACGAGAGTGAATTCTTTTCCATTCTTCACTGGTGTGAAGAATTTACATCATTATTCAGCTAAATATGTGAAAAAAATGTGTGCATTATTATATAGTCGTGGAGAAAAGTACTTTCCCGCCATGTTGCACACTATAATTTTTCTACAACTGCACAAATTCAGAGAATACAAGTAAAGTAACTTGATATTTATGGTAATATTTATGGTAAGTGAAACAAAAATAACACTAAAGTATCATATCTCTAAACTGTTAAATAATTTTATCTAAAATTATAGTTGATGGTGAAAGTACAATTTTGTATGGTCAAACCCGGAACGTCATTTCGTTTCACTAAATTCTCCGTTATATTAATTATTCTGTCAGTTTTGTGACAACTAAGTAGGTATTTCAAGATGACAGTAGCATACTAAGTTTTTGTCGATTTTATTTGATTCTCCATATAAATGTATGTGGCGTGGGCAAAGTGCCGTGAGAAATAATATTTCTCACTTGTTGCACAATATACTATTTCATTGTCTAGTTGTCGACTTTTTTCGTTAGTGTCAGATAGGGACCAGAATTTGAAAACTTAATTGTTCTTGATAACGGTAGCTGGAACGCTACCGAAACTTTGAATTAAAAATTTTGTGGTTTAATTTCCCTAAATAATTATCAAAAGGAATGAGAGATTGAGTCCGGCACTGGGTAACTGATTCTATACGCTTAGTACCCAACTGGTGAATACAAGAAGCTAAATCGAACCAATGAGAGGCCAGATAGCCATGTGTATGGCAGGTTGCATAGTCAAACCAAACCAAACCAAACCAAATACTTTTATTGTAATCGTTCGAGAAATTATGCCAGTTTAACTTCAACTTATATATTCATACAAAAGACCTCATAAAAATGAATTAACGAAATAAAACTGCATTAGTAATCCTTCTGAAATTTCGAAGTCAGTGTATTTCCATATTACATACTCGCAAAACTATGCAACCAACCTTACACGATGGTATCTGTTCTCTCTCATTGGTCGATGCTGCGTTCGATTTAGCCACAAGTTACATACTACGCGGGATATACTAAGTATGCAGTTGAAGCGAGGTTAAACCGTTAAACCGCGTCAGCTCACTTTAAAGATAATACCAGCATCGGCTCGTTGGTCTAGGGGTATGATTTCCGCTTAGGGTGCGGGAGGTCCCGGGTTCAAATCCCGGACGAGCCCAATTTTTTTTTAAATCAAATTAATAATTTTATTTATTAAAGTAATACACGATCTCGACTTTATACTATTCTTTCACAGTAAAAGTCAAAGGCTCGTTGGTCTAGGGGTATGATTTCCGCTTAGGGTGCGGGAGGTCCCGGGTTCAAATCCCGGACGAGCCCAAAATTTTTAATATTTGTTACAAACTTTGTTTTGTAAATAATTTTTGTCACGCATTCAAAAATAAGCACCGATTCAACCATTATATTGTTGACTAGGCCACCACCTAGAGCCCAGTAGCTTAGTGGGGACCGAAATTCTTACCCATTCATCGAAAATTAGATTTGGACAGGCATAGTTTATACAGGAATGTTCAACGTAAATTTATAAATCACCAAAATTTATGCACAATTATTTATTTACTTAATAACAGTTACCTGTAAATAATTGTCATATTAGTAAAGCGTGATCTATAGACGTCAAAAAATAATAGTTCAAAAATATTATAACGCTTTACAAAATTAGAAAAATAAATTTCCAAAGAACAGACCGTTCACTAAGAAGCAACAACTACTTCTCGGGCTATATGCCCCGACAGACATTGAATTGCCAGTCTACAAGTGATGTTATTCCTTCTAATCGCAAACCAGAATGGTTGGGTTAGGTTCTATCTTAACAGATATACCAACCCCGTTTACTTTAGAAGTATAATTCAATGTCTGTCGGGGCATATAGCCCGAGTAGTAGTTGTTGCTTCTTAATTCTTTGGAAATTTATTTTTCTAATTTTGTAAAGCGTTATGATAGTATTGAACTATTATTTTTTGACAATTATTTATTTTTTCGTAATTTTTACTGGGAAATAAAACCACAATCTTTTTTTATATCATCACTTCAACGATTCGGTAGCCTATCAGCTACCGTTATCATGAATTAAAAGAAATAAAGAATAAAAATTCGTCAAGTAGACTAGTAGTCGAATTTTTTTGGAAGTGTTAGGTAGAGACAAAAATTTTAAAAATCCAATTTTTTTTGTTGGCGTAATTTCACCAATATACTTGTCGGTGACGGATATTTGCGAAACTTATCGCGTATCCAAATCTGAAATAGTTTTACGTACACGAATTCGTCAGGGCAATAATTGTTGAAACTTCCAAAATTATAAATCGACCTGTTCTTTGCAAAAGTTCTTAAAGTTCTACCATCGATCTGCCGTTTCTGCTTAGAATTTTCGGTGTAAATTCTAGTTTTTGTATTATCTCTCTTATTTCGTGAGAAAATTCAGACAAGTGACGCTCCCTAGGGAACATCGATCTAAAGTCGATTGGGACCCGACGCGAGTTTCGTACAAGATTGCTTTGATCTGTTTCCACTAGCTGTTTCGACAAGACAATTTCGGTTAAAAAATGGAAATATTAATAAAGTTATCTTTTTGATAGGTAGAGTGTGTTATATCGCATTGCATTCGTACAAAAATAGAACAAGATTTAAGTTTCCGCTAAAGTATACAATTTTTTTTTAAATTGGTAACGCCGCGTAAAAATTATCTAGTGTAGTAAAAATGGAATATAAAAAAGCAACTAAAAATGATTAAATTTACTTTCCTTTCCAAAAATAAGCAAAAACGATCTATATAATATTCATATTTCTAATTTTTTCACAAAAAATCACATGTCATATAATATTATTTATTTAAAATTAAGGTTATTTTATATCGATTCACATTATCTTAGAAAAACTGGAAAACATTTTATTCAACCAGATCTGCTAGGGCCGTCAGCATTTCTATTAAACCACCAAGGTATCCATTCTTTTTTATCTTGCTGGGGGCTGCAGTTATCCCCCAATCTTCCCGAACCATCAGCATTTCTATTGGACCACCAAGGTCTCCATTCTCTTGGTGCTTGCTGGGGATTACAGTTATCCTCAAACTTTCCTGAACCATCAGGATTTCTGCTAGACCACCATGGTACCCATTCTCTTGGTGCTTGTTGTGGATGACTATTATCCCCGAACCTTCCGGGACCTTCAGCGTTTCTGTTAGACCACCATGGTGACCAATCTTTGGGTCCTTGTTGACAATGTTTGTTTTCATAATATCTTCTAGGACCGTCGAAATTTCTACCTGGTGGATTCCAATGTCTAGGACAATGTTGTTGATTGCAACAGCATGGAGGATGTTGGTTTTGAAAGTGGCGTCTCATAAGCCAAAATGGTGGTACGCATTTTTCTTTATTCGGATCTGATAGGTCTCTTTCCGTGCCTAAAATACAAAAATAACAATTTTACTTGAAAATACAATGCGTTAATTATAGATTTTCTCTCTCGAGTTTAATTTAAAAAAAAACTTGTGAATACAGGAATTTACTTTTCTATTAACCACAGGTGTACGTCAATATTGACAATGTTAAGTATGGGGCTACGATACCTACGTCCACCTTTTAAGAGATTATAGAGAGACACAGAGTGAAAAAGCAATATAAGGCCCGGCACACATTCCTACGCAAATATTTGAGGTATTGTGGGTTTTTGCCCAACTGAACCTATATATACTTCTTCCAAGGAAAACTCCTGTTCTGCATAATTAAATAGTCTTTCCAAAGTCAATTAAACTGGTTTAAAGCTCTTAATTTTTTTGTCGGTAAAATGTGACTCTCTTGACCATGACTTTCAATAAGTGCTCTTAAGCTTCGGTTTGGCGATATTATTAAATTCCTAACAAAAATTGAGCTGTCAAGTAGAATTTGACCTGAAACAATAAAAGCTGGGCGTTGTTCGATTTTGAGTTGAGTGTTCTTGTCTATTTTGTTACATTATGTGTTATTAAAAAACTTTACAAAAATGATCAATTACTTTAGACGAGGCTAGTTCTGTTTTACTAAGGCAAAACGTAGTGTGGAAAACTGCCATCAACGCTGTGATGAAGTTCTAAAAGAAGTACAAACAACTGTCCTGAAATGGAACATTCCAACTAAAGTAAATGACAAGCTAGAAAAAAATCAAATTACGCCATTGGTTCACTGGGTGAACTAGAGTGTATGTGCCAGCCGCTGCAGTCTAAACTGTACACAGGCGTAGGGGTATGGGCACTCTGAGCGAGCGATGGTACTGCCACCTGGAGAGCCAGAGCACTTCTAAAATTGCGGATTTAATGAGAACTGTAACGCCGTTAGTAGTGTCTCTGGTAGTAATTCCAGATTCTTCCACATATGTCACCACTAATAACTTAACCTAATAACAACCACGTTTACGACGATTAGTTTTATTTCTGGGTTAGTTCAGTTTAAAAAAATTGTTTTTCTTTAATATATATATATTTTTTGTTCAGGTCGACAGGGTGTGTTTAGTTTATTGTTTAGTGTGGACTTTACAGACAATGTATAGTGAAGGACTGTAATGTGGGGTGTACCCGGTAAGCTTTATATTTTTATAAAATAAAACATGTTTCATTAACTAAAAAGTGACAAAATATTGAAGTAGTTATTCTTTTATACAGCCTTATACTTCCCAGCCTCGAAGAAGAACGTTCAGTTTGGCTGGAAAGAAGTGGAAACCAATCTTTGGAGGCGAAAATATTGGAGAATATGCCCTCGTCATTTTGGCCAGGCCTGCTTTTTAAAAGTAGAAGTAATCGAAGGCAAACTATTGAAAAGGTTTTCTTTGCCATGCCTGTTTTTTCCTGGTATGTAATTCTTTTTGTACATATATTTATTGAATGTTATTAAATGTGATTATGTTTTTTAGATTACAATCCAAAGGGGATTCCGATTTTTTGTTCCCCACTATGGTGCCCTCACAGGAAACAACTCCCGAGAAAATTAAAGATATTTATTTTCTAGAGTTTGAAAAAAATTTACTTATATATATTAGATTCTGTAGATATGATGGAAATGCCCTCCACATCAGCGTTGAATGAATAAATCAATCAACGACATCAGCAACTTATTCGCCAGTTGGGAAGGTGTAAACACCAACAAAAACTTATATACGGAAATTAATTAATGGTGAGTTTTATGCAACTCGTTAGCTATAATTTTGGCAATCGTACAGTGTACCTAAGAAAAAATAAACACCTAATTTTTATGTTATAGCTATTCCATCCACGAGCGAGGGGTTTGAGGAGGAAGGATTGAAGGGCATTAAGCCATTATCAGATAATGGTATGTATAAAATAAAATAAAATGTCATCTGTCTGTTCCTTTTGTTATATTATTTGGTTTATTTAACTCCTAATTTTTATGTTATATCTATTCAATCCACGAGTAAGGAGTTAGAGGTGGATGAATTGGAGAGTATCGAGCAATTATCAAATGATGGTATGTATAAAATAGTATATCTTCTGTATGTTCCTTTTGTTATATTATTTGGTTTGTTTAATTCCCATCAAAAACTAACTAAATTACATATTTTATAGTATTATATTAGTAAATGAATAAATTATCTACAGGTACTGAAAGGAACACAAAAAGGTTTTACCGAAGAAAGGTCCAAGCATTTTTCGAAGGTAAGCAGTTTCGAGAAACAAATATGTAAATGTTTACAATCATATGTATTGTGTGTTTGAGCTAATTAAAAATATCCAAATGTAGCTACCTAATAAATTATATAGAAGTAATGATAGTCATAATCTTGTAAACTAAGTTTTTTAAATGATGTACACATTTTAGTTAACAGTGTTATTAGCAAACTGTAGAAATATGCTTCATGTTTTTTTAATATAAGCTATTTTTTGATTTGTATGAAAAAATGTTATTCTTTATAAATATTTTTGAAATACATTTGTCAGTTTCCTCATATTACTATCTTTATTTGCAGAAGCCAGTGCAGCAAAGATTTTCATAAGACAGTGACCCTCATAAAAAATCTTAAAGGGGTTTTGAAAGGTAATGACATGAGAGTGATTAACAGAGATGGTCCATTTCAATTGGCCCATAATAAATATCTTAAACGCCGTAAGAGACCGGAAAAGAGATCATTATGAGTTATTTTGAAATAGATCAGCTTGATGATTGGTCTTTTATCAACATCATATAAAACACATGTCAATTTCTTTTTTATGTTCCTTGTATATTCATTATTTTAATAATAATAATAATAATAATAATTGTTAACTTATTAAGACTTCTTACTTTAAAAAATCGTTTTACCTTACATCGCATGCTGAGATTATTCAAAGTTATTTACTCAGTTTATTGCTTTGTTGTTAAACTCTTAACATTTATTGTTCTTGCTGTTTGTCATTCAAAGATTTTAAAAAACGTTTTATTTATTGTGTACTTTTTTATATTGAATAAAATATATAAACTTGATGATTATTGCTTTATTTTTTCCACTTCAGGCATTATATGGTCCATTTTTTGATATTTCATTTAATTTAACTTGACCATTTGATTGTTATTATTGTAATATCAATCAAATGTTGAGTTGATTTAAATGAAATATCAAAAAGTGGACCATAAATGCCATTTTGCAATAAAAGTAAAATTACAGTAATTTTGAATATGCCGCCAAAAACTGTAAAATTACAGGAATCTTCTTTTTCTGCTGTTAGCGAAGATCACAACCATGTCAAAGGTGCTAGAGCTACTGCTCAGGCTCTCAAGGTGGCGCCACCCGTACAATTAATTCGCCACATGAAGCGCCACGGGTCAGATGCCTATCTATAGGTAGGTGATCTGTGGGCGTAGCGACCTATGCAAGCGTCCGGAGAAAAAATCGAAATTCACTTCTTCTCAACTTTGCAGGCGTGTAAACCTGAGCGCGGGTGTGAATCACTTCAGCACGCCTGTATAGTTTTTAGTATAGTTGTAGCTAGTTCCTAGAGAGCGATCGTGTCATTTTCTTGTTTATTCTCTATCTTTCAACTGACTTTAAATCTTCCGGTTTACCGTATCGTGTGAGCTATAGCCTGCACAGACATACCTATCTGGAACACCTGACAAGTATATCGTAACGTATGTGTGCCAGGCCTAAGGAAAAGTTAAAATAAATATACAAAAATTCTTTTTTCTACAGTCGCGCGTAAAATGACTAATTACTATATTCAAATGAAATCGTAAAGTCGACAAATGCCGAGGATTGTTACTTTACGCTCTAGCGCAAAAAAGGAATCTCGCTCGCTTATTTAATGAAACCACGCCCTCCGAATTAACTCAATTGGTAAATATTTATGGAACTTCGACTATTGACTGATATTCTGATTCGAATTCTGACAAGTCCGAGCAAGTCAGTAGTAGGGATGTGAGATTAATGGAAAATAATCGATTGAATAAAAATCGATTTTTCTTTATTCAAAATTAATCGATTTGTCAAAAATCGATTTTAATAAAAAATAAATCAATTTCTGCGAAAACATCGATTTTTTTTGTATTATTTTAAAAACTACATGCTTTTCATATTCCGATAATAAACCTATGAGATTCATTCATTAACAATTTATCAGATTAAAAATCAAATATAATTTATATGAAAATTGTCAAAAATTTTGAAATATGGTCAAAAATGGTCAATAAGTGTCAAAAATTGTCAATCATTGTCAAAAACTGTCAAAAACTGTCAAAAATGGTCAATAATTGTCAAAAATTGTCAAAAACTGTCAAAATTGTTAAAATTTTGAAAAATGGGCGGCAATTGTCAGAAATTTTTGAAAATTTTTGAAAAATTGTCAAAAATTTTCAATAATTGTCAATAATTGTTTTTCATATTCCGATAATAAACCTATGAGATTCATTCATTAACAATTTATCAGATTAAAAATCAAATATAATTTATATGAAAATTGTCAAAAATTTTGAAATATGGTCAAAAATGGTCAATAATTGTCAAAAATTGTCAATCATTGTCAAAAACTGTCAAAAATGGTCAATAATTGTCAAAAATTGTCAAAAACTGTCAAAAATTGTTAATATTTTGAAAAATGGTCGGCAATTGTCAGAAATTTTTGAAAAATTGTCAAAAATAGTCGATAATTGTCAAAAATGGTCGATAATTGTCAAAAATGGTCAATAGTTGTCAAAAACTATCAAAAACTGTCAAAAATGGACAAATATTGTCAAAATTGGTCAATAATTGTCAAAAATTGTTAAAATTTTGAAAAATGGTCGATAATTGTCAAAAACTATCAAAAATGTTCAATAATTTAGAAAAATTGACAAAAACTTTGAAAAATTGTCAAAAATGGCCAATAATTGTAAAAAACTATCAAAAACTGTCAAAAATGGACAATTATTGTTAAAAATTGTAAAAATTTTGAAAAATAGTTGATAATTGTCAAAAATTTTGAAATATGGTAAAAATGGTCAAAAATTTGGAAAAATGGTCCATAATTGTCAATAATTGTCAATAATTATCAAAAATTGTCAATAATTTTGAAAAATTGTCAATAATTTCGAAAAATGGTTTAAAATTTTAAAAACTTGTAAAAAATTGTCAAAAACTATGAAAAATTGTCAATTATTGTTAAAAACTGTTAAAAATGGACAATTATTGTCAAAAATGGTTAAAAATTGTGATCATTTGGAAAAATGGTCAAAATTTATCAAAAATTAGGAAAAATGGTCACTAATTTTGAAAAACAGTCAAAATGGACAATAATTGTCAAAAATGGTCAATAATTGTTAAAATTCTGAAAAATGGTCCATAATTGTAAAAATTTTGAAAAATGGTTAATAAATACAATACGAGCCGTTTCCGAAAATCGATTTAAACACGTAATTTATAAAATCGGTTTACTAAAAATCGATTAATATTACTATAAAAATCGATTATAAGAAAATAATAATCGATTTATTTAAAAAACGATTATTTTTTAACATCCCTAGTCAGTAGATCTTTTTAAGGTGATGATATGGTGAATAGCGAAAATGACGATTATTCTAGCACTCCTATTATAATCTAAGATAATATAAAAAACTGTTTTAATTATTAAAAGGGCGACAGTAGAAAAAATTATGTGTGTTTTTCGAGCGTAAAGTAAAATTGTCGCTTTCAAAAGATCGCAACATTCTTTCTCATGCGGCAATCTGTTTTACGCTCTAAATACAGAAATAACTATTTATTCGACCTTTCTTACGAAAACTATTATTCAAAAAAATAATTACATGTTTTCCAGTACGGCGGCGAGACAGGTCGAAGATAAGGACATCCTTCAGATTTTTCTTCCTTTTCGACGACATTTTTTGAAAAGAAATCCGAAAGAGCTTTGTCGACAGCGGTTTTAACGGCTTCTTGAAACTGTGGTGAATTTTGAAGATTGTCCATATTTGGATTGTTGGTACTCATCTAAAAATGATAACTGTATAAATCATATGTATTAGTTTAGTTTTATAAAATAAATCTTATCAAGTGTTTGAAAAACTTAGTAGCACTAAAAACACTGAACTGTTGAAGGACTCATTGGGGCGTTTATAATATATCAAATAATCCCGTTGTTTATCAGATATTTTATTTGATAAGGAATAAATTATGGAAACTTTTATTAAAAACAGTTTTATCGTGTAAAGGAAATATACGGTGACTAATTTGGTTTGACATACCTATTAATGTGCAATGTTAAGACAAATATAATAAGCTGCACTGAGCTGATTTTGTTGAAAAAGGTTTAATTGCAATATGGTTTGAGTAAATATACAATGTGGTCCGAAATAAACGAGTACCTACATTTTTTAATTAAAAATCACCTATTTGTTTTTGGAGCTTTTTATTTCCACAGGAATACATTTTTTCATCTGAAAACCATATTTTTCTAGCATTTTCACAAGAAAGAACCTTAGCAATAAATTTCATCTTCCCCATCGTCTTAGATTGACCATAAGTTAGTTTTGTTAGATCTGTTAAGTATTTATATGACGTTTATAAGTTAATTTAGAAATTGGTTTTACCTATAATACCGGTTTTATAAAAAGGAGACCAGAATATTGATTGAATTATGGCACAAGAAAAATTTAAAGTAGATTGCCATCATAAAATATTCAAAAAAGTTTACCGTCCAAAGCAGTTATTAATGTTAAAATGTATTATTTTTATATTTCAATTGAAATATAATAATTCAAGAAATTCTGAGGATTTTGTTTTCTGCATTCTGGATAGTTCACCTACCAAAAGGTCATAGCAGTTCAAATTAAACTAACACTTTATTTTGCAACGAGCTTAAATGCACCATTAAAAAAGTCCGGTCCTGTAAATCTATACCTCTATCTAATCTTGACTTTACTTGTCTAAAATTATTATGCCTGGGAAGAGAAAACAATACAAAATTTTGATTTTGAATTAAACAATGTAGCATTTTTTCGGGCCACACTATATAAAGTGTCTCAAAGCAGGTCTTTATTAGGTATACACCCTGTATAAAAATACTGCACGTGTGCTTTGCAATTATTAAAAAAAACTTCTTCGTAGGTATTTTTACGCTTAATATTTTCAATATTTACATCAGCATCAGATTGCATATTGAAAAGTTCACAGAAATACTAAATTTAGAATCGGAACGTTGATTCAAGATCAGACGTTTTAATATCTAAATATAAACGATACGAAAACAGCAATTCCCATGACCGTGATTTCTTCGAAAAAATAGTTTTGAAGTTATCGAAAACATTCATTTTAAGAACACAAAATAATACTTTTAAGGATTGCCAGAAACTTTTGGAAATGCAATCAGACTAATTATATCTGTATATGTATAAATTATGATTAAAATAGTTTAACCTTGTAACTATATATTTATAAAAATTTGTTGTTTATTTACTTACTTCCATTTCAATGTTGCCACATCGCTTAAGTCAAGTTTACATAGGTAGATAAAGATAATTGAGTGTAATTGCGATAAATAAATTAATTCCTTAATATTTTCCATTAAAAATGGTTTCAACTACAGAAGGTAGGTGTCGGTAATCCGAGATATCTAACCGAACTTTTCTATTTACAAATCATCACAAAGAAAGTGAAAAACTAGATTTATGTACTATTAACCATTAACCCAGTTTTTCACTACACATTCCTACATAATTTATTCCATACAAATAAATGAAACATCGTGTATGTACTGTCAAAAGTATCACACCCATTTTAGATTTATAAAAAGTATTAAGTACAAATGATTTAAATTCTTTAGATCGGAGGTTTTTATAGCGTTAGTAAAAAGCTTAATTGGAAGTTGTTAGGTTTATAAATGAAGAATTTCACTTACTTTGATAATATAATGCTAACAACGTAACCTTAACCCCCTGCAAAACACAATTTTAACTGCTAAAGCAAAGCTGAACTGAAATGTACTGCTGGTTGCAGTGGTTGCTGGTATGCCGGTCACCTCCCAATTTTCAAGAAACACTCGGTCAATATTCCACTGAATTGTGTGACTAAATGGATACATACATACACTATACAGTTTTGTTATTTATAACGAAGTGAAGAAACGTTTCTGGAAAATTCAAAATTGCGCAATAACTGTTTTGCTTATCGATCTCATTTCCCTTGTGGGTTTCTCCAGTTTCGTTACACGTCATATTTCCCATACAGCGATAAAGTTTATAGTCTATTCACACATTGTCGTTGATTTCCGACTATACAGGTACAAAACAATTATATGTAATACTGCATGTCTATTCTTTAAAATAGTCTTGGTTGTTTGAAATTCATTTTAATTTTATATTTTGATTTGTAGTTGGAACATAGAACACTTACTTTTTGAATATATCAAACATAAGGTGCATTCTAAACTTTATCAGAATATAACAAAAGGCATTTTAATATATCCGCAAGATTCAGCAATGAACAGTTGCCCAATGTGAGTGATCTAACTGTACGTTTTTTGGAAGACAGCATAAGTGAAATTATTTAAAAGATTTGATACCTTTATTTTCAGCCCAAGAATCTGTTTTTCCTACCTTATCGAGACCCAGCTTTATTCGTGCTTGATAAAATACCCGGATAGATCCCTGGACGAGAAGAATGTATAATAGTTGTCTTACATTACATTTACTCTTCAATTAATATATCTTCTTTAACCGACGTCTAAAAAAAAGAGAATCTTTTTGTTCGGACGTATGTGTTTATGAACCAATTTTGATGAATCTATTTGCATTGGGTTCAATATAACTCCAAAGTGGTTACATTTCAGTTTCATTGGTATTGTACCTTTTTTTTCGGGCCGAGATGGGAAACTCATGTTCGAATGGGTCCAGGACCCAAACAGTGTTGGACTCATCCCCAAGGGGATGCCTACCAACCAAACCCACCTCAAACTCGCCGTTACCCCCGCCTCGGAATCACTACCCTAGCATACTTCGAGACGGGCGGCGGTCCCTCGCACACTCTCCGCTAACACCGTCGTCTTCTCCCTAACTTTCATTCCCACCTCTCATACCATATCGAGTCGTTCTCTCCCCCTAACCATGCTCTCTACTACGCCAGTAACCTCCATCCATTCCTCTTCCCCCCTCAACATTATCTCCAACATGTTCTCCCAATACACCGCCTCCCCTAGTTTCCTCTCCAACTTTTTCAGCACTTCCTCGTTCCTCCAGCATCTAAACACATGCCCCACATCATCCTTCACTCCACACCTGTCGCACTCTCTCTCTCTTTTTCCAATCTTGTGGAGGTACCCTACTCTCGACCCATGTCCAGTGAACACCTGTGTCAAGAAGTAGTTCACCTCCCCGAATTTCCGATCCATCTCTGATATTCCCAATCGCTCCTTTTAGCGCGCCCTCATACTCCTTCCACCTCCTCTCCACTTCCTCCTCCATCCATTCCTGTACTTCCTCTCTGGTCGCACCCCTCCAGCGTTTATTTCTGGCTATAGCCATCACTTCCAATGGGTAGGTCCTTGTCAGCACCGCTGCTGCCAGTCCACCCACTGTCCTGTACCCCTGCACCACCCTCAGCAATATAATACCTCTCTGCACCCGCAGGAGTGGCCTAACTCTCGCATTAACTCCCGCTATTTCACCCCACACCTCCGTACCGTACAGCATACTCTGCTCTACCAATGATCCTCCTCTTCCACTCTCCCGGCCCCTTCACATTACACATCAATCTCCCCAGCCATGCTGCCCTAACTTTCCCCTTCTCTGCCGCCTTCAACATGTGTGTTCGGAAGGATAAATGACTATCCAACCACACCCCTAGCTATTTCACAGACTCCTCCATACGAATCCTCCTTCCCTTCACCATCACCAACACCCCCACTTCCCTCGTCTTGCTCCGTCCCTTCACTAGCAACCCCACCGTCTTATCTTCCGCCACTTCTAGTCCGCACCGCTCTATCTTCTCCACAATCTTCCTGCACATTCTCTCCACCTTCCTTTCTATCTCCGCCTCTCCCTTTGCCGTACATACCAGACACACATCGTCCACATACACCGTGATATCACATCCCTTTTCACATACTATACCACAAACCTCATCAAACACACACTTCCATAGCGTCGGTCCAAGAACCGAGTGTCTACTATCACACGTCCCGTCAGATAATCCTCCACTAGGTTAACCAAACCCTCCCCCACTCCAAGCTTCAGCAATGCGCTCAAAACTGCCCGTTTGCTGACACTGTTGAACGCGTTCCCGACGTCGAAGAACACGATTAGGGCCAATTTCATGTTCCTCCAGCTGCCCTCCCTAGCCCTTTGGTATTGTACCTTGGGCTCCGAAGAAATACCAAGAAAACAATGAAAATCAAATAGGAAATGTATAGTAATTGATGTATTGTTGGGTATATAACCATACCAAAGCAAGAAAGGTACCAACTTTGCCCATTGACCAACTAGTATCGCTCCGAGGAAGTCCTATTCTAATTTCATTGGTAGAAATGTAGAATGATTGAGGTATTGTTAAGTTTATGAAAACTACAAAACAAGGTGGGTACCCAACTTTGATCAGGGACGTAGCTCCAAGGAGGGCCCATTTGAATCCCATTGGTTTGGATCTTGGTCGTCTGAGATACACCAGAAAAAACAATCAAATTCAAATAGGCAATGTATAGTGATGGAGGATTTGTTAGGTTTATGACTAGAAATGTACCAGCTGTACTCAGGGACCTACTAGTATAGCTTCGAGGAAGTCCCATTCTAATTTCAATGGTATTGGACCTTGAACTTCGAAGATACATCAAGAAAACAATCAAAATCAAATAAGAAATGTAGAGTGATTGAAGTTTTGTTAAGTTTATGACAATTACGCAACAAGGTGGGTACCTAATAACTATGATCAGGAGGTCCCATTTGAATTCCATTGATATTGGACCTTGGTCGTCGAAGGTACACCAGAAAAACAATCAAAATCAAATAGACAATGTATAGTGATGGAGGTATTGTTAACTATGATCGGGTATCCACAAATATGGCTCCCACTTTAATTTCATCGGTTTTTGACCTCGAAGATACACCAATATAAAAATTCAAATTAAATAGGAAATGTTTAGTGATTGAGGTATTGTTAGGTTAGGTAGGTAAGTTTGTTCAAAATCAATTGCATAAGCGACGAACACGAGCTCGTCTCCCTTGCCGACTTTTTCCTTTCACTAGGCATATTCTGGCAAGGACAAGTGCTTTAGCTTTCGCATTTTATTCTGGATAAACTTTAACTAACTATGATGAGAGCAGTGGCGGCTCGTGAACTTTCCAAGAGAGGAGGCTGGACATAAAACGTTTTCGTAAAATATACTCTATTCAGCCAATTAATTCAACCTTTGCGCAGCGACCATATCAGCTACTTCAGTGCTACAAAATTAATTGTTGCCCAGCAAGAACCAAAGTGGAGTTATAGAGTTTCTCTTGCCAAAAAATTTTTTTTGTTCGTTTTTTGTTTTTAATTTTTTTTGGATTTTTAATATTTTTTCTTTTTTTTTTGAATTTTTCATATTTTGTTTTTTTTTAATTAGTTTTATGAACTTTTTTTTTATATATTAACGGAATTCTACGGTCTTTGGTTTGAGAAAAATGATCAATAATATTATGATAAAATGTATCAATTTGTTGTTTATAATGTAGTTTCTTGTCTACCAAATTATATGTTTTCTTTCTTTTCGCGGGAGGAGCCTCATCAGTTGAAAAATTTTCAAATAAAATTTAAAATAAAATTCTGTATTACGGAAAGTTGAAATTTTATCAAAGAGATGTTTCAAACGATCTCTTGAATAAATTATATCAGTGAATTCATTTTGTAAAATTTGAAAAATAACATCAGTTTGCTCAAATATTAATTTAAAAGTATCAAGAAAAAACAAAAACTCTTCATTTTCTAAATAAGATTTTAAACCAACAGCAGCGTATTACTCGTATTCCGTAGTTGGTGTATCACCGCGACCACTAGAAGCAAGCCTCCTGGGAGCGTTGCCATTTCAGCTATTTTTTACGGTCTTACCTAAGCAATTGGACTGGTCGAAAAAACGGCAACTGTCTTGAGCAACACGTGTTTGTATCACCGAATTGGAATATTTGTAGAATCTAGCCTCAGGGCACTGTTGTCAAATTTAAAAATAACTACTGAAAACGGGGAATTGATTGTAAAGTTTAAAAATTATTAGATAAACAGGAAATAAAATGAAGAATTTTCAACAAAATATTTCTGGTGTTATTTGCTGGATAAATTGGTGAGGAGGCTGAGGAGCCGCCACTGGATGAGAGATGTCCTAGATCTACCCATCACTCAAAATTGTAAAATAAATAAATTTAAACCAAACAATAAATCTTTGTACAACAATTAAATTCTTATTTTTGGTTTCGTTCAATGTAATTTTATTTGTTCATCATGTAATTATTAATAGTTTTATAATTTTGAAGACAGTACTGAGTAAACCATAAAAATTATATACCTACTTTACTACTACGAGTAAAATAGCAAACATTCAAAATTTGCCGAGAGTACCAAAAACTTGTGCGACAAGACACGAAGGCAGACATTTATTTGGTACCGCCTTCAAAATTATTAAACAATTAATAATTGCATAATAAACAATAATTTCCCAATTGCATTAACCGAAACAAGAAATAAGTTTAACTTAGTTTGCTGAAGTCTGTATTATTATGTTATTGGTTTGTTAAAGCATGTTAGTTAGGATATTCCATTTATAGACATATTGAAGCTGGCTGAATGACTCTGCCCATGTAAAAAATCTCATGTTCATTGAAAGCAAACACATATATTTTTATACAGTCTTTATTTTTTACCTAAATATTCTAAACCTTATCTATACTTGAATAAATAATAAATATTTTAATTTTATTACTTATAAAATCTCCTCAATATAAATCAAATCTCGAAGAGACCTTTACAAAAATTTTATCTATTCTAGGATATTTCAGTCTATTAAAAAAATGTAAATAGTAACAATCACAGCAAAGAAAAACAATAAACATGTACATCTAAAATATTATTCCGTAAAATCGAAAAGATGACCGGGTTCACAAAATTTACTGAAGCTGTCAGGTTTTCTATAAGAGGAACCACAGGAATGTCCATAATGGTGATGATGATGGGCATAGTGATGGTTAGGTTGCTGTTCAAAGTGATGGTTCATGTAGTGAAACCAAAATGGGGGCGGACCGTGTCTTCCAAAGTCTGGACCACTCACCATATCTGAATAAATAAAAAAATAAATATTAAATATTATTTATTATGAGTCTGATTTTTTTTATATAGTTTTTTGAAGCATATATTTTATTGAATACTTTAGCTTAGATGAAAATAAAAAAAATTGAGCAAATGTTGAGTCTAATAAGGAAGAAAAAAATCTACCTGGTTGAATTTGTTGTTGCTGTTGTTGTTGTTGTTTTTCTTCACGCCATCTTGCCCAACGACACTGTCTAGGTTTCTGTTGCTTTTCACAAGGTTTTCCTTCAAAATAATCCGCTACAGCTTTTTGCACAGCAACTTGAACTGTTTCTTGAAATTGTTTCGAATTTTTCAAATCATCCATTTTGAAATTATTCGTATTTTCCATAGCAAACAAATACGCTTTACACTTTGATAACAATGTCTATAAACACTGATATGTGACTGACTCAATCCAGTAACGGTTGTATTATTTATATTATCTCGACATGTGTAAGTAAAATAGATGTTGCGCAATGTTAGTAACAGCAAAATGATTCATACGCTCTCCGAGAATTAATAGGAAGCCAGTACAAGTAGAGGTGATTATAACACTAGCTGTTTTATTACTATTTGTTATGACTAACTAGGTTCGCATTGTTTTGACTGCTTCTAGAAGTAACCAGAATATTTTAACGGAATCATTTGTATTTCGCTTTAAAAAATTATCAATGTACGATGCCAAAGCTTAACGAGAATATTCAGTTCTCAAAATTTATTCTATAGACCAGGAATGTACAGATTTTGTTGGGATGTTGTTAGGTTTATATACCAATAGTGTGTAAAACCAAGTTTGCAGCTTCGAAAGCCCTGTGCTAGATTAGATTAGAATTGGAGTGGCTCTTTGTCCTATCCCACTGCGACCTTTGCAGATCTATTGTGGTCCTCCCCCATATCTAGAGCTCGATATCTAGCTTTATTCTTTTTATTAGACCTATTAGCCTGGATACCGCCTCCTTTGCGTAGCTCTCTGCCCTCGGTTTTTCTTCTCCGAATAGGTGAAACCGCACCCTTGCTAGGCCTTCGCACTCACAGAGTAAGTGCTCCGCGGTTTCGTCTTCTTCCTGGCATAACCTACATAGGCTGTCATCTGCTAGGCCAATTGTGTGCATATGCTTCCTTAGCCTACAATGCCCTGTCAGCATTCCCACCATCATCCTCGTCGTTTCTCGACTTTGACATAGTAGGTCGCGTGACAGTCTGACCGAAGGGCTTTTAAGGAATAGCTTAGCGTGCCTTTGCCCCGGAGTTTCATGCCACCAGCGCAACGCCTGGTTGTTTATCCATTGGTGGATGCTCTCCTTGGTGAGGCATTTAGCAATTCCGCAGGAAGGTTCTGGCCCTATCATGACCTCAGTCGCTCCCTGCTTGGCTAATTCATCGGCCTTTTCATTGCCTTTTATTCCTTGATGGCCTGGCACCCAGGCTAGGGTCACTTTATTGTGACTACCTAGTCTGTTGAGGGCCTTGCGACACTCCCACACCAGATTTGATGTTGTCCGATATGAGCTTATCGCTTTTAGTGCTGCTTGGCTATCGGAGTACATGACGATTCTTTGGCTATCTACCTCCCGTCTCATCAACTCTTCTGCACAGCATTGCACCGCCATTACCTCTGCCTGAAAGACAGTGGCATGTTTCACAAGGCTTAGAGAGATCGTGATCTTCTCTTGTACCCCATATATTCCGGCTCCTACTCCAGAGTCTGTTTTAGAGCCATCAGTGTACCAGTTGAGATTCGCTATTATAGGAGGCCCTGTATCCCAGTACTTTCTCTCTGGAATGCTTACTGTGTATTCATTTTTAAAACTATATTGTGGGGCAATCTGATCCATTGGCATTCCCAGTATTGTATCTACCTTTATTTCTTCATATAGCTTTTTGTAGACCTTACCTTGTCCTTGACTTATCGGAGGAGGCCCCTGTGATAATCTGTGACTTACAGATCTTGCATTTCCCTGAACGAAGATATGCAGTGGTGGCAGGTTCAGTATTACCTCCAGGGCTGCAGTCGGCGTCGTTCTCATGGCCCCTGTGATACTTAGGCAAGCTTGCCTTTGGATACCACTTAACTGCCTTTGCGCCCCAATCTGCAGTGTCCTGGGCCACCAGACTACTGATCCATAGGTTATCATTGGCCTCACGACCTGTGCATATAACCATTTGGTCATGCTGGGATTCAATCCCCAATTCTTCCCACACATCTGCCTACACCTTCCGAGAGCGATTCTGGCCTTGTGCGTGGTTTTTTCGATGTGAGAATTCCATGTAAGCTTCTGGTCAAAGATTACCCCTAGGTACTTAACTTCTTTAGCAAATGGAATTTCCACTCCGTTAATTTGTGGCTTTTGTAGACCTTGCAAATTTCTCTTTTTTGTAAACGGTACCAGTGTAGTTTTGTGAGGGTTCACTGCCAGTTCCTCCTTCCTACACCAGCCACTTACTATATTAAGCGCCATTTGGGTGCGCTCTGATATCGTGTTTGGAAACCGTGCTCTTATGACGACAGCAAGATCGTCCGCATACCCTAGGCACTGAATACCTTCATCGGACAGCCGTACTAGAAGAGTATCTACAAGAATCGCCCACAAAAGGGACGATAACACGCCTCCCTGAGGGCAACCCCTCCCCACCCCCGCCGTGATGGTTGCCTCTCCCAGGGTGGATGTGATTATCCTATTCCCTAGATTGACTGCAAGCCACCTGCAGATGATGGGTTCGATCCCTCTTCTTTCCATACACCTGGTTATAGATATTGGAGACGCATTATTGAATGCTCCCTCTATATCCAGAAAAGTAGCTACTGCTATTTCCTTGTCGTCGATCGACTTGGAAAGTAGCCTGTTTAAGTCATCCAGAGCCAGGTCTGTTGACTTGCCTTGTTGGTAGGCATACTGACGCTCGCTTAGAGGGCGAGTTATCAGAGCGTTGTCCTTTATGTACCTATCTACTAGCTTTTTCAAAGTCTTAAGCAGGAAGGACGTTGGGCTAATTGGTCTATATGATTGGGGCGTTTGGTCTGATATTCTACCTACTTTCGGAAGGTAGATGACCTTCACCTTCCTCCATATTACCGGAGTATATTTCCAAGCTAGGCTAGCCTTGAAGATCTTACTTAAGTGCGGCACTAATGCCTCTTTACCCTTCTGCAGTAGGGCTGGATAGATTCCATCCTCTCCCGGTGATTTAAAGGGTTGGAATTCATCTATCGCCCATCTTATTTTATCTGGTCTTGTAATAGCAGTGGCAATTTGCCAGTCTTCCCTACTGGGTCTACCTACCTCTTGGAGATTTCTGGCTACCTCCTGCCGACCTAGATACATGATAGCTCCTGGGAATTGTGCTCTTGTCAGCAACTCCAAGCTTTTCTGAGCCGTTTCTGCATAGTTCCCGTCCGTTTTCTTCAGGAGACTCGCCTTTTCATTGGAGCCTTCTTTGGCCAGAACTTTGTGGATTCGGACGCATTCTGTGGTCTCTGTAATTTCCTCACAGAACCTTCTCCATGAGTCCCTTTTGGCCTTCCGGATCTCCTTATTATAGTGAGTAAGCTTACTCCTGTATAGGTCCCAGTTTTGGTTGAGCTTGGCTTTATTGAATAGCCTTCTTACCTCGGTTCTTAATCCCTCTAGGTAATTATTCCACCAAACTGTACTCCCCTTGCGTTGCCTTGTTCGTTCTGGACAGTTCACTCGGTAGGCATTCAACATTGCCTCGTTAACCTGGTCAACTGCCACTTCTAGGCTTTCTTTCCCTTTAATAGTGACAGTCTCTTCCTTAAGTGACTCTCTGAGTGATTCATCATATCCTTCCCAGTTAGTCTCTCTTGGATTTCTGAACTTAGTCACTATTAGGGCTGCTGACTTCAGCTCAAATCTGATATGCCTGTGGTCGGAACATGATGGTTCCTGCGATACCCTCCAAGCCACTATGTTATCTCTTATTCTGTTGGTACTCAAAGTCAAGTCTAATGCCTCTTTCCTAACCGCTGTGACAAAAGTAGGTTCTGTACCTCTATTGGCAATAAATAACCCTTCCCTAAGTATGAATTCATAAAATGACTCACCTCTTTTGTTGATGTCCGTACTGGCCCAGATTGTATGATGGGCATTGGCATCGCATCCCAGTATAAGCTGCATGTCCCTCTCCCGGCAATAGTCTACGACAGCCTTTAATACCTGTGGAGGACAGGTCAGCTCATCTCCTGTAAAGTAGGCGGAACAGACGACTACTCTCTTCGTCTCACCCTGCGTTTGGTATGAAAGGATTCCTGCAACCAAGTCTCCGGAGCAAAGCCCTGGAATTAGTATACAATTAACTCTTTCACTGTGTATTATAAATGCTCTTGGCCTTAATGCTGGCCTATGATAGAGTAACGTAACTGTTTGTTGTTTGAGGCCCGCTATGGTCCTTCCATGTACCCAAGGTTCCTGCAGAAGGGCCACATCTATGCCTTCTTTTTCCAACCTTCGACACAGCACGGCACTGGCAGCCTTGGCGTGTTGAAGGTTGACCTGCAGGAACCTAACGCTGTCCTCTAGGTCGAAGAGTGGGAATCCTTTGTGGGCTCAGTGACCCTGGGCTCCCCCTGCTCCATGGCTTCAGCCTCCTCCCTGACCGGTGACGGCCTTTTGAGGGTGCTAACGCCACTTTGCTGGTCTGCTTCCCCGGGTGTAACCTCTGTAGAAGATTCCCCCTTCTTCTTCTTCCCCTTCTTCAGCCCTGGGCCCTTCCCCGAGGCACTTGCTCTCACCTGTGGGGAGGCCGCACTGCCGGTTGTGCCAGTGGAGGCTCCAGGCTTTACAGCCTCCCTCTCCACTGCACCTTTGGACTTGGGTCCCTGCTCCTTGACCTTGAAATGAATTCGGCTTATCCCGAAGTAGGGACTCATGTCCAGCCTTTTGATCTCCTCCAAGGATTCCTCATCCATGGAGAAGGTCCACATCTGACCCCTTTCTATCGGGGTCTTTCCCCATATGGTCCAGAGCGATGTCCTTAGCTTCCGGTTGCTCACCTTCAGCCTGCTTAGGATTCGTTTACCCTCCAATCTCTCGCCATCCTCGTCAGGGACAAAGACGTAGCAAGCAGCTGCAGGTCTCGGTAGGCTGTCTCCCCGCAGGATCCTGAGACTTGCGTTGTCCCAGGGAACCAGTGAGGGAACCACCCCCTCCAACCATTCAGCGCTCGCCACGTCCGCGCAAGTGATTAGAAGGTACCCGGGTTTATGGGTGCATTTGACAAATCTCACCTGAGGTCCGTCATCTGCCACCTCCTCGTATGCCTTCATGATGGAGTGCTGGAGAGCTTTAAGCCTATCCGTCTCCATCTGACAACTAGGATATCCTTCCTCCACTATGGCTACCCTCTCCGACGAGGCCGCATCCCGGAAGGACGGTTTATCCTCCCTTCTGGGCCTTTTCGTCACGTGTCTTGCCTGTGGAGGGGTTGTCCCTTGTGACCTGGGGCGCTTCTTCACCTCTTCCGTAGCTTCCGTAGGGCGCTTCCTCGCCTCTACTTTAGCTTTGTTAGGGTGCTCGCCTACCTCTTCTCGTTTGTTCTTTGGTAGAAGCGACTTCGCGAGGTTCTCCTTGATTACCGCCTTTTTGGCTTCAATGTAATCCAGGCCCCCTTTCAACAGAGCCTGCATCCTTTTCCTAGAGGCTCCCGCCAGTCTGGCGCCGCGGAGATCCTCCTCCGACATACGGCCCTGTGCTAACTGCATGGTGTTTGAAAATTTCGGATTTTTTTGAGATTTTGATTCTTTCCAAAAGTTGTATCAGACGGAAAAATTTGTCTTTTTAAGTTTTAAACTAGATCAACCCGAAGAAGAAAACGGGAAACCAGGCTAAGATTTATAAAAAAATTGACATACCAATAAGTACCCTACGTACAGAAGAAAAATCGCTTCGGTGCCGTAGAAGGGTAGAAATGCTATCCTCAATATCGAAAAAAAATCATTTCAACCCGAAGGAAAAAATTTGTAAAATTCTTATAGATATTTTGCATAATTCACAGGTATATCTACATTATTTAATGGTTGTAGATCATATGTTTACCTTTTCAACTGTCAAAAAATTTCCACTTAAATATCGTGTAACTAGTCAAAATGAAGGCATCTTATTGGTTAAAAAGTAGAGGTGTGAAATTTGCATAATAATCACGTATGGGCAGACGAAAACCCACACAATATTATAGAGAACCGTTTTCAAAATGTGTTTTCAGTTATGGTGTGGATTGGAACTATAATATTATATCACTACTCATTGGGCTACATTTTCTGCCTCAGCCATTAACTGGAATTGCTTACAGCAGTTTTTTCCAAAATTATCTCCCTGAACTACTCGAGGACATCCCTCTCAAGAATAGAAAAAACATGTGGTTCATGCACGATGGTGCTCCAGTACATTTTAGTCAAATTTCTAATATTGATCGAGGAAGGATGCAGCACCGGCCTCATTGATCTCAAGAATTATATCCATGTGATTTCTGGTTAGGAGTTACCTTAAATCATTAGTTTACAACACCGATACTTGATATCAACGATTTGAATAATCGTATTCGAATAGCGTATGATATTATAAGAAGTACGCTTGTAATATTTGAGCGTGTTCGACGATCGATGAGACGTAGACTGCGTATTTTGGCTGGAGGTGATCATTTCCAACATTTATTAAAGATGAATCGTTTTTCATTCTTTCATTTTCCATCTTTACTCTGATCTTTGCAAATATTGTCAGGGAAAGACCTGTGTAAATTCGTCTCTATAGACATAGCTGAGTCAGATGAAGAAGATGACGCATTTCACAATTAGATCCGACCACAGAGGAGTCCCCCCAAGAAGAGCCGTACATTGAATAATACAACTGTCTCGCTAAGTGCGTTAAGGCTAGTTTATTCTTACATCACTTCCTTTTCCTTGTAATTTACAAATACAAATTGACATTGTGTTGGATATTTCTTTCTCGGGTGTTAACCAAGGTCCTTCCATTACTTCACCACTGTGTATTCCGATACTGCAAACTAGGTTTTACATTGTTGTTATCTTTTCTATTAACATTCCAAATTATCAGGACCTATCAGGTTTTAAATGACTGATTTACTATTGATTATCCTGTTTGTCCTAATTATATTTTATTGAATACTTTCCAATAATAACTCCGTAAAACATTTACCCTGAAACATATTTTCGACCTGCTTATTATGAGAATTTCACGATTGCTGTTTCTCCACTTTATTAAACAGTTTTAATTTAATTGCGTCATGCAGTGATAATTGAACTTTTTATTCACGTAACTACTATTATTCTCTATCAACTGAATATTTGGAAATGTTAGCGTATCGTAGTTGTATTTCCAAATCGATCGTTAAAAAGCTTGTTTGCTGGAAATGTTTACAAAATTTGCATACGAATTAGAAATGTCCTTAAAATCATCGAGCAATATTATCACTGATTCCCTTTAATGAGGTTCAAAACATGTTGGTTCGTATATACAAAGTGAACAAATAAAGGAGTCCACTTAGTTATATCATTTTATAAGTAAAGAAGAAACGAAGGAGTTGGAAGAGCTAGCGGTCATAAAAATAGTCAAATAACTGGGGAAGCTGAGTTAGGCAAATTGAAACCAGCTCATGCACACATCTCATTCTGTGACCGAGATCCAAACCAAGCTCATATATTTTAATATAGTAGCGCAAATTGAACACACGACCCGTACCTAGATCTTCATTCCTTTTCCAAAGTGTTTGGTCTACAAGAAGACCTCAATTCATCGACAAAAAATATAAGAAATGCTCACTTAAATGCAAGGGGTACTCGGGGGGGAATTTTTGTTTACTGGAGAAGTTGTAGACAACGTATGTAGTATTTATTCCGCGCGAATTATTTGAATATCACATTACAAAAATAGAATGCAACGTCCATAAACTCAACGAGATTTTCCTGCACGGGGTCAATTAAACGTTTATCATCAGCCATATTTTGTTTATTTTTAAAACGAGCCTGACAAATATATGCGGCGAACATAAACCTACACTTGCGTTAATGGTGACAGCTCTAAGATGGATCCAGTTATTCACGCGTGAGAAAAAAACTTACCATTGGAAATTTCCAGTAGGGCTAACACAATCGAAGAAACTTCTGAGAAACTGAAACCAGGTGAGAACAAATGAATGGCTAAACGTGAGAGTTTTCACATGTATCCTAACAGGGCACTGCCGCCTGAATAAGTACCTCAAGAAGCTAAAACTAGTGAAACAAAAGGAATGTAAATTCTTTGGATTAAAAGAAGAAACTTCCATTCACATACATAGCACTATAGAATCCTAGGGCACAACACCCAAGATACTACTGGATAGGAAAGTGACACTTATCTAAACTGAAGCCTGCGGATTTTCTAAAAATCAAAATCAAATAGGACTAAATGAACTACTAGTCTCTCAGATTTTCCTCAAAAATCCAGTAGAAGAATCTAATCACAAACCAAAATACTATATTGACTATAAACCATCTCGGTTTTGTAGATATTTACTTAATTACAGTTTCCTGTAAAATTATCATATTTTAGTAAAGCGTATTACCAACAGATCAAAGATAATAGAATGAATACTACTATAACGCCTTACCAAGTTTTGAAAAATATTTTTCAAAAAACAAGGACCATTCAACATTTTACGGTCTACGAGATAGCTATTAGAGTAGAAAAAAATGAGATTATTAAATTGGTAGTCGCATAGGCTCGTCTTGGAGATAATCTGAAGGTAGTGATTGTAGGATGGTGCTTGGATGTGAAGAAAATTGAGGAATTCAAATAGAAAGGCAGGGTTAATATTAATTATTTAAACTTTTGCACGTTTTATCAATGAAATACATGTTATTCGGAATTCAAATAACAACCGTCACGTCCGTAACTGTAAACGAGAGTACTCAAAACTCAAATGATGTGAAGCATTGTCACCAACGAATGTTATTCACACAAAAAAGTTCCTAAATTTTTCGACGTTCTCAAACTTATTTCAGGTTTAACTAAACTATGTTAGGTGCATATCAAGGCAAAATTAAGGGCGGTCAACTATTTAAACCAGTTTAGTAAAACGGGCTTAGTACTATAAACGGTGCATACGGGCATAAGTATTTGTAAATACATAAAAACGATATTTACTTAATTACAGTTACCTGTAAATAATTGTCATATTAGTAAAGCGTGATATAGACGTCAAAAAATAATAGTTCAATACTATTAAACGCTTTACAAAATTAGAAAAATTAATTTCCATAAAGCAGACCGTCCACTAAGAAGCAACAACTACTTCTCGGGCTATATGCCCCGACAGACATTGAATTACACTTCTAAAGTAAACGGGGTTGGTATATCTGTTAAGATAGAACCAACCATTCTGGTTTGCGATTAGAAGGAATAACATCACTTGTGGACCGGTTTCGGCGTTTTCGCGCCTCATCAGCACAAGGTAGATGCTATTCGTCCAGAAGCTCTGAGAGCATAATCCTGGACTAGAGACTACGCTGATACCACACCAATACATTAGCCTTAGTAAAGGAAATGTTAAGAGTGTGATATCAGCGACATCTCTACATCTAATCACAAACCAAAATTCTATATCGACAAAAAACCATCTCGGTTTTGTAGGTATTTACTTAATTACAGTTACCTGTAAATAATTGTCATATTAGTAAAGCGTGATATATAGACGTCAAAAAATAATAGTTTAATGCTATTAAACGCTTTACAAAATTAGAAAAATTAATTTCCACAGAGCAGACTGTCCATATAGCCCGAGAAGTAGTTGTTGCTTCTTAGTATAGTATTGAACTATTATTTTTTGACGTCTACATAAAAAAGAGATTTCATCTTGGGTTCCTTTAAAAATAACTTGGTAGTTTTGAATTCTGATTGAAAAAAAATTGAAATCATGAAGTTAAAAGCTTCTCTTTATTTTAATACAGTATTTTAAGCAAAATACTTTTCATTACCTCCTTGTACAACAACGAGAAATCATTTCGTTACCAAGCGCAACCAAATGTTTACAATCCAGATTTAATTACCAAAGTCTTTGTGAGTGTGTCAATACCAAACTAATAACATAAAACGGCGGATATGTAGCGTTAAATACCCTCCTTGGTAGTTTTAGATATTGAAAAATTTAATTTTCAAAATTATCCTTAGCAAATATAAAATGTACTTCGCTTCGAATTTTTTTTTGAATCTTCTTCAAATATTTTCACAAATAGTGTGTTGGACTGTTTTTTGATTGGAAACAATAAAATTTTTATGTGGTTATTCATTTGTAAAAATGTCTTCCTATTATAGGCGTACGATAAAATTTCCAAAAACTGTTTATTTTATTTGTAAAAATTCCTATATCCTGGAAGTACAATACATTTTATAAAAGGAGTTAAATATTTGCAGAAATTTCTACATACTATGGGCATATGAACATTTTTTGTAGGGGTTAATTTATTTCAAAAAATTTCCATCTACTACGGGCGTACAATGAACTTTTTGAAGGCGATTAATTTATTCGTGAAAACTTCCATTTACTATGGATGTACAATCAATTTTTTTAAATGGGGTTGATTAATTTCTGCTTGCTTTGTTGGCATTCTCAACGACTGACATATTGATTTTTTTTAAATTGGTGAGCTGTGAACACAGAAAGTAGATATCGGTGAGATATTTCCTAGATATTCAGGATGCTTTTGAGTTACCTCTGCTGTATGTATGTATATTGGGGTGACATTCACTGAGACCTGAAAGATCTATTGTGCTCCCTTACTTCTACTTAGTTTCTGAGGAATGTCTAAGAGACTAGTAGCTCCTTTAACGGTTTATTTTTAATTTGCACATTTTATTAATAAAATAACATTTTTATAGTTGTTATATAATCATGGTTGTTACTACATTTCGTATTACTATTATCGACTTGTTACCTCGTTTTTTTTACAGGAAAACTTTCTTACAAAATCTTATGCGACATTCCGTATATATTAACTTTAAAATTAAATATTCAATTAAGATACCTCCAATGCCACATTGGGAACAAGGTATTCGATTAGTGGAATCTGTCTACTCGAATTAGGAACTAATTTGTAACGATCTAGAGACGATATTAGGCAGTACCTCAGGTTTGCGTAGGAAGGTCATTATTAATGGTGATTTTGTGGTTAAAGGTGTATAGCACCGATAGTAGTTTTAAAATCTTTGATTTTTGCAATTAGTCTAAGAGCCCGTGGGAGGTCGACCTTCACCCAACTGATAACCAGATGAGACCTATTGTTGCGAGGTCACCAACTGTCCCTCGATTATAAATTTTGGTGAATGCGCTTTCTAGAACCTTTTGGTCTATTGCGGTATTTACGCATATGAGGAGCGTCATAAAATACTAGAACTTTCCAGAACCGATAAGGACTATATATACGCGGGTTTTCGAGTGCGTAGACAGTACAGTACAATTAGTTCGGAAGAATGAGTGAATTAAATAGTGCAGATAAATAGGGTAATATCCAAGTGGTGAAAATAAATTGGAACTAATACACCGAGTGTAAATAAATTAGTAGACATTGAGTATAGTGTGTATATAAATTGAGTTTAATACAGTCTGTGTGTTTCTTTAAATAAATAGATAGTAATTAGCCATAGTATGTATAATTTTATCCCACCGGTAAAAACTATTTAAATAAATAACAAAAAACATTACATTGGTGTCAGAAGAGGGATAATATAAATAAATAATTACGTAAAAAATGGCTAAGAGACTAAGTGACCTGAAAGTGACTGAACTAAAAGCAGAATTGGAAAATCGCGAGTTGGAAACGTCCGGAAAGAAGTGTGAATTAGTTGAAAGGTTGAAAATAGCGATGGAAAATGACGGATTGGATCCGGAAACATTTTTATTCAACGACAAGGCTTCCACCTTAATCTCGTCAATTTCTACTATGAAGGACGAGATTTCTACTATGAAGAACATTATTTCTGCTAATATGGACGAGAAGATTTCTACTATGAAGAACGATATTTCTGCTAACATTTCCACTATAGATGAGAAGATTTCTGCTAACATTTCCGTTATGAAGGACGAGATTTCTACCATTAAGAACGATATTTCTGCCGATATCTTTCAATGAAAAATGATATTGCCGCCGAAGTCGAAAATAAAATTTCGTCCCTAAAATCAGATATTGAGAATAAGATCACAACAATGGACGAGAAAATGGAGAATAAAATAACAACAATGGATGGGAAAATCCAGAAGTTAGAGAGGAAAATGGCAGACTCAAGAACACGAGACACGCCAACAGGAGAAAAAAATGTTGAACAAATAAAACAATGCAAGCTAGAAGCACACCCCAAAACAGAAGATATTGGCAGTTTTGCCCGAGTCAAGGCCCCAACGTTCGATGGAAAGATGTCGTGAACCAATTATGTTAAACAGTTTGAAGCAGCCGCTAGAGCGAATAATTGGTTCGACAAGGAGAAGGCAGTGAACTTAACCATCGCGCTTCGGGGAGATGCCTTAGACGTGCTTCAGACGATACCCCTTGAAGAAACGGATGACTTCGAGCAGCTGAAGAAGAGGTTGAACATGCGATATGGTCACGAACATCTAGAACACTTGTACCAATCTCAGATGAAAAACCGAAGGCAGAAACGGGACGAAACTCTTCAAGAGTATGAAGTGGATATCGCCCGACTAGTTCGATTTGCTTATCCATCAGCACCGGAGAACATGATGGAATGTCTGGGCATCCAGGCCTTTATTGATGACTTGCGTGACCCTGATATGCAGAGTTCGTTTGGCGCATCCCAAAACATTGGTCGATGCATTAACTGCTGCTCTTGAATATGAAGCGGCCTCGAAGGCTTCGGGGTACAACAAAGTCAGGACCATTCAAGAAGAAGGCGACGAAGATAGACTCGACCAGATCGTCCACTTGATAAAAAGCATGGGGCTGAAGAAGATTAGATGCAGGAATTGTGGCGAGCTAGGGCATGTACGCAGTTCGTGTAAGCGCCCAGGATTCCAGCAAACCAAGAACCACCGACCAAGGATCCTTCCAAAGATCCTCTCGTACTGGTAGCCTCTCTTAGATGCCGTAACGACAGTGTCTATGTGGATGGCGGGGTGAATGGCAAGGAATATACTCTGCTGGTAGACACTGAAGCAACGAACCATTATACGGCCGGAGATAATAAAATCTAAGAGGAAGCTTCTGCCAACGAGGCTGCGACTCCGGACCGCAACAGGTGAGAGTACTAATGTTCACGGAGAGACACAAATCCAATTGGAAATTGGTGGAGAAAAGTTCACGCATACGGTAATCGTAGCTGACATCGAAGAAGTCGTGATTCTGGGAATGAACGTAATGAATCTACATGGCTTCCAGTTAGACTTCAGAAATAGTACCATTAAAGTGGGTTCCGAAGAGGTATTTCTTCATCCATATGAAGGCAGCACGGTGTTGGCAGCTGTACAGGAAGATACTGTTCTACCTACACAGAGCGAAACCATGATAGTAGCGCGGCTACAGGGAATCATGGAGGAAGGTACACCGGTTATGATCGAGCCATTGAACCACTACGAAGAGGTTGGTAGAGGAGTACTTATTGGAAAAGGACTGGTTACGTCAGCGCAGGAGATCCCAGTACGTGTCATAAACCTAAACGATCACCCAATTACCATCAAGAAGTCAACCAGAATTGGATCATGCGTACCAGTGACATCCATTGTTCGTCAAACAACGATAACTGACAATTCTAATGACAGATTTGAACAGATGTTGTCAATAGCTGGACAATCCTTGAATCGAGCTGAGAAAACGAAAATGAGAGAATCACTCTTGCAGTATCGTGACCTTTTCGTACCAAAAGGAGGGAAGACTGGCAGGACATCAGCCGTCAAACATAAAATCGATGCCAAGCCAATTAGACAATCAGCTTGAAGACTACCACTAGCGAAGAGAGAGGAAGCTGAAAGAATTATTGAAGAGATGAAGCAAGAGAAAGTAATAGAACTATCCACTAGCCCTTGGGTATCTCCAGTAGTGCTAGTCAAGAAAAAGGATGGAACTACCAGATTCTGCTTAGACTATCGTTAGCTAAATAACGTGACGAAGGAAGACAGCTATCCTCTGCTTCGAATCGACGATACGCTAGACACTTTGGCCGGCAGCAAACTGTTTTCCACCTTGGATCTGAAGTCTGGTTATTGGCAAGTAGAAATGGACCCAGAAGACAAAGAGAAAACTGCTTTTACCAGCGGATCCGGATTGTGGCAGTTCAACGTCATGCCATTCGGGCTATGTAATGCGCCCGCGACATTTGAAAGACTCATGGAAAATGTCTTGAGAGGGTTGTCTTGGAAAACATGCCTGGTCTATTTGGACGACATCGTAGTATTGGGGGGGGGGGGCTGCTCAGCTCATGAAAACCCGAAGAAATTTCAGTTATTCCAAGACTGAGTCAACTATCTGGGTCACATTGTGAGCAATGAAGGAGTGGCGGTGGATCCAGAGAAAATTGCTTCCATTAAGCAATGGCCGCAACCTACCGATAAACATCAAGTTAGGAGCTTCGTTGGACTTTGCACATACTATCGAAGGTTCATAAGGAAGTTTGGAGATATTGCCCAGCCACTAACTCTACTCACAGAAGAAACCAGAACTTTTCATTGGAACGAAGAATGTCAAACTGCTTTTGAAACCCCGAAGAGACGTTTAACCACGGCGCCGATACTAGGATATCCACCACCAGAGGGAGACTTCATTCTTGACACTGATGCAAGCAACGTAGGGATTGGAGGAGTGCTCTCACAGATCCAAGGAGGACAGGAAAGAGAGCTGGGATATTTCAGTAAAGTGTTCTCCAAACCAGAACGAAACTACTGCGTCACGAAAAGGGAACTTTTGGCGGTAGTGAAGTCTGTGGAACACTTTTATCACACAAAGTGGGTAGAAGTTTACGCGATCCCGAATCAAGAAGCCACAACTGTCGCGGATGTATTGGTGAAGGAATTCATCTGCCGATTTGGAGTGCCCTTGGAAGTTCACAGCGATCAAGGAAGGAATTTCGAAAGCCATATATTCCAGGAAATTTGTGACAAGCTGGGAATGAAGAAGACTAGGACAACGGCGTTGCATCCACAGTCAGACGGAATGGTCGAGAGAATGAACAGGACTATTGGAAAATACCTGTCCAAAGTAGTCTCCAGCCACCGGGGAGATTGGGACCAATATATTTCCCTATTTGCATTGGCTTATCGATCCGCCATCAATGAGTCCTCAGGTCAAACACCTGCGAAAATCCCATTTGGACGCGAAATGAGGCTTCCTTGTGACCTAGAATTTGGTTGTCGACCTGGAGAGGATCTAGCTAGAGAAGATTACGTAATCCAGTTGAGAAAAAGGATGGAAGATGTACACGAATTGGTCCGAATGAATCATCAAGTTGCCAGTGACAGAATGAAACAACGGTACGACACGCAGGCCACAGAAGGCAGTTTCCAAGAAGGGGACAAAGTACTCAACCCGACGAGGAGAAAAGGCTTTTCTCCAAAATTACAAAAATCTTGGGAAGGTCCGTACTTGAGAAAGAAGAGGATCAATGACGTCATCTATCGGATAAGCAAGATCCCCAATGGAAAACAATTCACGGTACATCTTCTACCTGGTAACAAAGAACGAATTTCAAGATCAATCCACCTACCGGAATGTGTGGGAAGCGCTACGTAGCCTTCGAGACCATGTGCTGGAATCCAACGTGAAGAAACTAGCTATGCCTAAGATAGAGAGCAACCAGTTGGATTGGCGAGTCATCAGGAATATGATGGAAGTGATCTTCGAAGATACCGGTGTCCACATATTAATCTGCAGCTATACCCCCCGTTAACAGTGTACAATGAAGACAGTGCCCTGTTATTTCCATACGACCGGAAAGTGTAGAAATAGTCCCGGCTACACAGAAGTTCCAAGAGGAACTTCCTATTAAGGAGGGGGCAATGTTGCGAGGTCACCAACTCAAAGCCGGTCCTGTCCCTCGATTATAAATTTTGGTGAATGCGCTTTCTAGAACCTTCTGCTCTGTTGCAGTATTTACGCATATGAGGAGCGTCATAAAATACTAGAACTTTCCAGAACCGATAAGGACTATATATACGCGGGTTCTCGAGTGTGTAGACAGTAAGTTAGTTAGTTCGAAATTAGTGATGAACGAACAGTACAGTTAGTTCGGAAGAATTAGTGAATTAAATAGTGCAGATAAATAGGGTAATATCCAAGTGGTGAAAATAAATTAGAACTAATATACCGAGTGTGAATAAATTAGTAGACATTGAGTATAGTGTGTATATAAATTAAGTTTAATACAGTGTGTGTGTTTCTTCAAATAAATAGATAGTAATTAGCCATAGTGTGTATAATTTTATCCCACCGGTAAAAACTATTTAAATAATCAATTTTTTTTCATCACCTTCACTCTTATGATAACCAAACAAATTTAGTCTCAACAGATAGTTTTTAACATAGAGAATATGCCTTGGTAGACTTGCCTACTGATTTCTGTCCATAGCTATCTGGCAAGCAGGTATGAACAGGTATGAACAGGTAAGTCAATTTAGATAACTTCACCGATATGATAACCAATAAAAAATTGGTATCAGAAGAAAGATAATTTAATTACAAAAATAACGGTATAGGCTTGCCTGCAAAAAACCGTTCATAGAATATTATTGCCATGCTCTAAAGTTTCAAATTCGGAGCGATTAAATATATGCGAGAGAGAAAGCGGTTTGTCCGAAGTCCATGTGATAGAACAGGACGCAACATAGCAGCTGCGTACAACCAGTCTGTTGGATGTGACCCAGTGCGTATGCTCCCATTCTCGGGACTGACAGGAACAGTCTTATTTATTGTAGAAAAATATTTTGTGACAACTCGTGCTCAGTGGTATTTTTAATTGAGAAAGATGAGTAAAAGCGTTTTTGTGTAATTCAAAAAAAATCTATTATTGATTTTACTGATGATTCATTTAAAATAAGTTCCTTAAAATTGGCTTTCCGTAAAAAACATAACTTTAAATATGGAAATATTATGATTTGATTTGATTTTGTTGGTTATCACTCCACGTGTTACAATAAAGTTACAGTTTTAAGATACAAATATAAAGAAGAATTTTGTCAAAAATCATGAAGTAAGTAATCATTTTTGTTTGAATCAATATGTCAGATTAACAACCTCTCTGGATTTTTTTTTGTAAAAAAATTTAAATAAATAAAAAAATACGTTTATTTTAAAATATTTTATATTTGTAACTATTGTTTTCTTTTTTCAATCATTATGTTGATTGTTTTAAAACTGTAAAAAAAATAATTTTTTCTGTAAATTTGAATTTCGGAAAAATTTTGTTCATTAATAAATAAACTTAATATTTACGTCAATGTCGTCAATTCGATGTGGCTGCATGCAACCGATCCAGACTTTATAAAGTTGCGCACTAAAACACCTTTAAAGATAGATGACATCGATCAAATGACAGAAAATATAAATGAAGAAGAGTTACCAGAGTCTGAAGATCTTGAGGCAGCTTCAGATTATTCGGATTTTGAATAACAATTATAAATTTTATAATATTATTTTTCTATGTACTCTGATTGCTTAATAACATAAATATATTATATTGAATATTATTATTTTATTTTCATTTTTTTTGTTTATTATGCCAACATTTTTTACCCTGATTAAAAAAAATTCACAACAATTGACAATGTTAATTCTATGAAAAGTATTATAAATTTTCAAAAGTATTGAAAAAAATTAAAATTTGTCTAGTTCAAATATTTTTTAGTTTTTTTTCAATCAGGGTAACCTAACTGTAAGATAGAAAAATATTTTTCCTCAAATATGAATTTTTGTATTAATTTATTATCGAAATGAAGTTTTATGTCGGTCGCTCCAAAATATTTTTATACAATAAATAAGATTGTTCCTGTCGGTCCCGTGTATGGGAGCATGCGCACTGGGTCCATCCAACAGACTGGTCGCACGCAGCTGCTATGTTGCGTACTGTTCTATCATACGGACTTTTGACAAAGTGCTTTCTCTCTCGCACATATTTAATCGCTCCGAATTTGAAACTTTAAAGCACGGCAATAATATGAACGGTTTTTGGCAGGCAAGCCTATACTGTTATTTTTGTAATTAAATTATCTTTCTTCTGATACCAATTTTTATTGGTTATCATATCGGTGATGTTACCTAAATTGACTTACCTGTTCATACCTGCTTGCCAGATAGCTATGAACAGAAATCACTGGCAAGTCTACCAAGGCATATTCTCTATGTTAAAAACTATCTGTTGAGACTAAATTTGTTTGGTTATCATAAGAGTGAAGGTGATGAAAAAAAATTGATTAAACTTAATTTAATTAAAAATAGCCATGAACACTTTTCGATAGGCAAGCTATATAGGCGTGTTTGTAAATCAAAAATTTTTCATGAAAAATAGGTCTCATCTGGTTATCAGATGGGTGAAGTTCGACCTCCCACGGCCTCCTCTACTAAATCATCCATGTTTGGAAATTATCTTTAAAACTATCGTTGTACAGTTCGAGCATCCTAGGTTGTGTGTAACTAGTTATTTTTGGTGTGTCTTCGAACTTTAATCTGTTTCAAGGGAGCTGAATTTCCACATTTATAGGTAACCATTTTGTACAACATAAATTCGTGTAAGAATTTCGGAGGTGAAACAATGGTATTTGGAGTATACTGCCAGATCCATCACACCTGGTGATTCTAGAAGCTTGTTATTTTGAGGCAGTCAGTGAACCAGTAACCCCTTATATAAGGGTCAGAGTTTGGCTGTATTAGTATATATTTTTTATGTGTATCAGTAGCAGCACTAGAAGTGATTGCATTTTATTCTCAATATAACTTAGTTTGGTTTTGTATCACGGGAGCTTAATAATGGTAAATAAGTTACCTTTGTTGATTGTATCAAGGGTACTTTTTATTTTTTTGTTAATTTTCCTCAACTGTGCTTAAATGATTACTTAAGTTTAAGATTAACATTTGATTTACAGTAAACAAGAAATAAAACATAAATTAGATATTTAACGAGGAATATCAACACGTTGTTTTTGATGAGTTTAGTTTAACGTAACTCGATAATTCATCTAATCATGTCACTCTCTGGGGTATATTTTTTTATATTAGGGACTACAATCTTCTTAGTTCTTCTAGTTTCTATGCTGTCTAAATTTTATAAGTAGGTACTGATGTTTTTTTTTTATAAATTTTCTTAATTGCTTGTTATGGTGGAAACAAATAACTCAGCCAGTGCTTATATTTAATTTAAAATTATTTTTACTTTCAACTAAACCGATTGATTAATTATTGGTGAATAAATACCTGATATCTCGTTAAAATTTCCATATTTATTTTGACTTCAGTAATTGCTCATTATTTTGGGAACTGGAGGTGAATAAAAATTTGGTCTTAAATGTAGACTCACAGTAAATATTGGGAAATATTTACACGATATTTTCTTTAGGGTTGCTTTGTTGGGATCTGAAGCTGCAATAATTTTTGGATACGACTGGCTTCTTCCTATTGGGATTTTGGAGATTTTCCGGCATTAAATTTACAATTATTGGCAGTTGGGTGTGCTGGCACGTGAAGGCGCGCGCATAGAGAACATCTTTAAGCAAGTCTTGCTCCACCAGGCATAGTTCATGAACATAATACAATTTTGATCTGACTTTACTGTTCGTGTCTGACTACTTAGACGTTAACACTGATATTTTTCTTATTTAAATACTCTTATGGCGTTTTAGGGAAACTTGACCGATTGTTAAGCGTTAAATTAATCCTGTTGTTTTTGTATAATTTAAATATATCTTGGAAAACTGGTAAGTGTATAGATTATATTAATGCGCATGCGCATGAGCTCAAGCGGTGTTGCTTATTCACTTTATTTCCTTTATTTCGTCGATAGCATGCATTAATATCGCCTGTAGATATTTGATTTCTACATACTTTGAGTATTGCTTGATCTTTTTTTAAACTATATCTTATAATTATAACATATAATTTATAACTTATAATTGGAATTTGAATTCAGGTAGATGCTAGTAGCTGCTGGCTTGTAAACTCATAGCAACATTCTAATTTCGCAGTCTGGGTATACCTTACACATTTCGCAAATGATACCTACTGGTAACTAAATCAGATAAATGTTATTGAATATTCTCTATGAAATTGTGGCCAATAGTAGTATATATAAATTTTTCTAGCACGGACAGAACATAGATTGCTATAGATCTGCTAGATTAGTAATGCTTATTTTTGTTCCTGGTTAATGCGTGCTTATTTTCGACTTGGTCGAAGCGCTTACATATTTTCTTTGTGATGCTTTTTTTTCTTATGACAGTGAGTTATTACCTACTGCCATGATCGAATAAACTTAGTTTAGGATTCACGTCTTTAATTTTTTTTAAATTTCTCACTTATTTGGTAGGCTTAGAAGTGACTATTCGAACTGGGTAGTTGCCTGGGGCAAACTTAAAAGATCAATTTGGTTACTGTTTACTTATTTGAATCTCCCTATCTCCACTAGAGCTGGAAGCACGCCTACAGTCGTATGTAGCGACTTTATTTTCTTTATTCCTTAGTTTATAGATTTTGCCAATATAAAGATTTTCGGTTGCACTATTTCCCCGAGGAATTTTAAGATGTCTACTGGATTTAGTGTAGGTAAGTGTCCCTCTTCTATCCAGTAGTCTCCTAGGTGTTGTGCCCTGGGATTCCGAATTGCGGTGCATTCCGCAAGTATGTGGATGGAGGTTTCTTCTTCCTACATTCATCTTCCTCCACTATTTTGAGCTTTTTCAGGTGCCCATTCAGGCGACAATGTCCCGTTAGGATCCCTGTTAAGACTCTTAGTGCAGTTTTACTTTGACTCAGGCATTCATTTAATCTCAACAGAAATATCTTTGATTGTCTAAGCCATATTAGATCTTTACAATGGTCAGATTTTCTCTTTTCTCGGCTTTACCTATTTCTTCCAATATTACATTGGAGATGATACCGCAAAAAGGGTTCCGGCTCCCTAAAGAGTGTTTCAGTCCCCTTCTTTGCTAGTTCATCTGCTATTTAATTTCCTTCGATTCCAGTGTATCCTGGAATCCACAGTAACGTTACTATATTGTTCTCGCCTTGTTCATTGAGTTTGCCTAGGCATTCCCATACACAAGAACTCGGTGCTTTATTGGTTGCTTGACTATCCAACATTATGATAATCCTCTACCTTCAATATTGAAATGGGCACACTTTCCTATGGCGTGAATTTCCGCTTGAAAGATACTTGTGGTTTTTCCCAATCTTTCGGGGTGTTTGGTTTCTGGCCCGTACACTCCTATCCTAGTTCCTTACATTGTTTTTAAGCCGTTAGTATACAAATTACTTTTATCAAATCACCTGCTGGTAATTATTGTATAATAGTATTAACAAAGAGTAGTTGCATTCGTAACATTGAAAAAAATAATCTCCGTTTCAGTATACACATAAAGCAGAGTATTTTCACCGATAGAGCCCTACAATATTATACACCACAAATTATTGAAATACATGGTGGTCCATTCAAAATAAGCCCCATGTATTACATAATAATTATATATTAAATGATCTAATAATGAGACTGTAATATTTTATCGCACTGTAACCATATGATTAATACTCAATCATGGAACACATTCAACGAATGCCAACTATAAAGGACGCTCTAGACGATCAATCATTTTGATCAAAAGCTTGAGTCAAGCTTGATTGACCGTTTAGAAGCCCGTTTGACGCTTGAAGCAAGCATTGACGGTGATTGGTAGAAAGTTTGAATGACTCAAGTAGTTGAAGCTTGATCATCTAGGGCCATTTCTGTCAAGCATTGCATCAGTCACTCAGTTTCTGTTTTGCAGGAATCGCTTCTCGCATATTTGTATCTTTCTTCCTGATGTCAGTAGATAATCAAAACTTTCTTGATCCATTCTCAAAAATTTCCTGTCGTCCTCTGGTTCCGAATCACGCGGAAAATTGAGTAAATGTTCATGAGTGAAGCGGTTTCTCATTCTGTACCACTCCTTGGACCACCGTCGTTTTTTCTTTTGTTTTTTTTTCCGCTTGAGGCAACCAATGTTAGGGCGAGGAAACAAATCTGTATTGTGTAACGGTAAGAGGCGCCAGCTTGAAGGGCTCCGGCTAGAGACTTTATGTAGTAGTTTTTTTGTGAAAAATGGGCTTAATAAGATAAAAGGAGGGGCGAAGTATCGTTGCAAAATCTATGTATCTTAGGTGAGGTAAGGCAATTGTCAAAGGTAAAGGTAAGGCAATTGTCAAAGGTAAAGGTAAGGCAGTTGGCAAAGGTAAAGGTACGGTAGTTTTGTCATCTGGTGATTATCGTGTAGTTATGCCATCGTATAAGACAAAGCATACACTGAGAACGAAAGGTAACGATAGGGTGCGATAATTTCTCAGTGCAGGCGATCTCAGATACGCGGAGCGAAAAATTCCAGGAAATACCAAATCAATGTCTCCGGGGGGACACAAAAATAAACACGGTGAGTGATGTCAGCCTATAATTGATTTAGAATGCAATTCGGTCGGAATTCCAATTAATTCATAAATCAGCCTAATTTTCACCGAGCAAAGAGTAAAGATTTGTCATAATGACGTCACCAAAGGTGAAATACTACTTAACTTAGCAAAATATTATTTGGCAGGGCACTTATAGTGTTCCACAAGGAACGGTTCTAAAGTATACGATAACGGTAGGTAGTTCACAAATATCACAATACGGCAACGCAAAAGGTATGTTAAGGGAGAGAAAGAAATACATAGATACTTACTTTGAATGGTTTACAGTGAAAGAGAATTGAAGGTATATGGGGTGATTCTGAAAGCTAAATCGAGGTCGAAATAATGGTATGTGTGGGTAGGAATAGTTTGTGGCGACTTTATAAAAAGAAAGACGATAGATTCTTATCACGTGTTCAGACAAAAAGGTAATCTGGTTTATACGCCGAGAGCACAGGAAGAGGGCAGAAACAACAGAGCCCGATCGACATTCGGTGAGGTTGCCAGTTAGCGTCCACAGTAGTCATTGGTCATCGATCCGAAAGTCAAACCAGCTACATGCATTCATTCCGTTGATATGCTCTCTTTGTTAAATCGAACAAAGGTATTATTACTAAAATTACACCCATGACCCTGTCAGGGAATACGGTACATTGGTCCAGAACTCTACAAGAGTGTGGCCAATCTGGTAAAGTAAGGAAAAACAACTAAACACTAAGGAAATGTAGCCATTGATGGCAAGAGAAACAGAAGAGATTGATATAGGAGCCAAGGTGGAGAGAAAGAGCGACTAAGCAGTCATTTTTCAAACCTATTATTGTTTGTATACCCAGCGCAATCAGCCAAGGCCAACCCGGTCCAATTGGGGCCTAACGTCTTACGGTACGTCAATCGAGACTCTACGATAGTTATAAAAAGCAAAATTACCATTTATTTGTTTGAGAAACGGTAGGAAAACTCGGGGCAACAAAAATACATAGGTATAACAAAAAGGGGGACCAACAATTTGAATGACGTAAAATCCATTTCTGCAATGGAGAGCTTTCACGGTGTCTAGCCGGTATTTTTATGTTTTGTAACAGAATGAATGAAATACGGGATAAGAAAAGGAGCCGTTTTGTCCGGAGAATGGTATAAACTCCAATGTAGCTTGGTCTACTTCCTTTTCTACGCGGAGGGTAAATATGGTAGGGAACCAAGTATGTATGGGTTGAGTAATCGGAACGGTAAGTAACACGGTGGCCTAAAAGGAAGAAAACGGGAAGAGAAGAGAAAAAAAAAACTCCAGTGTATCGTTTTTGTAGGAGAACGATAGCGAAACCCCAAGAGAATGACGCGGTTGCCTAAAGTAGGGGGGGAACGAAAGCGAAAATAATAATAATAATAATGGTCAACTAAAACCCAATTGTACCGTTTTTTAGGAGAACGATAGCGAAACTCCAAGTGAATGAAACGGTTTCTGAAGTAAGTGACTTTAAGTGATTAGCCTGCATTTTGAAAATGTTTAAAAGGAGAGAAAAAGAATAAGAGTCGGTATCTAAATCAACAGTACTAATCAAATAGCACTAGCGAAAACAAAGAAACTAAAATCCGGGTGAACATAAATGCCTGGCAACGAGATATAGATATGGGAACTGTAAGTACGTGAACGACTGTAGATATAAAAACAACAAATACTTATTGCCGATAGATGTTAATTAAAATGAACAAATCCGAACTATATTTTCAACAAGTCATTCGTAGTAATAAAATGCTGCATAATAACTCATAACTAATAAAAAGTATCAGTATATAAATGTATAGCAAATCAAGATCAAAAATGTATCATAAATTGTCATAAAAATTATTGTAACACATCACAATCCCTTTGTTATCAAAAAAGCTTGACTGAAAAATATTTATATTTAACGATAAATTGTTAATTTGGCAACACTGCACTTTATATTAACAATAGACAAGAAAAAGTAAGAGGGTTTAAAGATAAATTATTACTTTGGCAACACTGCACTTGATTAACAATATTAAAAATAGGTAAGATAATTATTATTTCAGTTTGTGTAACTCGACACAATTCAACTGAACAAGATACAAACGGTAAGATATTTCAGTTTGTGTAACCAGACACAATTCAACTGAAAAATATGATTTTACTATGCAGATACATAAAATATAACAACTTATCAGAAAGCACCTTAAGAATTTACTTAATACGTGGCAACACTGCAAACAAATCAGATGTAATTCACTTTTCCTAAAAGAAATCAATAACAAAATTCCATTCTCCTGACAACAAAATATTGTGCTGTTACGTTATCTGTTAAAAAACAAAACCCAAGTTAAGTATCCAAAACAACTAGAGTCAACAAAGATAAGAAGCCAAGGAGTAAATAACTAAGAATAGTTCTATTGTTCATCCAAGGTTATAATTAATATATATATATATATATATATATATAAACGTTAGATTTTAGATTTAGGAGGGCTTCAATCCAAGACTTCGGTGAAGAGTTTAGTTACGACTTCATTATTGACTTCATTCTAAGACTTCAGTGAAGATTTTAGTTACGTGTTAAGGTCATAAATGTTAATTTAAACATATAATAAAAAATATTAATGTACAATTAGTGACAACCTCTATTATAATAATAAAATAAATTTTTAAAAAACGTTTTAACAAATTAAAAGTTAAAACTCCCAGAGAATATTCGTTATCGTAGATCAAAAAATATATGATTAAATAAAACAATTTGATTTGTGTAAATCTTCATTTTATTTTGAACTAACGTTCAAATTAAATTAGTGACGCGTTTCGCTACACAGTAGCTTTTTCAAACTAAAATGAAGATTTAAACAAATTAAATTGTTTTATTTCATCATTTAGTATGGATCTTCATCAAGTAAAAGCCTCATCTATTCAATTTTCAAAATATATATTTTAAATAAGGCAGGTAGTTAAGATAAAATTTAAAACGTCCAGGGTCGGTAAAAGATAGTTATTTGAAAAAGTGAAATTTTAAGAGTTAATTGTTGAAAGCAAAAATTCTAAATTGAACGATACAAAATTTTTAAAAAGAGAATATGCAAAAATAAAAAAACTGAAATCCTTCCAGCCCAACTGTTACACTGTGCAACAAAAACAATGGGCGCCAATTTGTAACGGTAAATGGCTGTAACCTTAAAGGGCACCAGCTAGAAGGGCTCCGGCTAGAGACTCCTCTCAAGGGTGATTCGACCCCAAGTTTATGCTGCACAAGTGTTACAGGAAGGATGTAAAAATTGAGGGCGCCACTACCTTTTTGACGTCGATAAAAATACTAATTTAAAAAACTAAGGCGGAAAAGGTAGAAATGCCTTGTAGTATCTTAATGAAAGTTAATAATAAAAAAGTTACTTAAAATTACTCCGGGCGATATCTCCCTCAACTTTTATAGTTGAGGATTAAAAAAAAATAATAAAATAGATTTAAAACAAATTTGTATTTATTTATCTGCCACAGGAAATGAACAGTGAGGAGAATTTGTACTTAGGTACTTAGCTTATGAATATGAAGTGGTTTCCTGAAGAAGGTAGGTAGGTCTTGCCTCTACGAAGTCTTGAGAAGATCTCGAAGAAGATAGGTAGATAGTATTGATTTGTACTGCTGTGTCCTGGTCTAGGGCGGTATCCTAGGGGCTGTGCTTACCTAGAAGCACAGTTGGATCAGGGATATATAGGAACTTGAATGTAATGGGCACATTATGTTGGTCAGCTTTTCAGGTTAAAAAAAGGAAGGCAGTTTTTCTAAAGTAAAAAATTGATTTAATTCACAGAAAGCTCTCCAACATTATATGTCCCATATTAAAACAGTAAAAAAAGCAATTATCGGCTACATAAAAAAATACTAATGATCTGAAAGAAACTAATGATAGCAAAAAGTCATGAAAAAATATGAAAATGAAAATATGAAACCGGCACTGACGGTACGAAAGAATATTTCATAGGTTAACGGATTCGTTTTGTTATAAAAATGTTATTTCATAATTAAAAAAATTATTCTGCAACTGAAAAAGCTTGCAAATGTTTGCACAAAAGTAAAAACGTGGATTATAAAAGAATATTTAGTTTAAAACTTCCATATTAGTATAAAAGAACAGTTTATGACCACGTGTTAAATTTAATTTCGTCTATCTCTGTAAAAAAATAAATAATGCATACAAAAATTATATCAGATAGTACTTTAGAAGAAGCTTTCCTCGAGGAGGGACGATAACGGAAAGGGCAGTCGTGGCGTTGAAAAAATGGAAGCGTCCGTTGGCAGACGTCAATTGTCTTATGGTCAGGGTTGAAGAATTTGGGATCCCAGAACTATAATTGGAAGTGGCTAATGAGACGGCGAGCGGTAATCAAAAGGATTTATTCTATAAAATCGAAACAGGTCGATAGACATCAACTATAAGTTGGAATAAACAACAGGTGGTTTGTGAAGTCGTGCAGTCGTGCACTGCTCCACTTCACGACTTCCACTGATGAGGGGGTTTTGATCAAAAGGTTGAAGGGCTGATTGAGGTTGATTGAAGCGCGCATCAATCGATTTGATCAAGCAGATTAATCTTCTAGGGCCTCCTTTAAGACGTAGTAATGCTATTATTAGTCAAATTAGTAGATGTTGACTTTTTTAAAGCTTTGCATTTTAAGAATAATCGACATAACTCAGAATATTCGGTACTTACGTACATACATATCTGTGCTGTAGTTGATTTATATTGAGGTAAAAAACAAGAAAAATTTAAATGCTTGTAATTCTAGCGCTAACTTAATTAACTCTATGATAAAATATACAAGATGTGTAGTAAACTTTGTCATAAATAACTTTTAAACACAAGTATTTCCAGCACGTACTAAATAATTAATAACACCATATTTTTATATGCAAGATGCAACTTTTAATTACTTCTTTTTCCTTCAAAAAACTTCTCAGTACTCTCGAGATCTCGGAGAATATTATTTTTAGAAGAACGTTATAATTCACTGAGAGTTATATACTTTATTTACAAAAAATATTTACCTGTCTGAAGGCATTAACTCTAGTAGTTGCAAATTAGTTGTTTGTTCGTTTTAAAAATTCAAGAAGTGTACTAACAAGTTTCGTCAACAAAAAGACGCTCATATAAAACAAGAAACCAGTCTGATTAAAAATGCAATTTAGTTTTCGTTTGGCGTTTTTGTTGTAATAGATCGTCAGACTGGGATGAGTTTTTAATTAAATCTCCTAAATCTCATTTAGAACAGTTACTATATTCATTATTTATTATTGAATTAGGATCATTCATTTTTTTATTCAATAAACATAAATCATTGAAGTATTATTAGTTTCCTGTAAAATTGTCGTATTTAGTCAAGCGTGTTACCAAGAGATATCGAAGGATAAATATAATATTCTCACGTTTTACAACAACGTTTTGAAAAATATTTTACAAAACCAGTGACCGTTCAACTAATAAGAAACAACTTTTTCCCGGGTTATGTGCCCCGACAGACAGACGGGGTCAAACGGGGTCGGTATGATCTACAAGATGTAACCCTCCGGTAGTCGCGTCACTGTCTGTGAGACCGGGCCATCCCTTTTTATGTTGTAAATACTACGCTGAACGGCCTAGTACCTTCATCTATCATTACGACCGAAGTTCAGTCAACTTTTGGCAGTTGCTGTGTGATAGTTTGTCGCGTTATAGTGATTTCGGGTGTCTCAGACCGGCGCGACCAATGCAGGTACAAATTTATAAAAAGGTAATTTTCTAGATATTTTTGTTATTTAATTACTATTTTAGAAAAATGTTAAATTTTAGCGATAGCGCACTATGAAAAGGAGCAAGCATATTTGCAAAAACTTCTGAATGATGTAGGAATAGATGATAGTGATAGAGAAGGAATTGATTTTGAAGATGAATCCGATGGAGAGGAACAGGACAATGAGGAACTTGTAATTCATGAAAGTGATTCTAAACAGGAAATTTCAGATACGCAAGAAGCAATTGATTTTGAAGATGAATCCGATGAAGAGGAACAGGACAATGAGGAACTTGTAATTCATAAAAGTGATTCTAAACAGGAAATTTCAGATACGCAAGAAGGTGTTGAGCGTAAAACTTCACTTTTTTATATTTTGAAATATAATATAAATTAAAATAACGAGCCCACATTTACTTATTTTCTTTTAGGTAAGAATGGTACCACGCATTGGAAAAAACATCCTCCACGGCCAAAAACTGTTAGAACAAGGCAGGATAACATAATATAATCCGCTTACCAGGGACAACGCAGGCAACCAAATGTTTAAAGAACGGTGAGGAGATTTGTAATTATTTCTTCGATGATAATTGGAATTATTGTTGAATAAATATATATTGTCTATCCAAGCAAATTTTTCAAGAAACAGAAATGCTAATCAAATGGTCAACATTGAAATCCGGGCTTTTATAGGACTCTTATATTTATTTGGTCTTGGTCACTCCAATCGCTCAAATGCCGAGGATCTTTGGAGAAGAGATGGATTTGGCTTAGAAATGTTTTTCCTTACAATGAGTTTGCAGAGATTCCGATTTCTTGTACGTTGCATACGTTTTGATGACAAAGAAACACGCTCAGATCGAACAAAATTTGATAAATTAGCTCCCATTCGTTTAATATTCGATCAATTTGTAAAAAATTGTCGAAATGGTTATAATCATTCGGCATATGTCACCATTGATGAGATGGTTCCATCATTTAGAGAAAAATGTTTTTCGTCAGTACATTCCCTCAAAGCCTAACAAATATGGACTGAAGATCTTAACAGTTTGTGACGCAAAAGTCTTTTATACTTCAAACGTGGAAGTCTACGTGGGATCCCAACCCGAAGGGCCATATAGACTTTCCAACAAAACCTAAGACTTGGTTTCAAGAATGTGTAAACATCTTTCTGACGATGGACAACTGGTTTACGTCTATTCCTTTGGTGCAAAAATTACGTCGGTATTACAAAATATCTGTAATTGGAACAATAAGAAAAAACAAATCTGAACTGCCAATTGAATTTTCAAAACCCACTAAACGACCCATCCACAAAAGTATGTTTGGCTTCATCGAGGATTTAACAATCGTTTCACATATACCAAAGAAAGGAAGAAATGTTATATTAACATTCAGTATGCATCATCATGACGATATTGATCCTGATACTGGTGAGAAAGTAGTCAGTACATATAATAAGACAAAATGTGTGCTTCATACGATTGCTCCCGTAACAGTAAAAGATGGCCCATGGTGATATTTTAAAACATGTTGAATGTTGCAGGAATCAATTGTCAAGTTATATACAAAGCTAACAATCCCGATAAAAATGGTTTACGTCGACGACATGTTTTGAGAGGTATAGCAAACTTATTAATCCATCCTCAGTTGCAAAGGAGAGCAACACTTACGAATCTTCCGAAGACATTGAAGTTAAGACTAATGGAAGTTACTAATACAGAAGATAGAGAACTTCCAGGAAGACTTCTACCACCTGGTAGTTGTACCCTCTGCGGGTGGAAAAAAATAGAATAACCAGATTTTTTTGTTATAAATGCAATACGTATTTGTGTTTAGAGCATATTACCTGTGTGTCTCCCAAGTGCAGGGAAGCACAATAATAGTATATACCTAGCTCCATGTTTTTTGTTTAGCATACATTGAGTTACCATTTTCAAGTTTTAAATCGAGTTACAATTTTCTGTTTTTTTTTATAGAATTATATTTGTTAGTATGATTTTCTTGTGTATTTTTTCAAACCTTCGTTATATTTCAATAAATAAAGTTTTAATATTTTTTTTACTAAAACTATATTCTATGAAAAAAAAAAATACAAAAATTATTTCCTATTTTTAAACCCCACCTGGTCTGTGAGACCGGAGCGACTAATCCTGAAAAAAAATGGCGCGACTACCGGAAGGTTAACCAACCATTTTTGGAGAATAATTTTCAAAACTTTGTTGTAAAGCGTTAGAACAATATGTATATTTATTCTTCGATATCTGTTGGTAACACGCTTTACTAAATACGACAATTTTACAGGAAACTGTAATATTACTTTATTGTTTTAAGCTTATCGGCTTGTCAAATTTTTCGAATTTTGGTTTGCGGTTGGAGGTGAAGATGTCGCTATCGTCACAACTTTAACATTTCCGTAACTGGAAGACATTTATTGATTGTGATTTTAGTGTCAAATTCAGTCCGGGGCTCTTGGAGCTCTCGGACGTGAACATATACCTTGTACTGATGAAGCGCGAATACGCCGAAACGGGTCTACAAGCTATGTTGCTCCTTCTAATTGTAAACCAGATTGGTTGGTTAAATATTGTAGATCATATCGACCCCGTTTGACTTAGAAGTGTAATTCAATGTCTGTCGGGACATATAGCCCGGGAAGTACTTGTTTCTTCTTTGTTGAACGGTCACTGTTTTTGAAAATATTTTTCAAAACTTTGTTGTAAATTTGTTTATTCTTCGATTTCTATGAATCATTAGTTTTATTTACAAAAAAACTGAGTCAACCACTTGGGGTTTTGGCAGTAGCAAACTAATAAGTGAGTATATTAATTTATGCTCTGATTCACTATAGTTTATGAATGCTTTTTAGAAACTGAAGAGTTTCGGTGAGATTTTTCTGTATGTTGTCAAGTACTCCATGCTGATGGCAGGAAACGGACAGTTATGAACATTCTGTTATTATATACTTAATGGATTTTATAACTTGATATGGGGTGAATTTTTTTCACATACAAGGAGTGGATGGGTGATCGTAGTAGGTCCAATCCTTAGTCTTGTGGCCATTATTTATTCTGATCGCTTGTAAGAAAAAGGCGCAAAGCAGATGTCGGGAATTATTTCTCGTAGTTGTGGAAAGATGTTGGGATTACAGTTTAAGATGGCGTCATTGGTTAGATTTGGGAAGCAATTGATATTTACGCCTTAAATCTGGTGGACTTTCCCCAGAGATGGTTTGAAGGGTAGAGGTAGGGCTAGTTCTATAGGCTCCAATAGCGGTCTTTATGGCAAAGGTTTGAATTCTGTCCAGTTTTCTCAATTGTGGATTAGATGCTGAGTCGTGACTATCAAATATGCTGGCTTCAGAGTGGATTAAGTCGAGGTTATACTTTTAATTGTATACAGTTAATGTGGGAATCCCATTTCAACTGATGATTTAAATTTATTCCCAAAAAGTTCATGTTACCACTGTGTTCTATTTCTTTATTATTTAGTTTAAGCTGTATACATATTGCTGTTTGTTAGGTGGAGGATAAGGAGAAACTTAATTGGAGGGCGAATTTTATTAATTACATGATTAATAGCAAATTTTGTTTGACGGAAATCAGTTGGAAAAAAAGTATTTTCTTTAGCATTTAAATACCTCCTTCAACCAAGCGTATCACTAATTTTTTTCTTTGGAGGGGGTGAAGGGTTTTTGGTTGAAGTTATGAAAAAAAATTCATGCTGTAATATAGAACAACCGAGTAGAGGAGGGTCTTCACCAAACTGGGCTAGGCCCAAAATAAAAATCACAAATGGATAGAGTACACTACAACTATACATAACAAACTAATTTGAATACAAGTGTTTCAGTGCTAGAGATGTGTCGTTATCCAAGTGACGTTGTTTTGAAGTGGTATTTTCTGGGGGAGCTCCAATCCGCTCCACAATGATGAAGTAACTCTTTATTTTGGAGCGGAAAGCCGACTACTGAAGTAGGAACATGCCTTGCATTGTGTTATCGATATCAAGGGGCTGGGCGCAACTTTAATAGTCAGAATGTCATCTTTTGGAAGTCGTGGAACGTAAAACGACGAACCGAACAGGCAAACAGTGATGACCAAGGCAACGAGGTTTTAACGTTGATTTTATCTGAATTATTTAATTGCTGTTTAAAGATTTTGTTTTTTTAATATTTAGTTTAGTTAAAATTAACAAATTTTCACAAATTGTTTCAATTGTTACCATGTGGAATGTTTCCATAATAATCAAATAAAATCAATAATTAATACATTCCACAACAGAAATATAAGTAGGTACCTTGTTTACATTGTTTTATTGTTCAGGGATATTTTTTAAGTTGCCATTTTTTCGGAAAACATTTTTGTATTAGTTTTTCGGTTTTTTTTATTTTCACATATGTTTTTTGTATATTGTAATAGAATGTACTTTTTCTATTTTCTAGGTTTTAATAGACAATGCGTTACACACGACATCTACAGCACTATGCGTTGCAAGTGCAGCGTTCAACGCAGTCACTAGCTAGCGGTACCTTAACCCGGAAGTCGCTCCAGAGAAATCGTATTCTGTAACGGTAACGCTATTTTTCTGGAGTTGTAGCCGTTTCAATACACCAAGACTGGAACTAAAATTCCCATCTCTAGTCAGTTTGTCCACTACCCGCTATGCTCGGAGATTCCTTTGATCATTACCGACATTTGGCTGCTGGGAAAAACAGGCCGTATAATCAAAATCGGTACAGCCGTTTCGAAGATTAACCCGATCAGAAAGACAGACTCTCCAATTTTTGTATATTACATAGAAGTATAGGTTTAGGGTGCTTTTTTCAGGACTTATTTTTTTAATTTCGCTCTTCACTCAAAATCTTGGTGAGATTGTCCAAAAAAGAATTCCCTGGAATTTTGAGCTCTTAATAGCAACTCTTTTTTTTAAATATATTGTTGCGAGGTCACCAACTCAAAGCCGGTCCTGTCCCTCGATTATAAATTTTGGTGAATGCGCTTTCTAGAACCTTTTGGTCTATTGCGGTATTTACGCATATGAGGAGCGTCATAAAATACTAGAACTTTCCAGAACCGATAAGGACTATATATACGCGGGTTTTCGAGTGCGTAGACAGTACAGTACAGTTAGTTCGGAAGAATTAGTGAATTAAATAGTGCAGATAAATAGGGTAATATCCAAGTGGTGAAAATAAATTAGAACTAATATACCGAGTGTAAATAAATTAGTAGACATTAAGTGAAGTGTGTATATAAATTAAGTTTATTACAGTGTGTTTCTTTAAATAAATAGATAGTAATTAGCCATAGTGTGTATAGTTTTACCCCACAAGTGAAAACTGTTTAAATAAATAACAAAAACATTACATTGGTATCAGGTGTGGGGTAATATAAATAAATAATTACGTAAAAATGGCTAAGAGACTAAGTGAGCTGAAAGTGACGGAACTAAAAGCAGAATTGGAAAATCGTGAGTTGGAAACGTCCGGAAAGAAAAGTGAATTAGTCGAAAGATTGAAAATAGCACTGGAACTTGATGGCTTGGATCCGGAAACATTTCTATTTAACGATGAGGCTTCCACCTTAATCTCGTCAATTTCTGCTAGCATCTCCGCTATGGACTAGAAGATTTCTGATATGAAAAACGATATTTCTGCTTACATCTCCGCTATGGGCGAGAAAATTTCTACTATAGATGAGAAGATTTCTACTATGAAAGACGATATTTCTACTAATATTGACGAGAAGATTTCCGCTATGGACGAGAAGATTTCTACTATGGACGAGAGGGTTTCTGCCAATATGAAGAACGAGATTTCTGCTATGAAGAACGATATTTCTGCCGATATCTTATCAATGAAAAATGACATTGCCGCTGAAGTCGAAAATAAAATTTCGTCTCTAAAATCAGATATGGAGAATAAGATAACAACAATGGATGAGAAAATCCAGGAGTTAGAGAGGAAAACGGCAGACTTAAGAACAAAAGACACGCCAACCGAAGAAAAAAAGATCGAACAAATAAAACCATGCTAGAGGCACACCCCACGACAGAAAATATTGGCAGTTTTGCTCGAGTAAAGGCCTCAACGTTCGACGGAGAGATGTCGTGGACCAACTATGTCAAACAGTTTGAAGCAGCCGCTAGAGCGAATAATTTGTCCGATAAGGAGAAGGCAGTGAACTTAACCATCGCGCTTCGGGGAGATGCCTTAGATGTGCTTCAGACGATACCCCTTGAAGAAACGAATGACTTCGAGCAGCTGAAGAAGAGGTTGGACATGCGATATGGTCACGAACATCTAGAACACTTGTACGCAGTTCGTGTAAGCGCCCTAGGACTCCAGCAAACCAAGAACCGCAGAACCAGGAAAACTAGAACATGTCGGCCATGAGGGGGCAGCACCGACCCAGGATCGTTCCAAAGACCCTCTCATACTGATAGCCTCTCTCAGATGCCGTAACGATAGTGTCTATGTGGATGGCGAGGTGAATGGCAAGAAATATACTCTGCTGGTAGACACTGGAGCAACTAGAACCATTATACGGCCGGAGATAATAAAATCCTAGAAGAAACTTCTGCCAACGAGGCTGCGACTCCGGACCGCAACAGGTGACAGTGCCAATGTTCACGGAGAGACACAAACCCAATTGGGAATTGAAGCAGAAAAATTCACGCATACGCTAATCGTAGCTGACATCCTAGAAGACGTGATTCTGGGAATGGACGTAATGAATCTACATGGTTTCCAGTTAGACTTCAGAAACAGAACCATTAAAGTGGGTTCCGAAGAGGTATTTCTCCATCCATATGAAGGCAGCACGGTGTTGGCAGCTGTACAGGAATATACTGTTCTACCTGCACGAAGCGAAACCATGATAGTAGCGCGGCTACAGGGAATCATGGAGGAAGGTACACCGATTATGATGAAGCCATGGAACCACGACGAAGAGGTTGTTAGAGGAGTACTAATTGGAAAAGGACTGGTTACGTCAGCGAAGGAGATCCCAGTACGAGTCATAAACGTGAACGATCACCCAATTAGCATCAAGAAGTCAACCAGAATTGGATCATGCGTACCAGTGACATCCATAGTTCGTCAAACAACGACAACTGACAATTCTAATGACAGATATGAACAGATGTTGTCAATAGCTGGACAATCCTTGAATCGAGCTGAGAAAAGGAAAATGAGAGGATTTCTCTTGCAGTATCGTGACCTTTTCGTACCAAAAGGAGGGAAGACTGGCAGGACATCAGCCGTCAAACATAAAATCGATACTGGTAATGTCAAGCCAATCAGCTCGAAGACTACCACAAGCGAAGAGAGAGGAAGCTGAAAGAATTATTGAAGAGATGAAGGAAGAGAAAGTAATAGAACCATCCACTAGCCCTTGGGTATCTCCAGTAGTGCTCGTCAAGAAAAAGGATGGAACTACCAGATTCTGCTTAGACTATCGTCAGCTAAATAACGTGACGAAGAAAGACAGCTATCCTCTGCCTCGAATCGACGATACGCTAGACACTTTGGCCGGCAGCAAACTGTTTTCCACCTTGGACCTGAAGTCCGGTAATTGGCAAGTAGAAATGGACCCAGAAGACAAAGAGAGAACCGCTTTTACCACCGGATCCGGATTGTGGCAGTTCAACGTCATGCCATTCGGGCTATGTAATGCGCCCGCGACATTTGAAAGACTCATGGAAAATGTCTTGAGAGGGTTGTCTTGGAAAACAAGCCTGGTCTATTTGGACGACATCGTAGTATTGGGGAAGACATTTGAGGAACACTTGAAGAATCTGGAAGACGTATTTAAATGACCTCAAGCTGCCCAGCTCATGTTAAACCCGAAGAAATGTCAGTTATCCCAAAACCGAGTCAACTATCTGGGTCATATTGAGAGCAATGAAGGAGTGGCGGTGGATCCAGAGAAAATTGCTTCCATCAAGCAATGGCCGCAACCTACCGACAAACATCTTCCTTGGACTTTGCACATACTAACGAAGGTTCATAAGGAAGTTTGGAGATATTGCCAAGCCACTAACTCGACTCACAGAAGAAACCAGAACTTTTCATTGGGACGAAGAATGTCAAACTGCTTTTGAAACCCTGAAGAGACGTTTAACCACGGCGCCGATACTAGGATATCCGTTACCAGAGGGAGACTTCATTCTTGACACTGATGCAAGCAGCTAAGGGATTGGAGGAGTGCTCTCACAGATCCAAGAAGGACAGGAAAGAGTGCTGGGATATTTCAGTAAAGTCCTCTCCAAACCAGAACGAAACTACTGCGTCACGAGAAGAGAACTTTTGGCGGTAGTGAAGTCTGTGGACTTTTATCAGTATCTGTATGGAAGGAAATTCTTGATACGGACTGATCATGCAGCACTCAAGTGGTTGATGCAGTTCAAGAATCCCGAGGGCCAGATCGCTAGATGGATTGAAAGACTTCAAGAGTACGATTTCAACATCGAACATCGGGCTGGAGTGAGCCACCGAAATGCCGTCTCTCTGTCTAGACGGCCATGCCCAGCAGACTGTTTCCACTGCAACAAGGCAGAGTCTAAGGAAGCTGCAGTTTTAAGAACTACACTTGTCAACGAAGCATGGTCATTCACCAGGATCAGAGATCAGGAGAATGATGATCCGGCAATGGAAGGAAGAAAATCGGCGACCTACCTGGCAAGAAATGTCAAGATTTTCACCGACACTCAGGACATATTGGGCCTAGTGGGACTCCCTTGTCCTGGAAGAAGGCCTGTTGAAACGAATTCTTGAAAACGATGATGGTTCTGAGAATAGGAGACAGTTAGTTATCCCGAGATCAAGAGTAGCTGAGGTACTGAGGAAGTTACACGATAGTCCATCAGGAGGTCATCTGGGAGTGAAGAAAACCCTTCAGCGAGTCCGTGAAATGTTTTATTGGATGAACAGCTCGGACGATGTGGAGGACTGGTGTAAGAATTGTACGACTTGTGCTACGAGTAATGGACCACATCGCAAGAGGAAGGCACCCATGAAACAGTATAATGCTGGAAGCCCATTCGAAAGGATTGATTTAGACATCGCTGGACCATTTCCGACGACAGAAAATGGAGGTAAATACATCCTGGTTGTGATGGATTATTTCACAAAGTGGGTAGAAGTTTACGCGATCCCGAATCAAGAAGCCACAACTGTCGCGGATGAGTAGAGTAACTACACCAATACTGTGACACAAACCGGTTTTCAGAACCTGTTTAGCCGGTTTTGAGAACCTGTTTGTAGAGCCGCTTTTTTAGTTGTTAACCTTCAGTTTATTTATATACGTCAAATGAACGGATTGACCTCTAGACACCACTGGATACCGAGTAATTTGAACCTGTTTGTAGATCCAGTTTGACCATGTTCACCTTGATCACTAACTTTGTGGAACCTTGAAACAGGTTTTTGTGTGACCTTAGAATCGGTGACCTTTTTTGAGGTGACGCTTGGGATTTTTAGATCTCATTTTGTTTTTCAATTAAGTAGTGGGAAAAAGCTGAAATGCAAGTGGTGGGGAAAAGCTGTATAAATTTCGATGCAATAAGATTTCTGAACGTTAAAAAGTGTTTGTTTACAAAATGGAAGAAGTGAAAGAAGCAGTGCAAAGTTTAGTATATGACTTTAACAAACATGAAAGAATGTTTGATCGGGAGCAGATATATGGTAGGGGAAGGATATACACAGTAGAAGAGTGTATGCAGCAGGCGAAGAAGTACAGAAAAGGAGCTGACGCTTGCAAAAATTTTGTAAAAGGATTAATTTGCATTGTATGTTTAATGCAGTTATTGAAACACTTAGATTTGGAAAGATGGATGTATGAATACAATCACTTACTTCCGGAGGAACTTCGCTTGAAGAATGAGGAGGAGGAGGAGGAGGAGGATGGTGTCTATGAACAATACGAGGAAGAAAATAATATGTTATCATAAAATAAAAAATCAGTAAAATATTTTAAGTGTTTTATTTATTCATCAAATAGTACAATTTATAATTTCAGTGCATATTTACAAAAATGACAATTTTCTTGTGCACTGGCAGGTCCATCCCAATGAGTTATCCAATCAGGACGATTATAGTGAACAAAACAAGGTAATCGTATTTGCAATTGAAAGTTGGATTGAAAGGCATATGGAAGTTTATGCCAAATATCCAGCAGAACGAAAGGTCTCACATTCTCTATTAGGTATTCAATTGGAAGCTCTTTAAATTCTTCGGTAGTGAAATCATGAAACGATTTCTTGCACAAAAACTTAGTCATGTTGTGAAATGTTTAATTTTTATACCCAACTCCTCCTACTTATATACCCAACACCATCATCAAAAAGTGGTGGGGAAAAGCTGTATAAATTTCGAGCAAATAAGACTCTGAAAGTTAAAACTGTTTACAAAATGGAAGAATTGAAAGCAGCAGTGCAAACGTTAGTATTTGACTTGAATGAACGAGAAAAAGTGTATGAGCGGGAAGCAGTATATGGAATGGGAAGAAAATACACACACGAAGAGTGTATGCAGCACGCGGATAGGTATAGACAAGGAGCTGACGCTTGCAAATATTTCGCGAAAGGTGTGATTTGTATTGTATGTTTAATACAATTATTAAAACACTTAAATTTGGATAGATGGATGTACGAATACAATCACTTACTGCCGGAGTTACTTCGCTTGAAGAATGATGGGGAGGAACAGGAAAAATAAAAATGTAATTATGAAATAAAAAATTAATGAAATTTAATTATTGTTTTATTTATGCATTAAATAGTTATTATACAAAAAATATACATTTGTTACTGCACATATACATTTATCATTCATATGGTAAAAACATGATGGATCCATATGTTCCAATTTCGGTTGTTCATCAAATTCATAAACGGGAACTGTCGAAAATGTTCTTAAATAATTTGCCTTTTCTTTACCTTTGACATAAACCGCTTCAACGTTGGTAAGCAAATCTTGAAACAAGACACCAAAAGTATAAACAGGTGTAAATCCGGCGTCCCAATTTATGTAATGATGATTTGTCATTAACCAAGTTGTGTAAATCTGGAGGTAACATCTTCATCGGAAATGGAGGTTTGAAAACGTAATGACAGAATTTTGAACCATCAAAAGCTGCAAACTCCTTTACTATAAGTTTGTTATTTCCGATTTTGAATCCTTGAATATCCACAACCAATTTCATATTTTTAACTTGATTAGTTCTTTTATAACTTGCTGATGTTTCTCATAATAGTTTAAATCAGATTGAAGTTGTTTTAATTTTATGAGATAATTATGTAATCTCTTTCGATATTCGTTGACCATTATAAACTGTAAACTTGAACCGAATGTGAAAATATATATATATACAAAATATAAAGCATGCGCACTATATTTGTCTTACAATTTTTGTTAGAGGATTATACATAAACTCTTTTTCATGTAAAATTAAGCAATACGCCGTTACATTATTACCTACTGACTTTTTCGTTTCAAATTCAATACGAAGAACAACAGATCCACTTTGAATGATTTCCTTTTGCCGAGAACAATCGATATGAACAATGGGAGCTTTTTGTTTGAATTCCTCAGGTGTGAATATTGGTTGATTTGTTTGAATGTGATAATAGGATTCTTGAAAATTAGCAAACATTTCATACAACGTTGCGAAACGGTTAGTATCAAAGTCCAAATTTAAATCATGATAAGGATAACGTTCTGAATTAAGAAAGACGCGCATATTCGTTAATGTACAATGATCAAATTGACTCATATCTTTCAATAATTCTCCCTTACGACCAGCCTGCAGTGCTACTATGTTATGTCGAGGACTTTCTAATTTAGTTGAAGTTTTGACAGGCCAAGTATGACGTGTCGAATCATTTAAAGTGGGATATTCGATTATTTCCCAACTTCGAAACTTGATAGGGAGATCGACATTGCTTTGAATAATTTTATTTAAACGAAGTTGTTCTCGTAAGTTAGGTGTTATATGAGGAACATTCCAAGATAATTTATTAATTTGAATTTTCGGCTTTTCGCTAATATCGTTCGCGATAACCGCATCTATATCATCTTTATCGCGAATTAACACCAACTCCTGTCTCATATTAAGTACAATTTTGCGAAAATCCTCGAATAATCCACACCATACTTTCAACGGTATGCAAACATTAAAGTTTCCATTGCCATCAAGAAGAATCTTACCATCTTTGGGAAACCATCCTCCGTTTTGCAGTAATTTACTCTTATTGTCAGTGAGCGACAAATAATTTTTTATTGTGGAAACCAAACCTACATTTCTAACAGAATCTATTACAACACCATTCAATTCATATCGTAGTTCTCGAAACAAATAAGCAATACCGTTGTTGATAAGTTGAAATTTTGTGGGTACTTTGTCTTGATCAGTCAAGATTTTACCTTCTAAATAAAGATAACTATTACATGGTAGTGTGTATGCATCCAAATCTTGAATAGGAATTCTGATTTCATCATTATAATTTAAATTACTAGAAGTATAAGGTTGGTAGGTATGGAACTGATAATCTTCAATGGTATTATCAATAAATGGTTCACCCGAAACGTGTAACATTTCCATTATACTAAAACTTGAAATCCAACAGACTGTAAAAAATTACGATTTTCTGATGTTAACCGATCAGTACCCAGTGTTGCACTGTTTTTTCGACGTTCGAATTGCCTTTTATATGGTTGATATGGATGTTCCGAAAACCGCCAAACCATTATTCTATTCTTCGCAGATGTAGTCGAACCGTTATAGTTTCTTTGCGAAAATTGATCAAAGTTCCAACCTGATTGAGAATTCTCACAGTAATGTTGTTGATAGTTTTGATGTTTACTGGATAATAGAGTATTGTTAGTGGTTGTTCCACTATTTTATACCCATTTGGAACTTGTGGGAAAAATTGATGAATAATGTGAACTGGTTTTCCATTGAGGAAAGAACCAACCGCAATGTTACAGTCAATGCAAATGGTATTCACTTGTAAAATGTTGACACTTTTATAAGTATGAATTACATTTGGACTTAGTTTTCGTCTGGGAAATCCCAAAAGATGACCTATAGAATTATCAATGTCAAAATTAATCCAAACACTACCTTTAATTGTAAGTGTTGATGTTCGTGGATCTGCTCTAATACGAATACTAACTCCAGTCTGAAACAGTTCCCGTTCAATAATTTGTATTATATCATTAATTTCGTATGCTCCAACGGGAATTTCAAATTTATATTCATCATGATCACCCCACACCAACACATTATTTTGCTCATGTACGTTACTAATACTATTAAAACTATCAAAATTTGCTAAACCTATTTCATAGTCAGCATTTTCGTCTAAATAAATAGGGGGATTAAAATCATCACTTAAAACTGATGATTCTCCACTCAAAGTAAATGTGTATGACATAATGATCCAACTGAGTGACTAAATAAAAACCGTAGACAATATTGACCGCACTGATGTGAATTAAATGATTGTAGCACATCATAATTATAGTTTATATCAACCAACCCATCACTCTTAAAATATCTAACTAATTCTAATGGAGGGGGTAAATTACCGTAACTATCAAAATAAATCACATGCTTGTCATGTTTAGTGTAAGCAGTCCAGTGAGTTCCACTTCCACTTGTACCATCAAGATTGACTATACCTGACTCATATTTTTTTATTTTACTAGGTAACGTATCCCGCATGAAAACACCACGAAAATTAGGGATATATTTTGCATACTCTTCTAGCTCAATATTTGTCATCGCATGACGTGGTAAGCTCAGCGAAATTTTTTTGGATTCCAAACTTTTTTTTTTTTCAAACCATATCATTTATAGGGTCGTAGATAGAAACCTTGACCTACTTTTACCGCTTGCTCCATTGCTGCGTTATGTCTTTGTTGTTCAGTTAGTTGTTCACGATTGGCTTTAGCATCATTCACTGCTTTTGCAATTCCAGCTGCACCGCCCCCAATAGCTCCTAATGCTCCTAGTAATGGTAACAGTAATGGTAAGAAACCACCCTTTTTTGGAGTTCGAATGGTACGTTTTTTCCCAACTCTCTTTTTTTTCATTCCCATTCCAATTTTACGCTTAGCTTTCATAGCTGTAGTAACAAACCAAGCAGCCGCTTTTTCACCTGTTTTAGCGTCTTTCGCCTTTACTCTTTCCCAAGCTTTGTTTTCTAAAATCTTATCTGCCAGATGTCGCTTACTCAAATCTTTATTTTGAGAATAAGCAATGTCGTGCTCTTTGCACGCTTGATCCAAAGGATTAATTCCCAAGTCTCCTTGTCGTAGTCTCTCCTCTAACCGAGTACCAGGACCACAAAATTCGTACCCAGGTAGATGCAGTTCAACAGGAAGCTTGTTGATGAGAGTATTAATGAAACCTCTTCCTACTTTTCTGGTTCGTTTCATTCTAAGTTCTTATATATAGTGACATGTGCTTATATACCCTCAGTCAACATGAAGATTCATAAACAACAACTTTCACTACCCATTAAAAATTATGATGATGGAGTGGTGAAACAAATTGGAAAACATGGTGCAATGTTTGGAGGAGATTCGAAAAGAGGGCTAATTATTGGTCCTAGTGGATGTGGAAAAACAAATGTTATGTTATCCTTAATTGATCATCCTAATGGTTTGAGATTTGAAAATGTGTATGTTTACTCGAAAAGTCTACAGCAACCAAAATATACTTATCTAAGAAATCTAATTCAACCCATAAAAGAGATTGGCTATGAAGAATATGATAATGCAGAAGATGTTATTTCTCCAGACTTAATTAAAGATAATTCTATAATAATTTTTGACGATGTTGCTACATGTAATCAGAACATAATGCAAAGTTATTTTTGTTTTGGTCGACACAAATACACAGACTGCTTCTATTTATGTCAAACATATTCGGCAATACCCAAACAGCTAATTAGAGATAATGCAAATCTCTTAATAGTCTTTCAACAAGATATGACCAATTTGAAACACATTTATGATGATCACGTTAACGTTGATATGTCATTTCAAGATTTGAAAAATTTGTGTTCGTTTTGTTGGCAAGATAAATTTGGATTTCTCACAATTGATAAAGATTGTACAATGACGTCTGGTCGATATAGAAAAGGGTTTGACATTTTTGTTAGTATATAAATAGTATTGATGGGAACATACACCTAGTAGTAACCATGGAGACACAATAAGCGAAACAACTCGTAAAGGCACGCCAGGCTTTGAAGAAAAAATATAAGAGTTTGAAAAGTGATATAGTTCAATCTCAATCTCAGATAGAACAATCATACCAACCAATTACGCGACCACTTGAGGAATTGGTGTCCGCTTTAAAGGAACCAATTCAACAATCGATTAAAGAAGAAAGAAAATCAATGTCACCTATAACACCTAAATCGCAAATCACCAAATATAATAAATTAGCGTATCTAACTACTCCCCCTGCTCGACCACTATTCAATAGCACTCAGCTAGAGAATATGATACCTGCACCCAAAGAAGTGTTTCAATCTCAAATCGATCATAATGATGATGAGATTGATAAGAGTCGCGATGACCAATTCATTGATGATACCCTTTCTCAATTTTATCAAACTTTATCCAATCCTGAGGTGTATTGCGAATATTTTGATCAATTCAAAAGTCCTCTGCCTCGAGAGTATATTGAAGGAATGGTACGTGACGTAAATGGTAAATATGATCATGATTTGGGTTTATTTCACGATCCTATCAAAGAAAAGTTTTATATCGGAGATTCTGAAGTAGATTTTGAAGGTGCAAATATTTCAGTTAAAAATATTAAATACCCTGGTACTGTAGGTCTGTACGATTTACTGTTTTTGAAAAATCCTACATTACAGAATCAGAAAGATATTGACAATTACGTGGATATTATAAAACGAACAAACGCTATCCATCGAAATTATGATCCTGACTTGCCTATTAAGAAATTTGCCAATGATATCAAAGATAAATATCTTTTCATTATAAAACCGAAACTTAAGCCACCTGTAAGAGCAAGATCTGGTACGCAAACTTCCGCTATGCTGAGAAATGTAATTACTAGAAATATGGCAAGGAGGGGAAAGGGAATGACAATGATGAAATATTCGTCAAAGCCCGTAGACTACAAATATTTTGATGACTACAATGAAATAGTTGAAAGATTGAAATTACTTTTGAGTTCAAAGAATGCAGGTAGTTCTGCTCATAATAACGAAATAGTTTCGATTATAGAAGAATTACGTGAAGGAAAAATAATCCTATAAATGGAGCATTCACTCCGCAACTACTCAGTTTACATCATGCCTATCAACAAGTTTAATCAACATTTTCTTACTATCGACGAAAGTAAACCTCAAGATGTTCTATTTTACATATGTCAACCATCTAAGTATCATAGTAAATGTATACTTTACATTCATGGAAAAAACAACCCAAATTTAAGTAAAACTAATTATGTATTAGATGATTTAACCACTGTGTATACTTTTCCGATAACCGGAAAGGTTGAAAGTATTCAATGCTATCCATCACCTTTATTTGTTTCATATAAAAATCATAACAACCCCATTAATCAGTTACTAGAAAATCAAATTGTAACTAAAGGAGATAGAATAGAGTTTGAACTTCATTCCCAAGGGTCGATGAGAAGTGATTGTTATGTTCAATTTGTTATTCAAGTTCCTCTAGAAAAAAGTGTATAAATACACATTTATTCAGTGTTAGTTTTATTTCAAACATGCCTCTCAACAAGTTCAATGAACATTATTTGAGTCCGGCTGAACTAACTGCTCCATTTTATATTTGCGACTCATTTGATTATCATGTTAAATGTCTAGTTCGTTTGCGAGGTGAGAAGAAACAAAGTTTGAATAAAGAGTACTATGTACTAGATAATGGGGGTATTGCTTTCAAATTTAAGTTTGCTTGCATAATTGAAAGTGTATCACATTATACAGCAGACGGAGTGGTGCTAATAAATGATATTGAATCTAAATTCAATCAACTAGCTACCAAAAATATTATAAAAGGAGATATAATTAAGTTTAAATTAGAAACGCCAGCTGCTATCTGCATTGAACTATTGTTACAGTGTCCGTTAGTAAAAAATGTCTAAAGCACAAGTAATACAAGAATTACATGCTCCAGCTCGAATAAATTATAGAAGACGACATGTTATTGTGAAGGGTCTACACGATTTGATCCAGGCAGACTTGGCCATTATGTCACCACATGCCAAAGAAAACAAGGGATATAATTATATTTTAGTTGTAATCAATGCATTTAGTAAATAGGTTTGGGTGGAACCTGTCAAGAGGAAAACAGGAAAAGAAATTACAAATGCTATGAGAATTATACTGAGTAAAATGAAGACCACACCTGCTAATCTACAAACCGATAATGGAACTGAATTTTACAACAAAGAATTTCAACGATTAATGCAAACATACAATATCAATCACTACAGTACATTTTCAAATCTCAAGGCTAGTATTGCAGAAAGAGTAATTCGAACGTTGAAAACACTATTATGGAAGCGATTTAGTATGGAAGGTTCTTATAAATGGTTAAATATTCTTCCAGAAATTGCTGCAAAATATAACAATACCAGAGACTCTACAACGGGTGAAATACCCAGTAAAATTAATGATAAAAATGCCAAATATATTGTTGTATTCAACAACATCAAAACCATTGATCCCAAACCAGCAAAATTTAGAAAAGGTGATTATGTTCGTATCAGCAAATATCGACACGTGTTTGAAAAAGGATACACTCCCAACTGGACTACTGAGGTTTTCAAGATTAAATCTGTTAAACTCACCAATCCCACTACTTACATTTTGGAAGATAAGAAAAAAGAAGAAATTCGAGGGGCATTCTATTCAGAAGAGCTACAAAAAGTGAAATATCCGGATGTTTTTCTAATTGAAAAAGTGTTGAGAAAAAAAGGTGATCGGTTATTAGTTAAGTGGCTTGGAATGAACTCTCAATCATGGATAAATAAAAATAGTATTGTATAAATTGTAATAATTTTGAATAAAAAACGTATACGTTATACTTTTGTTTCATTGAAAAAAAAAAAACACAAAGAGTTAATTTAAATTATTTATTCGTTGATATACTTTATTTCTGTGACTTACATCTAATATAGGATTAATAATAATAGCAGCTTCCTGTATTCGACGTTGAAATCTCAAGTCATCGTGATATCTCAATTCGCATTTTCGGGTGCTTTTGTAAGCGAAAGCCCAGGTGATCAATAAGTGAATGTGAACATTTTCATTGAATCTTACTTTCTTCATTCTTCAACATATGAGGATATTTATAAATCACTTCCAGAGCCAAGCTGTATGTTACACAATTTATATATTTCACAGAGTCCATTATGTTGAGAGCTGAGTTTACAATGTTCTCACTATCCACACCAAGTTTTAAAATTTTAAAACAACTATAAAATTGTTGATTCTTCAGTAGCTCCAAATTATACGTTATTAATGGATGTAATTTCCATAATTCCATTATACAATCAGATTCCAAATAAATACTGGAATGATCTGTCACTATTTTCCATTCAAAATTTGTTCCATATATGGTATAGTCATTTGTTACAGCTTGAATTGAAGATAGAAGTTCATACCATTCCACTTCAGTCAATTCAATAGTATTATCCTTTCCGAATATTCTAACACATGGTTCAAAGTTCAATTCATGAGATATGCTAACCACTATGAAGATGTTATTAGTCAAATGAATTATTTTCCCACCTAAATACATTTTCTGTGGACATGTAACCATACTGAATGTGTTTTGAATACTAACGAGAAAAAAAAACACTGAAATATATTTATAAATTTTATTGATACATACACTAAAATATATTTATAAAGTTTATTTATACATACACTGAAATATATTTATAGTTTATTTATACATACACTGAAATATATTTATAAAGTTGTAACGGTAAAAGTTGTACCTCACAGGGCACCAGCTCGAAGGGCTCCGGCTAGAGACTCCTCTCAAGGGTGATTCGACCCCAAGTTTATGTCACACAGGGATAACAGAAGGGTTGTAAAAATTGAGGGCGCCACTACCTTTTTAACGATGAAAACTACAAAAAACTAAGGCGGAAAAGGTAGAAACGCCTTGTAAAATTTAAATAAAAGTTAATAATAAAAACTACTAAAAATTACCCCGGGCGGTATCTCCCTCAACTTTTATAGTTGAGGATTTTAATAAAAAAAAGAATTAAAAACAAATTTACAATTTATTCTGCCACAGGAAATGAACAACGGAATTTACTAAAGGAATTTGTACTTTTATAGGTACTTAGCTTAGATGAAGTGGTTTCCTGGAGAAGAAGTCAGGTCTTGATTCGAACTGATGAGTTCTGTTCTAGGGCGGTAGTTTGAGCTAGGGCTGTATCCTTGGCTATATTCTTGGGGTTATATTCTTCGGTTTATATTCTCAGCGTTATATTCTAGCCTAGGGTTATATTCTCGGCGTTAAATTCTTGGCTTATATTCTCGCCTAGGGGCTGTGCTTACCTAGAAGTACAAGTGGATCAGGGATATGTAGGAACTTGAATGTAATGGCACATTATGTTGGTCAGCTTTTCAGGTTAAAGAAAAGGAAGGCAGTTATTTGAAAGTCAAAAAATTGATTTAATTTACTGAAAGCTTTCCAACATTATATGTCCCATGTTAAAACAGTAAAAATAGCAATTATCGGCTAAATAAAAAAAATATACTAGTGATCCGAAAGAAACTTATCATAGCAAAAAGTTATTTATTTAGTTATATGAAAAAATATCGTGCTTAGGAAATATATGAAACCGGCACTGGCGTTGCGAAAGAATATTTTATAGGTTACCGGTAATTTATAATTAAGAGTTATTTCGCAACTGAAAAAGCTTGAAAATATTTGTACAAAAGTAAAACAGTGAATTATAAAAAAATATTTGACTTAAAACTACCATATTAGTATAAAAGAATAGTTTATGACCACGTGTTGAATTTAATTTCGTCTATCTCTGTAAAAAAATAAAGAATGCATACGAAAATTATATCAGACAGTACTTTAGAAGAAGCTTATTAATTATAGATTATGATTTTGGACTTACCACAGCAAAATTCATAAGATAGATACTTAAGATATGAAAGATAGCGAAAGACGATGTGCCTCTTTAGACAGACGATAACAAAAGGGGTGTTTAACGAGGCGTTGTCCGTTGGCAGGCGTCAATTGTCCTACGTTCGGGGTAGAAGAGTTTGGGATCACAGAACTATAATTGGATGTGGCTAGTGACGACGAGCGCTAATTAAAAGGATTTATTCTGTAAAATCGAAACAGGTCGATAGACATGTTACACCCCCTCTCCTCCGGGAAAAAAATGATTCGAAGAATTATTTTTTTTTTGTGAAAAATGGGCTTAATAAGATAAAAGGATGGGTGAAGTATCATTGCAAATCTATGTATCTTAGGTAAGGTAAGGCAATTGTCAAAGGTAAAGGTAAGGCAATTGTCAAAGGTAAAGGTAAGGCAGTTGTCAAAGGTAACGGTAAGGCAGTTGTCAAAGGTAACGGTAAGGCAGTTTTGTCATCTTGTGATTATCATGTAGTTATGTCATCGTATAAGACAAAGCATACACTGAGAACGAAAGGTAACGATAGGGTGCGTTAATTTCACAGTGCAGGCGAAACGATAAGATAAGGTACGGTAGGGTGTGTTTTGATAAAACGCTGGGATCTCAGATACGCAGAGCGAAAAATTCCAGGAAATACCAAACCAATGTCTCCGGGAGAGACACAAAAATAAACACGGTGAGTGATGTCAGCCTAAAATTGATTTAGAATGCAATTCCGTCGGAATTCTAATTCATTCGTAAATCAGCCTAATTTTCACCGAGTAAAGAGTAAAGATTTGTCATAATGACGTCACCAGGGGTGAAATACTACTTAACTTATCAAAAATTATTGGCAGGGCGACAACACTTATAGTGTTCCACAAGGAACGGTTCTAAAATATACGATAACGGTGGGTAGTTCACAAGTATCACAATACGGCAACGCAAAAGGTATGTTAAGGGAGAGAAAGAAATACATAGATACTTACTTTGAATGGTTTACGGTAAAAGAGAATTGAAGATATATGGGGTGATTCTGAAAGCTAAATCGAGGTCGAAATAATGGTATGTGTGGTTAGGAATAGTTTGTGGCGACATTATAAAAAGAAAGACGATAGATTCTTATCACGTGATCAGACAAAAAGGTATTCTGGTTTATACGCCGAGAGCACAGGAAGAGGGCAGAAACAGCAGCGCGATCGACATTCGGTGAGGTTGCCAGTTAGCGTCCACAGTAGCCATTGGTCATCGATCCGAAAGTCAATCCAGCTACATGCATTCAGTCCGTTGATATGCTCTCTTTGTTAAATCGAACAAAAGGTATTATTACCAAAATTACACCCATGACTCTGTCAGGGAATACGGTATATCGGTCCAGAACTCTACAAGAGTGTGGCCAATCTGGTAAAATAAGGAAAAAACACTAAAAGCTACGGAAGTACTGCCATTGAAGGCAAAGAAAAGGAAGAGGTTGCTATAGAAGCCAGGGTGAAGAGAAAGAGCGACTAAGCAGTCATTTTTCAAACCTATTATGTTTGTAAACCGAGCGCAATCCGCCACTCAGCAAAGGCCAACCCAGTCCAATTGGGGCCTAACGTCTTACGGTACGTCAATCGAGACTCTACGTTAGTTATAAAAAGCAAAATTGACCGTTTATTTGTTTGAGAAACGGTAGGAAAACTCGGGGCAACAAAAAGACATATAACAAAAAGGGGGACCAAAAATTTGAATGAAGTAAAATCCATTTCCGCAATGGAGAGCTCTCAAGGTGTCTAGCCGGTATTTTTATGTTTTGTAACAGAATGAATGAAATGCGGGATAAGAAAAGGATCCGTTTTGTTCGGAGAACGGTATAAACTCCAATGTAGCTTGGTCTACTTCCCTTTCTACGCGGAGGGTAAAAATGGTTGGGAACCAAGTTGAGTATGGGTTGAGTAATCGGGACGGTAAGTAACACAGCTGCCTAAAAGAAAGAAAACGGAAAGAGAAGAGAAAAAAAACTCTAGTGAATCGTTTTTGTAGGAGAACGATAGCGAAACTCCAAGAGAATGGCGCGGTTGCCTAAAGTAAGGAAGAAAACGAAAACGGAAATAATAAAAATAATGGTCAACTAAAACTCAATTGTACAGTTTTTTTAGGAGAACGATAGCGAAACTCCAAAAGAATGGCACGGTTGCCTAAAGTAAGGAAGAAAACGAAAACGATAATGAACTAAAAACACAATTGTACCGTTTTTTTTAGGAGAACGATAGCGAAACTCCAAGAGAATGGCGCGGTTGCCTAAAGTAAGGAAGAAAACGAAAACGATAATGAACTAAAAACACAATTGTACCGTTTTTTAGGAGAACGATAGCGAAACTCCAAGAGAATGGCGCGGTTGCCTAAAGTAAGGAAGAAAACGAAAACGATAATGAACTAAAACACAATTGTACCGTTTTTTTAGGAGAACGATAGCGAAACTCCAAAAAATGGAACGGTTTCTGAAGTAAGTGACTCTACGTTAGTTATAAAAAGCAAAATTACCATTTGTTTGTGAAACGGTAAAAAAACTCAGGTAGCAAAAAGTTAGGTACTTGACAACAGGAGCCAAAAATTTGAATGACGTAAAATCCATTTCGAACAGAATGAATGAAATGCGGGATAGGAAAAGGAATTAGTGGGCAATAGGGTTATACTAGATTGACTGTGTCAATATTATTGTCTTGTTCATTGTCTAAGTCATCTGGAAGGTTTTCGTCAACGTCAATAAATTGGTTTTTTAGATCTGCAACATGCCAATTTCCAAGATCATTACCTGAAAGGTCTCTCAGATTATAAACTAGTCTAGAAATTACTTTATGGACAATACATGGAATAAATTTAGGGGCAAATTTTGCTGCAAAGTTATCATTTTTGGATGAAAGTACATAATTCTTTTTCCATAGGCGGTCACCGACATGATATTCTACATCTCTTTTTCGTAGATTATAATACTTTGTATTTCTGTCATGGGCTTGCTTGAGTTTTTTTGCGTACATCAATAAAAAGTTTCGGGAGGGTTTGTAGGTCGTCAATGAGTTGTAATTTGTCTGCATTATTGATTAGATTGTTAGCATTTTCGGAAATTGCACCATAAAAATCTCCTCTTAACGGTACGTTTCTGGCAAAATTCAAGAAAGCGGGAGAGTAACCTGTAACGTCATGTTTTGCGGTTCTTATTGCTTGCGCAACTTTATGCAAAGATGCATCCCAATTTTTATGAGAGGAATTGTCATGAATGTAACAACGTAAGGCAGTGACTATAACTTTATTGGTCCGTTCGGTATGGTTAGCTTGTGGGTGATAGCGTGCGTTGTAGAAAATTTTTTGTACTTTATATTGATCCATCAAATTTTTAAAGAGGGAAGAGGTAAAGACTGTGCCATTGTCGACGGAAAATATTTGTGGGACTCCAAAAATAAGAAAAACTTGATTTTCGATAAATTTAACAATACCAGCAGCTGTGGCATTTTGCATGGGATGGACGAGACAAAATTTAGTAAACCAGTCTGTTATAACGAGAACAAATCTATTGCCATTTTTGGATCTGGGGTATGGACCTATTAAGTCAGCTGAGATCCATTGCCAAGGGAAATTAATGTCTTTATACTGGCCCAGTATACCAGCTTTAGGTAAATTTTGGGTTTTGCAGGAAGAGCAAACGGAACATTTATTGATATAACGAGATACAGTGCTTCTAAGTTTTGGCCAATAGTAGATTTCAGAAATTCGAGCGATGGTTTTGGAAATTCCGAGATGTGCGCTAGTTTGATCGTCATGAAAAGTCTTTAGGACATCAATCCTGTTTGGGGTAGGGACTACAATTTCCCAATTGGATAAATTACTAGATATAGGGTTTGGGGAGAAGACATGTTTGTAGAGGACATTATTTTCTACTTTAAAAGTGGGAAATGACTCGGGATTATTATTGACTTTATCAATCATAGCCGTATACCAAGTATCTGGCTTGAAGGTAGTGACATCAATCACTGAAATATCTGGAAATGAACGGGAAAGTGCATCACTGACAACCATAGTGGTTCCTTTTCTATGTTTGATTTCAAAATCAAACTGCGATAGTCTGAGTGAAAGACGAGCTAAACATCCAGAGGGGTTAGAAAGTTTTGATAGATACTGTAAGGATGAATGGTCAGTTTCGAGTGTGAAATGAGTTCCTTCCACATAACCTCTAAATTTTTCTACACCAAAAATTACACCTAAAAGTTCTTTTTCAGTGGTACTGTATTTTCTTTCGGTTTTGTTCAATGTACGGCTTGCATATGCGATAGGGTGTTCGATACCATCACATTGTTGATATAAGATTGCACCAAGTCCGGTGTCACTAGCGTCAGTCTGTATAATGAATTCTTTAGAAAAGTCAGGGCTTGCAAGAATGGGGCTAGAAGTAAGTCGTTTTTTGTCTTCGATAAAAGCATTTTCAGCCTCAGGGGTCCAAGAAATTGGTTGTCCTTTTTTTCTGCCATGAAGAAGGTCAGTTATTGGGGAGCAAACGGTAGAGAAATCTTTGATGAATCGGCGATACCAGCCAGTTAAGCCAATAAGTCTTTTGACTTCGGTAGTGTTTTTGGGAGCAGGGTAGTTAAGGATAGCGGAAACTTTGTCTTCATCTGTTCGAAGACCAGCTTTGTCGACTACAAAACCAAGAAATTTAAGGGAATCTCGACAGAATTCACATTTTTGAAAATTTACGGTAAGGTTTGCCTCTTTAAGACGACGATATAACTTATTAAGTATTTCTAAATGAAGTTCGAAGGTAGGAGTAGCAATAATGATGTCATCCAAATAACAAAAACAGTAGGGCCTTAAAGAAGGGTCTATAACAATGTCCATTAGACGTGCCATAGTTTTGGGGGCGTTAATTAGACCATAAGGAGTGGTCGTAAATTCAAATAAACCTAAGCCATAGACAGCGAAAGCAGTTTTGGGACGAGAAGATTCAGTAAGGGGTATTTGCAGAAAGGCTTTTTTCAAATCAATGGAGGTAAGAAATTTAGCGTCTCGGAGTTTGCTAAGAATGACGTCTACTTGAGCCATGGGATAGGAATCAGGAGTGGTTACTTTATTTAGCTTTCGGCCATCGAAGCAGACGCGGCATTCTCCGGACTTTTTTGGGACTACCCAAAGGGGTGAACACCAAGGGGAGTTCGAAGGTTGTATGACATTTAATCGTAGCATCTCGTCGACTTCTTTTACTAAAAGTCCTTGCATGACTGGGGATAGAGGATATTGGCGTTGTGCAATCGGTTTTGCATCACCAGTGTCGATATCGTGTTCGACAAAATTCGTTCGACCAATTCGGTCAGGAGGGGCAAGAGAAGAGAATAAGCTTACAGTTTGCTCAAGTTTGTTTTTTTCTTCAATAGAGAGAGTAGAAGCAGATCGTATTGTGTTAATAACACAAGTGGAAGATAATAGGGAGTATGACAAATCATGAAAACTCATGTCTATTTTGAATAAGCTCAAAAAGTCCATTCCTAAGATAAGGTTATGAGTTATTGACGGTATTATCAAGATTTTGATTGTCTTGGTAATGTCATTCACTGTCATTGGTGCGGAAATATAGCCCATATATTGTTGAGGTACACCGTCAGCGGTGGTAATATTTAAACAAGAATCATATTGTATAGGTAAATGTAAGGAATGCAACAAAGAGAAACCCTGATTTCCAAGAACAGTAGAGTTACTGCCTGTGTCGACCATAGCTAAAACGGGTAGGTCTAAAATTTTCACGGTAAGGTAAGGTCTGTTATCATTAGGTTTTTTTGCAAATAAGGGACAAGTATTACTGGAGATTGAAACAGTACTTGGCTGTATTGAAGGTAAGGCAACTGGCATGTCACAGACAGGTACGGGAGTTGTATTGTCAGTAATCGAGAAGTTTTTGTCATTGTCTTCAGTTTTCTGGATGTCGCTAGTGTTCGGTACGGTATTTGTAATTCGTTCGATAGGTAAAGGTAATGGTTTGTCTGTATTTTTAGAATGATTGGACGCTAGGAAACCTTTAACAAAGGTAAGATAATTTTGCCATTCAGCAGCAGAAGTTGAAAAAGTTAGTTTTGGTTTGTTGGGGGGTTGTGATTGTTTGAAGATCTGTTTGGAGGTCTGTTCTGTCTTCTGGGGTTTTCTGGCTGGGATGTAGTTGATTGTGCTTGACTGGACACAGTGGCCAGATTCCGTGGGCCAGTCTGCCTCGAGTTTTTTTGAATGCACTTACGACATTTTGGTTTTGTAGTGTTTTTTGCACCACATCCGTAGCAAAAGATAGATTTGGGCGAGAAACATTGAGAGTATGAGTGACCAGTTTTGTTACAATTCCAACAAACCAAGGAAGTTAATACTGAAACGTTTGCGGGAGTTCTTTGTCTTTGATTCGACGAGGAGGAAACATAAAGGCACGATAAATCTGGTTCGAGCAGTCTAGGATTATTATAAGATGGTGATCTATATCTGTCTGACCAAACACGGGATTCCTCAATTCTTTTGCACAACTCGGTTAGTTCGTCAACTGTTTGGGGGTCATGAAGTGCTAATGACGATATAAAGGAAGGTAAAAGGTTTCTACGAATCTTTGCAACACGAGTACGTTCGTCAACAACACTAGACAAGCGATTGAATAATCCTATCATTGAAGATATGTATACAGCAACCGGTTCGTTAGCACCCATAGTGCGATTAGAAATCTCTAACTCTAAATCAGTCTCATAACTATATGGCAAAAAATCAGCTTTTAATTTGGCAACAATGTCTTTCCAGGATTGAAATTTACTGCGATTATTAAGATACCATGTGAAGGCATTGTCTTTAAAAAGTTCACATGACTGCAAAAAGAGCTCATTTTCTGTAACTCCTCTAGAAAGTCTAAGGGCTTCAACTTTTTCCAAAAATAAATGAAGTGATTCATTTTTACCAGTGAAGGAAACATTCCATTTGTAAACTGGATCGTGTTTTTGATGGGGGATTTCAGAAAGAGTGGGGGAAGGAAATGTGTTTGAAGGTAAAGTGTCTTCTGTTCTATTGTTGGTGGGAGTTGTTTTTGTCGCAAGGTCAGCTTCTAAAAGTATCAGCGTATTTGTCAAGGCTTGTTGTGTAAGTAATTGTTCATTACTTTCGGCATTTAATCTATCAATTCTACTTGTCAAATGTGTCAGTCTTGAATTGATTCTGGAAAATACTGGTTCATGTTTATTTCCACTAAATTGATTGATAATGTCTGTTAAGTCATTGATTGTTTCTGTAACTTCCACTATATCGTCCTCAAAAGAATATGAATTGACTGGGGACGAAAAACTCCTATTAGCGTTTTCCCTAGCAAGAAGACCTGTTAAAACTTTACGTTTCTGTTCGACAGTATCCGGGACAGGAATATTTCTAATTTGAATTTCATATGAAAGTTCAAAAGACTTCAAATGATTGGCCTGCATCTTAAAAATATTTAAAAGGAGAGAAAAAGAATAAAAGACGGTATCTAAATCAACAGTACTAATCAAATAGCACTAGCGGAAGCAAAGGATCTAAAATCCGAATGAACATAAATGCCTGGCAACGAGGTATAGATATGGAAACTGTATGTACGTGAATGACTGTAGATATAAAAACAACAAATATTTATTGCCGATAGATGTCAATTAAAATAAACAAAACCGTACTATATTTTCAACAAGTCATACGTAGTCATGAAAATGTTGCATAATAACTCCATAAAAATTATCAGTATATAAATGTATAGCTAATCAAGATCAAAAATGTATAATAAATTTTTGTAGCACATCACAATCTCTCTGTCGTCAAAAAAACTGAACTGCAAAATATTTATAGTTAACGATAAATTGTTAATTTGGCAACACTGCACTTTATATTAACAATATTAGACAAGAAAAAGTAAGAGAGTTTAAAGATAAATTGTTACTTTGGCAACACTGCACTTGGTTAACAATAGGTAAGATAAGATATTTCAGTTTGTGTAACTCGACACAATTCAACTGAACAAGATACAAACGGCAAGATATTTCAGTTTGTGTAACCAGACACAATTCAACTGAAAAAGTTAATTTTACTATGCAGCTACATAAAATATAACAACTTATCAGAAAACAGACACCTTAAGAATTTACTTAAAACGTGGCAACATTGCAAACAAATCAGATGTAATTCACCTTTCCTGAAAAAATCAATAACAAAATTCCGTTTCGGGACAACAAAAGATTGTGCTATACTTCGTTATCTCTTAAAAAAATAAACCCAGAGAATATTCGTTATCGTAGACCAAAATATATATTGTAAATAAGGCAGGTAGTTAAGATAAAATTAAAAAAACGTCCAGGGTCGGTACAAGATGGTTACTTGAAAAAGTGAAATTTTTTTTAAAAAAGTTAGTTGGAAGCAAAAATTCTAAATTAAACGATAAGAAAAAATTTTAAAGAGAATATGCAAAAATAAAAAAACTAAAATCCTTCCAACCCAACTGTTACACTGTGCAACAAAAACAATGGGCGCCAATTTGTAACGGTAAAAGTTGTACCTCACAGGGCACCAGCTCGAAGGGCTCCGGCTAGAGACTCCTCTCAAGGGTGATTCGACCCCAAGTTTATGTCACACAGGGATAACAGAAGGGTTGTAAAAATTGAGGGCGCCACTACCTTTTTAACGATGAAAACTACAAAAAACTGAGGCGGAAAAGGTAGAAACGCCTTGTAAAAGTTAATAATAAAAACTACTAAAAATTACCCCGGGCGGTATCTCCCTCAATTTTTATAGTTGAGGATTTTAATAAAAAAAAGAATTAAAAACAAATTTACAATTTATTCTGCCACAGGAAATGAACAACGGAATTTACTAAAGGAATTTGTACTTTTATAGGTACTTAGCTTAGATGAAGTGGTTTCCTGGAGAAGAAGTCAGGTCTTGATCCGAACTGATGAGTTCTGTTCTAGGGCGGTAGTTTGAGCTAGGGCTGTATCCTTGGCTATATTCTTGGGGTTATATTCTTCGGTTTATATCCTCAGCGTTATATTCTAGCCTAGGGTTATATTCTCGGCGTTAAATTCTTGGCTTATATTCTCGCCTAGGGGCTGTGCTTACCTAGAAGTACAAGTGGATCAGGGATATGTAGGAACTTGAATGTAATGGCACATTATGTTGGTCAGCTTTTCAGGTTAAAGAAAAGGAAGGCAGTTATTTGAAAGTCAAAAAATTGATTTAATTTACTGAAAGCTTTCCAACATTATATGTCCCATGTTAAAACAGTAAAAATAGCAATTATCGGCTAAATAAAAAAAATATACTAGTGATCCGAAAGAAACTTATCATAGCAAAAAGTTATTTATTTAGTTATATGAAAAAATATCGTGCTTAGGAAATATATGAAACCGGCACTGGCGTTGCGAAAGAATATTTTATAGGTTACCGGTAATTTATAATTAAGAGTTATTTCGCAACTGAAAAAGCTTGAAAATATTTGTACAAAAGTAAAACAGTGAATTATAAAAAAATATTTGACTTAAAACTACCATATTAGTATAAAAGAATAGTTTATGACCACGTGTTGAATTTAATTTCGTCTATCTCTGTAAAAAAATAAAGAATGCATACGAAAATTATATCAGACAGTACTTTAGAAGAAGCTTATTAATTATAGATTATGATTTTGGACTTACCACAGCAAAATTCATAAGATAGATACTTAAGATATGAAAGATAGCGAAAGACGATGTGCCTCTTTAGACAGACGATAACAAAAGGGGTGTTTAACGAGGCGTTGTCCGTTGGCAGGCGTCAATTGTCCTACGTTCGGGGTAGAAGAGTTTGGGATCACAGAACTATAATTGGATGTGGCTAGTGACGACGAGCGCTAATTAAAAGGATTTATTCTGTAAAATCGAAACAGGTCGATAGACATGTTACAAAGTTTATTGATACATACAAATACATATAACTACTTTAAACTATAATGACCCCAAGGTAAAGTATTGATTGGATCATGTAATATACAACGCTTATCGTCTAATCCATTCAAACCCACTTTTGTTTGCTCTATGCTGTAAACATTATGAGCATATGAACGAATTGTACGTTGCGAAATAATTTTATCTTTGTTTTCCCTTAAACCGTTGATGTAGTCATCGAATGTAATCTTATTTTCAATGATGCTTGATTTAACACCCTTTGATTTTTTAACCAATTTTGAATCCTGTACCTTATAACTATACATTTTCGATCTTAATCCTACAAAATGAGTAATAATTCTACCATTTGCCTCATCTTTCATCAAACCAGGGACTTTTTTATTACAAAGTAGCATATTGTACGGATTATTAACACCATATTCGCTAGTATCAAATCTGTTAATGTTAGGTTTTATCACTTCCTCGAAAATATCATTACATTGAATTTCATAAATAAAACTGTCGGTATCAGTATATAAAATTTTACAATAATCCTTTAATTGAGGTAACATGAAATCATAGTGAAACTAATACATACAAGTTTTTGAAATATCTAAAACAGACATTCCTATGTACAAGGGTTTGTTGAAATACAGTTCTGCTTTCTTCAATTCGATTGCCATTAACTGACTTTCTTCATCGAATACAGTTCTTCCAGTAAACTTTGGACTAGCTATCAAGTTTTTTGCTCCATACCTTCCCTCCCATTGACTAACCAATTTAACAATCCGATGTTTTCTAATATTTTCCATTGTTTTTCCATATATTGAATTTACGTTGAGTTTAAAGTAACCTTTTTCGAATTCATTTTTAGCTTTTTTCCTAAAGCTTGTATTTAAATCTACATAAGGTTTCAACCACGTTGATTGTGAGAATTTAACTACCCTATGAATTTTTGTCAACACCAACCCATGTGCTAGAGCTTGTTTTAAAGCCCGAAAATGAATGATATATTTGTTTTTGTTATACAGAGTGGTCAACAGTTTCGGTAATTTGGAGCCTTTGGGTACTCGATGTTCAGAACAAAAAGGAAAATCTCTATGAATATCATGCAGATCCTCCGGATAATCCAAATCCACTTCCAAAATGTATCCTTCGGGACTGTCGTCAGGTATGTCACTAACATTAATGTTTGTGTCAACCCACTCAAAATTTCCATATGGCAGTGGTTGACACATTGCCCATCCGTACAGTGCATTGATATCCAGATAAAGTATAAACTTGTCCGGCTTCGAATTATCATATTCCCTCATATATTTATTGTTAGCTTCGGAATATCGACAGCATCATTGACTTATTCCTCCCCGGATTGCATTTTCAACAAACAGTATCATATCAACATCCTGTAATAGTTCTAATTTGCACTTAGTATATTTTAACATACAGTCCCATGAATATCCAGGAATGGTATAGTACCAAGCTGGATCTAAGCCGCTAGTGGAATACCCAATATTTCGAAAATTCTCAAATACATCTGATAAAAGCATTATATCAGTTTTCAGGTACAAATCAGAGTATTGACCTAAATTTTGAATATTAAACAATTGCCATACATTCTGAGCATGTTTATATCGCTCCTCAGTGATTTCTTCATCGCAGAGTTTATTATAAAATTCATTTGGCTCGGGTAATTCAGTTTCTTCAACTTTTTCCAATTTATCTATATAGTCATAGCAAAATACTCCTTTTTTTGTTAAAAGTTTGAACTGTTCATCACTGCAGTCTCTGAATTCATGTTTTGTATTGTTCAAGTTTTTCTCATCTAAATTTTTCACCAAACTATCAAGTGAGGAATTCAGAAAGCGAATTGAATCTATAAACCTGAATTTAATATTATTCGACATATGATTAGTAAACGAAATATATTTTTCTTTATTGATTGGTAACAATGAAATTGTACCTAGTTTAGCAAGATCTCTTATAAGGAAATGTGAATCATAGCCACTCAAATTATGAAAAATAGTGGGGACACAAAATTTTTTTCTAAAATTTACGTTGCACATTTTATGTGCAAAACCTCTAAACTCGCCTGTGAAATGATTATGATCGCGAACAATAATATCAACATTTGTAAATTCAGTTTCACAAATATGACATATTTTAGCATTTACTGTTGTCCTATTTTCATCCATAGGAATTATATTTTTAAATTTAGAATAAATTATTTCAGTACATATTTCCATTTCATGCGCAAACCATTGCATACAATCTATTCCACGATAACTGTTAAAGTATGAAAGATAATTATCATATTCACATTTAACGTAATATCCGCAGCTATACGCAATATGTTTTTGATATTTAGTTGTTTTCTGGAAATTATGTTCAAGAGGTTGTAACATACATTCAAAATCAGCATAAATAACAAAAGGTGTTCGTTGTTTATTTGAAAAATTTTTGAACTTTACAATTTTCTCTTTTGGAATGTTTATTTTGGAATCATTGATTTTTTCACATAAATTTGAATGATTAGTTAACACTTCCTGATTAGAAAAATAATTTAAACATCTTTCACATATAAACTTCTTATGACCATCTTTATTTAATTGTACATTTAATAACCTAGATAAATTTTTAATCCAGCAATAATGGTATTTTATTTCAATACGTTCATCGTCTAATGGATCAGGAGCATCATAATCGTTTAGTTTAGGAAAGTATATATTTTGAATTAATAATAAATTAATATGATTTGTTTTTTTGTCTTTTGTTAAACGTAATGGAATTACGTTATAATTTTTCCCGATCAATTCCAAACCGTAAACATTAACAGATAGTTTATTAATCTTTTCAAAAAGATGAATTTTATTAAATTGCATTGGAATTTCAAGCCCTTCTAATTTCAATACTTGACTATAATGCGGATATGATGTTAAACGATTTGAATTTTTATTTCCAACAGGATACAGAGCACTTACAATACTCCAATAAAAACAAGCTTCGTCATTATAATTATGTACGTTTATACAAGCCTTTTTATTTGCTATAAAATGTGGTAATGAAATGAAAGATGAACCGTTTCCTATTTCTAATTTATTAATATTGACTGATAGTGATACAACTCTTTTCAAAGCCCATCCTGAATCTTTTTCTTGAAATTCTGACAATTTAATTCCGATAAAGACTACTACACGATCCATGAACCATTCATATATATTAGTTGAATTATCTATCACACTATTCTCAGTATGGAAGTATTTTATATCTGTTATGTTTTTATTCAAATTTTGCTTCATAAACTCTGCACAGAATGTTGTATTTACTTTAATTAAGTTATAGTTTTGTAAAGCATCAACTATTTTTCTATAAAATATTTTAAAAGAATCTATCAAAAATTCGTCCGCATCTAAATGTTTTAGGTTTATTATTACTCCAGTTGTTACTCTATTATTATATATTGAAATTAAATCTTCCCACTTGACTGTATCTGTGCTTTCCTTACCTATTATCTCTAATTTTATATATATATATAGATTTCAAATGACCTAATTTGGTTAACCATTTCTTTTTTTTACCAATAGATATACTAGAACGGATTTTTTCAGAGCATAAGTTAATAGCAATCTTCACATGATGCAACCATACTTTACTTTCCTGTACTGTAAAATCAGGATATTTTTCAGAAAATTTTTCAATTAATTTACTTACATCACTAAATATTTTATCTGACATAATTATAGGTTACTATTTACAAATTTAAACAATTCCGCTGGATTTCCTTTACCGGTATCCTTTTGTCCAATGTACACTAGGGAATATTTCCCGTTTCCCAACTCTACCAAAAAATCTTTCAAAAATTTCGTTGATCGTGTCGGTAAAAAAACTGCGTTGTCATTCAACTCTACTAAAACTACTTCTCCATATTTTGAGTTCACTATTCTAGCGGTGGTAATTTTATAAGGACTATCCTTAGCTAATGTATTCAGTTTCACAATCGATTTATCTTCTACTTCTAAAAGAAGATGTTTATTTATAGCTTGCATATCCATTTTTCACTGGAAATACATATTGTTTACGGAATTGATATCATTGAAATAACAGTATATTTACCTTTTGATTTGTTGTCACTTTCTCACTTTGATACTACTTGTAAGCACTGTGAATACTACTGATACCTTCTGTTATTTCAACCGGGTTTTATATAACTCCAATATGATCACGTGATCTTAAAAACTGCAGTTTCAACTTGTTATCCTTAACCTTCACTTGATTACTTGTTTTCAATATTAACAGACTTAAACATTGCTACCACTTATGTGGCAGTGAAAAGCACCAATGACCATAAAGGTCAGTTAACTTTTGTCTCGTTACCGTGCAATTAGTAACAACAAAATACTTGTTTCACCTCATATTTTTTCCTGAGTATCTTTTGAAAGTATATACTTGTTTTTTTTATGTCTACAGAGATTGTTGCCCTTCACTTTAACTTGATTACTTGTTATTCAGAGTTACAGATTAAATCGTTACCACTTATTTAATTGGTAGCGAAAAAGTACCAATGACTAAAGGTCGGTCAATTTTTGTCTTGTTACCAATTGTATAATAAGTAACAACAAAAAACTTGTTTCACCTCATATTTTTCCCCGAGTAACCTTTGGAAGTATATACTTGTTTTTTTATGTCTACAGAGATTGTATTTAAGCCGACGCACTTCAATTTTCAACACATTCTCAAACACAGTGTTCTTCGAAACAAGATAATATTTTTAACATGGTTTCAAAACGCGTCAACGTACATTCTAACGTGTTAGTTACACCTGAGAAGCAAAAAGTTTTGCCGAATTTGCAGCCGTTGGAGCAAATGTCGAAAGGAAATCAAGTAAGTATTTCCAACTATAATCATTTTTTTTATTTACATATGTATTTTTCTTATAGCCTATCATCGATTTGAGTTCTTCAGACATCGAAGCTTTTTTTTCGTCTGATCCTGTTGGTCCGTCCTCCTCGTCCTCGTCCTCCTTCTCCCCCTCCTCCACCTCCCCCTCCTCATTGAAGCAGATTCCTCCACATCTAAAAGATATAAAGGAAAAAAATTATAGGAGTCTCGAATTTTTTACTAAGAATGATGTGGAGTTAACTGCACTTGACGATCAATTAACTTTAATCGTTAATGAGTGCAGTAATCGGGAACAACTCATTAATCCAGTTGAGAAAAAGGATGGACGATGTACACGAATTGGTCCGAACGAATCTTCAAGTTGCCAGCGACAGAATGAAAAAACGGTACGACACGCAGGCCACAGAAGGCAGTTTCCAAGAAGGGGACATCGTATGGTTACACAACCCGACGAGGAGAAAAGGCTTTTCTCCAAAATTACAAAAATCTTGGGAGGGTCCGTACTTGATCAAGAAGATGATCAATGACGTCATCTATCGCACACAACATCCCAGCCAGTATTAAAAACGCACGAGGTCTGGCAACCGTCTTCCGAAGTTTGGGCAACTAGGAAAACTAGAAGAACAGATTCCAACCCCTGGCAAGACATTGAGACTTAAACACAATTCACGGTACATCTTCTACCTGGTAACAAAGAACGAATTTCAAGATCAATCCACCTACCGGAATGTGTGGGAAGCGCGACGTAGCCTTCGAGACCATGTGCTGGAATCCAACGAGAAGAAACTAGCTATTCCTAAGATAGAGAGCAGCCAGTTGGATTGGCGAGTCATCAGGAATATGATGGAAGTGATCTTCGAAGATACCGGTGTCCACATATTAATCTGCAGCTATACCCCCTAGCTATAAGTGTACAATGAAGAAAGTCCCCTGTTATTTCCATACGACCGGAAAGTGTAGAAATGGGTCCAGCTGCCGATTTAAACATTCAGTCCCGGCTACACAGAAGTTCCAGGAGGAACTTCCCATTAAGGAGGGGGTAATGTTGCGAGGTCACCAACTCAAAGCCGGTCCTGTCCCTCGATTATAAATTTTGGTGAATGCGCTTTCTAGAACCTTCTGGTCTATTGCGGTATTTACGCATATGAGGAGCCTCATAAAATGCTAGAACTTTCCAGAGCCGATAAGTACTATATATACGCGGGTTTTCGAGTGCGCAGACAGTACAGTACAGTTAGTTCGGAAGAATTAGTGAATTAAATAGTGCAGATAAATAGGGTAATATCCAAGTGGTGAAAATAAATTAGAACTAATATACCGAGTGTAAATAAATTAATAGACATTAAGTAAAGTATGTATATAAATTAAGTTTAATACAGTGCTTGTTTGTTCAGATAAATAGATAGTAATTATCCATAATGTGTATAGTTTTACCCCACGAGTAAAAAACTGCTTAAATAAATAACAAAAACATTACAATATGTATGTATTTACTTTCCAATAAAATACTGTGAGAGGTTCAAACGTGATGAATTATTATCCTCTTTTTTAATATAAGGTAAGGTATTCTTTTATTAAATACATTTTATTAGGTTACGTATATAAAGATCCTCAGTTTAAAAATGTTTGACTTGTATTACATACCCAACATACTCGTATACTTTAATAGCACCATCTAGGTTTGTTGATGTGTACTTAAAAAACAGCGGTTTATTTATTTTTCAACAAGTTTAAAAATAGTGGAAAATATCTCGAGATAATAACGGCAGGTAAAATTTGCAAATATTTTCTCGTTATTTTCATTTTACTCAAGGAAAGAGTCTCTCAGTAATTTCGTTTTAATTAATTTATGACTTCAATTCACTTGACTAATTCAGTGCTTAATTTGTCCTTTGGATATTCGCTATCGGTGAGAATTTCTTAAGAGAACAATCAGAGTTGACTTCCCTTTGTTTTACCCTAGCTAGAACGAGTGAAATCTTCCAAGACAAGACTTTGTTAATTTCGGAATTTGAATATATAGACGAACGCTGCAAATCATAAATCGAGAATAATCGAATTCATATTTGTATAATTTTTAGCAAAAATATACTTTCACCTTTTTTTAATAGAAATATGACTTAGTTTCGGCAATCAATTTTTCTTTTGATCTAGATTTTTTTCCCTAAAGCTAGTTTTGTCTACAAAAAGTCAGTAGTAACTGTGAACCCGATCTGGAGAATACGGTGGATGAGAAACCAATTCAATACGTAATTCATTCAATTTACCGATGTTATCTTTCGATTTAACATATTTTCCATAACCTAACAAACATAAATTTCAATATTATTTGAAAACCAACAGGGTGAGTCAAAACGAGCTGTACATTCTTCTATCTCATAATGAGGTTCGTAACAGGAATACCATATTGCTTACTAACAGGGCAAAATGTGAATTTTTACTGAGAGTTCTTTTGGTCTTAACGTTTAAACAGTGAGTTCGATTTGTCCTACATTTTTGTAGACTAGTACCACCTTATTAAGTGACAAAAATCAGGACCGGTCTTTGAAAACTAGTTCGTTTTGTTCTTAGAAAAAATGCCACCTTATGGTTTTTAAAGAAAGTATACACATAGATAAAATTGGTGGGGGTATTTATTTTGTTTCCTCACACAATCATTTAATTTCTAATAAAAAAGTCCAATTTGACCTATAGTTACGGTTACAGTTACAATAAAAAATTTCAATGAGTGTAATGAAGGATAAATTAAATTTCAAAGGTCAAATCATGCTCGAACAAAAAAAAGCAAAAAACGGTAGCTTCTCTTCTGAGATGCAGGGTGTGCGAGTTGAAAAAATCAAATATATTTTTGTTAATTATTCAGCTATTTTTCTAGATACCGACATGAAAATTTAGGTAGGACAATTTTTTGTGACGTCAAATAAGAATATGGAAGTAGATTTGAGATTAGTTGTGGATGTTGCCATTCACACTTTATTGAATAGAAGAAATCAGCCATATTTTTTTCACTCGGAATATGCATTTTAGAAAGCACCAACCTAAGACGACACAAAAGAATGCAATGATGAGACTAGGCAAGACTAGGCAAAGACTTGCTTGTCTCAGTATTGCAGTGTGTAAGAGAAGCACGGCAACGGCAGCACTAGAAGCCTTATTTGGCCTTCCTCCATTACACCGCGTGATAATGGGAGATGCAAGGATGGGGTTATTTAGGCTAAGCAACAAAACGGTTAGATCGGGACACATATCCATTAAGGACTTTGTAAGTGAAGCCATGATATGAAAACTAACTATATGCCCACTAAACTTCTCCCCGGCCCTAAATATGAGATACCTCACAGAAAGGACTTGCAAGACTCCAGCAGACTGAAGTTTCCCCCATGAGAGACCTGGTATACGGACGGGCAAAGACTGGGGAAGGGACAGGAGCAGGGGTGAATAGTGAAATAAGGAACACAAGATGTTCCTTCTGACTAGGAAAACATACCTCTGTATTTCAGGCAGAGATTTATGCTATCCTACAAATGGGTCAGAATTAACAAACACAGGATAAATATATCAACTGACAGCCAGACAGCCCTTGCAGCTTTAAATAGCCGCAAGGTAACATCCAGAATGGTAGAGGAATGCCAGAAAGAACTAAATGAACTTGCAGACCACATTAAAGTAATATTAGTGTAGGTGCCGGGACATAACAATATTTCTGGAAATGAACAAGCTGACGAACTTGCGAGAAGAGGTTCAGCAACGACATATGTTGGACCAGAACCAGTTCTTGGGACCACAAAGTAAGTGGTACGAGGTCAAATACAAAAATGGGTACAAAGCCAACATAGAGGAACACTGCAAACCAGGTACACAGTAAGACCTTTGCCAAACAAACACTGAATACCTGGACGGCAAGAAGAGCTTTAGACTTCTGGCATAATTTACCAGGATTGGTTCATTCAAAGGCTTTCATACATCCTTCGAAGAATGTCTCCAAAAAAATGTTAGACTATAGCAGGCATGACCTACGTTGTCTAACAGGTCTTTTAACAGGCCACTGTCATCTGAATCATCATATGCTAAAACTTGGACTGTCGGAAGATCCGACCTGCCGTCTTTGTCTGGAAGATGATGAATCAGCAGAGCATATAATTTGTGCCTGCCCCGCCGCGGCTCGAATCAGGTATCTGATGTTTGGCAGGGATTCTCTCTCGCCCTCGGACCTGAAATATCATTCACCAAATAAACTAATTGGCTTTGTTAAGAAGCTGAATTTGTTTGGTGAAATCTGAATAGGCCACAATAGACTCTTGCGAGTCGCAGTGGAGGGCCTTATAGACCCACTCACCAAAAACCTAACCTAACCTAAGACCTTTATAAGTGATACAAGTCTTTAACGGGCCGGAGAACTACTGAATATCAGATGGAATCAGGTAAGTAGCATTACAGGTTATCTAACGGGTCATGCACCGGTAAAATATCACCTGCATAAAATAGGGCTTTATAGCGGGGATCTCAGCTGCAGACTTTGTAGCATGGAGACCGAGACCGAGACTGTAAAACATATCTTATCTGACTGTAAGGCACTGGACTCGAGGAGACAAACAATTTTCGGAGAAGCCAATGTGCCACCTGAAACATATAGCACACATCCAGTGGGCCTATATCGTCTACTCGAAGGTACGGGGATAACTGGGTGGGTGTGGGTGGACTGAATGAGAGTACAATGAGCCAACAGGCTGCAGTGATCCTGGCATAAGAACGGCTCTCAAAAATATAATAATATAAATTATATAATATTTTGAAACATTTTCGAAATATTTAAAAATTTCTAATCTACTACACTGAAACCGCACCATAGTTTGATATTCTCATAATAAATGTAATTGTCTAAACTATCTGAACCTATTAATACACGGTACGAGTTACAGAATATATAATTTTATAATATAATACAGTGTTGCATTTATATCACTTACACTACCTTAACAACCAATGAAAAGCCATAAAAATAGTGTAATAAACACAAACAAACAATGACTATGGGAAACTAAAAGTACTCCTAAGATAGCGTACAGACCGATTTTCCAACGCCTGCTATAACGGCACATGTGAAGTAGATTACATAACAAGGGGATCGATTCCTGTGATTACTCTGAATTAGATTTCCGAAGCATTAAGAGCAATTTAGCGTATTGAGCAGAAGGTTCACTAAGTTCATTTTCCCATTTTCGGACTTCTTCCACGATGCGCCTTTTTGGGATACCAAAAAATGGTTCGGGTCCAATAAAAGCAGTACAAGCTCCTTCTTTTGTGAGACCGTCTGCAATCTCATTTTCGACAGTTCCTTCATGCCCTGCTACCCATAAGGAAGTTACTTTGTTGTGTACATCCAGTTGCTCAAGAGATTGTGCAGTTCGACTGTTTTAGACTCTTGAGTTGTAGACTTCAGAGCATTCAAAGCAGCCTGGCTATCAGACGCAATAAAGATTCTGTCTAAGTTGAGGCGTTTTTTTTTTCAGCAGAAAAATCTATTGCTAATATTTCCGCATGTAATACTGTTGTTTCCCGGGGCTGTTGATATCCTAGTATTAGGACCTGTAACCTCTATTCCTACTCCTTGGTTTTTTTTTTGACCCGTTAGTATAGTAAGTGAGGGCCCCTCCTGTAATTGGAGTGATTTCGTTTTGTGTTAACTCACGCTCGATGGTAACAACGTCTAAGTTTTAAATTCTGTTCCTTAGACATAAAGTTCGTGGGCATTTTCATGGATTGGGTTACCCCAACCCTTAGGTTAGGTCGTCGAATTTTCAAAATCTAGCCGTAGCTAGCCTTTATGCATTTTCCAGAGCGATCCTCCGTACAGGTAGATGTAGTGGAGGAAGTTCTAGTATCTATATCTCTAAGGCTGCGCTGGGGCACGATCTCATTGCACCCGTGATTCCCATGCTGGCTAGTCGTTCTTCTTCTTGCATCTCTATTTTTGCCCTTAGCTGTGATGTTTTGTTACACCGAACCAACGCAGCATTGGTAATAATTGGTCTTTTCAGTTTCAGACCCCACGTTTTCCCAAACAGCCTGCGGCACGTCCAGAGATTTAGCATGGATTGAGCCCATTTGATTATGGAAGGTTGGATTGATTCATATGAAGTGTTAATAAATGCATCCCATATATCTATGAATACACATACATGTGAACTATGTTGGAATGTGTTGGTTTTGGTATGTACGGTGACGAGGAATCGAAGTCAATGTTGTCCCAACGGGAAAGTTGGCGTTGGCTAGCATTCGATAGTCTACAACACATGTACCCTTGGCGTTGGTCAACGCTGGAAAGTCAGGAAGTAGTCAAAATTCACATTTCACCCTATATATTAGTGAACAATGGGAGCCTCAATACAAGGTAGTAGTGTGTACTGTACAGCTCCTCATAACTCACCCTGTATAAGACACAGCATAAACATTTCAAAGCAATTCTCCATTTTTTTATCGTTCTATTTTGATCTTGTTTAATCCAATTCCTTTAAAGTTTTAAATAGCGAAAATCTAATTTGAGATAGGTACGAAAATAATGAATTACACACAATACTATTTTACTCGAAACACTAAAAAGAAAGAAGAAGAAACGGGATTGAACGTATAAGAATGGCCGAAACCACTTTACCTCATCACTATAAGACACCCAATATACCGTTAATCCTGAATCCAGACTGCAACTACCCGAGATGAGAGTTGTTGCTCTTTCTTTTCTAATCCTTTCGAAGATTAAATTGATATTATCTACGGTTATTATCGAGGTGATGTGCTGGAAAATCAGACGAGAATGAAACCTTTAATATTCTGAGGAGCATTAGGAGAATATATATTGGGAAAAGTTCTATTCGTATTCATAACAAGTGTGACTGGAAAAGATTAACCAATTTTTTTCACTTCCACTTGGCGGTACACGAAAATTAAAATTTGTTTATGGGTTTTTCGATTCGACGTAAATAGGGGTATGATTTAAGATCCGGAGAAATCTCAATAAAGAAAAGATGATATTTTTTGAATTTCTAGTCATTCACGATATATATACTGTAAACAAACTAAATTTTAAATGGTGGTCGACAATCTCTTCATAGCCCAGTCAAATTGGAATTTATCAACGATTTGATTCCCAGTAAGCTGGAAATCTTCGTAATACCTTCATTTCATCCTAAATGTGTGAAATCTAAGCTTGCACTATCCCATTGCACCGCAGTGACAGAGTAACCAAGTAAAATAAAGACAACATATAAGTGTTCTCTCGGAAAGCTTTACTCTCTCAGTCAAGATACGGTTCCAGTAGGTAAGCAACCTTTGAGGGCGAAATTTTGTACTTTTCTTAGTTTTTGCTTGTAGCTCGAAAATAGTGCGTCGTACGGAAAATGTTCTTTATTCACAAACGGTAGGGAAGTGACTCATTACTTGCTTGTAACTAAGCGATTGTGAATAAAATAGTATGTATACATACCACGCGGGAAGGATCATTCCAGCCACGGCTTTTAGCGACCTTCGGCGCTACGCGCCTCGGGTCTCTAACAATGCCTGGGCTGTAATGATCTACTTTCCCGCTAGGTATGTAATATACTATTTCATTATACCTTACTGAAAACCCTATCTTAACATGCCTATTTAGGGTACCGAAAATGACCTTTTCCTGTGCGCTAACATGCGTTTTTGTTCAGTTTCCTTAGCAACAATAAACAACAATTGTATTTTGACAGCAGATGTCAGTGTTTTGAATTATAATATAGTATAGTAAATACTTACTAGTTTTTGTATTTAGAAAGGTATAATGGAAAGTATCGTTCATTACACATCCATAAATGCTTTTCCCGTGCTTGCACGACTTCCCGAGTTCGGCTACGCCTCACACGGGAACCCGTCGTGCGCACACGGGAGAAGCCTATTATCTGGACTCGTAATGAAATATACTAATTCAAGAGGGTTAAACTCTGCGTCGATTGAAAATCTGAAACTTGAAATTTGGTTCTGTTTATAACGTCTTGTTGTTATGATGTTAAAGCAAAATTTAAATCTAGCATTAGTACAGTTTCCTGTAAAATTATCGTATTAAGTAAAGCGTGTTACCTATAGATATAGTAGAATAAAGTAGTAGAATAAATTAGTACAGGAAACTGTACTAATTCTTGATTGTTTCAAGCTATCGGCTTGTTGTCAAATTTCGAATTTTGGTTTGTGGTTGGGAGGTGAAGATGTCGCTATCATCACAGCTTTTACATCTCGGTTACTGGAACACATACAGATACATTCAAACAAAAACGGAACATAGGGATTGTAAGCATTGTATCAGAACTGCTTTTGAACTAGTCGACCAACATCCAGCTTCAACAGATTAAAAACACGATTATTACAATCGTTTATTTGGACACCTATAACATATCGTACAATTCCCACCACTTCGTATTCTCAACTGTGGGCGGTCCTTAATTAGCGTCGGACAGTCAGTCGATCGGTGAGAGTGTCCAAGCCCATAACTTTGTTTCAATTTAAAGAGTCCTATTTTGTTTTATTTACGAATTTATTTTTATTTTGCAAGCCGTTATGGCCAAAATAAATCAAAACATATTATCTTAACTCGAAACATTAATTAATAAAGAGAATTTAACAATTAATTTTCGATTTAACAACATAATACGTAAGCATATTGTTTCCATATGTAGCGTTTACTACCCCCATCAAATAATTATTCAATACTAAATCGCAGTTCGCACCTGGTTCGCACTTCGGACTTTCGGACACACCTCGCACATACATTTGGAAGGAGAAGGGGCGGGCTTTTTTACAGTGATTCTGAATCCAGCTGTCCAGATCAATACTTGATATTCATTGAAGTGAACTTATAGAAATGTTTTATTGGTGGACTATTTAGATCGGCGAATACACTAAACCCCTATGTTCCGTTTTTATTTGAATGTATCTGTATGTATTGGTGGTGATTTTAGAGTCATAGTCAGTCCGGGACTGCCCGTCTCGAAGTATGATAGGGTAGTGATTCCGAGGCGGGGGTAACGGCGAGTTTGAGGTGGGTTTGGTTGGTAGGCATTCCCTTGGGGATGAGTCCAACACTGTTTGGGTCCTGGACCCATTCGATCATGAGTTTCCCATCTCGGCCCAAAAAAAAATAGTCAGTCCGGGATTAACTCTCGGACGATAACATATACCTTGTACTGATGAGGCGCAAATACGCCAAAACCGGTCTGCAAATTACGTTGTCCCTTCTAATTACAAACCAGAATGGTTGGTTAATCTTGTAGAGCCTACCGACCCCGTTTGACTTAGAAGTGTAATTAAATGTATGTCGGGGCATATATCCCGGGAAGTAGTTGTTGCTTCTTAAGTTGAACGGTAACTGTTTTTGAAAAATATTTTTCAAAACTTTGTTGTAAAGCGTTGAATAATATATGTATTCTACGATATCTAGCATTATTGAACCTTCTTTTGAGTATTCCCATCCCATTCCAATTTTTTTTTATTGATAAAAGCTTCTCGAACTTACCCAAGTGGATGGGGTAGATTCGAACATAGCTTTAAAACGTACAGAATTTTCATTTTAGACCTAGTGTAAATTCGAACAATTAAAATATTTTAATCCAATGAGCTTTAAAATGTACAAAAATAATACATGATTTTTGAAAAAGCAATGCTTTACTTTACAAGAAAAATGATTTGTAACATTTATCTAAAGGTTCAGAGTTGAATAAATTCAAAACTAAATTTTCATGTTAATACAAAGTAAAAAAACTTATCCCAATAAAATAATCAGTAAATAGAATTCTTCTTAAAAGTAAAAATACAAAATAAAACCAAAGTTTATTCGATAGAACATACTGCCGGTAGATCCATAAATTTGTATCGATTTCTTCTTAAATCTTTTGGCGCTTGAAGTTTCTTTAAAATGTCATTTCGGCTTACCAACGACACATCTTTAACATCTGGGTAATGAAAATGATTTTGTAGTTTGCTAGATGACTTTCGACTTGGGATTTTATTTACCAATAAAAGCTCAGGTTAGTCGGGAAAAACTTCAGTAATTTTGCCGACAAAAATCTCAGTTTTTTTACATTTAAAAGTGACTAAAACATAATCATTCACAATGAAGTTTTGATCTGATTTATTGTTTTTGTCCGAAATCACTTCATTGTTTTGATCTGTGTTGGCACCATCATCATTTTCTTTGACCGCGAGACACAATTTCATGGTCAGATCTGCTCGACCCTCTTGAAGTAAAAGGCTGACCTTAATCAGATGCCTTAACTCCTTTCCTTGGCGCTACACCAATTTTTTTCTATCCTTTTATATTCCGCTTTCCAAGGTTCTTGATTTTTGTATAAAATCAGCGAAAGTCACAATCTGTTTTTGCTGATGTTCCAGTTGATCAGGTGTGAGTTTAGGTGACATTTTTGTCACAAGGAATTATTCCGCAGGCTCTGAAACCAGGAAGGATATTGTTGACAGCTTTGAGTCCAATAGTGTAAAATAGTTTTTTTTAACATTTTGGAAGTTCGGACTTTGGAAGTTAGAATGACAGAAGTTATTTGATGCCTACTTGATGTTTGATATTTTGGCTAGACCAAATAGTAAGTGACCTATCTTGTGATTGACTTAATATATATAAATAGAAAAAAGAAGAAGATATGATATCACAAATATCAAAGCTCAGGTATTATTAGCCATATGGGGCCCATTTATCATTTAATATCGGTGTAACTGTGCAATGATATAGGAAACCAAGGAAAACTATATCTGCTGATCTCTACAATTGTTACTTAAGATTTAAGAGTGGAGAGCTCCCTAGATCTATCTGTTCATTGACAACTTCATATTGTAGGTCTCTTAAGTGTCTTCTAATTTCTAGTTCTTCAAGAAAATCTAGGACTTGTTTCTTATCACAAATATGCAGTAGTTCTAGTTCTATGTTAGGTGTCAGATGTTTTGCGTAATGTGATTTATCTGGATGTTTTAATCTGTATGCTTGTAAGTGTTCATTGTGTCTAATTTCAAATTTTCGAATTGATTGACCAATATAGACAGCATTACATTCTGGACATTTAAGTTTATTTATTCCAGACTTTTTTAAAGGGGATATTTTTGTTTTTACATTTAACAATTTTTTTACTTACATTGTTTTCTGTTTTAAAATAAATTGTTGTATTTGTTGAAGAAGATATTTTATTTGTGATAAGAAACAAAAACTAGATTTCCTCGAAGAACTAAAAATAAGAAGACACTTAAGAGACCCACAGTATGAAGTTGTCAATGAACAGATAAATCTAGGGATCTCTCCACTATTGAATTGTCTTCTTAAGTAACATTTGTAAAATCAGCAGTTATGGTTTTCCTTGGTTTCCTGTATCATTGCACAGTTATACTGATCTTAAATGGGAAAAAGATATTCCAGAATATCTCCATAGGGCTAATAATACCTAAGCTTTAATATTTGTAATATCATATCTTCTTCTTTTTTCTTATTTATATATATTAGTCAATCACTATTTGGTCTAGCCAAAATATTAAACATCAAGTAGGCATCACATAAAATGTAACTTCTGTCATTCTGACGATGATATGCAAATATCGAAAGAATTATAAATGATATTTTAGAGTTTTCATTGGTTTTTTCAATGAAACGTGGAATTAAATATAAACTGTTAGTTTAATTTGAAAAAGTAATATGAGTAGATTCCACAAATTAAGGGTGTAAACAGTAAATGAAATTATCTCCCATTGAAATTTTTTTCCCTCGCATCTTCTGAAGTATGGAAGAGCCATTCTGTCAAACCAGTCTTCGAAGACGGCGCCTTCAAACCAACCGCTTTTGGAACGATTGTACACTGTATCATCGGGACCATTTTCTGTCCAAGTAAAGATGTTGTGCTCTATAAACTACATAGGAGGGTAATAACTGCCCAGACCCAGTAACTGAGATCATTATAGAGGTGCTGTATTTGCTAGAATCTAAAATTCAGTTTACATATTTTTTGCAATTCCGATACTAAAGTAGTCACTTTAGTCTCACATGTTAGAGACTAAAGTGTCACTTTTAGACCCAAGGGATATAAAGTGACAGTTAAAATCCCAAGGGATTTAAAGTACAAATGAAAACGTACCATAATAACATTAGTCTCTATTTGTTGAATTAAAATGACAAGTAATGTTTACATTATTTCAGTTAACCAAACTAAATACACGATTATTAATATCAAAAATAGATGAACTAGTTGAACTTGAACAGACAGAAGTGAATATTGGGTCAGGATTTCGATTCAAGGAAGATGATGAAGTCCCATCGGCCAGCGGTGATATTGGTCTATTTTTATGCCCAAGAATAGTGTCTGCTCTCAACGCACCCTTCGGCAACTGTTGCACTTTTCCATCCGCCGTGGCGCTTCAAAATATCCACAGTGGCCCCAGAATTCGCTAAAAAAGACGCGGATGTTCGCCTAAAACAGTGGCCTGTATACAAGGACGCGTCCAGCAACTTCAAGAAAGCAGCTATATTTTGAGGCAATTTCCCAAGTGTGTTTTTGCCAACAGGCTGTACAGTACACTTTGCATCCTTATAATAAACAAAAAATCTTGAATGCGCTGTTTCTGATTTTCGCAGAGCCATATACTTTCTGCACATTTCGACGTGTTTAGGAGAATTATTGTCTTCACCATTTTTGATAACGAAAGTTCGATCGATTTTATTTTTAATGTTCTTAACATCAACTATGATTTCTGAACCGGTATCTTTTACATTGTTGACAGATAGTTGCACTAATTCGTTGCCTCTACAAGCTCCAGAAACTCCAAAAATTAGTGCCACCTTAAAATATAAATTGTTAAAAATTATTCTTATAAAACGATACCTTAATCATTAAGTACTTGTCGTCCGGAGCTTCTACCAGAAATTTTTCAACCTCTTCTCCGGTGAGCACTTTTGACTTTTTTGGTTTATGGTCGTCATTTTTTCGCTTCAAAAAAGCCAGTAATTTTGGAAATTTGCTGATGTTTATGTTATGCTTGATATTAATTGTTGCTTTTAACATCGAGTAATATGACCATAACGTGGAAGAACAAATTTTTTTTTGGATTTCTCGTTGAAATACACCAACAACGCGTTTTCATTGTACTGCGTGACGTGTTTCTAATTGTACCACCTTAAAAATGATTCGTACTGTTGTTCATACAGTTTTCTCGATTTTTGTGGTATTAGTTCTTGAGTAATTGCTTCAGCGGCCCGATCTACGTTGAATTCTTCACTTTTATTCACTTTCACTGATTTTCTCTACGTTTACAATGGCGCCGTTTTGACAGGGACTTATCGTTGCCACAGAAACAAACAGCATACTATGTTTATTGTGTTAGGGCTTCATATGTAACTATTTTTATTAAAAATGTATGGAGAATTACCGGAATTGCAAAAAATAGCGTATACACCTCTCGACTAAAGTGACATTAATCCCTTAGGTGGATTGCTTTTCTCGGGCTCTGCTGCGCTCCGCCCTCAGGAATCAAACACCACCCGCGGGATTAAATGGGTCACTTTAGTCGCTAGGTGCATAATATACTATTCACCTTCCTTGCAAACGACCTTTACCCTACCAGGATCATACTATCATTGATATTTGTGACATATTGTCAAAATAGTCGTTGAGAACTTCGAGATTCAATTCAGCTCAACAGCGATTAATATTCTGACACAAACGTTCAGTTAAAATTGGGTTCCTTTCTACAAAACTATAAAACCAGTCTACGCCAGGCATGTTGTTCTTAAAAGTTTCAATGGTATTACCTTGGACATCCAGAAACTGCTTCTAACTTAGTTAGAGGGAAACCCCTCTCTGCATCCTTTTGAATTCCCGATGATAGAATGTCCTCTTCATCTTTTGTTGAAGCTGTTTGTCTACCTGTTAGCATTGGATGATTTTTCTTCATTTTGTTGCACAGGGTGGCTTTTGCTGTACCGAAAACTTCCAAGGCCCGTCTGTAACTCATTTTCTTCTGTCGCAGAGCTTCGCCTTTTCTAAAGATGCTTGCGTGTAATTGCCATACTGAGCGGCCCTAAGCCGTTTGGTATGCTTCCGTACCATGTTTGAAGTTACCCCACTAAAATTTTGTAATTTAGACACCATATATGAGTAGTCCTCACAAGCCCCGACTTAGTCGTTCTGGATATTGGGAGAAATAAAAAGAAGATATTGAAAACAAGTTCAATTCGAAAGAGGAAAAAGGAAAGAAGAAAGAAGGGCGTTGATGGTGGGTGCCGTTAAGTTGTGTTTAAAGCTTCAATTTCTATTTTTGAATCAGATCCAGCCCATTGGCTGAGCCTCCGGTTCCCAGAACCCTTAAAAACTGTACCCTCAGAATACTTTTTGCTGCTTTGAAAAAAATCTGCTACATAAGCATATATAATGTTCTTCAGCTAAAATACAAAAAGAAACTCTTCGCTCTATCAAACCAGCCTTTTTTATTCGGCTGCATTTGGTGGGGGAAGAGAGGCTGCATTTGGTGGGGGAAGAGAGGCTGCAATAAAAGTTAAGGAGGTCTTATCGGTCTTTGGTGAATAGAGGGCTTCCAGAAAGAATTGACTGCTGAGATATATTTCTCAGGATTAGCATCTGAATGGTGGAAAAATCTTTACAGCCTAGTATAAAGCCATGTTGTCTTCAAGGAGTTTGACAAACTTCAATTTCCTCGATAGAATGCAGAGGTTGTATTACACCCAATGATAGTATGCAGAAACAGAGATCCCTTTACATGTTTCATGTTTGAGAAATTTGGTGTTTTCGCAGTTGATAAGAAGTTCTCTGGAACTTAAATAGCAGTTTTGATAATGGGAGTGTCACCATCCTCAAGCGGTTGCCTTATTTCAAACCACTACTGCTATACTGATTTCACACGCTGCATTTATTGGAGTTATTGTTTCAGTTTCAGTTCCAGTGAACACCACGGTTGCCGAAGAGGCGAAGCCGCTCAGCTGATTTGATTCTATTCAATGATGCCTTATCAGGGTAACCATTAAAAGAGATGGTTATAGTGGCAGGGTCGTAGTATTGCTAGAACTATCTGTTTCTAAGATATGTGTCGCACAACGTAAGATTTATAGCTAAAAGCGAAAACTTGAAGAAGAAGCAAAACTTTTGCGGTTTTTTGGCTCTCAAAAGTTATGCATTTCTCCTGGGATGGTGCAAACTCAGATATCAGGCATTCAGTACCAACTAAAGGTAGAGTCGCTGGGGATAGTGCTCGCAGCGGGTAACTGTGCGCAGGCGCTATCTTCAGTGCAAGAGTAAGGCGGCAGCAACCACTTCAAGGGCAATTTAGAACATCGCCGGCTACTGTAAGAATTGGAGGTGCGACCGGCTGCAATGGCTTTCGTTTATGAAATACGAGCAAATATAAAATATCGGCCATTTTGCTAAAATCTTCGACAAACTGTTAGTGTTTACTTCTCGGTGTGGATTAACAAATGTAACGTAAATACACATTTTCTGACATATATACAGATACATTCAAACACAAACGAGATTTTAAGCATTGTATCAGAACTGCTTTTGAACTAGTCGACCAACATCAACAGATTAAAAACACGATTATTACAATCGTTTATTTGGACACCTATAACATATGGTACAATTCCCACCACTCCGTATTCTCAACTGTGGGCGGTCCTTAATTAGCGTCAGCACAGTTTGTCCGATTTGTCCCCGAACGATTTCTTTTTATGGGGTTTATTAAAAAAATGAAATTTATCGGCACAATTTTGAACGGGCTCAAAATTTAATAGAATTAAGGGCGAAAATGGTCCAACATTGTGCAAACATTATACCTACCGAATCAGCTCAAAGATACAAGATTATCTTTGTTTAATAGATTCGGTTTTTGTTTGCCTCAACAAGGAGGACTATTTGAACCTTTGATTCATTAATTTTTTCGTTTTAGCATTTTAAGTTGTTTTTATGAATTTATTTTTACCTTGTTTCAATTTAAAGAATCTTATTTTGTTTTATTTACGAATTTATTTTTATTTTGAAAGTCGTTATGGCCAAGTCAAAACATATTATCTCACCTCGAAACATCAATTGTTAAAGAGAATTTAACAATTAATTTTCCATTTGAACAACATAAAACGTAAGCATATTGTTTCAATATGTAGCGACGTTTACTACCCCCATCAAATAATTATTCAATACTAAATCGCAGTTCGCGTTCGCACACACGTCGCACATAACTATCAAATTTTGGAAGGAAAAGGGGCGGGGTTTCCTACAGTGGTTCTGAATCCAGCTGTCTAGCTAAATACTTGATATTCATTGGAGTGAATTTATAGAAATGTTTTGTTGGTGGACTATTTAGATCGGAGAATACATTAAACTGCTATGATCCGTTTGTCTTTGCACATATCTGTATATGCGTTGAAGTTTAATTTCATATCTGAACATAATTTGCAAGTGTACGCATGCGTATACTTACCCAGAGTTTTTCTGTCAGGAAAATGCCCTGTAACTATAGAAGAAAAAATCCAGATAAGCGGCTAGTCACCCAAGAGCAAATAGATGAGGCATAAAGGTTTATGGAACATGGTGTGAGTCAACGAGCGGCCGCTGATAGAGTTGGCATCAGCTAAAGTGCCCTTAGAAAAAGATTGTCTTTACAGTGTGTTGCAAACGTCTTTAGGACGTTTTAAGCCTACTTTTACAAGTGTTCAAGAAAATGAGATCGTCGGATATTGTTTGAACATGGACAATCTTTCTTACGGCATCACAATTCAGTCATTACGAAGACTTGTTTTCCAGTATGCAGAACTAAATAAAATTCCTAATCGGTTTGACAAAGCTACAAAAATGGCAGGACGTTACTGGGTTGGAGAATTCTTTAAGCGACACGACAGTCTGCGATTACGTCAATCAATTCCAACAAGTCTTGCAAGAACAATTGGTTTTAATAAAGTGCAAGTTGACAGATACTACTACTACTACTACTACTAATTTAAGTCAGGCAAACCTTGGTCAAGGAAAACTCAAGCCAAGGTTCCTGCACTGAGGCCACTGGCGGGCCCATTGTGCCATTCCTGCTATTTATGCATCCATGAAGCCGAGTCCCTCGATAAAGGACCCAATCCTCTTCAGTGGATGCCTGCTTATGTCCCCGGGGGCCATAACAGGGACTCCGAAGATTCGCCTGCGTAGCACAGCCCAATATGGACATACGAGGAGAACATGGTCCGACGTTTCGTCAGCCATGCCGCAACCCCTACATAGGGGACTTTCCTCCAAACCTAGGTTACAGAGGTGTTTCCTCAGACAGCAGTGCTCTGTAAGGAATCCTGCTATCTTCCTTTACCTACTCCTTGGTAGTTCTAGAGCAGCTCTAGCATGTCCATCAGTCGATCCCCTCAATAGGAGCTTGGACTGCATGAGACCCTGTAGAGCCTTCCAGTGAGCGAGGTGCTGATTTCTCAACCAGTTCCTCGTCTCCTTACGGATTGTTTGTTTTGTAAGGCCAAAGGTCGGACCCGGGCCGTTAAAAGGGGTAGCCGCCCCTTCCACAGCCAGCGCATCCGCCCCTTCATTGCCTTCAAAACCAGAGTGGGCCGGAATCCATTCTAGCCAAACTGTGTTCCGCCTCGGTAAGTCAGCAAGGCGTTGACAGATTCTTTGGTAACTTAAAGGAACTGTATGGAAAATACAATTTTAACCCGAATCGCATCTTCAACATGGATGAAACTGGGATGAGTACGCTTCCCAAAAAGACATCCAGAGTCGTATCTGTGAAAGGAAGAAAAGTGGTAGGAAAAGTTGTAGCTGCAGAGGCATCACAATAACCAGCTGCTGAAGAATGGATTCAGTTTTTCAAATGCGAAGAGTGGTGGCATGATCAATGCACCTTTTATGGAACAGGGGTATTTTTATGCGATTCATGCAAATAAATATGTGCGCACACTTCGCCTGAAGGCCGCGAACAGTCACCCCAATGGTGCGCATAATAACTTGTATTAGTTTTTTAATAATAAGACTGAGAATCCCAAAAATTATGTTTTTTTATTTGTTATATGTTTATTTGTAATGTACCAATGTAATAAATACTTGCTTTTGTACTTCCTTAATATAATAGTTTTCTTTTTAACAAACTTCAAACGTGAAAGTGCGTTCACTTACCCCAAGCGACGCTATTGAAATTATTCACTGCTTACTGGAAATTGAATCTTCAAAACGCCTTTTTTGGATCTAATTTGACTGGCCTATTAGGCGGGGATTTTCAATGATCAATGACTGAACAATTTGGAGAGAAAAAAAGTTTGGTTTTTCGTTTATTGTTGGGTAGTTGATAAGTATTATTGTTGGAATAAAAAGTGTGATTTGTGTTAAACATGACTTTCCTTATTGTTATTTATTTCGATAAAAGGGTCTGAAATTCTGCTATATTCTCTTGGTGAGAATTTGTTAGCAAAGATAAACGTACATGATTTTTTTTCTCTAAATATGGAGGAGGATTTGCCATTAAACATTGTAAAATTTTCACTGATGTAGTTCAAAAAGCGCTGGTGGCTATACGTAGAGCTCTGTATACATTCTTATCGATCCAGTGTTGATGTTGTAGCATAGTCGTAACATAATTTTCACTTCTAAAAATAAGTTTTTTTGCTGATATTAACACTAAAAATGTTGAATTACGGAATGAAACTACAAAATATTGTTTCTTATTTTCTTAGATCGATGCGAGGTTTATTTTTTTATAGAAGCTTTCGATTTCTAACGAAAAATCGCCGTGTAATATTTCTCCCAAAGATAAACCACCTTATGTCATGAGGGAAACAAAAAATATTTATAAGCTCGAAAGCCTATCAAGTGTATTTCATAAAAATGAGAAACCGGAAACTTGGGAAGAACTTTTGATAAATGGTCTGTCGGTAACAAAAGTCGGTGATCAAAAAGTCATTAGCGTTAGATCCGTCCCTTTAGTTTTGTCTTTTCTACGTTAGAAAAAAAAAGGTCAAATATTCATGATTCATCCCCCTCCTCCTACGATGTTTTAAAATGATCAGTCATATAGAATCATCCTTATAAAAACGATAGAAAAATTCAATTCTGAAAAGATCGATTGGAAGTTGAATACAAGTTTAACGCCTTTTAAACCATTTGGACTAAGCGATAGGAGGTGATTTTTTTTTATACTAGAGTGCATTTTTATGAATTCTCAGATGAACTTACTTAGTGTATTCTTTTTGCGGCTCCAACGTAATGGTCTGGCAATACCTGAAATTAATGAAAAATATTTTTTTAATAAATTTATTGTAAATATAGGAAAATGATGAATAGTATAAATTTTGTGAAACTACCTAAAAAATGCTTGATAAAATCGTGAATCAATACCGGAGGGGAAATAACCATCAATAAACCAAAAATTTAATGAAAATAAAATTATAAAAAAATCAACCGCATCTGCGCCACTTACAACATCCTCTTGGTAGTTGTAGTTACTTAATTCCAATTTACATGTCATGATGTTATTGTATTTTGGTTGGGTCTAGTGTTGTTGGTGCTGGATATATTGTTAAAGAGCCACTATAAATTTTGTAATCTGAGTGGTAGGAACGTAGAAGAACTATATATGTAGGAAAAAAACCTCAGTTTTATTATCAAACAGGGTTCAAGAAAATCTGGCTACCAAAAAATTTACTCATTTTCAAAAGCGGTTATCTCTTGAATCACTCATTTGATTTTTATGATTTTTTGTTTGAATTGTAGATAAGCATATTTTTCTGTAGCAATAATGTTCTTGAAATTTTGAAGTAGAGTTAAATTTGAAAGTATACGGAGTGCATAAATGTGAAGATGTTTTTTTACTCGGACTTTCAAAAACTCACTCACACTATAGGAGACGGCAACTACAATAGAAGGTGTTTACCTTCGAGTGCCAAAATATAGCACCATGCTTTATGAACATCTTGGTGTTTTACACGCCCTTAAAGCAAATCCTTCAAACGCAGTTATAGCATGCAAAATTTCTCAACGAATGATTTGGCCAGCTTGCAGCCCTGATCTCAATCATATTGAGCATCTCTGGGACCAATTGCAGAGACACAGTCGTTGCCGGCTCGCTTTGCCTGACAGCGTCCAAGATCTTCGACCTGCACTACAAGAAATGCAATTCCTCATATTTTCTTTACCAACCTTATTAATTCCATACCATGTCGTTTGAATGAGATAAAACCAAAATAAAAAAAGCGAGCGAGCCTTACAGTAGTCGCACATGACATCTCACATCTCACCTTGGTAATAAGCAACATTAAAATCAAATCTTGAAAAAAATGATTGGTATTATTTGAAATAAATTTTTGTAACGAAGAATAATTTTTTCAATGAAAATTGTATTTTATTTAATTAAAAATAGGTGTAATACAATTTTTTATTAAATACATTTTCTATTTTTGTTCAAGTTGGGCGAGAGCGGAGCGGAGCTAAAATATGAGACGTAGGTATACTTGGGATTTAAAAGTATTTAAAAACTGTGAAAAACTCCGTCATTAACAGTTGTTGAAATATTTCGAGCTTGAGGTCATTGAAATAAAAGTTACACATATTAGAAATTATTTATTCACATTTTAACAAACCTTTCATCTAATTAATAGTCTAAAATACTCAAACAATTAATAAAAACAATAAACAAGCATCTTGGGTTGCATAAGTATTACACAAACAATAATATATAATATGTATAACTCTCCTTTATCTAATTTACTACATCAAATATAATGAAAATTAAAGTTACATATATTATAAAGTATTTATTTATATTATATTATTCATCAAATTTTTAAGAACAATAATTAAAAAATAATATACAATCATCTTGTGTTGCATAAGTATCAGGCAAGCATATAAATTAGTTCATTTACTGGTATGCGGCAGGGCGGGATTAAGACATTTGAACGCCCTAGGCTGACTTCATATTGGCGCCTCTAAACTAGGAAACTAAAAATATAGGTACAGGTGAAATAAAACGCGTTTTACAAAAAATATATGTATTTGTGAAAATGTAAGAATCGATTTTTTACAGATGGATTGTAGGACACTTAATACTTGAAATTTTTTGTATGATATCGTCAAAATTCCTTTCCTTTAGTGCCTCTGATTCTATACATAATATTGAGAGGTCAGCAGTTTTATCGTCTGTTAAAGAATTTCTTAAGTAATTTTTTACTCGTTTCAACACGGAGAAGGATCTTTCACCCGTACAATTCGTCACTGGTAAGCACAGATATATTTTTAAAATAATGTCCATGTTGGGAAACGTACTAGTTAAATTTTTGCTGCGGAGTGTTTGCAACCATGACATAGTTTTTGATGTTCTTTTCTCAGAGTCAGGTGAGTCCAAAGTTTGAATAAAATATTTGAATTGTATACATTCATTTTCAAAATTACAATTCAAATCTCTAGTATGAATTCCTTGAAGATGTCTGCACTTTTCTTTTATTATATTGTCTTTAGTGTTTTCTAAGTTTGTAAGAAATCCAAAACACCCATTGATTTCAAGTTTTTCGCCTCTCGAGTTCTGATAATATATTGTCTACAACCACGTAGAACATATTTACTTCCATATCTGTCCTACCATCAAAAATAGTTTCTCCAACATCACTCTCTCCTGGCAAACATTTCCTTTTTTTCTTCCTTTTCGAATCCAACGTATAAGTACTACATTTTGTTAACAATTTACCGCTTTCTTCGTATTTGTTATAAGTTGGTCTCATTTCCGTAACAAAGTTAATTAATGATTTATAGAGTTGAGCGGCTGTCCCTATATCCATACTTTGCTTTTGCAAAGACTGGCCTGTTGTGTGGAATTGAATCAAAATATCTCTCCAAAAAGAGATTATAATACCAGTCTCCAAGCTTAACATTTTCTGCAATATACCCTTCCCCTCGGCTTTTGTTTTAGGCGCTTGCGAGGAATCATTCAAAATAAAATTCAAAGCTTCTTTAAAAGCATCGTAACTGTCATAAAGAACGGCGCAAGCATCGACTCTAGCTGACCATCTAGTAGCTGAATGTTTTTTAAGCATATGTAGTTCTGACCCACTCACAGTTCTGTTAGGTGTTAAACACTCTTTCATTATTTCCCACCTATAGGTTGATGCTCTTCCACAAGCAAAAAGAAATTTGTTACAACAGGAGAACACTCTGCAGTGCTGGTACCTACTAAACTCAGCGAATGGGCAGCACATGGTGTAAATTTGGCCAATTCATTCTTTTCCTTGCAAACCAGAATATCGACCAGATATATTGCTAGTGTTGTCGTAAGATTTTCCTCTTATACAGTTCTGTTTGTCTAAAGACATATGTTCTAGAACTTTCAAAACTGCTGTTTCCATACTTGAAGCTTTGTGCCTTACCTTAGCAGCAAATGTAATAAACCGTTCTACTACCGTACCATTTTCAATTACATATCTGAGAACAACGGTAAGTTGGTCAGTATGGGATATGTCGGGTGTAGAATCTACGATTATTGCAAAATATTTAGCGTTTTCAATTTCTGATGCAAATGTTTGACTTAGATCAACCGCCCTGAGTTTTATAAATTCCACACAAATAGTTGATGACAAATAAGAAACATTTCCTTTTCCTGGATTGCCTTTTGATTCAATGTGGGATTTCAGAAACGGATCGAATTCTGCTAAAAGCTCTTACGAACCTAGGTAGTTGCCGTTATCAATGCAGTTGGCGCCTATTTCTTTCACGGCGCCCTAGGCTATAGCTTAGTCAGCCTATTGGATAATATGGCACTGGGTATGCCCTTTATACGTACAGAAAAATATGAATTCAGTTGATGTTCAGATAAAAATAGGAAATGAAAACATAGGTGAGAACATAAATTTAAGCAAACATACAACAAATAGAAAAAATTTAAGTTTGCCAATTATTGGTGCACTTTGCCAATGTCGCGAGTGATTACTAAAACCATTGAAACTAATCAGTAACACTTATTTCTTACCAATCTTCAGCTACCTAATAACAGTCTGGGGCGCTTGCGGGATAACATTAATAGATGAAACACAGAGGATTCAAAATAGTGTAGTGAAATTTTGTTATTTTCTGTACTTATGGATTTTACTATTTGTGACTTGGAACTGTGGTTGAATTATTATTAAATAAACTTTTGTAAATTGTAATTTTTGTATTGTTTAAGTAAAATAATTTAAAAAATTATTTTCTTGTATGATAGGAATTATTTAAATGTATTTTATTTTTAAAACCTGTGCATGAACTAATGTCATTAGAAAATTGTGCATATCGATTAAAAATATATTGTATTTTTATTGTTACTGAACAGATTGAATATTATGCATTCAGTTTTAATGAGGCTTTGGGCTTCATCCTACATCTGTTAAACCATTTCACTATTATGTTATAAGTTTTTGTAGCTCATCCACTGTTATTTTGAGATTATTATGACTGATCAAGTTATAACAGCACAGATAGATTGTGGAGCAAATGGGACAGTGGGGAGCCCTGGAGGAGTCCTTGTTCATGTATAAGTGTGTTTGGTATAAAACTGTAATTCACTTTTACCTGTTATGTTCTATTACTAAGGTAGTCTTCAAAATTTAGGACACATTATTTAATATAATTTGTAGAACATACAACAGTTGTAAACACCATTAAAAGCTTCAACTAGTGATGCCTAGAAAAATAGCAGCACTATGTTTTCTTCATAGTCTAGAGGTTTGTATATTTGATGTCAGGTTCATTTTCTCTAAAACCAATCTGCTATGAAGATTTCTATGTATTTATTTCCTGATATCCTTCTGTAATAGTATATTACGGACCAAGGCCAGTAAAGTAAGAAATGTCTCAGATCACATGTAATTGTCGGCCGAAGCGAAGCTGATGAGGTCGACAAACATGTAATCTGAGGCTTTCTTACTTACTGGCCGAGGATTGTATACTATTTTTCTGTTCGACGGAGCCTGAAAGCGACAACTTAGTTTAGCGAGGATGCCCGAAAGTTGATGCTTTCCGGCCGGAGGACAGAAAAAAGTTTTTTGTTTTCAACATTTTTTGCCAGAATAGACAAAGTTTAATCGTAATCCTATAAAGCCTATTGGTAAATCGAGCAGTAAATATTAAGTATCCTAATAACCTCATTTTAACTTTTCTCATAGTGAGCTAGATGAGTGTAACAGGCCATAGGATAGGTAGGTATAAAATTAAAGACAATATACTGATTGTACAAATGAAATGATTGTGAAAGAAGTTACATAGTGTGTATTAGTAAATTACTTCTCGTGCAACTCTGAAACTCTCTGTATATTTAAAATTGTCATAATTTCTTCTTTTAAAGGCTTGACCAGTTCGGGAGCGATCGGCTTTTCATTCATTTTATGGAAAACAATCTAAAATATTAGATATGATCAATTCTGTAATTGTTTTATTAGTTCTTATTAACAGGACCAAATTTGTGTTCAATTGTAGCTGTTATTAGAGCTTATCACTACTGGCTATTTATCTATACATACCTTCTATGTTTTAAAACTGTATTTCTTCTACTTGCAAAATATGATGCTTCAAGTCTGAATTATTCAAAAGCCATTTAATGTAGTACCTACATTAGAAGTGGGACATTTCCTCCAAGCATTTCAATTGATATTTCTTTTTTTTTTCTCCGTTTTTTCATATTTTTCTGTAGCTAATATTTTACTATGTAGGAAACCATTCTCAAAAATTCTTACATAATGTAAACATATCTTTTTATTCATCTTTAATTGATTTTTATAATTGGCAATCCAACTTGTTTCTAGAATATAGGTACTACTTACTTGCACATAGGATGCCTTCTTCATTCTTGAAATTTCGCTTTTAAAGACTTATTATAATTATTATAACTGTGCTGGACCTTTAAATGTCTTCTAAAATTCCATACCGAAAAGAAGACATGATAGCAGATATTCGTATTATTTATCACGTAAAAACCTAAATACATTCAGCTAATTATTTCACCACCAAACGATCACAATTTTCGATATTTTTGAAAGCGAGGACAAAAAACGGATTTTTTATCCACAAAATGTTCCATTTCTATTTCCTAACCTCACTTACCTCACACGTCAAAGGAGCTAGCCGCTCGCGCTCATTGGTCAAATCAAATGGCTTCCTGTAACAACACTTCCGTTGCATTTCACGAAAGCGCTGCCACAAATTGCAGGGAACCAAGCGGAAAGATGTTAGGTATACTTCAAAAACTATTATAAAATGCAATAGTTAATACATTGATAAGTACTTATGGTTACACAGTCTTATCAAATATTCCAGAAAAAAGTATCTTTATCTGTATTTTTTGAATATTGATTGATTACACAGCAAATAGTCCTCATTCAGTTCGCTGTATATCCTTCTGGTTGATCTGAAGACTTTCTTTTAGCTCTTCAAATAATTTGCCACACCGAGAGGTGTCGCACAAAGAATTGTTTTAATTGTCTTCATTCCATAAAGCCACGTTTCCAGTAAAGAAAGAAGTGAAATTTACAAAGTGATATTCGTTTCTTACTGGTAAATTTTAATAATGCATCTTCCTTTTAAAGATTTTTGCATATCCCTATTGTTTAATTAATCTTAGCCAGAATCTCATTACGAAAAGTTAATCGTCTTAATAAAAGAAAAACGGTTAATAATGAGATTTTTAATCAAGCTAGAATTTCCCGAATAATCCATTAAGGCTGATGATCATCTCTCTGTTTGAAGTGACATAAAGAAGAGTGGCGCGAATCTAATTTAGTGGATCAAAACCCCCAATTTATGTTAGTCTTACAAACGCTCTAATTTAAATAGTCTAAGATCATCTTGAAAATAGGTCGTTGCAGATAAGATAATTAAATTATATGCTAAGCAGTGTTATTTTCAAAATAAAAACAAATTAAAATGCTCCTAGGAAGTTTGCAAGACATCACCCTTTGTGTTAATGTACAAGGTGGTTCACGGTGGGTGTGGGACGGTGGTTCATAGCGAAACGGTGAGAGTTTTAAAACTTTCTTTACTTCAGAAGTTTGTGTATTAATTTGAAGTATACAGAATGTCCCAAAAAAGAGTGAAATATTAAAATTCATCTTTTCTCACGGGATCCTCTGTATTTTATAGAATTTTCTGATAGTCCTTGAAAAATAAGCTATAATCTAATAAAGATTTCTTACTCCTTAGTACCGAATATTCTGAGTTATGTCTATTATTCTTAAAATGTAAAGCTTTAAAAAAAGTCACCATCTAATAATTCGACTAATAATAGCATTACTTAATAAATGACATTCGTTGAATGTATTCCATGATTGAGAATTAAACATATCGTTACAGGGTGATAAAAAATTACAGTCTCATTATTAGATCATTTAATATGTAACATATGGGGCTTATTTGGGATGGACCACCATAGATTTTGATAATTTGTGGTGTTTTATAGAGTAATGCTGCACCAAGAAAAACAGGCCAAGTAAACTGGTTTAATAGAGAAATTCTGGCTAACCATAATTAAACTTGTAGAATTGCCCTAGAATTTTTCATTTTTCTGAAGACTTTTTTCTGAAATTACATTTCGTAAGCTAGCAGTTTAATTCGAACAATTAAAATTTGTTTCTGAAATTATTTTAATTATGATAAGTATAGCAATTACCTGACACTAGCTAAGTGTGTTAGCTACAATTAAAGGGTTTAACTAATTGTAACGGATATTTTGCATTTCGCACAAGATCGGTTGTAATCGTCACTAGATCGTGCATCGTTTAGTGTATTTTGTTCAGTGACCAGTCTGTTCTAGTCTGAGGTAGTGAGTGGTCTGGTGTTGGCGCGACTGGTGAAAATGGAGTATTATGAATTACTTATGTTGGAATGGGGGCTCGAGGACTCTTTGAGCCGCTTTAGAGGTAAATAAACTTTAAAAATTAATTACGTATATACTTAGGATATTCATTATTTGTTTTTTTTTTCAAGTGAAACAAAACATTTTATAGTTCTATTCATATTTGAAAGTAGACGTTTTGTTTGGTATTCTTGTAAAATATTATTTTGGACACAATCCAATTAAATTTATAGATATAATATATTTGAAAAATGCAGTGCTAACACTGTTAACAACATTTCTATGATACATTGAGACACCTGCAAAAGGTAATCTAGCCTCATTGCAGTGAACTGCAGTTCAAAGTAGCCCTATAAAGAATATTAACAGTTAGTTTCATTTAAAATAGTAATATTAACTTTTTTGATACCTATTGAAAGGTAGTTTTTTCTGTTAGGCTGTTAAGTATTAAATTGAATATCAATTTGTATTTGAATATCTAAAATAATGTATCCTGGACAGACAGAATTCTAATTTGAATAAGTAGGTACCTATATAGATTAAATCATGTATTTTTTGTTATAGGCAAGCGGGACATCCTCAAAAAGTCGCTTAGAAATACTAGTATTTGACCAAGGAGTACTAATCGCTAAAACCACTTTTATTTTATGTTTTAGAGGTCTCTGAATATGAATCTGAAATTATTTTGTATTACACACGATTTCTATTTTTTGTGCAGTATAATATATATAATATAAATAGTTTAAAAAAATTGGCTTTTTATTTCTTTACAATTTCCATAAAAAATAAACGTTATTGTTAATTGAGGATTTTCATTACTCGATTGTTTTAGAATAGATGACGTTTCAATCAGTATTTAACTTCGATCGTTCAGTAAATGACGAAAATAAATACTGATTGAAACGTCTCTATACTAAAACAATCGAGTAATGAAAGTCCTCTATTAACAATCACATAGTTGCATTACTGTTAATAATCTATCTAATTATCATTATTAACTAGTCATTAACAGATTTAATCACCATTACCAACCAGTTCCATTGCTGTTATTAACGGGTTTAATTGTGGTAAGTAAAATAGTTAATACTCCCAAAATTTTTGTTTTCTGAAGTAATTGATTTTTGGTCACTAGCGGTTACTGTTTCTTATAGATTATTAAAGTGTTTTAATTACCTTAAGTTGACGGACCTTAATAACGATAATTAATGCCCTTTTATTGTCATTATTAAACATTTGTTGTGTCCTAATACGTATTAAAGTTTCTACCTACTACAACTAAATTCTTAATAATGCTGAATAAACTTTTTCCTCAGTGTGTATCGGTGAAAATACTGCTCTATGCTGCTTTATGCGTATATTGGAACGAAGATTATTTTTGTCAATGTTACGAATGTAACTACTTTTTGTTAATACGATTATACAATCATTCCCAGCAGGTGATGTCATGAAAGTAATTTGTATACAGAGGGCTTAAAGGCAATAGAAGGGACTGGGATAGGAGTGAACAGGCCAGAAAAAAAAACACCCCGAACGCTTGGGAAAAACCACAAGTATCTTTCAAGCGGAAATTCATGCCCAGTTCAATATTGAAAAAATATATAGAAGGCAAAGGATTATCATGATGTCGGATGGTCAAGAAGCCATTAAAGCACTGAGTTCCTGCGTAATAAGTTCTAAAATACTACGGGAATGCCTGAGACTCAATTAATTAGGCGAGAACAGCATCGTCACGTTACTGATGTGGGTTCCAGGATACACTGGAATAGAAGGAAATATAATAGCAGATTAACTAGCAAAGAAACAACCTTTTGGGGAACGTAACCCTTTTGCGGTTTGCTTTCAATGTAATATTGGAAGAAACAAGCAACGCCGAAAAGAAGAGATACTTCTGGGGAACTACAACTAGGAGAAAACAAATGAATGCCTAAGCCAGAGTAAAGCTATACTAAGAGCTAACAGGCCGCCGAATGTGCACTTTAAAAAGTTCACACCAATGGAGCAAGAAGAATGTGGATGTAGATTCTGTGGAGTGAAAGAATAAACTCCCAGTCACATACTTGCGGAATGCATAGCAATAAAGAATCCTAGAGCACAATACCTAAAAGACATTCCTCAGGAAAGTAGAATAAAGGTAGTTCTATTAGGTCTCAGTGAATGTCACCCAGGTAAACATACATACAAACTAACAGAATATGTTACATCCGACTCATCAAAATGTAAGAAAGTTCACCAATCTATTTTCTGTCTTTCGATATTCAAAAATTGACAAAAAGTGGAAAAAGCTTAGGTAGATTTGTCAATCCATCAACATCACAGAAATGATTCAAAATTGAAAAAATCATGAGTATTTTGATCGGCTTTGTGGATAATTATTTCTAGTGATCTATGCAGCCAAATGGCTTATTGTATTGCTATACCACCGAGCAAGTGGAACATTGGTAACGTTTCCGGCTTGCTGATCTTCTTTTTGCAAGTTCGTCAGGTTTTTCATTGCCTTCGATATTCTGATGACCCAGGTCTACTTGAGGTTATTCTGCTGTTCAGTTTTTCAGTTCATACTAGTCTAGACGTCACTTTCTGGCTCGGATACCGTCAGACTGTTTGAACTGATATGGTTTCCCCTCGTCAGCCCTCCTAACGTTGGTTAGATTACTACAATTATGTAGTAAATGAATAAGATTAATATAGTGTGGAAGGATGATTAATTAAAATGAAAATAGACTTTTTTTTATTGTATCCGAGTTAAAATTGCGGGTATAGTTTTTTAAAGCCGATAAATGAGTTAGAAGCGAAATTAATTAAAGTGTATTTGCTAATGAATGTATTTCGATTTTCTATTTACAATAGCTAAAGTTCCAACGCCTTTCATTTCACTCTCGCGTATTACACGTAACAATTCGCTAAGGACAAAAAGAGAACTGTGTCGTAATAAAGTCCGAATTATGCAATATGTTAAATGTGCAATTTTTCCGTCCTCTCTGTTCATGTCAGTGAATTCGCCAGGCCCGACATGTCCGTTTCATGTTGCCACTTCCTGTCAGGAACAGCAGAATTAAAATGGGACCGCGCTTAGTGTAATAGCCATGAAATTATATCGTCCGAGAAGTAAAATCTTTCTCGACTGGAATTTATTCACTCACAACGTGTGTTCAGAATGTGTCCTCTATTTATTTTTGATGAAGTGAAAGGGGAGGAATTAGGGGGAACTGACGTGATTGAGAATGAAAGTTTGTCTTCTTTTGTGAAAAATTGTCCTAATAAAGAAGGTATTTTTAATTTAAGAAGACAAATAATGGTGCGAAAGAAAAATTATATAAATTGCTAGCTTGGAGTGTAGATACACATTTCTATAAAACTGACCACATGAAGCTTGTTTAACATTATGTTTAACTCAATCAGTGAAAATTAACTTAAAATGCTGATAATTTCTTCATGACATTTCAAGATCCATGACTTCTCATACAGGTTGTCAATTTAGTAGATACTCACTTCCCAGTTTATTTGGACATTAAAGCAGCCTGGGAACTGAAGATGGCATCAAACAAGGTTTAGTATTATCACATGTTCATTAAAACTGTGTCAAAAAGGGACACATTATTTGAAATAAAACTGTTGGTTTTTTTGGTACCTCAAAATTCCTTTATAAAGGTACTCTCTAAATTCAAATTCACTTTATAATCCTATGCAGCGTTGCCAAGTTATATTTCTTATATTTCTGAGATTTTTTGATTTTGCATACGTCACATCAAATCAGTGTGACATAAGGGTTTATTGTTCAATTCTAATATTTTTTAGGAAGTGCTACCTACTATAATAGACACAAGTCACTCAGTACTGTTATAATACATTTTCATTGTACTAGGTATCTGAAAGTCAATGTCATATTTCGATATTTTCGAAATGCAATATCACGATTTTTTCAAATGGAACATTAATTAATATACATTAATATACATTATTGTAACTTTATATTGATAATTCTATCACGTTTTTACTATTAGTCATGTCTTGGTTTATTTTTTTGCGAAAACTAGCTTATTTCGTATGCGAAATTTCTACAAACATATTGATACCTTAAAAAATGTCATCGTTCCTACTCACATGATATAGAAATGAATATAAAAAAATGGATCCCATATGAAAATTGTATCATATGCCTATTATGGGGGGAAATTATTACAAATATATTAACCCCTTATAAAAATGTTATCATACGCCCATGGTAAATGGGATGTTAACAAATAAATTTGCCCCTTTTAAAAAAAATTTCATGCGCCCATAATATTGAACTTTTTACAAATAAATTGATACCTTATAAAAATTTCTGCTAATAAATGAATCCTTTTTAAAAAGTGATCGTACGTCCATGTTAAATTGAATTTTAATAGATAAATTAAGCCCTTAAACCCCTTAAAAATTGCATCATACTTTCTTGATATAAACATTTTTACAAATATATTTAACCCTCATAAAAATTCAATTATACTACGCCTATGATAGATGCAATAAAAATAACCACTATTAAAAATTTCATCGTACGTTCATAATAAATGGAAATTTTCATAAATAAATGAACATCCCAATACTTAATTGTACGCCGATGAAACGCGATGCCGGTCAGGCAGCAGTTTCTCCCACCAAAAATCACACAACGCGGTTAAAGAAGTTTTCACTTCAAGATCCTCGTGAGTAGCCTTTTTATTTGGAGGTCACATAATACAATTCTCTTAAAGAATTTTCAATTTCCAGCCCCACTTCAAAGAACACACTAATGAAAATTCATGAATTTACATTGGACATATATGATTCATATACCCGTATGTACCAAATTTCATCTTAATTCAGAGTAATTTGGCTGTAATTAGCCTGTTTCCTCTGTGATTGGAAATAATTCACCAGGGGCCGCACTAGTGGGGGGTACATATGTTTCGAATTTCTATTCGAAAGTAACGTTGAACGTATAGTTGACGTAAAAGATATTATGCGAACTTGAAGTTGTCGGCTTTTTGTTTGACTCTAAAACGAGGATATCGTCATAGTCCAGTGAATATTATAATTTAAAATGCTTAGTTGACGATAAATTCATTTAATATTATATTTTCAACCAATAATCGTTAAAATGTATTTAATAATTTTTAAATATTTAAAAACATCTTAAACACAATACCAGACAATTAACACTACCTTATATCTCGTTTTATTAAGAAGAAGTAGAAATATAAATTTCAAATATTTTATTATTTTTTACATCTTTGACTGAACTATAACTACCCAGCAAACACACAAGACTGGCAAAGCATTGGGCCAATGAATTTTTTGATGGCATAATGGTGGCCAAATTTTTAGATCATTGAAAAATCGCTATTAATTCGCTGCCTAAATGTCAGTTGGAGATACACCATTGGGCCAATAATTATTTTACGCTGTGTAAAGTTATTGCAGACAATTCACCTTTTTTTTCGTGATGGGCCAATGCCCGTTTTAAACCGCTTAAAATGCACCGCTGTAATATTGATGGGCCAAAGCACGTTTTAAAGCACTTAAAATACAACATTTAAAAAACGCATTTTTTTTGTATGTTAAGCACTACTGGTCAGTAAGCTGTAATATATGCTCTTGAAAAGCGCTCCTTACCCAACAGTTAACAAGTGGCAATTGACAGATGACAATTGTTCTTGTCGTTAGTTTTGTGTATGGAGGGTAGAAGGAAGGAGCACCATCTGAATGTATTAAAAAGTGTCCATCGAAAGGAAGCAAATTAAGGTGGCGCCATAGTAGCAAGTGGAAAGATTTTAAAAACAGCGCCATGAATTATTAGAGTGAGATACAAAATTAAAAAAGGAAACACTACGTAAATAATTGAGATTTTAAATACTGCATATTTCTCAATTACACAAGTCACGAAAAATACTAAATTTTTCAACCTAGCACACTTCACTCGGTTTATAATCCTAAATTCACATCATTTCCATTAGCTACACGAGCGCCATTTCGGTGAATCTTCGAATTATAATTTGCTGTTTACAGGTGGACACTTTTTCGACTTGTCACCCATACAAGATGGTGCTCCTTCCTTCTACCCTCCATAGTTTTGTGAAGTATATGAGAGGTTGGAATTTAAAGACAAAAGTGGACGTTCTATTCTCGTGAATTTATCACGAACATAAATGAAATATGGAAAATAGCAACAAGTAAGTACCCCTTTAGAAGTATTTCATTATTGTAATTCCTACAAGCCGATTTAACCTAACTTTCTAACATTCTCACCTTTTTTAAACAGTTTCCTTGATTGTATTTTATCACTTTTTTGTGGATTGTGGAAAATGTATATATTTAAAAGAAAAAGTAAAAGTGAAAATAGACGTGTTTGAAAACGAGTGCAGCAAATATAACAAACGAACTCTGAAGCTAATAAACCAAGTGTTAGCCATATAAACTTCCCTGCTGTGAAACAAATGTATCAAAATTAAGTACACTTGCCGGTAGTGATTCTCATATACCAGTACCAGTATTAACTGAATCTGATGTAACAATCATATTCAACAGAAATCCCTGATAGTAGCTTAGTTACATCTAACACATTCAATACAATTATTGAATCTGATACTTCTATCAACAGATTATATATAGTTAAAAGTACAAGTAGACATAATCAGGATTCTACACAAAAAAGTTTAGAAAGCAATAAAAACTTCCTTAAAAAATGGATCATTTCAAATAATATTTCGCAAGTTGCTTTAAACCAGTTGTTAAAATGGACCTCTTTTAAAAGATTTACCAAGTGAGCTAGAACTTTGTTAGGTACTCCTATGTCAGTAAGCCTAACTGATATGGATTCTGGGCATTTTTATTATTTTGGTTTATCTAACACTATTTTAAATATAATTACAAATGACAAGTTAAATCAGTCCGATTATTATTTACAGTTTAACGTAGATGGTTTACCTCTACATAAGAGGAGGAGAATTTTGGTGAAAATGTTCAGCCATGTCTTGGCTAAAAAACTCAATTGGACAGGAAGAAATGAAAAACCAGCTTTGGGAAAGTTTAAGAATGTGGTGAAATTAATATTAGGTATGATATTTATTTTTTATTTCACCTTCTTTGGTTTATGCATATTCAAATTTTAGAGTCTGTTTGAAAAAATCCCTTATGCAGTGGCTTCACTCAGAGAGACATTGAAAAGCAAATACAGTTATGGTTAAGAGGTTCTATAGACAGGCATGCAGGAAGGTCCAAAAGAAGAAAATAAGATTTTCTGTTTTTTTTTTGGAACAAAGTACATGGTTATTAATTATAAATTACCTACCCTTTATCATCATTGTTATCGCATAGACAAAAATGTTTTTAAATGGGATACCCTATATTATTATTAAATTTTTGTAATCATTTTTTTTTCCTGATTTCCATAATGTACCATATGATACCTGTACTGTATACCATTTTCGAGCTATTGTATGCCGAATATATGTTAGTTAAGCTAGTTAGCTATAAATATGGGAAAGTTAACATTATTGAGGTAAGCTGTGAAAATGACAAGTACTGTATGTTTGATAAATGGCATTTATTCTTTAGTTAAATATAAATCCTATCAAACATAAAGGTTGTCATTTTCTGTCTTTAACTAATACATTTGACGTTTAATGAGGTAAACAAGTAAAGTATGGTATATTTTTTAAATCAGGAAAAAAGACGATTCCAAAAATTTAACAATATACAAGGTATCCTATATTAAAAAAAAATACTATTTGTTGTTGTACTCTGAGAAGTCTGTACACCGCTGAATTTTTAATGCCATGTTAGCAAAATTCAGTTTAGCCACACAAATTTTATCTAAAACTTTTTTTGTATATACAATAATAACGATGATAAAGGGTGGTAATTTATAATGAATAACCCTCTCTAGTTATTAGTTTTTATTTATGAAGCATATTTATTTTTTGTTTATTGTTTTGTGAATATATGTTACGTTTATTATTATTTCAAAATAAAAAAGGCTGAAGACTACAAACCTGTTGACTACATACCTTATTTCTTTAATGTTTATGGACGCAATTATTAGGCAAAATGTGAAAATATATAATAATTTTTCTACATATTTGAGAAAGAAATTATTAAATGACGTATCGCTCAGACTGTTTCACATCATCAACTTCAGTTGCTGCACACCATTAGATAATTGGCTTTTTTAAATATTGTGCAAAAAAATGAAAAAAAATTTGATTTCCAATTTTTGGTGTTTAAAAACGTTGTAAAACCATCATCTTTTATGGCGTACTTTCTGCGCAATCCTGGTGATGGATTAATAACACCAAAAACACGCCAAAATAACGCTGTTAATGATGCATGATTGGCCAACGCTTTAAAAGCGCTTTGCCCCGGCGCGTTTTTTGCGCTTTGCCATTTATGTTTTGTCAGCACTTTGCCGACGTATTATCAATAACAACTAACGTTTCTACAAGTATATTTTTATTAGCTGAAATAGGTAAATCACGGCATGCAAGCTATCGTTTTAAATCCCGAACAACCAGGGGCCTTTTATTCCTCTAATTAGATTGTCATCCCATCGACCTCTTGTTTCGATTCAGAATAGGGTAGGATCTTACGTTCTTGCTGTGTACACAACAAATTTCGTTGCTTCATACTGAAACCGGAAGTTGGATATAAGGGGATGAAGTAAATACACGCCATCGCGAAGCGGATATTGTTTCGCTTTGGAAATATTTTAAAAATGATTACATCGCTTGATGAGATCTGATACTACTTATACAGGACGGCAAACGAAAATGTAGTTTTTCATTTTCCAGATGATTACATTTCACTCAGTTTTTGCGAATATATTTTATCAAATTTTGTGAATTTCATTCAAATACAATCCAAAAAATGAAAAACTTATAATTCGTGTAAAAAGTCAGAAGAATTTTCAATGGCGCTGACGGCGGATAGAACAAAAAACGCTCAAATTGTCTGTAATTTTCTCTCGCATATCTTGGAAGACTTTTTATCTAAATTATCGTAATTTTCCCAGAGAAAGGAGCTGGGTAAAGCCAGGCGTTATATAAAACCGTCGAGGCCAACCAGTTCTGTGGTTTTTCTCTGCTCTTAAACAAATCGCCTGCAGACCCCTTTTACCGCCATTTCTAAAATATACGGAAGTGCGAAAATGTTGCTTCTTTTATTTGTCCACTTTAACTAAATTAAATGCTTACAACAGCTCTGCAGACAAACTTGCAGTGAATATTTTGTAATTTATCATTTAATAAATTGGATTACTCGCAAGGAATACAACAAGACAGATACATATATTAAATACTGGAAAACGTAGTATGCAAAATGGTTATTCGTGTATTTGGAGCGTAAAGTAACAGATTGCAATTTTATTTTAGGCTTGAAAAACACACAATTTTTTCTACAGTCGCCCTTTCAATAATTAAAACAGTTTTTTATATTATCTTAGGTTATAATAGGAGTGCTAGAATAATCGTCATTTTCGCTATTCATAATGATTAACCTTAAAAAGATCTACTGACTAGGGATGTTGAAAAATAATCGATTTTTGAATAAATCGATTATTATTTTCTTATAATTGATTTTTAGTTATTGATTTTTATAGTAATAATAATCGATTTTTGGTAACTCGATTTTATAAATTAGGTACGTGTTTAAATCGATTTTCGGAAACGGCTCGTATTATTTATTGACTATTTTTTAAAATTTAGACGATTATTGACCATTTCTCAAGATTTTGACAATTATTGACCATTTTTCAAAATTTTAACAATTATTGTCCATTTTTGACAATTATTGACCATTTTAACTGTTTTTCAAAATTGGTGACCATTTTTCCAAATTTTTGATAATTTTTTACCATTTTTCAAAATGATGACAATCTTTAAGCATTTTTGACAGTTTTTGACAATAATTGTCCATTTTTAACAATAATTGACAATTTTTAACCATTTTTGATAGTTTTTGACCATTTTTGACAATTTTTCAAAATCTTGGACCATTTTTCAAAATTTTTGACCATTTTTGATAATTATTGACAATTGTTGACAATTATGGACCATTTTCCCCAATTTTTGACCATTTTGACAAATTTTCAAAAACTTTAACAATTTTCGACAATTATCAACCATTTTTCAAAATTTTGACAATTTTTAACAATAGTTGTCCATTTTTGACAGTTTTTGACAATGTTTGACCATTTTTGATAGTTTTTGACAATTTTTCAAAAATTTAAACAATTTTTGAACATTTTTGATAGTTTTTGACAATTATTGACCATTTTTGATAGTTTTTGACAATTATTGACCATTTTTGACCATATTTCAAAATTTTTGACAATTTTTCAAAAACTTTGACAATTTTTGACAATCATCCACTATTTTCAAAATTTTGACCATTTTTAACAATAATTGTCCATTTTTGACAGTTTTTGACAATTTTTGACCACTTTTGATAGTTTTTGATAATTATTGGCAATTCTTCAAAAATTTTAACAATTTTCCAAAAATTTTGGCCATTTTTCAAAATTATGGACCATTTTCGATAGTAAGGACAATTATCGACCATTTTTCAGAATTTTAACAATTTTTGACAATAATTGTCCATTTTTGACAGTTTTTAACAATAATTGACAATTTTTAACCATTTTTGATAGTTTTTAACCACTTTTGACAATTTTTTAATATTTTAGACCATTTTTGAAAATTTTGACCATTTCTGATAATTATTGACAATTGTTGACAATTATTGACCATTTTTAACCATATTTCAAAATTTTGTCAATTTTTCAAAAACTTTAACAATTATCAACTATTTTTCAAAATTTTGACAATTTTCAACGATAATTGTCCATTTTTGACAGTTTTTGGCCATTTTTGATAGTTTTTGACAATTATTGGCCATTTTTGACAATTTTTCAAAAAATTTAACAATTTTTGACCATTTTTCAAAATTATTGACCATTTTTCAAAATTATTGATCATTTTTCAAAATTTTTGACCATTTTTGATAGTTTTTGACCATTTATGACTATTTTTGACCATTTTTCCAAATTTTGTTAAAATTTTTGACAATTGACCATTTTTGAAAATTTTGACCGTTTTTCAAAATTTTTGACAATTATCGACCATTTTTCAAAATTTTAACAATTATTGACAGTTTTTGACAATTATTGACCATTTTTGACAGTTTTTGACAGAAATTGTCCATTTTTAATAGTTTTTGACAACTTTTGACAACTTTTGACAACTTTTGACAACTTTTGACAATTTTTGACAATTTTTGACAATTTTTGACAATTTTTGACAATTTTTGACAATTTTTGACAATTTTTGACCATATTTCAATATTTTTGACAATTTTCATATAATTTTATATGATTTTTAATCTGATAAATGGTTAAAAATTCACCAATTGAGTTAATTCGGAGGGCATGGTTTGATTAAATAGGCGAGCGAAAAAGATTCCTTTTTTTCGCTAGAGCGTAAAGTAACAATCCTCGGCATTTGTCGACTTTACGATTTCATTTGAATATAGTATTAGTCATTTTACGCACGACTGTAGAAAAAAAAAATTTACAGTCTTTGGCTTTCTCACACCAAACTCCCATTGTTATTAATAACATCTTTTGTTTTTATATGTATATAGTAGTTTTCTCTTCATTTCATATCGTGTTCACAGAAGATGATAAATGAATTTTTTGCTATTGGCAACCAATAAACATTAACCCAATTCATAAATTTAGAGACAGTATAGTATATAAATATAGGGCGAGTCTTGAGAAACTTGACATACTCCTACTTTGTATTCAGGTTCCTATGGAAAATATCAAATATCAGAATGGTCCTGATCCCATCGTTTACTAATCTACAGGCCGAAATGTGAATTTTGACTGAAATTTGTCATATTTTGATGATATCTCACACTACCGACACCTAATTAACTGATTTTTTTTTAATTCAATTTAACGTGCTTGAGACAGCTATGGCCATTAGCACGAGGTAGAGTAAATTACAATAGATTATAAATATAACATTGTAAAAATAATAAAAACAATAATGAAAAGTCTTTAAATTTCATTCGGAAGGTCTTTTTCTTTTAGAAACTGGGTGGCTGAAGCAGCTTCTTTGGCAAGGTAATCGGCGTATTCGTTACCAGTCATACCAATATGAGAGGGAATCCATATAATGGTGATGGTTATATCAAGTGGAATAAAGGTTTGATAGGTATCGTGGATGCGTTGAACGAGGTAATGCTTTGTGAATAAGTTGTTGATTGATTAAATAGATGAGAAAGAGTCCGTGCAAATAGCAACTTGTTGATGGGGGGTTACGCAGAAATCGAAGGCTTGTAGAAGAGCGAATAGTTCTCCGGTGTGAATGCTACAAGAGGCTGGTATTCGGTATGATCCCACGAATGATTGCGAAGAAGTAACAGCACATCCAATACCAGTCTTGTTTTAGAGGCGTCAGTGAAGAGGATCCGGTCGTATTTCTTTGAATTTAGGATTTCCATATGAGTTCATGACTGGTTTCTTCCTTGCTGAATTTGGTGAGGGAGATATCACATCTTGGGAGTATTTTGGTCCAGGGTGAGTTGTGTGGGATTAATGTTTTTAAAACGAGGGGAATGGTAAGTATGCGCGGGTTGGGTGGTGGGGAGCTAGGAATGTGAGGTATTCTGGTTATTTTATGAGGTCACTGGATTAGAGGGGTTGGAGGAGGTCGAGGATGCGTAAGAAAGGAGGAGATATTGACGTCTGAGCCAAAGGGGGGTTCATTGGCTTCAATGACAAGGCTCTCGTCGGAAATAGAGCGAAATGCGCCTAAACAAAGTCGGCTGGCAGTATTGTGTACGGGGTTGAGGGTATTCAGGACGTTTTTGGAGGCTGACCTATATGCAATTCTGCCATGATCGAGAATTTTGCAGTGTTCGACGTCTGGGAGAGGGAGATTGTTCACTAAAATTTCAGAGTAAGGGGATGGGGCTTTTCTGCTGAATCTTATGAGCTTGGATTTTGTAGGGGATAGGTAAAGGCTAAGTGAAGATATTCTGCTATGTAATAGGTTTACAGCAGATTGGAGGAGTTTGCATGTAGTAGGAGACGAGACACCGTGACAGTAAATAACAAGGTCGTCTGTATATGCAGCATATTTGACAGGGGGCGGAAGATTGTTACATAAGTGACTAATAGCTAGATTGAATAATGTGGGGCTAATAATAGAGCCCTGAGGAACGCCGACTTGTTGGACATGAGTTAATGAAAGGCAGCCATTTACTGAGACCCTAAAGGATCTATTACTAAGAAAGTGTCGGATAAATGAGAGAATGTTGCCATTAAGGCCATAAAATGAAAGTTTATCAATAATCGTCTGTCTTGGTAAGGTGTCAAATACGGCTTCAATGTCAAAGTCAGAGGCTACGATTTATAGCATCGGCAATGTGGGTTTGTGAGACTGCGAGTTTATCTCTTGTGGATCGGTGACGATGGAAGCCGGATTGTTCATTTGGGAAGATTTGGTGTTTTTCGATAAATCACATGAGTTGTCTGTTTTCATCTTCTCCATTAATTTGCATGTAGTGCATGTGAGGGAAATCGGTCTATAGGACTGTGGTAGCGTAGATGGCTGAGATGGTTTCATGACGGGAACGATAATGGATGAATTCCATTGAGTAGGGAATAATTGAGAGGATCAAATGGTGTTAAAAATGTTTATTAGTTTAGATACATTTTTAAGAAAAATGTAGGGGATGTCGTCAAGACCAGCGGCGGAATTTTTACAAGAAGATAAGGCAATTGTTAGTTCAGTGAATGAAAAAGGTGAATTAATATCGTCGATATCTTGTCGGTGAGGTAACGTGAGTTTGGGGATGGCAGATTCATGTGGGATAGATGTGAAGGGGGGCTTGAGTTTGTTTTGAAATTTTTCATCAACTTTATCAGGAAAGATGTTAGAAATAGTTTGGTTATGGCTGGAGGAAGTGCCATTAAAAAAAAGATAGGGAATTTTTGTGTTAGTTTTGTGTCCTTGAACCTGTCGAATTTTTTTCCATGTTTGGGAGGGGTTTGAATCATTATGCAAAGCTGTTACATATTTATGCCAGGAGTTTTTTTGCTCTGTTTGATTACATATTTGGCTTTAGCTTCAAGTCTATCAAATTTAACTAGGTGTTCGGGACTATTGTGTCTGCGGAAAACGTTAAGGGCGGCTTTTGATTGTCGCACTGCTTGTTCGCATTGAGGGTTCCACCAAGGAACAATTTTGTGACTGGGGGAGAGGGTGATTTTGCCAATGAGAGTGAATGCTGCTGTAATTATGACATCTGAGAAAAGCTTAATAGAATCATCAATATTATTGGTGGTAGGTAAATCACGTAGGAGAGTTTCAGCCTCCAGAGAGAACCCCGGCCATTTCGCTTTATTGAGGCGCCAATAACTTCTCATATGAGTTTGATAATTTAAGTTGTCACGTATGATTATGGGGTCATGATTGCAGTCACAAGGCCATCAGCAGTTTGTCAGGTTAAGTTAGGGGCAGTTTTGGGATCACAAATGCTTAGGTCAATGGCAGAAAAGGTACCAGAAGCGATATTAAAGTGGGTGAATGATCCTGTATTGAGGATGCATGAATTAGTACAATTTAGAATGTTCTCAACTATTTTGCCGCGTCCAAATGTGCGTGGGGAGCCCCACATAGTGTTGTGGGCGTTGAAGTCACCCAAAAGTATGAAGGGTTGGGGGAGATCGTAAACCAAGTCGAGAAGCTCTTCCTCATTTAGTTTTTAGTCGGGGGGAATGTATAAGGAGCATATAGTTAATTTTTGGGCTGTTATGGCAATGGCTTCAAGATTAGTAGTAAGGGGCAGATGAGTTGAGTGAAGATCTTTGGATACAAATATGGATACTCCACCACTGGCTCTGGAGCAGATGGTTCGGATGTAATGATCCTTCGAAGTCCTTTGTTGTAGGGATTTTGGAAGATGTAAAGTTTGTTTCCTGGAGACATAGGAAATCAGGATGGTAGAGGGAAATGAGTTGTTGTAGACGTTCTAGGCGCGGATAGTATCCGTCGCAATTCCACTGAATTATCGTGAATTTATTAGTTAATATCAAAAGTTTTGGGATCACAAATGCTTAGGTCAATGGCAGAAAAGGTACCAGAAGCGATATTAAAGTGGGTGAATGATCCTGTATTGAGGATGCATGAATTAGTACAATTTAGAATGTTCTCAACTATTTTGCCGCGTCCAAATGTGCGTGGGGAGCCCCACATAGAGTTGTGGGCGTTGAAGTCACCCAAAAGTATAAAGGGTTGGGGGAGATCGTAAACCAAGTCGTGAAGCTCTTCCTCATTTGGTTTTTAGTCAGGGGGGAATGTATAAGGAGCATATAGTTAATTTTTGGGCTGTTATGGCAATGGCTTCAAGATTAGTAGTAAGGGGCAGATGAGTTGAGTGAAGATCTTTGGATATAAATATGGATACTCCACCACTGGCTCTGGAACAGATGGCTCGGATGTAATGATCCTTCGAAGTCCTTTGGTGTAGGGATTTTGGAAGATGTAAAGTTTGTTTCCTGGAGACATAGGAAATCAGGATGGTAGAGGGAAATGAGTTGTTGTAGACGCTCTAGGCGCGGATAGTATCCGTCGCAATTCCACTGTATTATCGTGAATTTATTAGTTAATATCAAAAGTTTTGGGATCACAAATGCTTAGGTCAATGGCAGAAAAGGTACCAGAAGCGATATTAAAGTGGGTGAATGATCCTGTATTGAGGATGCATGAATTAGTACAATTTAGAATGTTCTCAACTATTTTGCCGCGTCCAAATGTGCGTGGGGAGCCACACATAGTGTTGTGGGCGTTGAAGTCACCCAAAAGTATAAAGGGTTGGGGGAGATCGTAAACCAAGTCGAGAAGCTCTTCCTCATTTAGTTTTTAGTCGGGGGGGGGGGATGTATAAGGAGCATATAGTTAATTTTTGGGCTGTTATGGCAATGGCTTCGAGATTAGTAGTAAGGGGCAGATGAGTTGAGTGAAGATCTTTGGATACAAATATGGATACTCCACCACTGGCTCTGGAGCAGATGGCTCGGATGTAATGATCCTTCGAAGTCCTTTGGTGTAGGGATTTTGGAAGATGTAAAGTTTTGTTTCCTGGAGATATAGGAAATCAGGATGGTAGAGGGAAATGAGTTGTTGTAGACGTTCTAGGCGCGGATAGTATCCGTCGCAATTCCACTGAATTATCGTGAATTTATTAGTTAATATCAAAAGAGGTCGGTATCGTCACAATTGGAGTCACTATCAATAGAGTTGAAAGATTTGAGGCTATCAGAATCGACTACATCGTTGAGATTCATGGTACATTGTATTTTCTTTGTTATGCGGGTAATGCGATTTTTGAGAGACCTATCAGAGATAGCATGATATATTTGACGAAGATCTGCAAGGAGGTATATAATGTTTGAAGTAAATTTGTAAGCTTCGGTTAATGGATCGTGGTTACCAAAAGAGTTTTCCAGAAATGCTATTGATTGTTTTGAAGTAATTGTTCTGAAGTAATTGAGAAGGATGTTGGGTCTGTTATTGCTAAATTTTCAATAATCGCGAGTGCAGAGGGGCTGATAGTTGTTGCAAGAGTCTTAATCTTTTTTGGGGGACAGGCTTGGGGGCACGAAAGGCGTTGTTAGATAGTGAATCTGTATTGTATTGACTGAGTGTGAGAGGAACAGATGAAATAATTACAGGGGGCGACTCAAGGCTAGAGTCAGTAGAATGAAGTCGTTTGAGGCCTGAACCACTAGGAGTAGGTTGGTCTAGAGAAGGGAGTGTGTTGACGGAATGATTGTCGGTGGAGGATATAGGGGCAGTGGTAAGAGAGGAAGTAGGATCAGTGGACATATTATCGGTAGAATCATTCTGGATAGGGGTAGTTGTGGAGAAGGAGGAAGTGCCATGAGGATTTTGGTAGGTATCTGCAGTATGTCCAGCTTGTTTGCAGAGGAGGCACTCCAATTTATCTGAGGTGACGAAGATCCGGAAAGCAGTATTTTAGAAGTGTATTACAACGGAGGTTTGTATTTTAGTTATCTTTCTCCGGTAGGACATAGATGGACCGACGAAAGCTTAGGATATGGGAATAATCTTCTTCAGGTGAGTCAGTACATTTACTTATTGCGCAATTTTTCTGGTACTCGTATATGGATTTTCGTTAATAATTTGAAGAACCAAGACTTCAAGTTGTGTAGTTTTCGTTCTGGCCTCTAAAGTATTACCATTGGCTAATCCATATAAAAATGAATATTAGTCATTTTTGTTACTATTCACTGACCACAAACGTAAGCAGAAGTGGTGCTAAAACAAAATTATAATGATAATATAAATCATAATTTCTTGTTGGATTTCGGGTTTGACACAGTACTTGATTGTCAAAATTCCTAAGGCCATGCACTGAAAATGAACAACAATCGCCCTCAACAAAATTTCAAATTACTTTGGGAACACTTTGTATAATGTTTCTTTAGTATTTCATCGGTATTTATCATTTTATCGAATACCTAGACTTAACAAGAGCAGAGGTGGTACCAGTTATTAAAAATTAAATTGTCTATAGATAATTTTGGTTATATTCTAATTCACATTTCGCACTGTATATTAGAAAACAATGGTAGAGGACACTTTTAAATGGTCAGGAGCCTCAAATACGGGGTAGGAGTACTTACAGGTCCTCATGACTCAACCTGTATCTACGATTTCATGCTATTTAATATTAGAAGAAACAAAAAAACTCATTTCTAATACACACACAGAATACATTGAAATTGATTTTATTTGGACGAGAACCCCTCGACTATTTTTAATACAACACACAAGGAATGTAATGCAAAAGAAAACAAAATTGTCTCAAGACACCAAAACTAGTTTGAAAGCTGAAAGCCGAATCTCCATGAAAAAGACGTAATTTCATTAGGGTTAGCATCTTCTTGACAAAAGCCAGTAATTTTTCGCTGAATTTTTAGTGCAAAAACAAACAAGACAATCTTATCTGTATATATGCGATGTTTTAATTTTTTTGCTGTTATAGTCTATTGGTATGAAAATGGACACGATTTCACATTTTACCCCGAGCTCCATTGGGAATTTTTGTTGGTTTGATATGAACTACTGTTGGATAAATTTTGATCAGGTGGCGAGAAGATATGTTTAAAGGCTTGGAGAGTGCTATACCGATCACCTATTAGTCGTGGTTGATTGTGACTGAGCTACCAACACCAAAGGAAGCTTTTGACACAAGCGTAGAGACTTACATCATAATTATGGCGTTTGTTGGAATATTTACAAGAATGCTTTTTTAATAAATATGTTTATTAAGTTTGGTATTAAATAAAAGTACTTTAGCTAATTAGTCGGGAATATGTGAGAATAAATCCAAATTGAATCTAAAGAGTTTCATTAAAGTAAATATCCTTAAACATTGCATATAAATTAACATATTTGTATCTGATCGATTATGTTAATGTATTTGGATATCGAGGCTGGAGGCTGTATCGTATTATAAACACGGTCAAAACTAGGGAACTGCCAAAAGTTTGGCAGACTTCGTAGTCTATAAGTTGACGAGTTGTGCATATTAAGCAAAGACGGAATAAAATTACACCGATATCTAGATTGCCAAGGTCTTTATTTAACTCGCAACGTTGCCAAGATATAATAAATATCTAAAAACATTGATAAGATATTTTTTGCTCCAGAATAGCCTCATATCTTTCTCTTAGATTTAACTGCATGTTTTCACATGTTGCACTGGACTGTAATATAATAGGTATTATGTATATATTATATTTTATTCAATAATTAGTTAAGTATAAATATTGGAATGGTTGCATGTTGGAAATTATTGCCACACTTTGTTGATTACGACATTAATATTGCTAACATGCAAAAATTATATTTAGGTAGGAAGTTGTAGTTTCGATTGCTCGGTTCATGTTTTGTTTTATAGGAAACATTTTATCGAGGATTTAATAAACTTACTTTAGTCAACATGTGGCATTATTGTAATCCCTCAACGACCCAGCCTTGGAACAGCATTTTCACACTAAATGTAAATAGTACAAAAAACTATTATAATACAAGGCGATCCTTTGCCAGTGTTGGGTCTGTTGAGGGTTAAAATCAGAAGTACGTGAAAAAAAAATATATATATATACCAAAACTGGCAAATAGTCACGGCTACCTAGTCAAAAAATAAAACTAAGGAAGAAATCTTTTTAAGTAAAAAAAAATTCTTTCTTCCATTCACGGGGAAAGCAGCCAAAAACACAAACTATTAAAGACGTATAAAAGAGTTCAATTCAGTAAGTAATAATAGTTTGTATTTTTGGCTGCTTTCCCTTATGGTTTAAGATAGAAGTAAACGACAGGAAAACAAATAATTATAACACTACCATGGGTTCCACAGAGTCTAAAGAAGAAGTAATAATCGCCCAAAGTGGAAATAGCGGTGAACAACAACCACTACTGAATAAGAGACATTTTGGAAATTGTAGTTTTTTGCATTGCATGCCTGCTGGCCTGAAGTCAACCAGAATCATCAACAGCTAGCGTAATAATGATCTAATTTCATCGTCGTATAAGATGATAAGTAATAGTAAACAATAGTGTGAGAGTTAAGTGGCAAGTGCGTGTAATAGAGGATGAGTAGGAAAATAGATAATGTCTTCGTATGATTTTATACATTTATTGGAGGATGTTAGAGCTTTTCACAAAGTTTGAATAAGGATAATAATAGTTAGAAGAAGTACAGTTAAAATTAAAAACTAAATGAAAAAAAAATTAGATGATAACTGAAATTGCAAAACAAAATGATAAAACAGTGGATGAATTTGTTGAAGATTTACGGTTTAACCTTACGCTCACTCAATTCTAAAAGTAACGATAGAGACTCTACCAATAAGAGGATTGATCACCTTGCAATTGTTGAGTTGATAGAGGTACCAATGAATTATTTTGAACTGAGTCCCGTATACAACGTGGGACACAGAAAACAGTCCACCCCGATATTTGGCAGTATTCCTTAGATTTTAAGGAAATTAGGAAACACGTCGATTTTTGTTCTAATAGGGACATATTTTTACGATACAGGCATCTGTCATTGGTCAACCCCTTCCTTTCCACTTCACCAACCCCTTACTTTTAAATGGAGAATATACCATGTGCGGCACATCATAAGAAAGGCATTTAGAAGGAGTATTCAGACATAATGATCGTCCACGATTTTTTTCGATATTTACACCATCTTGGCAAAAAAAGTCTTAATTAATTTAAAGTACAACACCTCTTAAAAATGAAATGAAACGCCTATGGTTTGCTAATGTGTCATTTTTTCTGCCCATCAAAATTAAATTGAAACAAATATTGCAAAAAGAATATGATAATTAATTGTAAAACTATAACGAAAATTAACTAAATTAGAAGATGATAATAATATTGAATTAATGAATCGGATGTTGAAAATGGTGTCCATCGATTTCCATACAATTGTAGAGACGCTGTTCGAAATTACATCGACGTTTTGAAGCATTACAAGAGTTATTAAACTGCAGTCATGTACTATTTGTCGTCTTAGTTCTTCCAACTTAGCGATTTCGGTTTTATAAATTTTGCTCTTTAAATAATCCCACAAAAAAAATCGAGACTTAAATCGGAGGATCTTGCAGGCCATTCAATAGGGCCTCTCCTTCCAATCCATTGCCTAGGAAATCGTTCATTAAGATATTGCCTTACAGCTCTACTGTAATATGGAGGTGCGCCGTCTTTCGTCTTGTTGGAAAAAGAGATCATCTAAGTACATATTATCATTTTCGATTAAATCTGTGAGAGCAGGATTAATAGCCTCCTCTAATAATTCGAGATATGTTTCTCCATTCAAGTTGCCATCAATGAATAATGGTCCAACAATACGATCCCCATAAATTCCTGCCCACACGTTTAATCTAAGGGGATGTTGGGTATGTGTTTCTTGGAATTCTTTATGATTTTCGTCAGCCCAGTAGCGGCAATTTTGTCGATTTACGGTACCATTTACAAAAAATGAACATTCATCCGAAAAACAAATATTGAATAAAAAGTATCATTTATTTCCTGTACCAAATGTATCTTGTGGGGATTAAATTTATGATGTTTCAAAACCCTACGAACGGTAGTGCGCGAAAAAGAAGATTCTTCGGCCAATTTTCTTCTTCTTGTTGTAGTATCTTAATTAATATGACCTAAAATTGTTACTTCTGCCGCTTCAGTCCTAACCCTATTTTCATAGTTTTATTTTATTAGCTACTGACCCTGTTTGACGAAATTTTATCATTAGCTGTAATACGTATAAGTGATGAAGTTGCTTGTCTTCATGAAACTGATTAAATAAATTCGCTGTTTTTCTTACACACTTCCAGTTTTAAAAAATTCTGGAAATAATCTCAACTCGTTCTGCAATAGAATATACCATTTTGGAAGTATTCAAACACTAACTAATAACAATGTGAAACAAACTGTCTTAGTATCAAATTACTAATTTTTTGTAATAACTGTTTTAGTTTACTTTTGATGTGACAGAAAAAATGACACATTAGCAAACTATAGGCGTTGCGTTTTATTTCTAAGAGGTGTTGTACTTTAAATTAATTCAAACTTTTTTTGCAAAGATGGTATAAATATCGAAAAAAGTCGTGGACGATCATTATGTCTGAATACTCCATCTAAACGCCTTTTCAATGATGCAATAATTATTGCTTGGTTCAAATTTTGTTTCATAGGAAACATTTTATCAAGGATTTAATAAACTTACTTTAGTCAAGTTAACATGTGGCATTATTGTATACCTTCAACGACCTAGCCTTGGAAGAACCTTTTTACACTAAATGTAAATAGTATTACACGACGTCGTTGTCTCAAATTTGGACCAGGCAATTCAATCTTCTTTCTTATGGAAATTTTGAAGCTTGCTTCTTATTGCACGACATAGGACTTTTGGGAAGGCTAGTGAACTCGTGAAACGTGTGATGTTACGAAAACGCGTTCGTCGGGCGATGACTCATTCTTCGTCTCTTTCTCGGCCGCCCGCTGCGCTAACTCTCTCCCCTCTCTTCCTCAGTTGCCTTCTTCTTCTCTCTTTCGTTTTTGAAAAATGTTCGATAAATATTTTCAAATTTGTCAAAAATTTGGAAAAATGGTCAATAATTGTCAAAAACTGTCAAAAATGGTCAATATTTGTAAAAATTTTGAAAAAATGGTCAATAATTGTCAAAAGTTTTGAAAAATGGTTAAAATTTTTGAAAAATGGTCAATAATTGTCAAAGACGGTCAATAATTGTCAAAACCAATCAAACATCGTCAAAAATTGTCAAAAATGGTCAAAACTGGTTGAAATATGGAAAAATGGTATGAAATTGTTAAAATTTTGAAAAATTGTTTAATATTTAAAAAAAGGGCAATGATTGTCAAAATTTTTGAAAAATTGTCAAAAATGGTCAAAAATGGTCAAAAATGGTCAATAATTGTAAAAATTTTGAAAAATGATAAAAAATTGTCAAAATTTTGAAAAAATGGTCAATAATTATAAAGGACTGTCAAAAATGGTCAATAATTGTTAAAAATTGTCAAAATATTTGAAAAATTGTTAAATATTTTAAAAAATAGTCAATAATTGTTAAATTTTTGAAAAATGATCAAAAATTGTTAAATATTTTGAAAAATGTACAATAATTGTCAAAATTATTGAAAATTGTCAAAAATGGTCAATAATTGTCAGAAACTGTCAAAAAGGGTCAATAATTATAAAAAACTGTCAAAAATTGTCAATAATTGTTGAAAATTGTCAAAATTTTTGGAAAATTGTCAATAATTGTTTAAACTTCGGAAAAATTGCCAATAATTATAAAAAACTGTCAAAAATGGTCAATAAGTATAAAAAACTGTCAATAATTGTTGAAAATGGTCAAAATTTTTGAAAAATGGTCAAAAATGATCAATAATTGTCAATAATTGTCAGAACCTGTTAAAAATCGTCAAAAATGGTCAATAATTGTTCAAATTTGGAAAAATGGTCTAAAATGATCAAAATTTTTGAAAAATTGTCAAAAATGATCAATAATTGTCAAAACTGTCAAAATTGGTCAATAATTGTCAAAAATGGTCAATAATTGTTAAAATTTGAAAAAATGGTCAAATATTGTCAAAAATTTTGAAAAAATGATCAATAAATATTAATAATTTTTGAAAAATGGTTAAAAATGGTCAAAAATTGTCAAAATTTTGAAAAAATGGTTAATAATTATAAGAAACTGTCAAAAATAGTCAATAATTGTTGAAATTTGGAAAAATGGTCTAAAATGGTCCAAATTTTTGAAAAATGGTCAAAAATTGTCAAAATTTTTGAAAAAATGGTCAATAATTATCAAAAATTGTCAAAATTTTGAAAAAATGGTCAATAAAATAAAAAATAAAACTCAGTAGAACGTACTGGGCCTAATGTAATTCCGAACATCGCATTCTATTGCGCGTATTTTTATTGATGGTTTTCCCACCCTCGCATTCTATTGTGCATAAGAAGCAAGCTTCTGTCGGCGGTCCGACGACCGCTCACCTACCGCTACCCACCCATTATTTAAAGTCTACCGGTTTTTCTTTATTTTTTTTTATTTAATTACATAAATCTGTTAACGTTGTGTTAAAATTTAAGACTGCTGGTATTTAGATTATCCTTAAAATTATTCTCCGGAACCGTCAAGAAACCCTTTAAAAAGTTTTAAAGTAATCAGAAAGTAATATTAATTTTAATATGTCCTCCTCTCTCGTGAAAGTAGCGATGATATCTTGATTACACTTTGGATTAATTAATTTTAAGTTTTCTTTCTTGAGGAGCTTGTGACTTTCGTCAATTTGAACATTTTAAGTGATAATGGTGACTTTCTTTGTTGTTGGATAATATCAGTATGATGTTTTCAATGAAATTAGAATGTTTATTTTCGCGCCACCCCAGTGGAAACGGCCCAAAATTGAGGTTAGATTAAGGATGTTAAGGATACGACTCGTTTTGTCGGTAAAAGTATAACCTTCTCTTTAGACAAAAGGGAATCAAGAATAAATGGAAAATTAAATACAAGGAGCTTGTACCAAAAATATGGGAGAAGATGGAGGGGCTAGAAACAAAGATAGTGCCCTACTCCCTTCGTTAACGTTAAAAATTAAATGTTTTTTATTTATACCTAGCTAAAATCAGACCATCCGTTGCTGTAACTCAGTAGCTTATGCCTTTTGCATTACTGAGGTTAGATTTTCTTCGTGGCATATTTTTTACGAAGCTATGTCGATTCACTGAATGAACAGAAAAAATACTGTTTGCACTAGAAAATTCTGCCATACCGTTGTGGTAACAGATGCAACTTTCGAATTTCGTGTTAGCTATAACAGTTACCTACTGAGTGCACATTTTGAAAATATTTCTGAGTATACAGGGTGTTCTAAAATTTAATTACATGTTACATGTTATGTTTTTTCAAATAGATCACTCATCGATGATGTTTAGTTTTTCTGCGTCCCCTTCTATTACCATTTCTTTTGTTTATTTATATGTTTTTTCATTACTGTGTTTTAATATACAGGGTGCTCCTAAATTTATGCGAAAACATAAGTGCCGCCACTTTAAAGGTATATTAATGGTTCCCAAAACGTCACTAAAACTAAAGGACTTTAGGATCAGTGCCACTTCAAAGAAGTGGTTAAGTGATATCGTTTTGTTGCCGTAACTATTATTTTCCACATCAAAGTTTGTGCAACTTTTAGGTAGTGCCGTTTAGTAGTTATAACGTTACAAACATCTTTAGTATCACCAAAACTATTAAGTAATTTTTAGCGGTGAAATTTACGTGACTACAACTACGTAAATATAAAATGAATTTGTTGTTTCAGGATAGGGGTAGTTTCAGTGATTATTTCGTAATAGCCACAATTAAAATTGCGTTATCAGTTTCGTCAGTTTCTGTCACTATAAATGCTACTTGGGCCTGTATACTGATTATGTGAAAGACAAGCTTTTCTTATTCTGCGATGAAAATAATACACGAGATCAGTAATTTATTTCAAAAAATTTCTAGATAATACTCGTATATTTTAAAAATCCGGAATAAAAATTCGAAATTCGCGACCGGAATAACTATGGGGTCACGAACAAATTTGGTCTATTTTATTTAAAAGAAAAGAGATAACCTTCTGTTTTTCAGGTATAAAAGACGAATTTTATTACGGAAAGAAGGGTCTTATGTAGGCTAATATGAATGTTCACTTATCGTGTGCATCATCAGGCAAAAAGGGAATAAATCAGACCTCTCCGACTTTGTAGAAGTATTTTTGGTGTTGGTCGAGATAAAACGTTATAGTGAAAGACCTAAATCTTTCCAAGTACAAGGGAAACAGCAGATATGAGTTATGTGAATAACTTAGAAGATCAATAAGTTTATTTTGGCTCAAATTTATTTTAAAATTTATCGATTAGGTATTAGATTGTTGGATGCGCTGGAAATTAAACTTCCATTGAATACAAAGGATTTTTTCGATCAAGTTAGTGTTGAGAGAAGCAGGTCTAAGAAAGGAGGGGATTTCCTGTCAAAATTGTATGGAGCTGTGTAACTATCTAAGTTTTTAACTAAAACTACCTCTAGGATGTCTAAAAATTCGTGAAAATTTCAAATTTTCCAAAATATATATTTTTTACTTTTTATATGCGTTATTTTACTTGATATTCCACTGAATTTTGTGGAGCATCAAATTTTCCTCAGTGTGCAACATATTTTTCGACTCCAAACATTCTAAGCTTCAAAAAGGTCAAAAATTACGAAAAACACAATGAACACTAGAAAAAATAGATTCTCATTGAAATCTGCTTTTTTTTTTCTGGAGGTCAACATCTGGGAAATTTTTGTCTGATTACACATTGTATCTTTTCCAAATGATGAAACAACGCAACACCGTATCTTTTGCAGCTGTAGGCTGTAGTATAGTCGGGGAAATAGAGCTAGTCCTTTTTCCCGATCATACTGTACATATGGTTACAAAACGTACACGTTTCATTATTTCGGTTTCAAATTGTCAGTGGTTATCAAATTTATGACTTTGAAGGATCTAAGTTTTTAAGTAAAACCTTATTTTTGTAAGTATTTCTACATTTCTACAGTACAATATTATGGTATTTTTCGATATGAAAACTTCTGTTTACTTTTATTTTGTGCTATAATTAAGCCTCAAATGTTTTAAATATTAATTGAAACATACAATTGCATTTTCTACATACTTATTTATCCTCAAATTTTTAACAAATTTCACATAAACTACTTATTATAACCATACATATTTTTACAATGATGTGACATTTGATCCCTCATTGGCCGCAACCACTGTGAGTAGTACAATACATATCTCACGTAATTTTAAATTAGTTCAAAAAGTCTGAACACTCCCATCTAGAAACTTTTAGTGGTGTGAATGAGGTTTTCTAAAATACTCCTCCTAGTTTAAAAAGAAAGTATAGGAGTCTACACTTTACAGCCATTGGGCGGGTTTACCATTTGGTTCCCCAATGCTCAGGGGCTGGATGTGAGCGAAAGCGTAGATCGCTAATCTCTAGCCTAAACAAGATAGTTTCCCAGCTTTTAAGTAATGGTGCCCATACAAAACATGGAAAAATGGATGTATCATGATTGAATTTCGTCACAAAAAGCTTTAATTCTGATAGCTCAACGTAAATAATGATAATATTTTTAGTGTAGATTGTAGCAAAATTGTATTGTATTGTATATGAATTATTTAATAAAAAAATAGTTTCAAACTAAAGGTCGTTAAAATGTACAAAATGTCTGTCACAAAAGATCACATTATACAGTGTGTTGCATTTAAGATGAAGACTCCCCCAAATTTCCGCTGTTCCAAGAATCACAGATTCGGACTTTCGTAGTCATACAGGTTGATGGGCCACATTTTTTGAAATAATCAACTGATATCTGAATTTTAAACTCAGCCTCTACGATTTCACAAACAGGACAAGTTCTCGATATTTTGCGTTACAGATATCGAAAAAAATTATAAAAAAAGTTGTTCGGAATATTATGTTAACCCCACATACCAAGTTTGATCACAATACTCGCATTTTTAATTTTTTCATTTTTTGGTCTATACAAAATTATTACAAGTTTATTTTGATAGTTAATGTGCCGTGGAGCGAAAAATCTTGACAAAGTGTCATGTATTCAGGTATTTCAGTGAAGTAAACAGCACTTTCAAAGGAATAATTATTTTATTATTGTGGGAAAACAATTTTGATAATTGATTAAATCTAGGAAGAAGTATGAAATGTCTCAAGTTAAACTCTGCAGCAACTTATCTGCTACTACGAGCATTATCACCAAACAACCGGATTATTTCGATTTTTTCTCTTAAAGTCAAATCACTGACTAGAGCTTAGCTGACATTTGAAAATACTGTCAAAATATTACTTTCCATGGCACGCTAATGATCAAATTAAACATGATCCTGTTGTATGTTGTATGTGGGCCAAAAAAATTAAAAATGCGAATTTTGTGATGAATTTCGGAATTTCGGGGTTAAAATGATATTCTGAACAACTTTTTCGAATATTGTTTTTTCGATATTTCTAGCGCGAAGCAAAATATCGAAAAGTCACCCCGTTTGTGAAATCGTAGTATGCTAAGATTAAAGTTCAGATTCCAGTTGATTAACTTAAGATGTGGCCCATCAATATGTATGATTCTGCAAAAATTCAAATCTGTTATCTTTCAAACAGCGAAAATATGGGGGTGTCTTCATCTTAAATGCGACACACTGTATAAAAACGAAAGATCCAACAAATAATATCAGTTATCTTCATCATCTTGAAAATCTTCTTCTGGTGGACTGCCATCATCGGCTATTATAAGAGGATCGATAATGGAAGCGTCTTCAAATTTTTCAATTTCTCAGTCTTTCCAAATTAGTTTGTTGCGATATAGTGATTTTGTTTTAGACCAAGTAGAACATGGAATTGATTCAACCAATCCGGAATGGTAACTGAGGTTATCCATGGTAAGCAAACTGGATTCCCCAAGGTTGGGTATAAATTTGGTTTTGAAGCATTTTTCAAAGTTTTCGCAGTTCATATTATCATGGTAGTCGCTTCATCTCTCATCTTTTTCTTTGGAATATTTTCTAATGAACTATATCATCTTGGGTTAAAAGATTTGGGGTATCCGATTATACTACTACTCTACATGAGATAACGTACCTTATGGTAGTCGGGGCCGCAAGAGAAGTAGTATTTAATGAGAAACTTAAAAAAATTTGTAACAAAATCGGTCTAGAAAAACAAAAAACTGCATACCTGATATTTAGAATATTGAAAAAACTACAACTTTTTAAGCATAACTCATTTTATGGTCATTTGTATTGTATGACGAGCTAGCGTTTGTACTAACAAGGATTAGCATCGTTGCATGATATAAAGGGTTTGTACCTCCATCAACTTCTGAATTGGCTTTTTTTATAGGGGTTATAAGGGAAAAAAGTACAAATTTAAGGGTTGAGATATACGTTAATCTTGTTTTCTGGAGATGGTCTTGTAGTAAAAACAACCTTGATGAAACGAGAAACATTTTCTTGAGATTCATCTAATGTTCTTACTAGAAATTAAAAGGTGCATTGTACCATTCTTCACCAAATAGAACTTAAATATTCAGTTAACGTCAAAATCTTTAAAAATAATTCTTGGTTTATTTAATTTCCAGAAAATTATACGTAGTTGAATCAATAAAGTTGAAAAAATTTAATATTATCGCAAACTTACATAGATTTCCGTTTTAAAACAGGGTAAAGTCGTTGAAATCGATCGAGACTATATATAAAAGTTCCCAGTGCTATTACTTCTTCTTTTTCTTATTATACTCACGTCAGGAGCTCCGCAGCGACAGACTTATGCTTTTTTATGTAAATTTTTTTGAATTTATGTAGGTCTGCAAAAGGAATTTGAGAGTGTTGCGAAGTTTTATGCAATTTTAATGAACAAATTCAAGAGCTTAAGCGCCCTGTTAGAGTTTAAATATGGATTCAATCTGGAAGCTGTGTTCATTTTGGAAAAATGATTGAAAAGTGCAGATATGAGGTCTGAGGAAAACATATGTAAATGTTTGATTATTGTGGAATTAGAGAACTAAAAATAGTAGGAAGTATTTTAGAAAGTCATAACAATACTGGAATAGTATATTCTGTAACAAGGTTAGACTGAAAATTCGATGCGAGTGGGAAGTTCCGAGCGCGAGCCGAAGGCGAGCGTGAGGAACCACGAGCATCACGAATTTTCATTCTAACCGAGTAGCAGACTATACTTTCTCTACGATCAAAGATTTTAAATGTATATTTTTAAATAGAAATGAACAAAAGATAATTTATATTACATAACTCAATCACAATTATTATATTAGGTAAACACTCAATAATCCAAGAAACATTCTACTTTGTATTAATTGTTATATTTGTACAGTTCTCGAAATAAAAAACTGGTGCATTATAGGAGGTATTTTCAACAATTGCGTGGTTAGGTTAGGTTACGGTTACGTGACAGCAATAATTTTGACACTTACTCAAGTTTTGACACTACGATGACAATCAACTGCGTCAAGGCTAATGTTATTATTGCCAACCAGTGTGAGAATATCATTCTATCACAAGAGAGAGAATGTAAATACATTTAAATTGCATGGGGGCAGAGGTGTTGCAGAATATTTCTTCAATCTCAAGAGAGAGAATTCCAGCATTCTGTAATCAAATTTGATTTCAGAATTGTCAAATTCTGTGATGATCGTGTAGAAAAAGCTTTATGATGTCATTTTATTTATTTTTTCACCTACCTTACCGGAAATCCAATCATAAAAACACCAAAAATAGAGCGGAAAGTGTTGTTTAGCAGTCCAAGGGCAGGAAATTCTTAACGCCACGGTTTTTAATATTCCTCATCATATGTCACTTGAGTACTTTGACGTTTCACGAAAATTTTCTAATTAAACGTCAGTAAATGTCAATATTTTCCTATTTTTTGGTTTATTCGGTATGCGAAAAACAGTTGTGTGTCACACATGCAGTAAATGCATAACTATCAGCTGCCCTCGCTTCGCTACGCTCGCTCGTGCATCTATTATTCTCGGGCTGCTAAAGCTCATTTTCTGTCCTTGTGGCAAAATATACTATATAGGCTGTAAAATCAGGATTTTCCACTCTTGCTACATTTTCCATACTACCTCCTTGTCGTACCTTGTCTTCTCCATTCGTTCCAGATGGTCCAATATTTACATTATTGATTGTCGCCTTATTGCACAGCTTATGAAGTACGTTATTCGTGTGCCACTCCCAGGAGAATTTTTCTAATGATTTCCTCTCTTCTTGGTATCTTGTTCTTCTGGAATACTTTCCATCACCATATGTAGAAGCGTGAAATTGAGGACCGCACCACACCGTTGGGCATGTTTTCATTGCTCCTGTAATGCTTAGACAGGCTAGTCGTTGAATTTTGGAGAGGTTGTTTCTTGTCGTCAATAGGCTAGAGCTACTTCTCCACGTGTTGGCTCCATAAATGATTATTGGTCTAATTACTGTCGCCCACCTCAGGATCCTTGGGTTACAGCTCTAATCTTCCCTGCATACTATTAGAGCCATTTTTGCTTTGTGTTGTAACTCCTATTCGTGTCTGCTCAACAGGAGTTTACTATCTAGGGTCAGAGGTTATCCCTATAGTTCAATCCCCTTTGTACGATGTGACAAAATATATTCTCAAACTCACTCCTGGTGGTTATGACAATGTCATTGGCGCATCCGAGGTCAGTCAACCGTGAGATTCAACATTAACGGGGATGCTACTCCTCCTTGTGGACATCCTCTAGCTATGCAGATGAAGACGTACAATACTGTAGGTCTTATTATTGTTACGTCGGACCTGTACTGAGGATATGTGAGATCCATAAAAAAAAAGAAGAAGACATACGTCTGGAATTATCTAGAACCGTCATCGAAAAGTCTAGAAATGTCATCGAAAAGTCGAGAACTATCCGGAAAAGGTGGAAAGTATGGAAAGCTGGTCAACTGACTTTAAGGAGTCTTACTTTTGAAGTTTTAGAAATTTGAGTTCTGTGTTCTGATAGCCGTTATTTGTATTGAATTGTGAGAGTTGAAGTACAATAAATAAAGAAAATTTGAGATAGTAGAAGGAGTAAAATTGGTGGCAGAGGTGGGATCTAAGAAATATTTGTATCTGTTCATAGTAAATACGAGAACCATCGTATACGACAGAGACATGGATACTTCCGGACCCCTAGCACGGTTTTTGATGATGGGAGAAGAGAAAAAAATACGGAGAAAGGAGGAAGAAGCAGAGAAGGAAAGACGTAAGGAGGAGAAGGAAAGACGCAAAAAGTAGGAAGAAGAGGAGAAATAGAGACGGAGAAAAGAGGAAGAAGAAGAAAATGAAATTCAGAAGGAGAAGAGGCGTAGACAAACAGATGTAGAAATTATGAATGTCCTTACTCAAATTCAGGAAACATTGAAGTTAGAGGCAGGACAGCGTAATAATAGAGTAGACCAATTAGAAAAACAACAAGAATTTTAAAAATATAATTTAGAACAACAACAAGAAAATTTTAAATCTACTTTAGAAAAGCAAATTAGAAATGAAATAGTTACTTAAAGAAGAATTCGTTGCCAAGCTTCAGTAACTAATATTGAAATTGAAACCTAGTCCCATTCAAAGTATAGTTTCTCAAAGCCACTCTAGCAAGACCCTGAAACCACCCACATTTGATGGCAAAACGTCAAGGACTTTGGTCGAATTACTAAGCCTCTTCATCCACTAACTGAAAACAACATTGAATTTGACTGGACGCCGGATCGTCAAAATGCTGTTAAAGGAACGATTAACCACAGCACCGATTTTAGCCTACCCATGGGAGAAAGGAAAATTTATTTTGGATTGTGGTGCATCCCAACACGGCATGGGCGCCGTGCTATCACATGAACAAGAAGGCGAAGAAAAAGTGATTGCATAGCTCAGTAAAACCATGGGAAAGGCTGAAAAAATTATTGCTTCACCAGAAAAGAAATTTTGGCTATTATCAAAGCCCTTGAACACTTCCATACTTTTCTTTATAGTAGAAGTTTTGTTATAAGAAGTGACCATAGCACTTTGCAGTGGTTAATGAATTTTAAGAAGCCAGAAGGACAAGTTGCTAGGTGGATAGAGAGACTACAGCAATACAGCTTCGTAATAGTTCACTGAAAAGGACGTCTCCATAGCAATGCCGATATATTTTCCAGGCGACCCTGCTTATAACGACAATGCCGGTACTGTGAAAGGCTTGAAGGAAAGGAGAACCCACTGGTGGAAGTTAATCTACAGATAACCACAACCAAGCCAGAAAGTGATGATAATCAGAATCCCCTTGAAATCCTTAGGAAAAGTCAAAAGAAAGACTAGGTATGAGAGAATGGCTTAAAAACGGAGTCAGACCTACTTTTCGAGAGGTAGCCAGATATAGTGGCAACTTAAAATGATGGCCTATTGCATCGAAGATGGGAAAGCCCCGATGGAGTACGTATAGTTTACCAATTGGTACTGCCAAGATCACACATCAGAAGTGTTTTAGAAAAACTTCATAGTAGCCACTCAGGAGGACATTTTGGCACGAGTTCGGGAAAGATATTATTGGGTCAAATGTCGAAGGGACGTAGAAGATTGGTGCAAGAAATGTGATCTGTGCAATTGTAGAAAAGGTCCTAAAACAAGAAGCCGACGACAAATTGCACAGTATCTTTCCAGAGAGCCTTTTGAAATTCTTGCAATTGATATTCTCGGTCCACTTCCTTTGACAGAAAGAGGAAACACATACCTGATGGTTGTAATGGATTATTTTTCCAAATGGCCCGAGATAGCACCTCTTCCTAATCAAGAAGCGATGACAGTAGCAGAGGCTTTTGTAACCAACGTTATTGCGAGACAGGAAGTCCTTCAGGAATTACATTCTAATCAAGGACGAAATTTTGAATCCAAATTATGGCAGGAGTTGATGAAGACATTAGACATTCAGAAATCACGCACTACGCCTCTCCACCTACAGTCCGATGGAATGGTAGAAACACATCATAGAACTATTTGTCTATATCTTTCAATGTTCGTCTATGAAAACCAAACAAAACTGGGACATTTTAGTTCCTCTAATTCTAGGAATATCATCGAAAAGTCGAGAACTGTCTGGAACAGCTGGAAAGTATAAAAAGCGGGACAATTGACATTTAGGAGTTTTAGTTTTGCAGTTTTAGAAATTTGAGTTCTGTGTTCTGTTAGTGAGACGTTATTTGTATTGAAGAGTTAAAGTTGAAGTCGAATAAATAAATAAAGTTTGAGATAGTAGAAGGAGTAGCATTGTTATTGTTTTGTAGACTATTTTCTCTATTGCTCTTGTAACTTCTGTTATGATTTTAGACTCATTTGTGTTATTAATAATTTGAGTTTAATAAAGGACAATACATACATGTATGTTTACATTAAATATAAAAGTAGACAAAAGTTTATTGTGATTGGTACTGTGGAAAAACAAATCGCACTCATTGCAAACTTTATTAAAATTATTGCACACATCAATTACAGGTGATCTCAGTAAGAGATTAGTTCTCGCTTTATTATTGTAAAGGCATAAGGCTTTGCATATTATTAAATTGAGGCACGTTAACATTTAGCAGCTCCAGCAAACTTGGACAGTCAATAAGACAATGTACAAGCTTGAAATTACATGGCAAAGAAGCAAGAAATCTTCGGAACTCAAGACTCTCGAAATTAAAGCTGCCAAGTAAAAAAATTATATTGAATTCCTCGTTGTGGGTACCATTAACTTTGAAATCCAAGTACTTCAGAAACTTTCTTTGTACATTTTCTATACAGGATATATGGGCGCTGTGATGAAGATATTGGAGCAATATTCAAGTTTAGATCTAATATAAGAAAAGTACAATGTTTTCAAAGAAAGGAGATTGGTGAAATCTTTAAAATTTCTTACAATGAATCCATACATTATATTTGCCTCTGATACCTTTAAGTGAATATGCTCAACAAAACTTAACATTTTCTCCTTGTGAAAGATACAGTATCATATTTAGATACATTCAGGGATAAATTGTTGCAAACACACAAGTTATAAACTTTATTAACATTATTTTGCAGCCTCTCACAGTCACGTAAGTCAGATATTGATAAGTAAATTTTTAAATCATCTGCATAAAACACGTACGTTACTAGTATCTATAGTTGGTTCCAAATCATTTATAAATAATGAAAATAGCAATGGTCCTAAGGTGGAACCTTGAAGCACACCTCAATTTTACATGTAATTTATACTTTCAAAACCGTTGTAATAACCTATGATGAATGTAAGATCTACAAAACTGTACCATTATCAAGGTTTCATTTTCCAGTGAAATACCTTGATCCATTCTATTGAAAGATCATCATGACCAGAATCAACAGTTTCGGCAAGATGCTGTGTAATAGTTAATAAATTAGTTTCGGTGGGCTTACGAGTCATGAAGCCATGATGAGAAGGTGAAATAAGGGTCCGCACACTGGGATAGATGCGATGGTATAGAACAATTTCAAATAACTTGGAAAAGTTTGACAGAATTGAAACAGGATGATAGTTGGAGACTTTTGAACGATCACCATTTTTGAAAACTGGAACAATTCTGGCTTTCTCCCACTTATCGGGGAAAGTTCTAAGATCCAAGGATAAGTTAAATAAAATTTTAAGAGGATTTGCCAAAAGTTGAATACAGTCTTTTACAATAAATTAATTTTTTTTTAGTGATAATTTACTCCTCAGTGATATTACTAATATCAATAACATCTCCACAAAATTGAGATTCATAAATTGCAGATCTGTACTGATCTGGCTCACTCGATACAACGAAAACACTTTCAAATAACTGTGCAAATTGATCTACAATGGCCTCCTGAGTATTGGAGAATGAATCGGCATTATTCATTATTGTTCCAGAAATGCGCGATGTTCTATTCTTTGAATGAATGTATGACCAGAATTGGCGACAGCCAAGTAATTTATATTAGAGTGACATAACAGTTTTAAAATAATTTTATACCTCTGTATATCTACGAACAAACATATTAATATTAATTTGGAACAATTATTCCATATAAAATGTAAGCTTTGTTACCAGAATCGAGTTTAATTATTATCATTATTATCATTGTTGCTTTAATCAATTCTCTTTTAAATTGCTATCCCACAAAACGATAACAAACTAATGTTATATAAATGTCAATTATCCACTACAATTTCATTAAAACTGTTAAAATCTAATTAAATAAATAGATAATTGACACTTGATGTAGACAGTGTTGCATTTGGAGCGAACTCTATTTTTACTAAAATAAATTAATTCAGATGAAAATTTAAGCAGAACTGTTCAATAATTCGGTGAACTTTTACCTGAATTTGTTTGCCAATCCTACACTATCCAGGCTCTCACTATACGATGAATTTAAACTTTGAAGTTCACTGTGTAGAATAAATTGTACCATAAAGTTTTTTTTTGTATACAAACCCCAAATATCTTTATATATCTGATCATGTGAGGGTATTTCGGCATCACTGGGGACGGCGGATAACATTCCATTTAACAAAAAAAAACTTTAATTCCCCAAACCGACATCTATTTAATCGCTTAACACATTCGAATGTAAAATTCAGTTGTGATAACTGTCTCTAATCGTACATTCCATCGAAATAAATTCTGAAGGCCCATTAGTAATCCCGTGATTAAATCTTGTCATATCTCGTTGCCTCTCGTTTGCGCGTCGTTGTCTAACACTTTGACGTCGACTCTTTATTGGTAACTTTGATTACTTAAAGGTAACGGCCATAATATATACATCCCATCTTCCTAATTTATTATTAGTTTAAGGGAATTTAGACATTGCGATGATCGCAAAACTGTTTCTGAAGCAATTTTGTTGACCTAAAACCTTAAATTTCTTTGAGTCGAGGCTCACTCATCACTCAGATTATTTGAATCAAGGCTAACCACTTCTTCCTTTCTAATTTATTATGAGCTCAAGGACATATATACATTGTCAGTACTAAAAACTGATTCTTAAGCAATTTTTTTTAAACTCAAACCTTCACTCTTCGAACCAAGGCTCACTCTTTCTTTCTTTCTAATTTATTATGAATCTAAGAAACATTTGGGTACTGTGAGGACCGCAAAATTGTTGAGTTACATTTTGTGAAGCGATATTGTTGTTCAAAGGCAGCAAGTATCACTTCCTCTGGTAATGAAGACATTCAAAGAGATATTGGACGAACTCTTATGGATCCTTATAATCTTATTCGCTGCTAGAAGAGGACCAAACCACATGAACTTGTGACAAAAGCAGTTTTTGTGATTGGTGAATCACCGAATCCATACTGTTTTATAACAAAAAAGACTTGCAAGCAGAGAATAGTTAGGTGTTACCTTTGGAAAGGGATAAAAGATGATGAAACCTACTCCACGGCATACACATCATTGTTAAATATTCTAATAAATGATAAATGCTTTACGGGTAGTGAAAATGTCGGAAGTCTATTGAAGAAGACGTGAATTTTCGGGTTTCAGGACGAATTAATTACGTAAGGCCTATTATGCGAGATATTCGGTATTACGGAAAATGATTTCTAGCAGCAAATTTTGATGTAATCCCATATTTTAAATCGATATGCTTTCGCATTTACCAGTTGATAAATTTAAATTGACACAATTAATCTAGATAGCTCTGATATTAAAATTGCTACACAATAACCAGATATTTATATGAATTAAAATTTTGGATGTGAAAGCTCAATGTATTGTGAGAAGGCGTTTCAGGGAGATAATATTATAAACATTGGCCGTTATGACGTTAGCAGAACTGCCAACTTTTGTACCGGGTGGGCAGATAAGAATGGCCGTCGGTTATATCTGAGTATCGGATTGTAGTACAGCATTGGGAAATCATGTTTATAACAAAAATTACATCGAGAAAAACCTGGAAATTATTGAAAGACTTGTAGGTCCACCGCCACAGGGCGTAATTAATTTTGAAAAGCCAAATTTTTCTAAATCTAGTGAAACAGTACGATGACTTTGAAAAACTTAAGAGAGAAAGAGAGAGAGAGAGAGAGAGAGAGAGAGAGAGAGGGAACTTGGTTATAAAAAACGCCCGTAATTCTGGTTCAACTCAACCGATCTTTGCAAAGTTGCTCTTTTTCACCAATGTGAATGTTATATACTCAACGCACCTTAATAAGTAACGTGCACGTTAGAGGGCACTATTCTTATTTTAATCTAGTTCTTTTTGGAAAATACTAAATTGAAGCATACAGTATTAACAATATGAAAGTAGCCCAAAATAGCTGCAAATTGGCGAAAACCGCATATCAATATACGCTGAATTTATTTTTGGAATGATACGATGATTGTTTTTGCATTGCTAAGGAGGATTATGAAAAATTTGGCTTTTTAAATTTTTTCATTCCAATTACAACCTCTAGCGGTGGACCAACAAGTCTGTAAACAATTTCCAGGTTTTTCTCGAGGACATTTTTGTGTAAACAATCATTGTGTGGTTTTAGTGAAACTATTTTAGGATTGTAGGAAATTAACTGATAATTTTTGGAAAATTATTCTATTCAGGGTATTAAAATCGCGTTTTTAATCTTAACTCAATAATTGGAAAATGGGAATGATAATGGAAAATCAAAAGTAGATAAGATATTCAACTATAAATTTTAATTTCAATCTTTGTATAAGAATACGGAATACATAATAAATAATATAATCAAGAAAGATCTAACATTCTTAAACAGAGGCACGGAGCCGACATTTATCAACGCCCGTAGCTAAACATTAATAGATATTACGCTGGTGTCAGCTGAAATATCAAACAAAATTCAGGACTGGCAAGTATCAGATCACATTTCTAAATCAGACCACCGCTGGCTGATCTATACGGTAAGCCAGGATCTCAGGACCACTGTAAAATCCCGTGACCCGAAGAGGACGGATGTAGGTCTCTACAATCGCCTCTCAAAAGGTGCTCTGCGCCAAACAGAGGTCCTGACTCCTGGCAATAATGAGGAGCTGGAAAGGTACACGGTATCTATCCAAAACAAAATAGACATTGCCTATAAGGAATCCTGTCCGATGAGGATGGTCCAGAAAGCTGGCAAAACCAATACTTGGTGGGGCCCTGAACTGGAACACCTAGGAAACACAGCAAGAACGACCTTTAACAAGGCAAAACGAACAAAACTCAAAGAGGACTGGGGATTATACCAAGCCAACCTCAAACAGTTCAAAAAAGACAAAAACAAAAAGCAGCCTGGGGAACCTACTGTGAGGCAGTCGAAGACTTACCACAAGTTTCTAGGCTACAGAAGGCACTCTCAAACGACCACCATAGGAGTATCGGCATCCTGACGAGGTAAAATGGCGACAAAGCCGCCAACCTCTAAGAGAGCGCTGAGATTCTTATGGAAACTCACTTCCCAGGATCTGTCTTTCCTGGAACGACGAACTGGGCGGAAGTACCAACAACACCCTCACAATGCGACTGGCAGTTTGCTAGTGCAGTAATTGATGAGGACAAGATAAGGTGAGCCAGGACTTGACGGTATAAGACCAGCCCTACTTCAGTGGGGAATGGGTATCCTTATGCCGCACCTGGTTGGAATATTTAGAGCTTTTTTAGCTCTGAGGTATATTCCCAGAAAGTGGAGAGAGGTACCAGTGGTATTTATACCCAAACCATGAAGAATGGACTACACCTCACCCAAAGAATTTCGACCTATTAGCCTCACATCGTTCTTTTTAAAAACAATGGAGAGGCTATGTGACAGGTATATAAGAGATGAAGTGCTAGTTCACAACCCACTTCATCCAAATCAGCATGCATATACTCCGGGAAGGTCCACTGATTCGGCTCTTCACCAAGTGGTTGGCAGAATCGAAAGATCATTGGACAATAAAGAATCCACCCAGGGTATATTCATAGATATTGAGGTAGCGTTTGATAAAACAACCCAACAGTTACCCAGCAACTTAACTCCAGGAATGAACCCCTGGTAGTGGAAGGATGGATACTCAAAATGCTCTCTAGTAGAGCAATAAGTATCAATGTAGAAGACATCATAGTGAGAGGACTGGTCATGAGGGGATGTCCGCAGGGAGGGGTCTTATCACCCCTTCTTTGGAACATATTCCTGGTTACCCAGATTGATCACCTCAACAATAATGGATTCTACAGAATCGCATACGCTGATGACATAGTTATCTTGCAGACCGGAATATTTGTGAACACACTGTGCGATAGAGCGCAGGATGAGCTCAAATTAATAGAAACGTGGTGTAAGGAACACTCACTGTCGATCAATCCCAACAAGACTGAAATGGTCCTTTTCACCAGGAAAAGAGGATTATCGGGCTTAAAAGCGGTGAAATACCTTGGTATTACCCTGATAGGAAGCTAACATGGAACTCTCACCTACAGAGCAGAGCAAAAACAGCATATGTGGCTTATGAGCAATGTCGGAGGACAGTGGGACGCACATGGGGTCTTTCACCCCGTGTGGTCACCTGGATCTACACTGCAATCATAAGACCTATGCTAACGTACGGAGCTATTGCATGGGGACTGAAGGTTCTACAAGCAACGGCCGTCCAAAAATTATATCAAATACAGCGAATGGCTTGTTTAAACATCACAGGAGCCATGAGAACAACACCAACCGCGGTAATGAAATTAATTACTGGTTTGACCCCTCTGGACTCAAAGAAGTTGCGTTAATTGCCATGTACGATTGCGTACGACTGGTGCGAACCCCGAAGTAGGAGTCGGTCAATTGAGGCTAAGCCTATAACGAGAAGCGCTTACTGCGCTACCTCAGCTGCAGGCGGCCAATGATGCAATTGAACCCAAGTTTGTGTTTAATAAACCCTACAAAATACAAATAAAATAGAACACAGAGTCAGATGCTGCAAATGCAATACGCATATATACAGTCGGCTCAAAAACCAAAGTAGGCTCAGGATGTGGAGTTCACTCCAGATCTCTTGGCCTAAGAATTAAGTGGGGAGTGGGAAAAAATACCAGCGTGGTTCGAACAGAACTGGCTGGTATCTCAATTGCCACAAAAGAACTAACCAGAAAAGGAATTTCTGGCAAAAACATAACAATCTGCACTGACAGCAGACAAGCCCTATTAGCCTTGAACAGACAACGTGTTACATCAGGGCTAGTATTAGAGTGCCATCAAGATTTAGCTAACCTCGGTAGCTAGCCTCGGTAGCTAGCCTCGGTAGATAACAATATTATCCTGAGTTGGGTTAAAGGGCACGACAGGAGTAAAGGTAATCGCATTGCCGATTATTTAGCCAGGGAAGCGGCTGGACTAAAAATTTCAGGACCCAGTGACACCTACGGCCTGACGACTTCGATAATTGCGGAACTAGTCAAGCGTTACACCCATGCTCAATCCCTCAAGAGATGGGATGGAATCAAAGGATGCAGTCTTGCCAGGATCACCTTGGGCGACCCTGGGAAGCTGGCGCCGAAGAAATATTTGGCGATGACCAGAAAAAACCTACGCTAAACAGTAGGATTTCTGACTGGCCACTGTCAACTAAGGAAACAGCTCCATACTATGGGGCTAGTGGAGACACCTCTATGCAGAATGTGTGAACAAGAAGATGAAACTGTCAGTGCCCGGAGTTATCGTCAATAAGAGAGTGTGTGTTCGGTGAGTCTTGGCCTACACCTGCCGATATAAAGGAGATGTCTCCTAGTGACCTGTCCACAGATACATAATAAATACTATCATTCAGATCATAAACGCATGTTAAAAACTGAGAACAATATTTATTTAAATCATTGAATTATTTTGAACTTCAATTACTCTATCAATAACTCCATCTTCGCCTTGAGTCCCACAGTCCAGAAATGTAACTAATATTTTATTGTAACTGAAATAAGTAAACAATGACCTACATCTTATTTTTTCAATAAATCTAGAAAAAAACTGCATCAATCGATCCGAAAAAAAAATCATTGTATATTTCATTTATTTTTTACTTTATAGTTCGATTCACCATAAAGTGTGTTTACGGATTAATAGGAACTATATTGAAGGTTAACAAAGGACAAAATATAACAAAAAAAAATGATCACCGTTTCCAGGACTCGAACCCCATGCCTACAATTCATAATTTTTGGCATCCAGAACCCTATGCGACATGCGATAGATGGACGGAAACTTTTGAAGCGATGTAAAAAAAGTTTCACTTAAAATTCTTTTCCCAATGCTGTACTACAATCCGATCATAAGCTCTGGCCGACAGTAGTTTTTGTTTGCTCACCCGGTACCAGAAATTAAGCATATCAGTGTTGGAGTGCCAAAATAACCAGTAGGTATATTCTTTTTTAGTTATTCAGGTATACGAGTATATTGAGAAAAATATATATTTTTTTGAACAGCCTATCATTTCCTTTTAGACAACACGAATTTTAAATCACTCCGAAACTTGGACTAATAAAAAACAATTGGAAAGACCTACTGATTTTCTATCTAGAATTGAAAGACACAAGCTCTTTAGGGTTCCCCATGCAACTAATATAGTTTTTCCAAGCAATAGTTGCTGAAAGCACCATTTTTTGAAACTTTCTATTTTTTCTAACTCTGTAGGCACCTTTCCACTCTTCTTGGTGTACCTGAAATGTGTACTTGGCATCATCAAAGATACTGCTCTTCAATTTTTGTGTTTCTGATTATTCTGGACGAATGTAGTTTGAATTTTCATTTTTTTTTGTCGTGTGGTACCAACAATACGTATCAATAAATATACAAAGTGAAATTCACTATAAACGATTCCTCGCTTATGAAAGTTTTATTAGTTAGAACGTTAATGCCACCGTAGAAGAAACAACCCAATCTGGTCCGTTGTTTCAAAATTAACTAGACGAAGTAGAATGTTTTATTTATGGACCCTTCTTTTAGACGATCCGCTGTAAACTCGCCTAATTATCTCCCGACTTGAAAGGAATATAAAACGGCTAAAAAAATTGTAACAAGGTAAAAGGGTTTCGTAAAAACTTTATTGTTGTGTTCTTATGGTAAGCGCATAGTACTTGAACTCGTTGGAATTAACTTAATTGCTGATGAAAAAAACTTCGTGTGTAGAAAATACTATTTGCCGAATCATTAAACACTATGTGAATTTAAACGCATTTACTTGGAATTCTAGAAGTATTTGTTCGAATTTCAACATTCTGGTAGTGGGAATATAATCAAGAATTATAATAATTGTTATCCAGTACAGTCTGGAGAGATTTTGACCTCGAAATAAGTCGACAAAAATTTGTGAAGTCCCTGGTTTGAATTTATAATGTTCTAGGTTACAAATTTGACACTTCCACAAAGTTATATGTCGTACTACAAGTCTATATAAATAATAATAAAAGTTCCATAATCATTTTTTAAATTATTATTCCAACTTTTCGATATGTTGATAAAAAGAATTAAAAAAATTGGTAATAAATTTAATATTCGTTTTAAATCAACCAATCTACCCTAACAAAAACTAAACCAAAAAATGAAGAACAATCTTCAAAAAACTGCATATATCAAATATCCTGTGAATGTGATAAATATTATTTAGGTGGAGCATCTGGACCATTAAAAATCAGAATAAATGGACACGAAAAGTACATTGAATATAGGGAGTTCAATAAGTCAGGTATTTGCAAACATGCCTGTGAAGAGGGTCATCATGTTGAATGAATGGGATTCAGCGAACATAATATTGAAAAAGTCCAATAGTAAAGGACGAAAAATTTAAGAAAGTGTTTTAATTCAACTAAATGCGGAGAGATCCGTAGCTAATATTTCAGCATAATTTGGTTACCAATGTTACCAATAATAGAAATTTTCAATGATATAACTCGGAAAACTAACCACAAACGCGTTCAATTAACAACATTTAAGATAAGCAAAAAAGCTCTATCTTTGAAAAAACCGTTCCTGAAACAAGCACTTCACTAGATCCCTTTTAGTTAGAGTATAATACTGTTAGAATCTCTAAGAAATATTTCTTCATTCACAATCATTTTTATCAAAAATATAATCTACTGCATAAGGACCTTATAAAGTTGACAACAATTTTTTGCAGTCTTGAACTTCAAAATATTATTGATTGTCTAACAATGAAAAAATAAAAATTATTCTTTATAACGGTAGCTGCAACTCTACCGAAACGGTGAAATGTTAATATCAAAAAGATAGTAATTTAATTTCTCAAAAATAACGAAAATAATAATTAATATACCACAAGAAACATACAGAAGATACAAAGTTTTATGTTCAACATATTACATTGTGCCATACTTTCAACAATAATCTGTGAAAAAAGATAGATGCGACTTGTCCAAAAATAACATGATACTTCGGTTTTTGAGTAGAAGCAAAACATTTACAAAAAGGTGCAATATTTTCCGATTCAATATCATTACAAATATTTCCCACAATATTAGTCTTTCATTAGAGTCGGAACATAACGTACAATTAATGACTTTGGCAACATTGCTGGTTATTCTCGCATACAAGGTGTTTCCAAAGTAATCTGACAGTTTTATCGTTAATGAGATGAAGGGTGCTCAATGTTTTTATTATTTTAATAAAAACTGTTGAAAGAACAGTTACTTACCATTCTAGTGAACAAGACGGGCCGACATTCATTTCTCCGTCTGTTTTGCCGATAGGCTAACTCAAATTTTCACTTCCTTTTCTGTATATTAAACAATAAACATAAAAAATATATTGAGCCACAAATTAAACGATAAAATAAGTATTCCTAAATAAGATGAGAAATTCAAACATTGGGGAAAAGATTGTCGACAACCAGCCTTTTTTTACTTATTAAAATACTACTTTTTTTTATTGAAACCATCTATTTCTGATTAATTCCACTAATAAATGAAAAAATTAATGGAAATTCTAAAATATGATTGATAATTATTTCGATATTCACATATCATCGTCAGAACGACAAAAGTTACTTCTATGTGATGCCTAGTTGATGGTTAATATTTTGGTTACACCACATAGTGACCTATCTTGTGATTGACTTAATATATATGAAAAGAAAAAAGAAGACGATATGATAATACAAATAGTAAAGCTTAGGTATTATTTCTAATTCCTCAAGATATCTCTAAACTCATAACATTTAATGTTACCAATATGTTCTCTAAAATTCCTCCAAAAGAGTGCATAAAATTTGTAAGAAAATAACTAGAGGAAAAAATATTAATCAAGGAATAATATCAGATATACTTAATTTGTTTGATGTATGTATTAATCAGAACTATTTTACTTTTGACAATAAAGTATATATTCAAAATGAAGGTTTACCGATGGGAAGCCTTATATCACCAATTTTGGCAAACATTTTTATGGACAGTTCAGAAAGAAAAATTTTTGAATGTACATTTCAAAAAATATCTTATTTATTATTTTGGTATAGGTATAGCTACTGTTATTTCGGAGAGATACTCTTTTAGCAAGACATATCATATTTTTATAGACGAGGACAAAAACGGATTTATTACTCACAAAATTTTTAATTTCTGTTTTCTAGTCAAATGAGCTAGCAGCCAATAAAACACCATGAACCAAAAGTATATCAGGCTTATGATTCGCTGTTATTGTTCTGCAGTCAGATGTTTTTGATATTTGATTTAAACTGGCGCCCTCTGCCATGACCAGAAATTGGAATACATGGAGTCCGATCTCCTTATAGAGTCTCCATGGTTCAATCGTAGAGGAGACGAGAAAATGGTCCTAATAAATAATCGTCTATAATACCAATCCAAACATTGACGGAAAGGAGTGTTGGAAGCATGTTACAACTGTGGCATGTGGATTTACGTCATCCCATGTCCGGTTATCATTAATATTTCCCTCCTGTCAAAAAATTGATGGTACAAAGATTCAGATCAAGTGCCTGGGCTGATGAGCACAACCCAATTTATGAATGAATGGAGTGCAATTATCGCAAAATTACCGCGATAATTGCATTGTAGAAAGCGAAAGAGCCCTGCGATAATTGCACTGTGGAAAGCGAAAGAGCCCTGCGATAATTACACTGTAGACCGATAATTGCGCAGTTCATATCCATTGCAATTCCATTGTACACTTTGATAATACAGTGACAATTTATAAGTAACGTTAGTTTGACAAGTAATGTCAAAAATATTATTTATTAAAAATGTCTCGTTGAGTACAAATAATTATTTACTGTTGAAACGATTTGGAACGTAACTGCTAAATAACTGATGGAAAAATATTTCACTGAATACAACATCAATTTGAACCCTTTTACTGATATTTTGACTGAAGTGAATAAAACGAAGTGATTAAAAATAGTAGCAACTACTTATAATAGTTTTTCCGAAAGGTGTAGCTATAACTAGACGTAGATACTTCCTGTAGGACGTAGTAAAAACTTGTTACTTCATTCCTCATCATGGTTATGTTCATGGATGTACGGGTACGAAAAACGTATGGTGAGAGGAGGCGTATACAGAAATGTGAAGAGCTGTTGCGGTTTGAAAGTGATAGTGATAGATTTTTTGACAAGTGAGTTTTTACCCGAGAATGAAGAAACTCGAGGCGGAGCTCTTACGCAGTGAAGTCATATGGAGATAGTATTGCGCTTTTTCGGAGATCCTGGATTTCAACGTGGCGTGGCAGAGGACTTTGGAATTGATAGGTCAACTGTGTGTAAAAAAATTAGTGTAGTTATGGAGCATATCCTAGCTAGAGGTCATTTATGGATACATTTTCCAAGTAAAATTCGAGAAATAAATGAAGTCAAATTTCAATGGCAAACAAGATTCCACCTTCCTACAGTCATTGGCGCACTATATTGCACGCATGTGGAAATTAAGAAGCCACCACAGTTCGCTGTCGAGTATATAAATCGAAAAGGTTACACAAGCATTAACGTACAGGCTTCACGCGAAGCGTCAGAAAAATGTACTAGTATTAGTGCGGCAGCGTGTATGATAGTAGAATTTGGAGACGAAGTGCAGTGAGGGAGATATTATCTCAGTTTGATGCCAGCGCTTGTTTGCTAGGTGACTCTGGATACGGTATTTCCCCATAGCTCATTACGCTATTTAAGCCGCCTCGCAATGTCATTGATCTACGATTTAATGCGGCCCATGCATTAAAAAGAGTAAACGTGGAAAGGATATTTGGTCAACTCAAGCAAAGTTTTCCAATTTTGGCAAACTGCGTCCGAGTATCAACGGAACGTTTACCAAAAGTGATATGTTGTGCAATTTTACACAATGTATCCAAATATTTAAAAGATGACCTAGTTTATAACAATGAAGAATTGGGAGTCCCGGAGTTGCTGCAGTCAATGAGAATAACGCAACCAAACTCAGAGGTGAGCTAAAGCGAAGGGAGATGTTGCGTTTATTTAAATATCTGTTGTCCACTTATGTTTTCCTTTACTTTAATTGTCAATAACTTCCAAATGAATCGGGATCAAAGGTTGCGGCTTTCACTGAAATGTTTAATTTTAGTTTTTTTAGAATATATAAAAAATTTTCTATAGATTTCTATTAAGTCACAACAAAGATAGCGGATTATTGATAATTTTCTTGATAATTTTTTGATGCAGCCAATTTTATAATCACACAACTGTTAAAAAGTAGCCACAGCCGGTACAACAAATGAGTTCACAATCAAAAGCATAACCAACGCTAAAATAAATCTAATCATTTTGTGACCTGATCACTTTATTATTTGTATTAATAAATGATAAATCAAAGAGAATGTTTTTATTATTTGACATTTTCACAATGGCTAACACATTCTAAATATTATACAACTTAATCTGTTTGTGTGATTTTGTTGGCGACTTCTTTTTTCAAATTTTTCAAGAGAAGGTTTTCTTTTTCTAATTGAATTTTTTGAAGTTGTAGCCGTTGTAGTTCGGGAGTCGTTAGCTGTGTGGCCTCATCATCCTCGTAGGATTTTATGGTTTGTACCCCAGGTCTTACATAGGCGCTACGGGATTTAGATATACTCGTATAAGCAGTGGAATACTCGTCACGGGCATCTGCAGTTTTTGTCTCATTATGCGACTGCTGCATACGCTGTCCTAATTGTTCGGGTACTTTCACTCCGAGGGCTGTACTTCCTGGGATATTTTGAAACACCTGCCAGTCCTAGAAGAGACAAAAACTCTCTCTCCCTCTCCTTAAGCTTAACGGGCTTATTACCCGTAGCTTTCACATCTGTTTTTTTTTCTTTAATTTGGTCTTCATATTGTTTAATTGTGACGATGTCATTCCTTCACCGACTGTGTGGAAATACTCTTCAGCAATAGTTTCCTAATCGTGTTTTTTTTGGCTATGACAACTTTAGGTATTCTAGATTTTTCGCAAATTACTGCATGTTCTGCAAGCAAACGAACAAATAACGCACGCTCACAACCCTTCTTATCTTCTAACTCATCTTCGCTAGACGACGACATTTTATCATTGTAAACTTAACACAAAACTGATAATAATCGACTGAACGCCTAAAAGGTTATTTACGGAATGTAACTAGTCCCACCATGAGGAGTAGATTTAACTACCACGGAGAAGTAACCAACCCAGTAGTTCCTTCATACATTTTCCGGCTGATACTTCACTTTCTCTAGTAATAACTGTATAGTATTAGCATCTGCTTATTTACATGAAATTCGATTGATGCTAATACTAAACCGTAGATGCTACTTACATATTGTTACTTTTTATTTGATCCACATACTGAGTTCAAAGCAGCCAGATATGCGAAAAATGCCAAGAGAAAACAGATCCAGAGAAGAGAACGGAAAGTGCAGTTTTTCTGAAGTACGATGAATTCCAAAATAAGGTTTGTGGTTGTGACGAAAACACTCCAGGGCCTCGATTCTCCACTTCATGAGAAAATATTCCTATATGAATTGTTTCCTATACTAATATTCCCATAGGAATACAAAACTCTATTCTCGACTGCCATCGGAATTTACTTTCCCATAGGAGGGTATGTCTGAGATAGACTCTCATATTTTTTAATTCTAACCAATCACGCTTGAGCATGCTAATTCCTTTTAGGTGTTCTATGTCAGTTTTATGTTGTATTGTGGTATTGGCAGCTCTGAAAATGTTTCTAGTTTTGTAACATAACCTACTAAAAACGATTTCCTTGATTATTCAATTTCTTAATTTAAATTAAACTAATAATTAAAGTAGGTATTTGTTTGTCATGGGTGAGAAAGGTGGCCACATGAGCGAGGCGCAAAAGAAGGCGCTGATAGCTTTCATGGAGAGTGAGGAAAATTTATTATCTGGCAAATTTTCAAACAATTTTACCTACAAAGATGCACAAAAGAAATGGCAAGATATCACTGGGAAACTTAATAGCATTCCCGGTGCTAACAAGCAGTGGATTATGTGGAGAAGGGTATGTATTTATAGTTATTATTCATTGCTCTGATGAATTTTGTGTACGGTGTGGTATTTATATTCCAATTTTATTGTAGACTTGGCAAGACTTAAAAAAAATGTCAAAAAGAAAAATACAGACATCAAGCATTATACTTGTGGTACAGGTGGCGGTCCACCAATACTAGAGAAAACATTCACAGAGGACGATGAAAACATTTTTAAACTGTTGAATAAGACATCAGTGGAGGGCAATGAAAATGTCGAGGAATCTGTTGTGATTTTTGTGAGTATTTGAAATTTTGATTATTTTTACAGCTTACTGCAGCCATACTTAGTACCTATATTTTTGAGTTAAAGTAATTGAAGACAATATGGAAGGTCAACAACATTCTGCTCCTCCTGAAGTAGAGAGTATTATACAAAAAAAACGCAAAAGGGTCCATTTAACAGAAGCCACAAAAGCCAGCCAAAATAAATCCAGAATATTAGAGAAGAAATCAGCATGCAAAGAGAATTATTATGAGCAGAAATTTAAACTTTCAAGAAGGGATGTGGAAGCGAAAGAGCGCATAACAACAGCTCTTGAAAGTTTAGCATGTTCAATGAAATAAAAATTGATATTAACAGTTGGTGCCTAGTCGAATATGCTAATATATGCTTTTTTGAAGGATTTGTTTAACTGTTTAAGGATTTATTTGTGTGTTTCTGTTATTGTCCATTGTGTTTAAGTTACTAGTCGTTTTTGTGTGGAAAGGTTTGTTCAGAAGGTTGGGAATGTGTGCAATTTTTGTAAATAAATGATGATAAATATCAGATTTGAAAGATTTAATATGAATTTTATTACCAATGTATTTCATAAATATTATCGGTTTGCAAAATGATTTTGAATTATTTGGCGCTGTAGTTGCCTACCATCTTCCAAGTCAATATTTCCGACAGCAATATCTGCCCCTTCTAAATGATTTTCTCCAATGATGCCAAAATCAAGCTGATCATCACCTTCCTCTGCTTCAGGATCCGGTAGGTTTTGGCTGATGCATATATTATGAAGCACACATGCATTTATAATTTTTGCTGCTACTGTTGGGGAATAATGTAATACCCGATGTTTTAGTAGGCAGCGAAACCGCATTTTCAAGAGTCCATTGCATCCCTCAATTGTGGATCTTGCCTGGCAAAATGCAGTGTTATATGCTTCTTCTGGAGACCCAGGCTCTGAGTTTCTAATTGGGGTCTGAAGCCACTTTCTCAGAGGGTATCCAGAGTCTCCTATAATTTATAATATAAATGAGAAAGAAAGAAAGATCTTTGAAATGAAAAAGGGATTTACCTATTAAAAAATAACGGGGGTGGTCTACATTCAGTCCTTGCATGTGTAAATTGAGGTTAGAATTTCTCCATACATATGCATCATGGGTACTCCCTGGGTATCTAGCATTAACATTTAATATTCTCATATTGGCGTCGCAAACCTAAAAGTAAACATATTGAAGACTGTCACTCTCCAAAGGGGTATATATACTTACTAATTGAGTATTTATCGAATGATACTGTTTTCTATTAATATACATATATATGTTCAGGATGATCATTTCCCGTAGGAGGGTATATTGCCACGTCAGTGCAATCTATTGCACCTACAATGCCTGGTATTCCAAATGCTGCATAGAATCTACGAAAAGGTTTTTATATTTAAGAAACAATTCAATTGATCACTTACTCCCTCCTAGCCACATCCATCTCTTCAACATTTCTATGAAAATGAACCCGTTGGTTGAACACTCGATTCTCATTCAAAGCATTGCTTACTTCTGCAACGCATCGACTAACTGAAGATTGACTTACAGCTATATATTTGCAAGTACCTACATCAGATTGGTAACTGTCGGTGGCATAAAATTTTAGTGCTACAAGGACCTTCAACAATATAGGTACCAACTTTAACAAACAGCTTTAAACATTCGTCGTATAAGTAAAAACCTTTATGCTCTTTGGTAATGCAGACACTCTAGACGGTGGAGAAATATAATTATCTAGCTCCTCGATTAAATTTAAAACAACTTGTTTGGGCAGCCTAAACAGTTTTACAAATTGTGGATCACTTATGAGCTCATATGGACAGCCTTTGTGCCATTTTGACCAATAGTCTCTGTCAGGCCTATTCTCTAACTCCTCGACATGTTCCAATTGATTTAAAAGAACCATTTCATCCATGTCTTCTTTATTTTATACAGTTTAGGAATATTTAAATGGGTTTATTTAATGAAATTATGAAACGTACACAAGAAAGAAATAACCTAAAAGCATTGAATGTAAGAGGTGAATAGATATAGATACATCGCATGCGCTTTGGTGACTGATTTCCATTTTCCCATGATTTAGGACCCTGTGAATAGGTTCCTATGCTTTTTGTAGGAGAAGACTCATACGAGAGTGCTGCAGAATACCGAAATCTGATTCTCATGGGAAAGCCGCCATATTTCCCATAGGAGTCAAATCGAGAATCGGGCCCCAGATGGTTTGCAGAAAGTATTTTTTGTTTTTGCCTGTGAATTAGCTTGGCGTGATGGAGAAGGCCACAAGTACTTAATTTCGTACGTTAAAGAAATAGAAAATAACGTAGGTGAAAAAACAGGAAGGATTATTCACGATCCTGTGTTTACTAAGACGACGCAAGGAGGGGAAAAACCATGCGCCTCATTGAAATAGCTAATAAACAATAAAATCAATCCTGATTTGTATCCAATTATTCGACTGTACAAAAAATTCCTAGAAAAGCGTGTTGGAATAAAAACAAAACTACTCTTTCTCGCTGTAAATCCCGCTTGGAAGTTGAACAGAAAATGGTATGAAGATATTGCTGCTGGACGAAGTGTAGTAAGCAAATCGACTATTCTGGAAGGCAAAGCTTCTGGTTTGAATACAGAGAATATCAAGCTTACTAACCATTTGTTACGAGCTTCGGCCGTCTCCAATCTCACAAAAAAGAGGGTGGGCGAACAGCAACTTCAAAATCGAGAACGCCATATCTTCAAATGGATGAAAATCACCATGAAGAAATAGTCAAAAAAAAAATGCGTGGCAATAACATACTACAGGCACAGCATTCTCAAACATCCTTCTTTTTCAGTTTTCATTGCATCTGCATTATGTAACCAGAATATGTATAATAATTGTGTATTTCACTGCATTTCCTGCAACTTTTGATTTAGTTTAACATTAAATAAATAATTGAATTTACTGTTTGGACCCTTACTTTGTGGAATCTACTCATATTAATGTTATAAATAAAACTAACTGTTTCTAAACATCAAGTAGGTATCACATAAAATGTAACTTCTGTCATTCTGACGAAGATATGTCAATATCGAAATAATTATCAATATCCTTCAATAATTTTCATAAAAATTTTTTATTAAATAGTGGAATTAATTAGAAACAGTTAGTTTCATTTATAACATTAATTAAATGAATAGTTTCATTATATGTTTACGTACACTTTCATAATATATGAATGAGAAGTGTGAATGAGAAATGTTAAAACAGACGTATTTCTGCGTCTCTTCTTTTTTCCAGTAACGGGATCGTTATTGATGACAAGCTAGGAATTTATAAATTAGTAACATCAGTTTGACAAGTTGGTAGTTTATTCGGGAAATATTCGTAAGTAATAGGGTGTCCAATTTTTCCGAAAAAAATCGAAAAAACACGTTGCTAAGTAATATTTTAACAAGAAGCATGAGAGCTGGTGGCAACAAAAATCCGAGTCTAAGACGAGGATTTTTGCACCTGCTCGAATGCATTTTGTTAAAAAAATATAGCTTACTAAACATACTACCTATTATACATGCATACATAATAAATATGTAGGTATTTGAAAACTGAAAAACAGGTAATTTATTTAATCACGAAATACTACAAACTTAATTATTCATGGTACAATTAAAATATAAATTGCAATTTTACTTGTTATCAAAGGTATTGTAGTTTTTGGTGATAACAGCTGTCAAGTTTTGCCGCGAGTAAACTCGAAAAAACTGCTGACAGGTGCTGTCATACAGTTTTTTCATATAGAAACCATTTGTAACTCAAAATTGTGCGTTTGTGATTGGTGGACCTTAATACGAGGGAAACAGTCCCCCTAATTACACTCGTGCATCAAAATAACCGGATAATTTCGCATTTCAGCGTTTTGTCCATGAAAAACTTCATTTGGTCATTTTGAACTAATGCTTTTCTTTGAAAACACGCTGTCATGGATAATATATCGGTAATTTTGATGCACTCGTGCAATTACTTCGAAAAGTCACAATGCTATGTTTTGAGAAGTTGGGTTAATCTGTAAACAAAATAGTGGTAGCGAAATTGGGATTGATTGAAATTCTTCTTAAAATCTAATGGCAATACTGCATAAGGAGCAGATAGTCATTAGGTAGCGAATGTTGAACACGCTGGACATGATAATAATATGGATACAATAAATTTCCTTTAAGACCATTTCAAACAGTTTTGTAACTAGCATACACTTATTGAGCAATTTTTATGGTACTTGTTCCTGGATGTTCGTCAATAATTTGAAGAAGGAGATCTGTGGAGTTCTCGCAGTTCTATGTCTTCCAATAATATTCCATGATTTTGCAAAAGGTCCAGTTTTTTGTAAGTGAAGATGCAATTTAGTAAACGTTTCAGAACATGGTAAGCGGTTATTTGGATAACGCAGAGCATACATACGTCATTTCAGCGTTGGAATGATAAAAATTTCTTGTTTGTTTTTGCGTTGGATTTCAGTAATTGTCAAAATTTCAAAGGCCACTGAAAATAAACATCTTATTTCTTATTAGTTTTGGAAACTAAGGAAAAATAATGGTCGGAATAATAAGTCCCTGTATCTCATTACTGACATGACTTATACCACATGTTTATCGGTACTTAAAATTGAATAACAAATCACCCTCAACAATATTTCAGATTACTCTGGAAACACCATGTAGAAAGCATTATTATATATCTCTAACGCTGCTATCTGATTGTTGATTCCACTATATCTGTTGCTTCAATTGTCAGATTCAGTTTGAAATACAAGCAAGAGGAAATAACTGGAAAAAATATGAACGGGCAAATAAAGAACAATATTCAACATCAAGCACAAACGAATATAGACAACTTAATACATTTTTTGACTAGAAGAATACAATTATTGTTGGCTCCCAGCTAAATTCCTTCCATCCCGTAGAAAATCATCAGGCCACGAAACCTAGAGCGTTCATTTTTGCGCATAATCTAATTTGTTACGTGATAAATTGGATACGGTTAGCGTACACCATATTAAAATAACCGTTTCGATTACGTATATACAGATTAATTATTTGGCACGATATCAATTACTGCCCAAAAGCAAATATTAAAAGCAGTGGCGGCACTATTTTTTCATAAAATTTTATTCAGTGTATTAAAATAGGAAAGTGAAACCATATTTTGGACTGACCTGATTCATTCCAATAATTTCAGAATGATAGAAACATTCCAGACAATGATTTTGTTCTAGAGAGTAATGTACTTAACAAATATAGAACTGATCAAACATGTCTCATTCAACAACCTCATCGAACGTTTTCATGAGAAGTTTTTTGTATTTAAATTTCGGAAACCATGGGTGAAGTTTGCTCATATGATTAGTAAAGTGACCACTTGAGTCAATCCAACCTCTTTTTGGAGTATCGTATGAATCGAACCAGGTACTATTCTAAAATATTTTGTCCCTAACGCAACCAGTCCTATATACAACTAATTTATTTTCCTTCAAATGCCATCAAACTTGCCGCCTTCAAAAGACACCGGTCTTCTGAGAAAAAACTTGTTTTTTCCAATTACTTCTGCCTCATTGCCGCCAACGAGCGACCGTTAGGAGTGTTAAATCGTCGAAACTACGGGAAGGAGTTCACGTTGCCCAATCACCAGCATTATCGGTGTAGCTTTCAAACAGCAGTTGTACAGCGCACCCACTAGAATGTACTATGGATAACTATAGTCACCGGTAAATTTTTTTCTTCTAATCCTTGATACACATCATCAAGGGTAATTCAAGGCTAAAGCCTGTTCCTAATCTAGTGGTACTAATCTTCCTGTTACTTTCAAGCTGTCTCAAACAACGAGAAAATAATATACCCTTTTTACCTTCCTTTGCCGCCTAAATATAAGTTAGTAAAGTCATACAACAGTTCACTATAAGTATAAACATACTTTACTGTACATTTCTGAAATAATTATTATTTTAATCACCCTGTATAGTACCATTGTTCTTTTATATGAAAATTACCCGTATTAATCGAGCGACGAAATCATTATTCAAATTTCTTCTGTTGGGAAACAAAACAAAGGTCGATTCAAAATTATATTTTTCCTCACAAAGCACGTTTTCATCGAAAAATTTTAATTTGATCTCGTAACACAAAACTTAAGTATTCTTTCAATTAAATATATTTGTTTCCATGCCAAATTCGTGACCAGCTTTCCAATGAAATCCTAAAAGCAAGAATTCGATTCTCTTTTTAATGCAAAACATTTTCGTCGACTTCATAACTGAATTTCTTCCCTGTTTTTCTAAACGAACACAAAACTCACGCTAGGCCAGTAAACGATGTTAGACAAGAAAATTATACCAACCAGAATTTTTTTAACCAGCTAGAATCTCATAATTCATCCCAAACACCACCACTGATATTTGTTTTTATTATATTGCGTTTTTTTTGTTTGGTAAAACAAAAACTAGGCTTTTTAATATCCCGAAAATAAAATAAATATTTAACAACGAAAATAGCTTTACCGCTGTTCAACATATTTTGCAATTCACTTCTCTGTTCGCCGATATGTAAATAGGAGTCGGATCTGGACTGGATGGTGGATTATCCAATAATTTCAAATATGGACTAGTCAAATTGTTTGTTTATTTATCATTTGATCGCGATTCATTTTAATTTTCGATTATGTATATTCAATAAGACAGCAGAAAATAAAAAAAATGCTCCAGGAATTTTCTTTATATGTATGAAGTTCATGGCAACGTGAGTTTTTATAATTTTTTTTGCCCAGCGGAAATGATGGATTTTGGGGTTGAAAATGGCGAAAGTTATGTCGGAAATAGTTTGAAATGGCAAAAATTTTGTTTTAAATTGTCGGAAATCTCGAGAAATGTAGATCTTCTGGTTGATTTGGGTGAAAAATCTGGTGAATATGGTTAGGAATGACAAGGAATTAGATGTCCATTTCCCTCATCTACATATTGAACGTTATACTGCAATGTGCTTTTCACTTGATTTTCGGTGAAAATCAGCCCTCGGTCGTGATTGAGCTGAAAATTGCACTGTTTTAGTTCGTTGTCCAGCAAAATCACTTGACATGACATTGATATTCATAAAATTGAAATTTCATTTATATTTCCTGTCAGTTTTGCGTGAGGTGATAAAAACGTAATAATGAATCGTTTCGGAACCAATTATTTAAATTAAATATCCAAAAACATTAGGAAAAGCATCTCGGAAAATACAAATAGGTCCAAAGCATACATCTGCGGACAATTTACCGCTTTTTGTAATGAGCGAAAGTATAATTTAGAGATTAAATTATTTGAGATTGTTGCTAAGTAAAATCTGGGAGATTTCAAAAAAAAGAAGAAAAAATGATTTTTTTAATGTCTCGGCATTAAAAATCACTTTTACTGTATAGGCAGTAAAAGTGTTACTTCTATGATCGATAAATGTCACTAAAACTGACGTTTAATGACAATCGGAGAAAAATTCATTTTAAGACAAAAGGCAGAGCTCCACATCTCTTTGTTACAATGAGTTCGAGAAACTTGTCGACTCATGCGATGCAAAAACACCATATGGGCTAATCCGAAAGGTATTTTATTTTTTTTACGATCTTGTATGGAGAAGCGAACATGAGGAATGCAACATTTTGTGAATCCTGGAATCCGGAAAACCAGGACGAGTAATTTCGGAAGTCTTACTCTCACCACTAAAAGTTACTAGATTAGTTACTAAAAAGCGTGTTCCGCAATAGTCGAGTTCAAAATCTTTGAAATATGTCTTGATTGACTTGTCGCGGAAACTAGCCAATCATAGATAACCCTTATGTACTGAAAATTATTCTTAAGATGTCGGATTGAGATGAGATGTAAACAAACGGGGTATTCTATAACCTATAACCTGTAAAACTTATGCATCCGGTCCTCCTCCACTATTTTTTGGGCTGGTAATTGTTCCACTACTACAGTATTCCTTCAATAGTCTGTAACTGTTGACTTTGCTACTCCTGTAAGAAAAACGTTAAGCATTTAATACTATTGTTAATTTGATAGTTATAATGATAACTTACCGGCTGCTTGAGAAATTTTGGATATAACATCAATAGTTTGGTATTTGGCTTTTCATCCAATATTTGTTTATACATATTTATTATGTATTGTTTTTCTGACATTCCTAAATGGCCTAAGCTCAGCCGTTTTCGTGGTTTTGGCGGACTACGCGAATAACTGGTACTTGGAGTAGAAGGATCCATAATCGCAGAAAAAACAGGAATTCTGAAAAGAAGTATTTTAACGAAATAGGGTGGAAAACTAAGTAAAAATGATGAAATAACAAGGAAACGAAGGCGATGATAAAAACGAATTTATTATATATATCGGAAGTCAGAACTGTCAATAATCACAAGATGTCTTTGCTAAAAAGTGCTGTTTGAAACTTGGTGCAATCTGACCAATCAGAGATCTACAGAATTGCCAACTTAAATTCTAATGACTCCTCCTGGTTTTTAAATGAACTATAACGAAGAAACGATCCCTTTTAACTTCAAATTCTATCAATAATGTTGCTGCATACAAAATCTGGCTACGTGGACTCAGAAAGCAGTAAACTGCGGGATTATATTCAGAAACAAAAAAAATAACAAACCATTCCTTTAGAGCTTCTAATTTAACTGCTTTGAGTGGAGTTGGTGAAACACAATAACTCGTCACGCCTCTACTGGTTCAAATGAGACGTACTTACAACTCCATGTCCCACAATAATAGAAGCGTTGAGTCCCGAGGGAGTTTAATTAACAACCTCAAATACCATTTACTATATAATTACTGTGTTTTTATTTGTAATAATTTGTATTGTTCGAAATAGAATTACTTACTATTTTTCAATAACCAATTTGGCCACAATTTTCTACTTTTTACTGTGCTAAAAGATATAAATTTAAGCCATACTCTTATTGGTCATTTGATATGCGAAAATATAACTTCCCTTTAGCAATTTGACTCGAAAAACTGTAAACCTAAGAACAACCCAAATCAACCCGGTAAAATATAGACGTTTTGTGCCAATTATAAGTGGATACTCTTGGTAGAAACAGTATAATTCCCAAAGAAACAATCTAAGTCCTTAGACACAAATAACTTCAACCTGTTTTGGAAGAGTTAAACTGTAGATTGTTGTTTTGCTTCAGACTAATGCTCATAGATCCAAATTTCATAAATCGTTTCAGCGATTGTCCTTCATGCAGTATTATTGACAGTTGTTACAATACTGCTCAATCAACACTTGATCTGGTACAATAATTGGTATTAGACAACTTCCATAGATCACAGGTGATTTTAATGAAATACCTTGCAAGAAAAGAGGTTTTTCAAAGGCTTCTGTTCTCAAAATATTAACCAACGACAAATTTCAGTCATCATTCTCGAAGTTCTGTTCAGCTCACATACATTGAGAGTTTGAAAAATTACCAAACTGTAGAACTGTAAATTTTATTGGTTATTTTATACTCTAAAGACAGGCCTACATCTTTTTTTTCAACGAACACAAAGTTCGTGCTGTTTCTAAAATAAACTGGAGACATATCAAGTTAACGTCGTATCGGGTTGTTTCCTTTTTTACAGATCACTACAACGAGAAATGCTGTACCATAAAACACGTACACGTATGACAAAACGGCAGTCATTTATTGGTGCCTGTGTACCGTGCAAAATACATGAAGGATAATATTACGAATTGGACTGGAAAGTGAAATATAGAATGTATCAAGGATACATATCGATTATGTGAAGTTTGAGAGCTTTAAATAATTGCAAATTCCGGTAAATGTCCTAATACAAATTCATTTGGGTTTTAAGGTATTATTTTCCCAAATAAATAAAAAAACAGTTCACTGGCAGAAGTGAAAACACAACTAAATGAACCCCTTTCAAAAATTCCATCGTGCGAACATGGTTTTTGGAAATTTTCGCCAATGAATTAACCCCCTTTTAAAAATTTTGCAAACGTCCATGATATAAAAGCCAATTGATCCCTTATGAAAATTTTAACGTACGCCTATGATACAACGCGCAACAAGTCGCATTATCATATCGGTGACATGGTGACGGTAGCGCAGTGACGTCTCCAATCAATGAGTTCTGTCCGTACCAAAAAAAAAGCGGCGAAAGAATGTTTCACTTTTAGTCATATGTTTACTTTAAACTGCTATTCCTGTACCGAATTTTTCCTGTTATATTCGTTATAACTTGAAATAAAGGATAAAAACAGATTTACCTGCCACCTTTTCCTATTCTGCTATATTGAAAATATTCGCCATTCGCCTATTAAACTTGTGTAAGCAAGTCTTCACACTTTTAATCAGGGAGGTATTGTTTCTTGGTCTTCCATTGTTTCTGTAATCAAACTCCCAATTCTCTGTTTAGGGTCCCCTTCCTGTCAGATGAGATGAAATACTTACTATTTTGTAATTTCTGGCATCATTACTGTAACATCTTAGGGAAGTTCAAATTTTAAAGTCTAGTGGGTGACAAATTAATTTCTGAACATTGGTCGTTAATTTTTCAGTCATATTGGGTATATGCCACGATCTCCTAATTTTTCGTGGCTATATATAGCCATTTTTATTTGAAATAAATATTTGTGACTTGGCAGCACCAAGAAACATTTTCTCTGTTTGAAGGTCAAACCTCACTTCGTCTCACCTCGTCTTACCTCCACATTTACTTACTTTTCTTCCCAACTCAAGCTGTGGACATTGTCATTTATTTCAGATTAGTTTTAACCTGATGACCTACAGTCAAGAAATTTCCCAGTTTTTCACTTTCTGGATAATAAAGTATCTTTCACCTTCACTCATTAGGCCTCCAGGACTAGATTGGATTTGATGAAGTGGCTAATTGGCAACCTTTTCAGATCTTTTGTGGTATTCTGAATCTAGACTACATTCTCAAGCCCGAGTTTAATGTAGCCAGTCAAACTGAAACATTCATGTCTCCCCCGAGGAGCTGTGAGACCTGGTCGTTGGTGGGGGAGCCGAGTGGCTGTTTCTCCTCGGGCCTTACGGGGAGGAATACGTGAAACCAAGGACAGCTCGATGGATTCCTGTGGAATGCAGAAATCCGATATCAGGATCTTCAGCATGGAGAGTGGGCTGTTGTCCCGATGAGTTCGTTGATAGCCGGTCGGTTGCCGGAGTCAGCGGGGTTGTCGAAGCAATAGAACATCCCTCCTTAAGGAGAAAAATGAAAGCGGGAAGTGGCGACAGCCCAGTCACCGCAAGTACAGGTGAAGAAGAAAAAGGAGGGCAAAAAAGCCGCTACACAGCTGCAGCAAAAGTAATAAGAATGGCGGATCTCCCTAGGGCGTACCCTGAGACCACTCTCAGTGCGGACGACCAAACCTTGCTGGAGAACGCAATAATAGATGAAATGTAAGCTGGATGGGAGCATAAGCTCCAGCTTAGTGGCATACATTTCAGACCAGGAGTCGTTCTAATCGACTGTGAAACACCACAGACTGCGGAATGGCTCCAGTTCATAATACTACAGCTGGAAAGCTGGAAGGGAGTAGAACTGATGGTGTGCCAGGGAGAAAACATGCCAAAAATGCATACTGCTACGATTTTTCTCCCAAGAAGCAAAGGCGTAGAGGAAGGAAAACTTCTTCGCTTGATAAAAGCGCAGACCAGCGGAAGGTCCTCAACCTTAAAGAAGAGGGCAAAGGCCTAGTCTTGATGGCAGGAATAGACAATCTATTCTGTGAAAAAATCAAGAACAATGAGGAAAGAAACCCTGAGGAGGTGTCTATCTCCTCCAAGGCAAGCGACGACTCGAGTAGTGTAGAAAGTCTACATATCTCTAAACTCATTGGAGAGGAGTCGCCGCTGTCCGAGGAGGGAATGGAGTTTGAGTCGGAGGAAGGTGTAACGTTAATTTCGTTCACTTTACTTCCCTCTATTGAATTAATAAATTATCGTATGGGCGGCGAATAGCCAGTCCTTTCTCATACCCAACACCGAGAAATGTTTCAAGGCTGAATATATTTACTGTCGACGAGAGTCGAAATCAACGTTTCTATATGTGCCGATCGAGGTCCGTCTGTCGGGAAAATAGTCACGTCTATTTTGAAATTCCCACTTCGATCTCGTGTCTCTTCTTCTACCAATTATAAATCAAATATGAACCAAGAATTCACCACTGAAATGTAAATTCCTTTCCTGGTCAAAGCGTATGAGCGTGACACGAACATGAGACGTAAGTCGGTGGTCGTGCACATAATTTCGTGTATTTAAACAAGTGGCAAAAGGGTTTCGTTCTTTCTTTCCTGCATACATGTGCTATTGAAGCCTTTCTGGCTTATCTTATCTTTAAGAAGTGCATTCATTTGAGTGGTAAGTCATTTCGCTTAAATGTATAATTAACTCTCCTTTCTTAATAGTTTCTACCTTCCTATCTTTATTATGTAGCAATATCATTCCAGTGCCAGGAATAATATATATCGATATGTTTTTTTTTTTTTTCAGGTTTTTTTTATATTATCTTTGAATATATTTCAAACCTATTTAAAAATATATACGTATGTAAGAAAATACCTCATATTTTCTAAGCCTTGTTTTTAATGGTTTTTATTCACCCGCTCTATCATGGCGAGTGTTGATAGAAATGACATAGGTAGTTACGAACTGATGACAGTGAAAAATATTAATGTCATAATTTTATTATAAAAATAATTATAATTTGTAATTAGAGAAAAGACTGGAATAATAGACATTTAATGTCGTTTCTCTTTTTACAGGTAAGATTTTGTTAATGTTAATGTTTGTAATTGAAAATAAAACCTCTTTTTACAGGAGAAACTCAATAGTGTCTTTATTCGATAAAACACAAATTAAAGAAGATTACATCTTACACGTATTTAAAATATGTATGTATTTACCGGTGCAGAATCGGTTATTCGATTTTATCGTTTTTTTTCATTTGTTTTTTTTGAGTATTTCTTTTATCTAAAAATACAGGATGTATGAACCACGTTGTCAAATAATTTTCTTTAATATCAAATATTATCTGTACTGTAATATCATACTTTAGACATCCTGGATTTTAGTTAAATTGGTTAAATTTGTTCCTGATACTATATTTGTTCCTCAGCACTTTATCTGGGATACTTTATCTGGGATACTTTATCTGGGATACTTTATCTGGGATACTTTATCTGGGATACTTTATCTGGGATACTTTACCTGGGATACTTTATCTGGGATACTTATCTGGTACCAGAAAGCTACCTCCATATATATATATATATATATCTTTTTTCACTTATCGTATTATTTATCTTTCTATCTTTTACTCATCATATCGTTCATATGTTGAGTTGGTAATATCTATTTTTATTATCGTTTATCTAACATATCTTTATATTTTTATCGTATATCTTCACGTATCGTACCTATAAAATTTTCTTTTTCGTCAATATCAACAGTACTCGTTTTTTCACTTTTATCTTATATTTTTAATACCGTCAATTAACGTATAATAACATGGCTCGAATTTTCAAATTAAATGTTGATTATCTTTTATCTCATGAATTGGATTACGAACTTTCTTATCGTGGCTTGGAAATACCTTCACTGGTTACAGAGAAGAGGAAATTATTACGCGGTGTTCTAACACAGGAAGTATCTATGAGGAGTTCGATTTCATATGTTGAACTTCCTTTTATTACCGAAATTACAGGTATTAAGATGTCTTTTGCCGACTTGAAGAAGAAGGTTCAAGATTTTGTTGGAACTTCTTCGGATGTCGAGTACAGAAGATTGACTTGCCGTCTAACTCACCTCACTCAACGTACTTCTCGTGTAACTTGCGAGGAGGACGAACAAGAACAAGTAAAGAAACATTTAACAACAGAAATATTTTGTTTAGAAGGTGAATTAGATAGCAAAATCAATGTTATCGATTCAGACAGACAATCCACTCCAGTAAATACAAGTCAAAGTTTTTCTTTTTCTAAACCTATACCTGTACATAAACGGGGGATAATATTCTCAGGAATAGATTCCAAAGAATCTGTACTTGGATTTTTAGAACGCGTAAATTGCCTCAAACTTTCGAGAGGTATCACAGATGCTGAATTGTTTTCTAGCTCAGCTGATTTATTTAGTGATCAGGCTTTTAATTGGTATCTTATTAACAGATGCAAAGTTCAGAATTGGGAACAATTGGTGACCAAATTAAAATCCGATTTCTTACCGTATAACTACCAAGATGATTTACTAGAGGAAATCAAAGCTAGAAAACAAGGTCAACATGAACGAGTTACCTTGTATATTAACGCCATGTGTGGTTTGTTCAACCGTCTTGATGACAAACCAAGTGAAAGTGCCATCATTCGTATTATTCGTAGAAATCTTTTACCTCATTATGCACAACCATTAGCTTTAATTGATATTGATACTGTTGATATTTTGACTGAAAAATGTAAACGACTAGAGGAAACATTAACTTGGGACCAACAGTTCACAGCTAATCATAAAAGCAGTCAATATTTACTTGAACCAGATTTGAGCATACCTAGTACCTCTTTTAAGGATAATTCTTGTTTTAAACAAACACGAAAAAATCTATCTGTAGTATCTTCTACCTGGACTTGCTGGAATTGCAAACAAGCAGGTCATATGTATTATAACTGTCAAGTTCCTAGGAAACTGTTTTGTTTTGGTTGTGGACATCCTGATACAGTAAAAACGAAATGTCCAAAGTGTTCAAAAAACGAACCAAGCGGTGGTCGAACTTCCCACTCTACCACAGTCGCTCAGAAACCGGGAACATCAGGAAAATCCAGCACCAAAGTAAAACCAAAACCTCAGGAAAAACCTACAAAAGACAAAAATTGAGGTTATCTCAAATAAATCCTGTAAATTCCAGTTCTGTAAGGAAAATTTCTCCTTCTATCTTAAAAAAGGTTCCTACTGTAAGTCACTCCGACTGGAATTCATGGCTTTTATTTGTCAAAAAATTCTATAAATTAAATTCAAGATCAAATTCAATAGTCTCAAACTCGAAGCATAAGTCTTTAGCAAATGTAGGGTCACTGTTGTATAACATGGAAAATGATAATCGACCTTATGTCGATATCATAATTTTTGATAAAACAATTTCTTGCCTTATTGATACTGGTTCAAATATCTCATTGATTGGTTCTCGTGCACTAGATGTTATTCATAACTTATCGATACCTATCTTAAGCGATGATAACTTAAAAATATCTACTGCAGATGGTAAGTTGCAGGACGTTCTTGGTTATATCGAAACATATGTCATCACAGACAAGATATCTAGGCTTATGAAATTTTATCTAATACCTTCTGTAAAACATGACATTATTCTCGGTATGGACTTTCTTAAGATTTTTAACGTAAAAATAAATTTCTCTAAATTATCTTTAACTGTAAATTCTCTCTCGTTGGCTGTAGTCAATACAATTCGGGATGTATCTCATTTAACTCCTAATCAAACTGGTAAATTAAATCAAACTATTGACCTCTTCAAGACTATTAGTCCTTCAGATAAAATCGGCAAAACTCATTTGATAGAGCATTTCATTGATACCGGAAATTCCCCTCCCTTTAAACAAACCCAATATCCCTTACCTCAGGCAATGCAAGCTTACCTGGAAAAGGAAGTAGATACTTTGCTTGAATTAGGTGTAATTCAGGAAAGTAAATCTTCATATTGTAGCCCTATCTGGTTAGTTCAAAAGGGAGATGGTAAATACAGAATGTGTTTTGATGGACGTAAATTAAATAGTGTAACTTTAAATAAAGATGCTTATCCCTTACCTTCAATCGAAGTTATACTGAGTCAACTTCGAGATACTCGTTATATATCTAGTATCGATCTGAAGCAAGCATTTTATCAAATTCCGTTGGAGAAATCATCTCGGGAAAAAACAGCTTTTGCAGGTTTATTCGAGTATGTCACTACCCCTTTCGGTTTAGTCTCTGCTCCTGCTAGTATGTGTCGTTTGATCGATTTGGTCATTGGTCCTTCCTTAGAACCGTATTGTTTTTACTACCTGGATGACATCATCATTTGTACTACTGATTTTGACAAACACATGGAAATTCTCCAGAGTGTTTTTGAGAGATTACGAGATGCCGGCTTGACGGTGAATTTAGATAAATGTCAGTTTTGTCGTTCTTCCCTTAGATATCTAGGTTATGTAGTGGATGAAAATGGTCTTCGTACCGATCCTGAAAAGGTTTCTGCTATTTGTGAGTATCCTGTTCCGAAAACTGCCACTCAGGTGCGTAGATTCTTGGGAATGGTTTCGTATTATCGACGGTTTCTTAAAGATTTTTCTTCCTTATCTGCTCCAATTTCTGATCTTCTAAGTGAGCGAAAAAACACCAACCCATTACTTGGACACCCCAAGCAGATCAAGCTTTCGAAAAGGTGAAAACAGTCTTAACTACCGCTCCTATCTTAAGTAGTCCCGATTTCACCAAACCTTTCTTCCTTATGACAGATGCTAGTGATGTTGGGGTAGGAAGTGTTCTTTTTCAACTGGAAGATGGACTCGAACATCCCATAGCTTATATGAGTAAGAAACTCACAAAGGGTCAAAAGAAGTTCAGTACTACCGAAAAGGAACTGTTAGCAGTTTTGTTAGGGATCGATCATTAGGTATTATCTTATCGGTCGTCATTTCACCGTAATTACCGATCATTCTTCTCTGGTTTGGTTGAATAACATGAAAAAACCTTCTCCTCGCTTAGCTAGATGGATATTGCAATTGTCGCAATACAACTTTTCTATCGTACACCGTAGATCTACCGGAACTGTAGTTGCGGATGCTTTATCTCGTATACCTGAAGTTAGTATTTTAGACTTATCTACCTTGCATCCTGATAAATGGTATAATGACATGATTTCTCATGTTCAGGATTTTCCGGAAAAATACCCAAGTTTTCGAGTTGAGAATAACATATTATATAAACATGTCTTTAATAAATTTGGACCAATTAGTAATATTTCCGATTGGAAAATTGTCGTTCCTACTAAAAATCGAAATGAAATTCTACATCATTTTCATGATAGTCCAACTTCTTCTCACTTCGGTGTTTTTAAAACATTAGAGAGAATTTCTGAAATTTATTATTGGCCGAATCTTAGAAAATCGGTTTATAAATATGTCACTCGTAAAATATGTGCATCGTGTAAACCATCTAACTTACCCCAAGCAGGATTAATGGGACAATATGGTAATATTAACTTCCCTTTTCAATTAATATCGTGTGATCTTTTAGGGCCATATCCCCGATCTCGCAAAGGTAATCAGTTCGCACTTGTTGTAGTTGACTGGTTCACTAAATTCGTATTGGTTCATCCCTTACGTCAGGCTACCGCTCGTTCTATAGTGGATTTCTTAGAAAATCATGTTTTCCTCATTTTTGGAATACCTCAAATCGTTTCGTGTGATAATGGTAAACAGTTCACGAGTCATCTTGTCAAAAATCTCATGGAAAAATATTCAGTACAAAAGATATGGTATAATGCTAACTTTCATCCGCAAATTAATCATACTGAGCGCGTAAACAAATCCATTGTCACAGCTATACGATCTTATAGTTATGAAGATCATAGAACATGGGATGAAGAAATATATAAAATTGCTAAAGCAATTCGGCTGTCGAAACATGAGGTTACCGATTTCACCCATTCCTTCCTTACCTTTGCTCGAAATGTACCTGTCTCGGGAAATTTTTATGGTAAAATTGCAGAAAATGCAAATAATCAGGTTACCATTTCTGACAAAGTTCACCGAATTCAGGATACACAAGAAATGCCTAAATTTTTCGAAGTGGTGAGAAAGAACTTGCAAACAGCATATCGACAAAGTAGTCAACGTTATAATTTGCGCAAACGTGATCATAGGTTTTATGTAGGTGATCGGGTTTGGAAAAAGAACTACCCAAAATCGGACAAAGCCAGATATATTTCCGCAAAATTTTTACCGAAATATACACAATGTACCGTATATCGTGTTATCTCTCCCTTAGTGTATGAATTAAAAGATGAAACGGAAAAAAATATTGGTCGATGGCACATGAAAGACCTTAAAGCTGGTATTTTGTCTGATGATGAGTGTTCTGATATCGATGATTCCGAAGCAGCCCTAACGTAATCAGATAAATATATCTGTCCTAATTGTTCATTCTATTTGTGTTGTATGTTGTTGTCTCGAATATTTTTTTTATCTTTTTATCATAGAGATTTTCCTTTTCTTTGACTAGAAAACGATAATGACTTTCTTTCCCTACTACTGATTAGCAAATTAACCTTCGTGTTCTGGGATAAATGAGTAGTGTAATAAATATTTTCCTAGCCGGATGGAATTCTAATCTAAGAATTATAATATAAAATCTGTTGAGAATTTTTCGAATTTTTAAAATATTCAAATTTATTATAATTTTGAAAAAGTTTTTTTTTGCACCGTCAAATCAAATTGAGTAATAAACCTGTTGCGCACATGCATAGAGGTTAATGAATTGGGTCTAATAGATTTGGAGAAATATCGGATATACCTTAAATGTTTTAGGGGTGATATTATATCTTCAGTACCTTCTTATCTTAATTATCGTAGTTTACGATAAATATCTTACCTTATCTTATCTTATCTAAGTGGACAAGGGTAGTAACTTTGTCTACTGTACTATATATTTTATAGTACTTATCTTATCTTCTCGTTACAGACAAAGTGTCCTGTCTGTATTTATATACCGAAAGGGTATATTAAATTTTTTTTAAAGACCATTGACAATTTGACTTTGCAATTAACTTACATAGTTGCTGACATATCAGGGGATATCGAAGTTATTATCTTAGCTCTAAAGTTTTATTACTTCAGTTATCTAAAATTTCTATTATCTTAACTATCTTGAAATTTTAATATCTTAACTGTTTTAAAATTTCCTTTATCTTAATTATCTTAAAAATTTTCATTACCTTCATGTTGAAAATTTTTAGTATCTCAAGTGTTTTAAATTTTTTTTATTATTATCTATTTGTTAATATGTTCGAGATGTCAACTTACATTACAGAAATTCTTTTTGCCTATCTTCAGTCAATATCTTACCTAATATCTTGTTTACTTAAAATTTTTCTATTTTGCTCATTACATACCTCTATCTAGGATCATTCCGAAAGATTGATCTAGATATTCCACTTATAGACATGGATTCAATCTGTCTATATTTTATTGCATCACATTTTCCCTTTTTGATTATATTTTTTGTTGGATTTCTCAGCAGTGGGTGTTGAGGGAGCTCAGAGCGGTCTGGAATGTGTTTCAGGGTTCAGCGTCGGGGGGTTAATCAGCCTGGGAGGCAGAGGTGGCTAAGGTCTGCTGTCATTCAGTTAAATCTACTTGGGGGGTTAGCTACTGCGTTTGTGCCAACATGGCTCACATATCGCTCTGGGGATTTTCCAACAGTACTGTTGTGGGATGCCGTTGTCAATTTCTCTTTTCCCCAAATTTCAGCTTGACAGAAGCTACATTCTGTTAGGGGGTTAGATCGAGCCTCCTTGGACTTGCTGTATCAGCTTCTTCCAAAAAATTGTTTTTGAATTTTTTTTCCTTTCGTTTTTTTTGGTTTGTTGTTATTCATTATTTAGTTTATCGATCTTAAAAGCTTTTCTATTTCGGGAACGTTATGTTGTATTGTCATGGTGTTTTGGGTTTGGATTTCATCTGAAGCTGAGATTGAAGACCACGACGCGATTTAACATCTCTCGCGAGGTCCTTCTTATTAGGCAGAATTTGATTTCTTGATCGGTGATACTGTGGTGATGCACATATCCGACCAAAAATATGAGTAGTTTTTTTTTGGGTTTTTTTTTTATTTTCCTTCCATATATCGTTATATGGGGTATAATATATTGGAAATTTTAGCTTGACAGGAGCTACATTCTGTTAGGGAGTAATACAAACTTCCTTGGCATTGTTCCAAAACATTTTAGCTTGACAGGAGCTACATTCTGTTAGGGAGTAATACAAACTTCCTTGGATTTGTTCCAAAATATATATTTTTTTCTATTCATATGATAGTAGTAATTAAATAAAGAAACATTTAATAAATAATAGCTCATCCATATCTTTTTTATCTAACTGAGGGATAATCAATGTATCTGATGGGAGTCTCATTTCTTTCCTTATCTTATCTTATCTTATGTCATTATCTTTGGGAACCCACTGATGCAGTGATTCATCTTTCTATTAAATTTCTAAAATTATTGGTATGTAGATACCTGGTACTGGTTCCGCTTTTCTCAGAATTTACCGTTCAAAGTTTCTGCTGTGTTTGTGAGATGATTTTTTTTCCTAATGTTCTGCTTGCGCGATGACCAATGGCTACTGTGGACGCTAACTGGCAACCTCCCTGGTAAGAGCCTAGGAAGAAAAAAGTCACCTGGCTTACCGGTGAAGACTTTGGACCGCTCCCTTTCTTTCATTTTTTTTTAAATCTTTATTTTTCTCTAAATTAATTATTCGGAAGAATCCTCAAATTTGTTCTTTTCCTTCAGTATCGCAGTGACTCGTTCCTTTCTTCTTAGTCTTCCTATCGTTCAATATCTTCTTAATATCTTCTTTACTTCAGTCTCGTAATAGCTCAATGATTTTCACTTATAAAAAAAATTTTTTTTTGAAAATTTTTTTTCTCGGGTTGTAAGGGTGTGTAACTTTAATTTCGTTCACTTTACTTCCCTCTATTGAATTAATAAATTATCGTATGGGCGGCGAATAGCCAGTCCTTTCTCATACCCAACACCGAGAAATGTTTCAAGGCTGAATATATTTACTGTCGACGAGAGTCGAAATCAACGTTTCTATATGTGCCGATCGAGGTCCGTCTGTCGGGAAAATAGTCACGTCTATTTTGAAATTCCCACTTCGATCTCGGGTCTCTTCTTCTACCAATTATAAATCAAATATGAACCAAGAATTCACCACTGAAATGTAAATTCCTTTCCTGGTCAAAGCGTATGAGCGTGACACGAACATGAGACGTAAGTCGGTGGTCGTGCACATGATTTCGTGTATTTAAACAAGTGTCAAAAGGGTTTCGTTCTTTCTTTCCTGCATACATGTGCTATTGAAGCCTTTCTGGCTTATATTATCTTTAAGAAGTGCATTCATTTGAGTGGTAAGTCATTTCGCTTAAATGTATAACTAACTCTCCTTTCTTAATAGTTTATACCTTCCTATCTTTATTATGTAGCAATGTCATTCCAGTGCCAGGAATAATATATATCGATATGAATTTTTTTTCTTTCAGGTTTTTTTTATATTATCTTTGAATATATTTCAAACCTATTTAAAAATATATACGTATTTAAAATATGTATGTATTTATCGGTGCAGAATCGGTTATTCGATTTTATCGTTTTTTTTCATTTGTTTTTTTTGAGTATTTCTTTAATCTAAAAATACAGGATGTATGAACCACATTGTCAAATAATTTCCTTCAATATCAAATATTATCTGTACTGTAATATCATACTTCAGACATCCTGGATTTTAGTTAAATTGGTTAAATTTGTTCCTGATACTATATTTGTTCCCCAGCACTTTATCTGGGATACTTTATCTGGGATACTCTATCTGGGATACTTTATCTGGGATACTTTATCTGGGATACTTTATCTGGGATACTTTATCTGGGATACTTTATCTGGGATACTTTATCTGGGATACTTTATCTGGGATACTTTACCTGGGATACTTATCTGGGATACTTATCTGGTACCAGAAAGCTACCTCCACTTTATCTGGGACTGCAAGTTTCCCTACAACTTTATCTACAAGTTTTTTTCTACAACTTCATCTACAAGCTTCTCTACAAGTTTATCTACAACTTCACCAGGAACAAGATGAACTAAAGAAAGAGCAGGAAAGTACAATATTTCTGGAATTGCTCTCCAACACAACATATGTCGTCATACTATACTAGAATAACTAGTCAATTTTTTTTTAGAAAATATACAACTTGTAAATTTAATAACGTTGTTCATATAGTTTTTTTCCCTTCCAATCTTCCAGGATTTGTCGCTATAATGCAGATGTGAATAACAAATAAGCTAGTATTATTCAGAGTGGCACCCACTTACCTTTCTTAATTTTCATAATTTATCTTTATTTCACCTTAAATAAATTTCAAGTAGAATTACCCGAGAACCGGTAAGACTACTCTCTGAATTTGTACTAGTTTGGTCTCAGAATCTACCCCTGAGGTGCTCTCTAAACTGAGTAGCCGTTGCAAATTGTCGCCCAAACTTGTTGGAGGCGTTGCAAAGTGGTATTACCTTATCATTACGTAACAAAGGGGACAGCAATCTTACAGAAAGGGACAGCACCCTGACGAAAGGGGGTAATACCCAACCTGAAAATCAACAGGATGGCGGGGATTAACTTAGCTCAAGTTAATGCTCACTATGCCAAAGGAGCTTCGGCGGTGATCACAAGATTGTTCACCAAGGACCAATGGGGGATGTGTTTGATCCAAGAATCTTGGGTCAATAATAACCAGGTTAGAGGATTAGCATGTAAAGATGCTAAGATAGTATATCACACAGGTAGTGATATACCAAGAACATGCATTTTGATAAGGAACAATATTAATTATTTTTGTCTTTCAGAATACATGACTCGAGACCTTGTTCCAGTTCGAGCACTATTCGAACACAAGAAGGAGGGCGAGGAGATAGTAATAGCATCATGCTACTTTGCGGGAGACGGGATAGCACCACCCCCGAGGTACCTACAAAGGCTGGTGAAGTACTGTGAAGAGAAGAGACTACCTCTACTCTTAGCATGTGATGCCAATACACAAAATATATAGTAAAAGATTGGAGAGTTCTGGGCGAACCTTCTCCCTCCGATCATAGCATCATAACATTCAAGTTAGAACTAGGCAAACCCAGAAGAAAACCAAGAAAACAGATTGGGAAAATAATAATACCTGTCTGAAAGTACCCCTAGCACATATCCAGAGAAAAGGAAGGGCTAAGCATTTTCTCGATCTGGAAAATGAGCTTGAGGACCTGAACAGGGCAATAATTGATGCATTTGAATCGAGCTGCCCTCTTCAAGTACAACGAAGTAGCAGAGATGCACTCTGGTGGAATAAACGTCTGTCAGAATTAAGAGCTCAAACCCGGGAACTTTTTAATGGAGCAAAACTCACCGGAGACTGGCAGAGATACACCGAGGTGAGAAACACCTACAACAATGAAATTAGAAAAGCTGAGAGATATAGCTTAAGAAAATTCTGTGAAGATATAAACAAAACACCTGCTGCGGCAAGACTCTAAAAAGTCATGGTAAAAAGGAGGGTCAACACAGATATGGCTTTGAAGAAGCCAGACGGTAAATATACCGAAAATGAGGAGGAATTACTAGTTACTCATTTTCCTGAGAGTAGCCCAAATAGGGGAGATAATCCTCTCGAAGATCATAACAGACCTTCGAGAGAAAGTACTACAATGGCTAAGCACATTTGTAGTAACGAAAGGTTAAAATGGGTTATGAACACATTTTCACCTTTTAAGGCACCAGGAGCCGATGGGATTTTCCCAGCATTGCTCCAGCAAGGACAAAACGAAATTCTACCACATTTGCTTAGGATTAGTTGAAGCAGCTTAGAACTGCTTATACCAGAAGCATGGAGAAGGGCAATAGTAACCTTCATTCCAAAAGCTGGAAAAAGGGACACAACAAACCCCAAATCCTTCAGACCAATTAGCCTAACATCGTTTGTGCTCAAAACGATGGAAAAAGCTATTGACAATTATATTAGAGCGGAAATCCTAGAAGGACCACCTCTCCACCCGCATCAGCATGCTTACCGGGCAGGCAGAACTACGGAGACTGCACTGGTACAACTGACGGAGGATATCCGAGGTGCTCTAGACAACCAAAAAGCCGTAGTATGCGCGTTTTTGGATATAGAAGGAGCTTTTGACAACACTCCTCGTGAGGCTGTCGAAAGAGCATTAAATAGAAGAGGTGTAGGCAGCACAACATCCAAATGGATGTTGGAACTGCTCACCACTAGAGTAGCAGAGACGAGGACGAGCAAAGACGTATCCATCTGTACAACCAGAGGATGACCTCAAAATATCCTGCCAAGGATATGCCGATCATATTGTCATAACAGCCAGGGGAAAATTCGAAAATACCCTTTGTGACATCGTAGAAAAGGGTCTGACCTATACAAATAGCTGGTGTAGGCAAGTGGGACATCAACCCCATCAAAACCATCCTAATAGCCTTCACTAAGAAAAGAAAGCTCAACCTCAAAACCGTTAAACTTGATGGGAGAGAGGTTGAATGGAGACAAGAAGTCAAGTATCTAGGTTCGACTCTGGTCAGTAAACTCCTGTGGAACAAACACGAAAATGAGATTATATACAAAGCAAAAATGGCTCTAGTGGTTTGCAGGAATTTGGCAGGAAGAAATTGAGGTTGTAAGCCAAAAATCCTGAGCTGGATGTACACTGCCATAGTGAGACCAATTATCACTTATGGAGCCATTGCGTGGAGTAGTAGAACTAGCCTGTTGACGACGAGAGAAAACCTCTCCAAAATCCAAAGACTAGAATGTATTACAGTGTGCATTACAGGAGCAATGAGAACATGCCCAACGGCAGCCATAGAAGTGATTCTCAACCTCACACCACTACATATGGTGGTTGAAAGTGTTGAAGAAAGAACAAGATACAGACTAAGTGGAGAGGAAATCATTAAAAAAACCAACTCCTTACTTCTTAGAAATCAGAAAACAAGGGACGTGCCACAAGATGGAATGATGAAAAATTATATATTAGATATTCGTTAGGGAAAATAGGACGAAAGGAGCTACTAGTCTCTGAGACTTTCCTCAGGAACTAAGTAGAAGTAAGGGGTCACAATAGATATTTTCAGGTCTCCCCAATTTCCATACATACAAAACATTAATGTATTTTCTTGCCAGTGGCTTCCCTTCGTCTAGTACAAGAAACAGAACATTCGCCAGGCAGTTGCGCTGGTATAGGGTGGCTTCTGCAGTTTCCTCCTTTAGGTAACACAACCTACACGTGCGTGCTTATTAGACAGTATCCTGTTAGTATGCCTGCTACGGCTTTGATAGTTATTCTATCTCTGTCTTTCGTAAATTTTGACGAATGTCCTCTATTGTTCCAACCACTCCAGAGATTTCTGTGCCTTCCACTTTCTTGTAGCTATATTCATTGTTGATTATGCGACGCCGCCGCAGGAGGGTTTGGGTTGCTGTCCAATGAATGTCTGCCATCTACGATATCGTTGGCACTTGGTTAAGATTTTTTCCGCATTCCACGAGTCTATCGATTGACAAAAAATATATTCAAGAACGTACATTTAAATCAAACGGTTACTTCATATTATCGATTATAACTTCACAGACAGAGGTCCAGAGGTTTAAAGGTTTCATCGTTGTCATATTAGTCTTCAGTTTGATATAATGTAAGTGACACTATTTGGTGAACTATTATATGAATACGTATCCCGACGCTTTTTGGTATAATATTGCAGAAACTAATGTAACCTTAATGTAATATTAACTGTCATCACATCCGTTATTAGAGTTTGGATACGTTCGCATGGTTCCCTTTAGTTATACAGGAAGGCACTACTTATTCGACATTGATTAACTCGAGAACCAATCAATCAATGTATCTTTTCAGAGCTCAGCATCATTTAATTTAATCTCTCACTATACGGATGTATGTATCTGAGTTGGGAATTCTGGAACCGTTGACGATATTCCATACCGAACACAACTTAGACCAACCAAGTTATCGAGATGCGCGTCAGCCAATGTAAAGTGTGGGGTATCGGTGGGGGGAGTAGTGGTAGTGTAACTTGTGTTCGATACCAACGTATGATTTTCGAAAATATTTTATACTCTGAACGAAAATATAACATTCAGATATAAAATACAATTTTATATGGACAACCCTCTAGATAGGGCCTGCTTTCATTAGTTATTATCCTTTTGTAACGTCCTTTCCTAATCCTTGTGAAATATGTCAGCAACTGACCGTCCTATTAACTAAGTAGAACGGTTTGTCGACCGCCATGTTCGAAACGAATCGATATAACGTTATTAATAAGGAATTATTTCTTATTAGAAGTCCCCTTGTGTCGTTAATTCTCATGTTAACATGAAATTTTAATTAAAACCTATTACTTTTGAATTTTCCCACTACGCTCAAGGCTATTTTTCTTTCTAAAAAAATACCAATGTGATAAGAAAATATTGTATGACAGGACTTCATATAGCAGAGAAATGATTTTTTGCATATTTTTTCTATTTTAGATAGCTAACTTTTCAATCGACCCACGCAGCTTTTTTCATAACATCCCATGGAAATAAAGAATATCTGGTCTTATTATGGTTGCACAGAATACAGATGTATTTGGAAATGCACAGAGAAATTATTGAATTTTTAAGAGTGGACTCAGTCCGCAGCACAGCTTCAAGTTAATTTTATCCAAAGAAAACTTATTTTGCATGGAACTGACATAAAACTGATTTGAAATACTTCATTGGGACTTACGAGCAGAATATTGAAGTCAAATCATTCTTCCCAGAACCGATTTTTAAGAAAATTGTTCAATTGTTCCCTTGTTGAAATATTTAACACTCATCAAACTTGTGATGGACGGGCTGATAAAGAAACTTAGGGAGGAACACCACATTGTCTTGGGATATGCGGAGGATCTGGTATATCACATAACAAATTTAGTAGAGTTAACGCAGATAGACAACAGAAAAGGCTTACCTGTCCCAGTATTGCACGGTGCATGAAAAGCAGGCCAACAGCAGCACTAGAAACCTCACCAGGTCTTTCCTCACTATACCTCGTGATTATGGGAGAAGCTGGATGAGGTTATTCAGGACACACATTCATGAAGGGCATATATTTTAGATATGAAAACATAATATAACTGTTCCCTGACTCTAGGTAGATATATCTCACAGCAAGAACTAGTACGACCTAACTGAACTGACGATTGCCCAAAGTGAGACTTGGTACGACTAGGAAAGGACAGGATCAGGAATTTATAGTGAAATGAGAAACACAAGATGTTCCATCTCACTAGGAGAGCATACTTCTGTATTTTCGGGGAGTCAGGAAGAACTAAATTAACAAGTTGATGGATACGCAAGAATAGCTTCTGCAACAATATTTATTGGACCAAAACCAGATCTTTTGACCACAAATCCAACATGAGCCACAATGGAGGAACACTACAAAACGAATACATAGTAAGACCTTTATGAAGGATACATGTGTTAAACGGGTCGAAGAAATACTAAATATTATTAAAAATTATTACAGGTTATCTAATGAGTCATGCAACGGTGAAAGATACCCTGCATAAAATAAGGTTGTATAAGGGATCTCAGATGCAGACTGTGTAGCATGGAAATCGAGTCCGAGACTAATAACATATTTGACGCAAGAAGACAAACTAGGCTACAGTGCTTCTGACATGAAGAAGGCTTCTGAGAAAAAAACATTCAACAATATTGAACAGGACACATTTCTCTATGGCGTAAATCTCCATAGGGGTCTTAATTATCCATAAACTTGATAGACTACCACATGAAACCTTCCTCTTCTGCTGTACTTTCAAAACTGATCAAAGAACTATCCCACTCCACCATAGATCAGTTCCACTGCACAGCTACTCTTTTATTCTCACAAATTTGTTAAAAATGAAAAAATGAAGCATTTCTCTTAGTGTATATCACCAAAAACATTAATCTGCAACGTAAGTTATCTTCGTTTAACCAAAATATACGACTCACGACATCGAACACCCTACGACGTAGTGATAAGATAATTCATTCTCATAAGTACAAATCAACTGGTATATCATTGGAGATGACAAACTATAAAGTTATATTAGCCTTGTCAGTGAGGTCCTTTTTGGAATCGTATCTATCAGCGATTTTCTCAGTAGGATTGTATCCTATAAACGATTTAGGTCGAATAAATGGGTTATTTCCTATTCGCAAGTTGTACATAAAAAAGCTTGAAAATGACGATATTTTTAGGATTTATGGATGTTCATAAAGCAGTGTTATTTAAGGACGAGGTATCAAATTATTGTTATGCGTTATAAAAAAAAGGAGGAGATGGGATGTAAAAAAAGAAATAACAGCGGGAAACTTATGTGGCTGCGCCATGTGTTTCGTTAGCAACACCCTTTTGTTGCAGAAATTGTTTTTACTAGTATTTGTAATGTTTTTCATGGGGCGGACACATGTTTTTAAAAGTTGCTATCTAAACTTTCTGTTTCTTATTAAAAGTATAGATGGTATGATCATATCTGGTTATGAAAAATTATATTTCTATACGAGATGAGAAGAAAAAAATCTGTATCAATTAATACAGTATTACCTACAGCTAGGTATTTATTGGTTCCGGTTAATACAGTCCTATTCATTTTTTTACGGTCAAAAATCCAATAAAGCGAAGCAGATTCAAAATTTTAGTCCGCTCAATTTAGACATATGAAATAACAAAAACTCCCGGAAAGCTGAAATTTCGTGGAGATTCCCTATTAATCCCATGTTCGCTACAAAAGTTATTCGGGGTCAAAGGTCCAATTCTTGAATTTTTTTTCGGAAAAAGTTTTATCGAAAAACTACTTCAGACCAAAGTCGTAGATCTTAAAATTATCTACAAAAATAGTCCTCATCATTTTTTTTCTAAGAGTCACCATTTCTGTGTTATACATGGTATGTACACATTTCCACGCCACCTGTGAGGTAGTGTACTCGACGCGTTTTCCCAATAGGCCTATTCCACGAACTATTATAATGTAATTTTCAGGGACAATACTTTTTTAAATGCACAATGAATATTGATATTGATATTGGATATTGACTTTAATTGAAGTTTTGATTTTTTTTATATTTTAATCTGATTCATACTCTTCAACGTCTACTTCAACTGTCATGTCTTCTTTGATTTCTTCTTCTTCTTCCCCTTCCTCTTGCTGGATGTTCATCAATTCTTCAAATGAAGATGAATCAGTTCTCTCTTCATCAAAATCGCATGAATTTTCCTCTGTCGTATTTAATTGGACATTTGATCAAGATTAACCTCGGCAATTGGTACATGCAGGAGAACACTTTTTTGCAGCCACATTTGTCACTGCAACCTTTTTTGCAATCGCAAAAAATAGAATTAATGAGTTTTTCTGGAGCGGGTGGCAGTAAACTTTGAATCGGTTCCAAAGTATTATCTATGAATTTCCAAACCCCAGTCTTCTGGGTTGAGTTGATTGCCCAGCCATGACTGAACTTGATAGAATACTCGATATAAGTGTTGAATAGCAGATTCCGATGTTGGGGGGGAAGCATGATAATTGTAATTGCTTCTTGTGTCGAGTATGTTTGACAACTTTGTTTGACAATTTTTTTTTGGAGCTCCATGAACAGCAACGAGAAAGCGAATTCCTGATGTGATTATTGTTTGCGGAGAAGAAACAGTCTCTTCAAATACTTTTACGCAGTCAATCAAATCTTTTTTTTTTCGAATAATTTTAATACTGAAGTTTTGCCCCTTCTATACATTCCTGATAAATAAAATATGCTTTTGGCATTTTGGATAAACAGATAAACTTTGTGAAGAATGTATTTCTGTTCGCCGTTGAGCTTTTCCAGGTTTCAGAAAGTGAATAATTTGATCAATAGGAGTCTTTGCAGTGAGTAGTATTAACAAATCAATATCTTCACCAACTACAATAATTGTTGTATTTGTTGCATTATATTTTTCTATTGCTGTTTCAATTATAAGGACGTCTGCGTCATTTTGAGCATGTTCACTGCAATATTTGCAATTGTCAACGACACCACACGTGCTATACCAGATGTTATACAAGGCTATGCAGGTAGAGGGGATTCAGTTGGGGACTGACTGTCTTTTGAGTGTATATTTTCAGAATTGTATATTTTATAGTATAGTATACATGAAAGAGACACAAATGGGCCTTTTTACTTGTGTTAAATGCCTGACAATGTACAAACGTGGCATATATGTACATATCATATATGGCGTGACTCTTACAATCGTGATATCTCAGAAATGGTGTCTCATGGAAAAAAATCATGACGATCTTTTTTGTAATTTTGAGAACTACAACTGTAGTGTGAAGTACTTTTTCGATAAAACTCACCGTTTTCGGAAAAAATCCAAAAAACCTCAAATTTTGACTTTGGTCCCGAATAACTTTTGTAGCGTACGTGGGACTAATGGGTACTTTCGAAACTTCCTTTATCATGGTAAACCCATGCTCTCCACGAAATTTCAGCTTTCCGGCAGTTTTTGTTATTTGACCACTACTTTTATGTCTACATTGACCGGACTATTTTCTGGCTAGACAAAAAACACCAATTCAAATGAATGTTGACAGAACACCATACAAAGAGTTCACTGAACAAGATAGGCAATGAACTCTCAACCAGGTTATTGAAACTGAGTGAGAGACATTTTAAGACAGTTACCGATCTGGTCATTAGATACTGTACCCTGAGGAAACATCTACACAAAATGGGAAAAGTCAGTGAGCCTAACTGCGGAATGAAACACATATTCTGCGCCTGTAACTACTTACAAGGACTCAGACAGAAACACCTTGGACAGGAGAGTTAAGCTAGTGAGCTATATAGAGGACTATACCCCGCCTCTTATTTGAGTAGATAGACCAAAACTTGTAATATGCTTCTTAACTGGGTATATTTTGCAAGATTTGGCTTTTTCAATTTTTTCATTTGAATTACGCTCTCTAGCGGTGGATCCATAGTAAATAATTCCCAGGTTTTTCTCGAGACCACATTTGTTATAAAATTTTTACCAATGCCAATCCTAAGACGGCCGTTCTTATTTGCCCAACCCATACAAGTGGCAAGATTTATAAGAAATCTGATTAGAAATCAGATAACATCTCCTATCCTACTGAACAAATTTTGTTGTCACAAGTTTTGATTGTACCTACAACCGGTCCTTAGTCACTTAAATTTTCATAATAATATAATAAGCTAGATACATTCAAGTATTTTTTTAATAAAGCACTGTCCAGTGTTTGGAAGTAACCACGAAGTTTCCTCATTTATATAAATGTTACCTATACATTTCAGTTAATTTTTATTATTTGAAATTACGTCGGAAAAAATTAATAATAATATTTGATGTTGCTTAGGGAGCTTTTTATTTTCTGGTGATAAAAAGTATTCGTTTTATGTTTACCCGTAGGAAAGTATTACGTTTAATCAGATGGAAAAATAGCAATAAAAATATGGAAAAAACCTTTCCTCTTACAGTTTTTATTAATATCCATAAAGCAAATGACAAAATAAAATATGACAATAGTTCCTATCACGTAAATAAAAAACTGAAATTAAATCCCTCACCATGCGAAATTTGAAACTAGAGTATTTATTTTCCTATTTTCATCTCTGTTAATCTGCTTTTCGTACTTACGTAAGGGTGAGAGAGAGAGAGGAACAAAGTTGAATGCAAAACAAACACGACCGCAAAACTGTACAATATTCCAGCTAGCGCTAGTGGATTTCCATGGAAAACCACGTGACTCTTGCGACGTCCACGAATCCCACGTGACTCAAGTTAATTATCAGTTCTCTGCAGTCGTGGAAATGAAATGGACGGATGCCGATAGTAAATAATCCTACATCTATACATCACACGGTCTAATTACCTACATATGATTCTATAAAAGACACTGTGAAAAAAAAAATAATTTACATTAAAAAAAAAGTGTCAAATCCGACGCACGACTGGAGTTTACTTTACAGGTAAAAATTGCACTAATAATAATAATATTATATATAGTATATTATTATTATTACCATGATTTTTGCCGCAATTAAAAAATGATTGGTTTAAATTTTTGATATAAATTTGAAAATATTGTACTATAAAAAACTATTCTTATTGAAGATTATTCATATACAAATGTCATATTATAAAGAATTAAAAAAATATATCACCGCGACCCGGACTCGAGCCTTACGCCTACAATTCTTTATTTTCGCAGCCAGACCTCTATACCACTCTTCTAAAAAGTCATAATAATTTAACAAACAAGCTGTTGTATATAGAGCGTATGATGTATGTGAAAACTGAATAAGTGACGTTTTATCACATAATTAAAGGAATTAATCATTCTAATTTTTTTTTTAATTTTTGAAAATATTGGTCCTATAGAAAAATTATTCTTATTGAAGGTTATTCATATACAAATCTGACAATATAACAAATAAAAAAATTATCACCGAGTCCAGTATCCGAACCTTTCGCCTACAATTCATAATTTTCGCAGCCAAACCTATATACCACTCGACATAAAAAGGTGCGCAAAACAACGTAACGCTTTTAGTTAAGGTAGCGCCACACTTTTAGTTAACACTCAATTTTAATCCTCATAAAATTTTCCTACCGAGGGCTAAATATGAAAATCGTTTCTTAACGAGGTGAACTCCAAAATTATGTGCAAACAACAATCGAATTTCTATATATAGCCACAAAATTGTTTCAAGCAGCTATTTTCTTTATTTCTTCATTCTTTAGGGACAAATATCACCTTCGATTTGTAATTCGTTCAATTCGTGCGAAAGATATCGTTACGACGGCCGAATTTTATCACCAGTATCTGAATTATGGAGTTCGCATCACCGTCGTCACCGACATGCTAGTGTGATGTGATGCGCACAAATGTATGATGTGCGTGCTGTGCGATTTTTATATGGGTAACGGTAAAATTTTCATAGGGGGCTAATAATTTATCTGTATCAATTTTCTTGAATCATATGCGAACTTTAACATTTTTAGGAGGGATTAATTTGTGTGTGAAAATGTCTATATCATGTGCATACAATTTTTTGTTTTAAATACAATTGTCATGAATTCATGAGATAACTGTGGGTGACTAATTTCCACTTATTAAAATATAATCATTTTTGATTGAAAGTTGTCGTAGTATTAATCTGAATCATATATAATATATACAAAATATTATATCTTCTAACATTACATTCTAAACATTCTAAATTACAATATTACTCTTTAAATAGTGAATCTTGTCCAATGAAACCTGTATACCATAAGAAGTGGTGGTAATAAATTTGTGATAAAGTGTGGTTCAGGCGCAATAACAAGCTAATTTGTGAGTAATTCTTCTAATTCATTCATTATTTCTAATTAAAATGCTAATTACGACAAAAAATGGAATATGCCGACCTCTTCTTGTCCGAACTGCCTGAAGCCCGTAGCAATCGCTGTTCGCAATCTCCAATGCGATGGTTGTAAGCGACCAATACGATCGCGTTATGTAACGTTAATTTCGTTCACTTTACTTCCCTCTATTGAATTAATAAATTATCGTATGGGCGGCGAATAGCCAGTCCTTTCTCATACCCAACACCGAGAAATGTTTCAAGGCTGAATATATTTACTGTCGACGAGAGTCGAAATCAACGTTTCTATGCGTGCCGATAGTCACTTCTATTTTGAGATTCCCACTTCGACCTCGTGTCTCTTCTTCTACCAATTATAAATCAAATATGAATCAAGAATTCACTACTGAAATGTAAATTCCTTTCCTGGTCAAAGCGTATGAGCGTGACACGAACATGAGACGTAAGTCTGTTGTCTTTCACATGATTTCGTGTATTTAAACAAGTGGCAAAAGGGTTTCATTCTTTCTTTCCTGCGAACATGTGCTATTGAAGCCTTTCTGGCTTATCTTATCTTATCTCTAAGAAGTGCATTCATTTGAGTGCACTTTATCTGGGATACTTATCTGGTACCAGAAAGCTACCTCCACTTTATCTGGGACTGGAAATCTATCCACAACTTTATCTACAAGTTTCTCTACAACTTTATCTACAAGTTTTTCTACAACTTTATCTACAAGTGTGTGCTTAACTGAAGATTTTTTGTTTTTATTCCGATTTTTAAAACGTCAATTTTTGACGTTTGAGGCTTGGTTGACTTGTTTATTTAGTTACCATGGCAACTAAGTGAAACCCTAACCTAAATTGAATTTACTGTTTGGACCCTTACTTTATGGAATCTACTCATATTAATGTTATAAATGAGACTAACTGTTTCTAATTAATTCCACTATTTAATGAAAAAATTATGAAAATCATTAAAGGATATTGATAATTATTTCGATATTGACATATCATTGTCAGAATGACAGAAGTTACATTTTATGTGATACCTACTTGATGTTTAATATTTTGGCTAGACCAAATAGTAAGTGACCTATCTTGTGATTGACTTAATATATATGAATAGAAAAAAGAAGAAGATTTGATCTTACAAATATTAAAGCTTAGGTATTATTAGCCCTATGGGGATATCCTGGATATCTTTTTCACATTTAAGATCAGTATAACTGTGCAATGATATAGGAAACCAAGGAAAACTATATCTGCTGATCTTTACAATTGTTCCTTAAGAAGACAATTTAATAGTTGAGAGCTCCCTAGATTTATCTGTCCATTGACAACTTCATATTGTGGGTCTCTTAAGTGTCTTCTTATTTCTAGTTCTTCAAGGAAATCTAGTTCTTGTTTCTTATCACAAATATGCAGTACTTCTAGTTCTGTGTTAGGTGTTAATGAATGTTTTGTGTCAAGAAGATGTCTTGCGTAATATGATTTATCTGGCTGTTTTAATCTGTATGCTCGTGAGTGTTCATTGTATCTAATTTCAAAATTTCGAATTGTTTGACCAATATAGACAGCATTACATTCTGGACATTTAAGTTTATATATTCCAGACTTTTTTAATGGGGGTATTTTTGTTTTTACATTTAACAATTTTTTACTCACATTGTTTTCTGTTTTAAAAGAAATTGCTGTATTTGTTGAACAATATATTATCTTTGAAATATTATTAGAAATATTACCAGCATATGTGATGGTTTTGTAATTTTGTATTTCCCTAGTTTTTTCAGGAAATATTAATTGTAATGCCACTTTTTCCTCTCTTTTATTAATTTATTTATTATATGTAATAGATAACCGTTGGATGTGGCTATTTGTTAAATTATATCAATTTCTCTATCAAAATTATATCTGTTCATAGGAACTGAAAATGCTCTATGTATCATTGAATTATATGCTGCTAATTTATGTGACATGGGATGATTAGAATTATATGGTATAGTCACATCTGTATGTGTTGGTTTTCTGTAAATTGAAAAATCAAGTATATTATTGACTCTTTGAATTTTAATATCAAGAAAATTGATTGAGTTATTTTCTTCAACTTCTAATGTGAATTTAATTTTTGGATGTAAATTATTGATATGATTGAACAATATATCTAATTGTCGTTCACTACCTACAAAACAAGCTAATATGTCATCTACATACCTATACCAAAATAATATATTTTTTGAAATGTTACATTCAAAGATTTTTCTTTCTAAACTGTCCATAAAAATGTTTGCTAAAATTGGTGATATAGGGCCTTCCATTGGTAAACCTTCATTTTCAATATATACCTTATTATCAAAAGTAAAATAATTCTGATTAATACATACATCAAACAAATTAAGTATATCTGATATTATTCCTGGATTGATATTTTTATCCTCTAGTAATTTTTTAACAAGTGTTATGCACTCTTTTGGAGGAATTTTAGAGAACATATTGGTAACATCAAAGGAAATAAGTTTAGAGTTATCTTGTAATTTGTATGTTTTTAATTTTTGTATTAGTTCTATTGAATTTTCAATTGAGTATTTACATATACCTCCATAGCTATTAAGTATATTGTTTAGTTTTTTAGCTAACTTATTATTAGGAGTATTAACGTAAGAAACTACAGGTCTAATTGGTTTCGATACTTTATGTAATTTAACAGTTCCATTTAATTGTGGAGACTGACGATGATATGTCAATATCGAAATAATTATCAATATCCTTTCATAATTTTCATAATTTTTTCATTAAATATTGGAATTAATTAGAAACCATTAGTTTCATTTATAACATTCCCTAACCTGAAAATTATTTCAGTTTTGAAGCTGTCAAGCTGTCAAATTGTTGATTTCTACTCGATGTAGTTGCACGAAAACACCATCTCAAGACACAACACAGTATGTTCTTTAATTTTACATAAGTTTTGAGTAACTACAGTGGTATAAAATTGCTTTTTTGCGATTATAAACCAGAGTATCAAAAAAATATTCTGACATTATAAACGTCAAAAAAATTTCCGATAAAATTCATCCGTTGCCATGGTGATATGTCAAAAAAACACGTTTTGATTGGTTAAAAATTACAGGTGTGGAATTTTCACTTATAATCTCCCTAGAGCACGAATTATTTCCGGAAATTTTCTCGAAGTGCGAATTTTCTTAAAAAATTCGCAACTGAGGAAAATTTCCGGAAATAATTCGTGCTCGCGGGAGATTCGGTAAGAAAATTTTATACCAAAACTTTTTTAAAATAGAAATTAAATTGGTGACATACTTAGGTTTCATATTATTATTATTTATGACAGCTGTCAAGCCAGAGGGAAATTTCCACTTATTAATTTCCCTCTACGCAGGGAAATTTCCGAAGAAACTAGGTTATTGTCATAGCAACATGTCAAAATGCAGGCATCTGATTGGCTAAAATTAACTGGTATAAAATTTTCTATCCAAATATATTATGTTAGTATATATTGATACAGTTTGCAAATTTGTATCGTTTGCAGCAATCGTAGGAGACAAAACATATTATTCAAAAAAATGGTTTCTAAATTGCAGTTGCAAGCCGGTCACATGAATATAGTCAATAGAATTACCGACGAAGGAAATATTTTCATACGGAAAGTCAACGCTTTTTTCGAAAAATACATCGATCTTTTAAAAAGTTTAAATAAGTCTGCGACCGAATTGACACTAGAGGCGAAAGAAAGCATGTATCGGTACGAACAATTCGTGAGCGGTTCCGAGAAGAAATGCCTGATGTAAAATGTGGAATAATCATTATCAACTGGATACATAAAATTGGTCTTATGATTAAACAAACTGATAATAAACCATTTTTGATAGAGCTACCTGCAGTACGGTCCAAGAGGTAACAGTTTCTTGGAAAATATTCCGAAAAAAGGTACCAACTTATATAAACCGTGCAGATTCTGTCTCCTAGAAGAGGAAACTGCAGAGCACATCTTATGCCAGTGCGATTGCGAATGCGCGGTTTCTTGTACTAGGCGATGAGAAGCCACCGGCAAGAAACTACATAAAATATTCAGTCTCGAGGCTGATTGGATACTTAAAAAGAGTCGGGCTGGAGAATGTAATCTATATTCAGAGGACCACAATCAATAGATCTGAAAAGGTCGCATTGGAATAGGCCGTTTACACACTTCATCAAATCTAATCTATATAAACCTAAGGTTTTGGATAAGTTTTGGATTTTTATCTAAGGTCAGATGAGAAAAACATTGCAAGATAATACTGTATTAACTCAGTGCAAGAAAACAGATATATCATCCCGTGTGTAGGAGAAGAGGACGGTTTTGTTGAAGATGCAAGTGAAGTTTTGGATTGGTCAGTTCCATGTTCTAGTTGGTCCTAAACAAAATTACTAGATTGGGCCGAGTCTTAAAATATCAATATTTAAGGGAGACATATGAAGTACCAAATATGGGAAATTATAAAAACAAAGTTGCCAAAAAGAGAGTATAATTTGGTCTGATATGCAGAATCAATGGGTCACAGATTATTAAATCTGCTGGATCTTCGAATAATGTAATTCGGACTTGGAATAAAACACTAAAATTTCCAAAACCCATTGGCAACGTTACATGGAACATTCCGGCAAACTAATCTCGAAAGACGGGGAAATTGAAGAATTTGTAGACGCTTCCGATATCGATTATCTTATAATAACCGACGCTGGCAGTTCGTCAGGAAAAGAGAAATATTTGAAAATCATTATTTCCACTTGTACAGGTGTAATGCTCGTAATTGCAATGCCTTTTTTCCCAAGAACGTCTGACAAAGTATTTGATTACAATGCAGCCGAGTTGCTTATTGTATTTTTGCTCGTACTTTTAATATTACCCATTCTAGCTTGTCCCTTGCACTAGTCTGTAGAAAATATTAGATGGTTTGGTTGGCTAAACAGTAATTGTCTTTTACGATCAAGTGTCTCACCTGTGTACAGTATATGTTGAACTGTCTCCGTTGTATTGTTTCAATTTGTGCAGGTGTTTATTTACTGGTGCATGACCAGTCATGTTATACTTCTCAGCAGACTTCTGCACAGTGTGAACATTTCCGCTGTTCGTTTCAGGCTCGGTTCTTTTATGAAAGTTTTTTTCATGCATTTCGATACAATCCTATACCTACCTAAACGTCACTTTCTGGCTCGAGATTATCTTGAGTGCCTTCATACTTAAACACCTATTTTGGGTATGTAGGTAAAAAATAACTGAAGTACAGAATTTTTAAAAACTATCAGTAAGTTATCAATGCAACCTTCAATTTTTTCTACCTCACTTCCTAAGTAAAGCCATTTCGTATATTTTGTTTTTTGTTCTGACTTTTCAAGTGCATGTATAAAAGAGTATAAAATAGAATACTTTATGGCAATCGAATATTTCATGAACTATTATCATAAAAATCCACCTTCACTATATGTGCATACCTACAATATATATATTATAATATTCAATTCAGTGCACAGTGAAGTAACCCAAACTCCAAAGGGACGAATATGTTACATTTACGCTTTGTGTTAAATTGAAAATCAAAGATTCAAAGGTAGTGCAAACCGCTGTGGGAATTTCGATGTAAAAATTTCTCTGCAAGCAAGTAAAATGAACATTGTAACCAATATGTTTTCCATTTGACCGTAACCATACCTTTTCCTCTTTGTCACACTTTAGTCTCCGTATATTAAGCTACGAGCATAGAGATGGGAGAATATTTTATACAAAATTCACTTATAGTAACCAATTTACTGTATTGACATAATGAATTTTATAAAATTACTAGATGAACTGGCAGACGCTGTCCTGTCCTAACCTTGTCTTGTCAATAATGTATTATGCAAATATCAAATCGGTATGTATTTTGGGTCGAAAAATCCAATGGAGTAGTGTTTATTTTTTGATGGAAGAAATATCTTCTTGTGAATTTGACCGTCACAAAAAACCCATCATGCGTAATCACAACAAAATTGGAAGTAAAAAATTTATTATGGTTTATTTGTTTGCTCTACACTTTCAACGGTCTTTAAATACTTATTTGGTCGCTTCGATTTCATAGGTGTAGGCGGTACAATTGTTCCAACGAATATATATCATGAAAAAATTTTTTTAAACTTCAGCCCTTTACAAAAAATAAATATTGTAGTTTCTCCACACAAAAAATTCAGAATATAGGTTTATTATTCCTAAAAATATCAAATTAACATGTATGTTGGGTCGACAAATCCGATAATCAAGTTTATTTTTTGATGGAAGGAGTATATTTTTAGAAAATATGACACTCCTGAACTTTCTTCCAATTGTCGGGAAAGCAATTTTTTTTAAATTTGACACATTTTGTGGAATGACCCTACTAAAAAACAACCCTAGGCAAACTTTCAGTGTGAACCCTAATGCAGCGCCACCTAACGGGACCAATAGTGAATTTAAACCATTCAAGGACACGCGCATAAAATAATTCCAGCCGAGGGGTGGCAATACATACAAACGTTCAGAAGATTATATTTAAATATACAAAAAGACAAATACTAATGAGGTTAGCAGCAAAAAAAGGAAAAGTGTACTCTTTTCAGATTTCTAAACTTTCGTAAAACTTCATTCACTTCTTCAGGGAACTACAAAGTGAGGAAAAACATAATTTATAAAACAGTCCGCTACAATAGTTTCACAACTTAAGATAATCGAGAATGTATCCTTGATCTTAACAAGAGGAAAAGTGTTTTTTTTTTCTCCTAACCTCAATAGTATTTGTCTTTTTGTGTCCTAATTGATCAGCAACGATCACATGCATTTGTCGCTTTTCAGCTTATTTGCATGATGGGGTATATATAAATATATATAAAAGGAATTTTTGTGGGGATGTCGCAATAATACCAGAGTGTAATCTTTTAAACATTTATTTCCGAGCTTTCGAATTCAATTTCAAGGACTAAAAACAGTATATAAGGTCAAATAAATTATATAGCAGATAAAATGAATTAATACTTACACTTCTAGGTGAGATTATTGGTTGAATATTGTGAAAAAAGTAATAAATTTCAATATTAGTATATATGAAACTCAAAAAACAATATAAAATATAAAATTTGAAATATTTTTTATTGATTTATTAATTAAATTGTTCAAAATGCTCACTAGTAATACCACTAGGTCAAATTATTTCCGGAAATGTTTTCGAGCTCATGAATTTTCTAAAAATTTTCATGAGCGAGAAAAATTTTCCGGATGTAATTTGCCCTCGTGTGGTATTCGGTAAGAAAATTACAGAATTTCGAGTTTCTAGCTTTACTGAAACTTTAGAAGAAAAAAACTCAATTTTAGTCACCACCTTTTAAGGGTGATATCTGAGAAAAGGGTGGGCTGAGGAAATTTTGGTATAGGAAAGACCCATCTTAATTACATACGAGCAATCAGCTCCTGAATTTTGTCGCATGAATTTAGAAACACCCTGTATATAAATGGGAATCCAAACCTTACTCCATTTCAATTGTGACAACTAAGATCGAAATTTTTTGAACAAGAAAACTTCCTAAGCTCTCATGTAACTTGATACTCGATAAAACAAAAAAGCGACACTGAACAGGAACAATCATATATATTTATAGGATCTCGTGCCAATGAAAGAATATGATAAAATGTATATACATTGCTTCTTATTTCCTTTGTCTTCTCTTTGTGGGATGCTTTGTGTCCTCCCCACTCTTGTCTACAAAGTGTTGTGAATATGTTTGCTTTTTAAAACGAGAATGCCTTACATTTTTTTTAATATGAAGAATAATGAACAAAATCAGTGAAAACTTTTTTACTCGCACAACTAGCTTTCTCTAACATTAAAGACTTCTTGAGATGTTATTTTTGTCATATAATAAGGGAACAACTCCATGTGGCCAAATGGGATATTATTTTTATGATATGAACAAAGATGTCGGTTTTTAACTAATAAATTTTGCGATTATTAATCTAGAAAACAGCTGGTACGGGCAAATGGTGAATTTACTTTAAGTAGTGATGTACTCCAGAGCTCAGTTTTGGGTCCAATTATTTTTCTGTTATTCATGAACGATGTCACACTAGTGTAACCTGGAGTAGGTCAGGTATGACAACTTTACATTCTATCATATCCAAAGATATCGTTACTGTTGTACTAGTCTGAGGCGAATGGGCTTTGTTTCAATACCGAGAAAACTATCAATTTATCTTATAATAGTATATTATTCCACAAGCATTTGAAGACGAAGTTGCACACCTAAGTCAATAATTGCCATTATATGCAAGTAGAAAACTATATTTTGTCTACGACTATTACTTTTACCTGTTTATAAATAATGTTTTCGAATTTCTGGCAATAAATTTAAAGAGACTATTTGTGCTGCTTCTCTTATGTTTGGCGGGGTAACATTCATTTCTGATTCGCTTCCCATATTAAATTTTCTAGTAATTTCAATTTAAATTCAGCTATAAATTATTTCAAACCTTTTGACATACATTATTGATAACTAGATGAAAAACTGACTGCATATAAAACGCTCTATAATATATACAACATCTTGGCTAATAAATTATCAAGACTTCATAGCGCAATGATATAGAGGTCTGACTGCGCAAATGGAGATTTGTAGGTGTAGGGTTCGAATCAGGGACGCGGTAAAATATGTATTTGTTATATTGTGACATTTGTATATAAATAACCTTCAATATATATCCTATTTATCAGTGACATGTGACCTGCTCATTATCCATATACCTATTATTCATTAGTGAATAAAGAACGTCATTATACTTGAAAAAGCACATGTAAAATATAAATATTATTAAATAGTCGTGGACAAAAGAGTTAAAATGAGCCAGGAACCACACACTCTGAAAGCTTGAGAAAAACCACAAGAATCTTCAAAGCGGAAATTCACAATATAAGAAAGTGTGCAAAAGTCAATATTGAAAAAATATATAGAAGGAAAAGGATTATCATCATGTCGGATAGTCAAGCCGACATTAAAGCACTGACTTATTGTGTAACCAGTTCTAAAATGGTATGGGAGGGGCTAGAAAAACTTAATGAGCATAGGCGAGAATCGTCACCTTACTGTTGGCTCCAGGACACACTGAAATAGAAGATTAACTAGAAAATAAAGGGACTGAAACATCCTTTTGGGCCCTTTTGACCATTGGAAACATTTAGTAGGGATACGACAATCGAAGAACTCCTGAGAAACTATAACCAGTTAAGAACAAAGGAATGCCTAAGCCAGAGTAAAATTAAGTAAGAGTTAGAGCAGGTGTCCTAATAGGACAAGTGAATATTAATTTTATTTCAATTTCTCCTGAGGACACTGAAAATTACAATTCCAATAAATATTTTTTAAAAGTCAACATAATAAAGGATGAAGGATCGAAGGATTTCAGACTTTACCAATTAGCCAATAATATGTCATAATATAGTATTAACCACACATTATGTGCTTGGTCCACCTCTAGATATTTATTAATCAGAGAGATGGCCATGATATCATGTTCTAGGATAATTTTTCAATGTGCTAAAGGGTGATTTGATTAGGTTTATTAATTAGCATATATTTTTTGTAGTGATGTCAAAAGGATTTTGATCATAGCAGCGGAATACATTTTTCATTCATTTGAACGTAATGGCTTTGTTTTTTTTTATTATTTAAAAAAATCGACAGGGTTGAATATGCTCTGTATATCAATGAATATTTTCCTTGTTTTAATTTCCACCAATCACAAACGCGCAATTTTGAATTACAAATGGTTTCTAGATGAAAAAACCGTATGACAGCACCAGTCGAGTTTACCCGCGGCAAAACTTGACAGCTGTTGTCACCAAAAATTACAATACGATGAATAAATTTATATTTTAATTTCACCATAAATAATTCAGCTTGTAGTATTTTGTGATTAAATAAATTACCTGTTTTTCAGTTTTCAAATACCTACATATTTATTGTGCATGCATGTATAATGGTAGTATGTTTTGTAAGCTATGTGTATGCAGAATAATCTGTTACTCATGAAATAGTCTTGTCAAATACCATTCGGGCATCCAATTTTCCCTGTGAAAAAAATCGAAAAAACACAAAGCAAAGTAATATTTTTTTAACAAAATGCATTCGTGCAGGTGCAAAAATCCTCGTCTTCGACTCGGATTTTTGTTGCCACCAGCACACATGCTTCTTGTTATATTACTTAGCTACGTGTTTTTTGGATTTTTTTTCGAAAAAATTAGATGCCCTTATGATATTACTTACGATGAAATTCAAATAATACACCAATCACGATGTACAACAAATATTTATCAATTATTTTTCAAAATAACATTCTGTGGATTTTTTTTGTATTATATTTTGGCTAATTCAATTTGTAAAATATACTAAACTATATCACTAAATTAATAAATTATTATTGAACTGTTAGCCCAGTATTCTTCGCCGTATTTCATAGGCGAAGGAGGTTACATTTAAAATGTTTCACTTAAAAAAGGAATACATATTTTTGCGAGGTCACCAACTCAAAGCGGGCCCTGTCCCTCGACTATAAATTTTGGCGAATGCACCCCTTTCGAGTTTCGAGAATGTTCTCGAATAGAGGCTTTGTTTACGCATAGGACGAGCGCGGAAAATAATAGAAATTTCCGCGGGTTTTTGAGTGCGTTGACAATTAGTGAAACGAAGTACACAGTTAGTTCACAGAAAGTTTTTAGTAAGTGAATGAAATAGTTAATTATTTAAGATAAATAGTGTAATATTCAAGTTGGAAAAATAAATTAGAACTATTAAACCGAGTGTAAATAAATCAGTAGATATTAAGTAAATTGTGTACCTATATAAATTAAGTTTAATACAGTGTGTAAGTGTTTCTATAAATAAATTAATAGTAATTATCCATAGTAGTGTCTATAATTTTATCCCATCTGTAAAAACTATTTAAATAAATAGGAAAAACATTACAAGATCTTGAATAAATAACGTCGGAAATAAAAAAAATATGATAAACTACCAATAACACAATATACCAATCAGAAATATTAATTTATCAAAGAAAATTTCAAGCTTTTCAGACGTATTAGTTTTCTCTGAAGGATCAGATTTTACCTTGACTCCAAAATCAATACCAAAATTTGTTCTGCAGAACAAATAAGTAATGAATAACCTGAACACGAAAGAGAAGAATATAGAGTACGTTGTGAAGTAATATTAGGAAGATCAATTCATTTGAAAAACAATACCCAAGCAGAACAAAATCAATTGAAAATCTCAAAGAAAATGGGTCCATCGCCACATTTTTATGGTTTCCAAAAATTCATAAAGAAAACATAGCATTTGAACCAATATGTAGCACTATCAATTCCCCGTGTGTAATGTACCAGTCAAAAAACAATAGAACAAAATTAGAAACTGGAACTGGACCAACTGGAATATTTTTGTACCAGTCATTGTACGCAACAACATTATTTTTAGAATGTGAAGTTGAAAAGAAACGGTAACAATTGACGTTCTTTCTTTCATCTACATGCTTATCAAATAGTCTCACTGGGCATGAACTAGAATTTTTGCGATAGCAAAGAAATGAAGAGCTCTGCTTTCTTGCCACCGGAATGGATTGAAGTTCTTCACATTTAGACTTTCAATCGATGCCAAATAATATGATTGAATATACAATGATACCTGGTGGAAGCCAGGGAACTGTGTAATCCAAATAGTACTCCTTTACTATGTAAACATTTATACAAACATTTCAAAAATTTGATTCATTGCTGCTTGGCATAATATTCGTGGAAATAAATGTCATCATCGTACACGTAGTTTTTGTATCTTTACCTATGCTGCGTTGGTTTGGTAGAACAAAACAACAAAGGACAAAAGCAGAGTTGAAAAAAGTTGAATGTCTCGCCTGCATGGGAATCACGGGTGCAGTGAGATCGTGCCCCAGTGCAGCCTTAGAGGTAATGCTAGACTTTCCTCCACTACATATACATGTACAAATAATCGCTCTGGAAAATTCCTATAGATTGACTGGGGTTGAACATTTGAAACTTAGCGATCCAAGGGGGCATCTTGGAATACCAAGGGTTGGAGCAACCCAATCGATAAAGATGCACATGTCTGCGAAACAGGATTTCTAAGTTACGTTAGACGTTGTTATCAACGAGCGTGAGTAAACACAAAACGAAATCGCTCAAATTACGGGAGGGGCCCTCGCTTATTACTATCCTGATAGGTCAAAAAGCAACGAAGGAATACGAATAGGGGTTACAGGTCCTAATACTAGGATATCAACAGCCCTGGAAAACAATCCAACAATACTAGCAATACATTTTTGTGCCCAAGAATGCCTTAAAAAACGCATTAGCCTAGAATATTTATTGCATCTGATAGCTAGGGTGCTTTAAAGGCTCTGAAGTCTGGAACTTCAAACAATCCTTTATGCAGCTGGCTAGACACAACAAAGTAACTTTGTAGTGAGTTCCATGGAATTGTCCGAAATAATATTGCTGATGGTTTCGAAAAGGAAGGAGCTTGTACTTCTTTTATCGGACCCGAACCATTTTGTGGTATCCCAAAAATCTGTCTGGTGGAAGAAGTCCAAAAATTTAAAAAGAACTAATTGCAGACAACCGGAAAAATACAGCAGGCCGAAGACAAGCGAAAAGGTTATTACGACCTTCTGCTCAATACGCTAAATTGGTCTTGGAGTTTCAGAAATCTGATCTTAAAGTAATCACAGGAATTCTCACTGGACACTTCTCACTCAGATACCATTTCTGTAAGATAACAAAGTGGACAGTAGAACATGCAGATTCTGCGATGATGCAGACGAAACTGCGGAGCAAATTATCTGCAAATGCACGATAATTGTCCGCCAACGCTTTAACGACCTGGAACATGTCTACTTAGAGCCTGATCAGGTTACAGACCCAGCTCCATAACGAATAATAGGCTTTCTCAAAAGCCCAGATCTCTTGGACTAAAATGTAGATGTGGGGTATATATAATTCTTCAAGGACATCTAGTTCTTGAATCTTATCACAAATATGTAGTACTTCTATTTCTGTGTTAATAAATGTTCGGTGTCAATTAGATGTTTTGCATAATTGGAATCAGGATATATACAGCATTACATTCTGGACATTTAAGTTTATATATCCCAGATTTTTTTAATGGGGATATTTAGGTTTTTACATTTAATTTTTTTTTACTTACATTGCTTTCTGTTATTACCAGCATATGTGACGGTTTTGTAATTTTGTATTTCTTAAGTTTTTTTCAGGAGAAATGAGTTGTAATGCCACTTTTTTTCTCTTTTTCATTAATTGAATAATTAATTAATTACATTCAATGGATAACCGTTGGATGTGGCTATTTATGTTGGATGTGGCTATTTGTTTAATTGTGTTAACTTCTCTATCAAAATTATATTTGTTCATAGGAACTGAAAATGCTCTATGTATCATTGAATCATATACCTACTGCTAATTCATGTGACATGGGATGATTGGAATTATATGGTATAGTCACATCAGTATGTGTTGGTTTTCTGTAAATTAGAAAATCAATATATTATTGACTTTGAATTTTTAAATCAAGAATATTATTTGAGTTAGTTTCTTCTTCTAATGTAGATTCAATTTTTTTATGTAGATTATCAATATGATTGAAAAATATATCTAATTATCGTTCATTACATACAAAACAAGCTAATATGTCATCTTACATACCTATACAATAATAAATCTTTTTTGAAATGTAACATTCAAAAATTTTTCTTTTTAAACTGTCCATAAAAATGTTTGCCAAAATTGGTGATATAGAGCTTCCCATTGGGATTGTCATACAGATTAAAACAGCCAGATAAATCCAGTTACACAAAACATCTAATTGAAACCAAACATTCATTAACACCTATAACACAGAATTAGAAGTATTATATATTTGTGATAATGAAAATGAACTATTTCCTTGAACAATTGGAAATTAGAAGACACTTAAGAGATCCACAATATGAAGTTGTCAATGAGCAGATAAATCTAGGGAGCTCTCCACTATTAGATTGTCTTATCAAGTAGATATAGTTTTCCTTGGTTTCCTATATCATTGCACGATTATACTGATCATAAATGGGAAAAGGTATCCAGGGCTAATGCCCTGTAATATCATATCTTCTTTTTTTTCTATTCATATATATTAATTCAATAACAAGATAGGTCACTATTTGGTCTAGTATTTTAGAATTATCATTTTTTTTCATTAAAGAGTGGAATTAATTAGAAACAGTTAGTTTCATTATAAGAGTAAGAACATATCTCATAGGTCGCAGTGTGGTAAGGCCAACCGGGCCAATCGACCCCCTCGTAATCTAATCTTATTGTTCGAGAAGGGAGCTTGTGGAAGAAGAGTTTAGAATTAGCTTGTTTTTGAACCGATCTACAAATAATTCTGCAGTGGTATTCTTATGGTAATCAAAAGAATAATATTTTATGTTCTTAGCAGACATCCACTCGTTTTCAGAACCAGCTTGCAAAGTATTAATATTTTTACCCCCGTTTTATAGTACGGACCGTGATGTACCCGATTTTAAACTACGAAAACCAGGTCATAAGAATGAACAGACTGTACCAAAACAACTGAAATTATTTCTTCAAAAATGTCAATTACATTCTTTTTGTGACGTAAATGAAAGATAAAAATTAATGTCATTCGTAAGAAGCACAAATATTTCTACAAACAAGTTATCAATTATATTTAATATAAACGTAAACAACTTACAATGAACAGTTTTGTATACTTTTTATTCGAATTCGCATTGTTATATCCGCAATAAACACCGTTAAAGTTTGTCGAAACTTTTTTAAAATTCATTTCAAACGACACATTTCAAATTACCTGTTGCCCTTTTCAGACATTCAGAAAATCTTTTACTCGATACAAAACGAAGACCGTGGAAACAGTTACGTCGTGTCGATACACGTGATTTGAATATTTAGATCGACGCCGAAACGCTCCGAGTTACTAAATTTCATTAATTTTATACTTCTTCTCATTGTTATTGTTTTGGTATAGGAAGTCTAATAATAAACCTTTGATGCTGTCATACCATTGGTAGGTGGTTATACCGTTGTTGAGGAAATAACAGCTTTATGAGCTTGTTGATATTTTGGAACGCTTTAGGCCAGGATTAAATAATAAATATTAAAAACTTGCTCTTTGAGATGTTTATTTAAAAAAAATACCTCAAGTAGTTAATTATTAGTTCATGTCTGTCATTTGTTATTGTATTGTCACAGATAATATCAGCAATTTCCACTGTTTCAGTTTTACCTAATTAAAAGAAGTTTTACATTGGAAAAAACTGAAAAATGGTTTCCAAATTCAATTTTAATTAAGAGTATTAAGAAGTTAGCCAATTTCAGTATAAAGCTATTGTGACAATTTTTGTAGCCTAATGTCTTTATTTGATTTAATTATTTAATTTTTTTTCATTACTGAGTATCCTTAAATAATTTTTATGACAAAATATAAATGTAAGTTGAAAATAACAATTTTTCACGTGCTAATAGAGCGTTTCTAAGTGACGTCATCATCCAGCTGATCCCGGACAACCTTCAGAGAGGAGCTTATATGGAAGTAGAATTATTTACTGATTTAAATATAAATCGAAAAAAAAGTTGATTGAATTTGGTAAATTTGTTTACTAGTGTGTATTAGTTGGATATTTCAATAATTTAAGTGTAAAAAGGCAATTTTTAGGAGTGTTATCGTGTTGTAATATTCAGTTTGAGGTTATATTAGAATTCAATGTGAAGGTTGTCCGGTGACAGAAATTCGTCACGGTAACGTACTTGGAAAAGGTCAATATTATCTTTTCAAGTTTTATTGGTTCATATGACAATATACAGCGTTGCTGAAAAGTGTCGCACCAATCGATTATCTTTGAAACGGATGCAGGGAAAGTTATGAAATTCTAGGACGACGAATGAGACGTTATTCTGCATACTTTAGAGCAAATGTCAAAAATGTTTTTGACGTCAGCGTACAGCTGCCATCTTGATTTTTTTGAAATAGCAACCTAGGTCGAGTGACGTATCACAAAGAAGCTTATTTTTTATCTTTCCAGAAATAATAGCAATGTATCACTTTAATACAAAATGCCTGTACTAATGATATGATATGATAGTTTTTAAAATTAAACAAAAAACAATGGAAGGCATTTAAAACGTCAACCACACCCTTATGTACAATTTGTCAAAACTGATACTAATTTCAATTAGCAAGTTTAAAAGTTAATTAAGAATAACGGCATATTTATCGAAAAATAACGAAACGAAATCTTAATGTTAGTTGGATATGGTGATTGCGAACGTTCCTATGTCGAAGCAGCTCATTTTGTTAACGATTTGAATCCTAAATGCTATCCTATAAGTAGATCTACAGTGACGAGGTTGATAAACAAATTTAATGAAACTGGTAGTGTAAAGGATTTTCCAAGGTCTGGTAGTCCTAAAAGTGCAGCTAATAAATATTAAACTTCAGATGTTTTATTAGATGTTCAAGAAAACCCTAAAACATCTACAAATCTATTGGCAAGAAATCATGGTATTTGTACAGTCTATACAAACTATTCTGCATAAAAATAACTTTTATCCGAATAAAGTTCAAAATATTCAAGAATTGGCTGAGGATGATTTTTATTGACGATTACAATTTTGTGAAACAGTTACAGAGAAAATTCGGATGCAAAACAGTTTTTTAGGTTTTTTCGCATTCAGTGATGAAGCCACATTTTGCTTGAACGGTTCTGTTAAACATAATTGCCGGTACTGGTCAAATTGTAATCCGCCCAGGTTTGAGGAGGTTTGTACACGGCGTCCACAAAAAGTTAATGTGTGAGTGAGTTTGGTGAAAAACCATTTGATCGGTCCTTTTTTTATTAAAGGTACGCCTATCGGCAATAAAAATTATACCTGATATAAATCGATTATTTCCTAATATGAACGTATACTTTCAACAAGATGGCGCACCTCCACATTATCGAAGAGACTTTAGGCAATATTTAAATACAATTTTTCCCTCAGAGATGGATTGGTCGAAGAGGACTTGACACCACTTGATTTTTTTCTCTGGAACTACCTAAAAGACCGCGTTTATGTTAACAGACCAACTAACTTCAACAATTTAAAGGATCGCATACGTCTCGAAATGCAGGGAATTACTTCACAAATGATTAAAAATTCTATTCGTAGCTTCGAAGAGAGATTGTATCATTGTCAACAAAGGAATGGCCAGCACTTTGAGCATTTATTGTGATGAAGTATTTGCAACTTAAATGTATGTCCAGTTTATAAATTTCTGTAACATCCAATTTTGTTTAAAATAACAATTTTATTATTTTTGTTAAATTTCTATTATAATTTCCGAGTAAAGTGATATATTGCTATTATTTTTGGAAAAAGAAAAAAAAAGCTTCTTTGTGATACGTCACTCGACCTAGGTTGCAATTTCAAATGATTGAAGATGGCGGCCGTACGCTACACGCTGAAGTCAAAAACATTTGACATTTGCTCGAAAATATGCAGAATGAAGTTTCATTCATCGTCCTAGAATTTCATACCTTTCGCTTTATTCGTTTCAAAGATCTTGGTGTGAGACTTTCAAGCAACGCTGTATATTTTATAATATGGTTTTAAAGAGATATTAACAAAATATAAAGATTTTTTAAACAAAATTTCAAATGTACGGAGTGGTGTATTTAAATCGATATGAAGCAGAGTATGATGGTACTAAACGTTTTTCAAGAGTTACACTTATTTCCTCTATTGGATTTGGAGTTTATTTGTTTCTTTCTTCAGTTTTTTCAGTACAGAAATACAAATAAAAAGTAACTTGGTATTATCAAAATTGTATTACTTTCAACACTTTTAGAGGCTACGCCAGTCGTAACGGAAAATGTAAAATTCACTATTATTTTACTACAGTATAAACACAAACAACATACTCAGTACACCTCGACCAAATTCATTTCAACTCTGAGATGCGCAGACAAAGAAGAGAGACCGTACTATTTCAGTGCCGCAAAATAAACGCATGTACACTCGGCGGAGAAAGTTTAGTTAGTTAAATATTACCTAGTAAATAAAATCCTGAGAATTTGGTAATAAATTCCATTTTAGTTATTAACTGTGTAAAATGTGGATTTCAATTTATATTTCTGAATCGAAGTAGCTTTTACTTGAGGAAAATACACAACTAAATAGAATTCGATTTTTAATAAACTTAATTTCTACTGTACTAACATTGTTACAATTACAATTGTTTCGCAACACAGTGTTGTCAAAGGATCGATTGAATTACAAACTAAATATTAAATATTGTAGATATTTAAAATGACACTGGGTACACATAAAACCGAAATTTATTCCACATAGACATTTTTAAAATTGTTTACCTGATCAAATCCAATTAGGAAATTTTCCGCTATTGTAGCTGTATACAAAAAGATGTCTGAACTTTCTGAAACTGAAATACACTAAAGAAAGCAGCCTATAGCCAACAAATAATATTCACAATACTACATTAACGACATCAGTTTTAAATTACACACAATCTAAACGTCTATTCTCTTTATTTACAGTATGGAGACACCGTTTAAAACAAATCTGTCACTCACTATCACTGTTTTCACTCTCAGAACTTACAATATCATAATCATCATCGTCATCGGAATCGTCATCTCCAAGATTAATAATAATTTGATCTATTACTATATCTAAGGCTGGTTCCAAGCAGAGAAACTCTTTTTCACATTTGAGCGCATGTTGGCAGCGACTTTGCCATTCTAGTGGTGGAAAATTGTCAAAAAATTCATTACATAGCTTTTCCACATCTGACAATTTAAACGTGGTGTTTTTACTTCCAACGTATTGTTTAAGGGATGCCCAAACAAGTTCAATTGGGTTAAGGTCAGGGTGATAAGGTGGCAATCTCAAAGTATTATGATTATGATTATTATGATTCTAAGATTTTGTCAACTTCGTACGTTTTAAATCTTTGCTTATATATTTTTATAATGTTATATAATTCAACTTTCAACATGTCATCTGCAAATGTGATGTTTCTGCTTCGTAACCACTGCTTCATTTCATCTTTTCGACTTGCGGATGTAGGCGATTTTTCACACTGCACATTGTGATATGGTGCATTGTCAATAACCAGCACACTACGAGGGGGTAAATTTGGTATAAGTTTAGTCTCAAGCCATTTCTTGTAGTTGGTAAAGTTCATATCATCATGAAAATCACCCGACTTACTTTTTGACTTAAATATAAGTGATGCATTTGGTATGAATCCTTTTTCCCATCCAGCATGAACTATAACTAATCTTTGCCCCTTAGACACTGGTTTTCGTGGCCCTTCGTTACTATTATCAGACCAAGATTTTTCATGAGTGTGGGAGGAATGAATATATGTTTCGTCCATATAGATAATTGTTGAGAGGACGACAGTGTGAGCAGAGAGTGTGCGTCCGTATATCGGACGCATGATTAAATGTAAAAGGACAATGTACGGACGCACAAAGGCGTAAAGATAAATATAAAAATGTACAGAAGTAACTGATTTTCCTCTGTATATTTTCTTGACCTGACAAATTACTAGAAATAAATATAATTTTGAATACCTCACTAGAAGAGATAAAAATAATGTCATTTCCAGATGAAAAGGAAAACACTCATCACATGAAATCAATATTAAATAGGAGCCATAACGTATAAATAGTAAATTGAGAAATATGTCACAAACATTATAGCAATTTCAAACATGTTTTTCAGCGATAGAATCTTATTTTTATCAACGAACAGACAAAAACAAGTCTTAATTTAAGAATAACTTGAGTTTGAATTCTCCGATCATGATAAAGAAGTAGTTTATTCGTCTATAAAAAGAGTCATTCTACATTTCTATACCGATAACCATGTTGAATGACACAAAAAAAAACTAACATTATGGTAGCCATAAAATTTCTATGAATTGTTTGTTCGTTTAATAAACTTTGAAGTTCGAACAAAAAATACTCCAGTGAAACTGTATGAGGGGAAGGGAGTTTTTCATTCAACCAATGGGTAACATAACATCGTATCGATGAGTTGATAGCTAAAATAACGTTTTTGGTTATCAAAACTGGATATATGAGTTGGGTGTAAGGATCAATAGCGATAAAAAACGATATTATCGCTTATATTTATTACACAAGAGTTAAAGAGTTTTTCGAGTTAAATTGCTTAAGAAAACAGTCTAAACAATACAAACATTACAAACTTCTACCAACCTTTAGAATTTTTCTTTTTCCAAAAAGGGATTTGGTGTGAGGAATAGTCTGCACAATATTGTAGATGTAATAGGCGAGTTTAAGATGGCAGATTTCGTATAAGTCTAATTAGATAGTTACAAGTGAAGAGTATTAGGTTGCATCCACATTATGACATTCTGAACTAAAGTGCAAGGATTGATTATAAACAACCTAACATAAACTTAATTGTGAATACAAGTTACGAATAATGAGTATCAAGAATAAGCAATTGGCTGACCGCAATACTAAACTAATAACATTAACATTCTTCAATGAGTCTCTTGAATGGATGTCTTTCTCTTTTAGATCTTCTTGGTGACATAATGGGAGTAGTCAGGGGTTTTGGTCTATTCGTTTCAAGACGGTTTGGTCCATCTATCTCATTCGTGGTCGAGGTTGGGCTTGTCATCTCCGGGAGATTTTCAGTCTTTTCGGTCGTATTTGATGTTTGTTGTGAGATCGGTGAGGATCTTATGTGTTTGGAATTTCTGTAGAATATTTGTCCCTTTTCAGTCTGCACGACATAAGATCTAGGACGATTGGCTTCCCGAACTATGTGAGCCAGAGACAAATTTCGATGTCCTTCTTGAATAACAACACTTTGTCCTGATTTGTATTGATGGCTAGGCTTTGCAGTTCGAAATTAATTTTTTGTTTGAGTCGAAGTTTTAATAAATATTCATAATCTTGGGCTGTAAGGAGACTTCGTGACGTCTATTTGTTCTACTAAATAAACGCTGGCACGGTGAGTCTAGTATTTCATTTCTTGGTGTATTTCTTTGGTTTAATGGTGCTTTGAAAATGTCGGAGCCGCCTGCTTGGCATTTTTCTTTCAGATTTTTGGCAATGGATACGTATTTTTCAGAGAGACCATTTGGCTGTGGGTAATGTGGTAATGTCTTGAAACGCAAGTTCTGCATTTCTGCACAAAATCGGTAATATCCTTGGACATACCTAGCCAAATTACTGATGATCTTGCTCGGGACAAAGATTCGATCCCGTGATGTTCTCTGTGGATGTCTCCAAGTATTTTGGTTTATATAGGCCTTTGTGCCCCTTGAATAATAAACCATCTAGAATAGAGAATTGTTCTCGGAAATTCCAGAATTCCCTAATTTGAGGATTAATTTGGGATTGATGTGTGATGTGCTTACCGAAGGCTCTTTTAAGTCCTTTTAAGATTGCTTTGTCTTCATCTCCGATATTGTTGTAGACTTCGAAGCAGTCTGTACCAATTGTGAGCAAAAACATCGAAATTTGTTGTACAGAGGGTTTGATGAAGAGGTTTACTGCCATTCGAAGTGTTGCAGCCACTTGTTCCAATCCTGTGCACTGTTATTTTCGATTTTGAAAGCTTTTGGTGGCTGTAGACCAGGTGTGGTCGTGTGTGGTAGTGATTGAGATATTTTAGAATCTGCAGAATTATTCTGTTGTTGTTGGGTTTGCACTGACAATCGAAGTGTTTCCAGCTCTTTGCGTAAGTTCTCAACTTGTTTCGTTTTGTCCTCTTTATCCATCATTTTAATGTATTTTTACTTCTGACACCATGTAATAAGCCAGTTTAAAATGACAGATCTCGTCTTAGTCTAATAAGATAGAAACAAGTGATGTGTATTAGGTTAGATAATCAGGCCTATTCTGTATCTAAGTGGCAGTCAAGCAACTTTATAGCAACTGACTGATAAGCAACTCTAGATAGTAACTTTTTAACCACTTTCAATAAAATTGCTATTCTGGTGACTACTAGTGGTTAAGAAGAATGATTAGTCATTTTTATAGTGTAAATCGACGTTACTTTTCCACTAACTTATAGGAGCATGCGGAAAGGTATCAGTTTTAGGTGATAGTGATACTCCAGAAGGAGGCTTATTAAAACTAGAAACAGAAACTTCTCAGCCTCTCCAGTCACTTGAAAATAGAGAAATGAGGGTAGAGGAGAAAATTTCTGGCAGTCCCCTTGAAGAAAGGATATATATTATAAATACTGATGTTGAAAACCTGCGACTGCATCTGCAAAAAATCCCCATAAGGACAAACCAATACCAGTCCAGAAATATATCCCAACCCACTCCAATATAAAAACTAAGACTAAGACTAGGTGTTTTGGAGAGAAAGGGGGAATTACAGATGCTTTGAAGGAGTATTCTTCTTCAACAGAAACTTTTTCGTATAGCATTGATAACCTTGCTGTCAGCATAATTAGGCTGGCAGACTCAAATTTTGCTACAGCAGAAGCTTTAAGAGATAAATAATCTTAATTCTGTGCATTCTTGTACTTTGATGTTTTTTTTGTCATATAAAATGTAAAAAAATTTTTGAATTGACCTTCACCCATGTGAAAAGGATTGCTCTGATCCCTTAAATTTCTCTGAATAATTCTGACTCGATCACTAGGAAAATATAAGATTTTATACTATATTTACAATTTTTAGTATATTTTTATACATACTCATTGTGTATTTAATTAATTTCATGATCTAACAAAATGTTCATAATCCACGGATACATCTTCCTACCACCACACTTCTACCTTTCTCTGACAGTTGCTAACGGTAACAACCACAAATATTGTGGTTGCTCAGAAACAACTATAAATTAACTTTCGTAACCACTGGTTGCCTCTACAGAATACCAATTGAAGATAAGTTGCAACCTAACCACTGACCTTGTTCAAAACCACTTGCTCAGTAGCAACTTTGCGATACAGAATAGGGCCGAATATCATAGTTTTTATACTTTCTGGCGTTTTTCTTAAGCCCAATACGATTTTTCAAAAGTGCATGTAACAAATGACTAAAATAAGATTACAAAATTGTTCAATCATTTTCAACCATTTCACAATGACTTAACTACTAACTAAGTGGTTGCCAAATTTATGAAGTTGAAAGATGAAATCATGGAGGTAAGGAGATCGAACTCATAGGGAAAAATTGACAAAACCTGTGCTCAAAATCGTCTAACTAAGCTGTTTGTTTTTCCACCGCTGCGTCGCCACTGCAAATCCAATTGACCATTCCAGAACACATAACTTTGACAGGTCAGCCATATTGTACTTGACGGCAACCGATTAGTTGGAGTGAACCTTGTGTGTTTTTGCATGTGCTATAAAATATTTTAGAAAAATCTAGCTTGTTGTGAAGTCAGTTGGTTGTCAGACAGACTTTGTAGAACCTCACTTTCTTTAAAACAGCCGGAAATCTAAAAAATACCTCATCTCTTTCTCCCCGCATTCTACACTTAACAACAATACAAAACGTTGGCATTTTAGATACCTTTAAGAATTAATTGTTAATCAAAGTCTAACTATCAGCCTCTGGTTACCAGTATACAATGAAAACTAAATAGACAACTTTATAGACAATAGCCATTGGGCATGTTTACCATTTGGTTCGCCAATGCTCAGTGGTTGGATGTAATCGATAATTCGCTAATCTCTAGCCTAGATAGTCTGCCAGCTGAACATACAAAACATGGAAAATGGTAATTCAAGGTTTAAAATATTCCAGATGCCCAAGGATAAATCATGATCTAATTTCATCACAAAAAGATTTAGTTCTAATAGCTCAACGTGAATGATATATTTTATTTTCATATTTTTATAGTGTAGAATAAGGCAAAACACAGAAGGTATTATTTATATGAATTATTTATTGGATAATATTTTCAAACTGAAGGTTGTTGGCTGTAGAAAATATCTGTCACAAAATATAAAAACGAAAGATCCAACGAATAATATCAGTTGCCTTCATTATCTAAAAACTCTTTTTCTAATGAACTGCCAACGTCGGTAATTACGAGAGGATTGATATCGGAAACTTCTACAAATTTTTCAATTTACGAGGTTTTCAAAATTGGTTTGTCGCAACGTTCTATGTAATGTTGCCTATAAGTGTTGGTAATTTTTTTAATATTATTACATTATTTGGCAAATCGGTACTGACAAATAATGCTCCCTTTTTGGCAACTTTGTTTTCATTATTTTCTTTATTTAGTATATCATGTCTCCCTTGAATATTTATATTTTTAGACTCGGCCCAATCTATTAATTTTGTTTTAGACCAACCAAAACATGGAATTGGTTTCACTAATCTTGAATGGTAACCGGCGTTATCCATGATAATTAAACTGGGTTTCTTTAGGTTAGGTAATAATTTGATTTTGAATCATTTTTCTGAGTTTTCGCAGTTCATATTATCATGGTAGTCGCCTGTTTTCGGTTACTTTTAAAAACTAAAATAAAATAAATAAATAAATAAATTTATTGTTCTCTAGTATAACAATGATACATGAACAAGAAGAGAAGATTTTAAAAACTATACCCGCATCTTTAACAAAACCGTCCTGTCGTTCTGCATGGACGATTATATATCTTGAGTCCTCGTCTGTTTTCTTGCGTAGAGTTAATACGGTATTATCTTGTCCCGTTTTTCTCACCCGACCTCCAATAATCCACGTTTCATCAAAACCCTTTGTTTTATATAAGCCTTGTACCTTTTTCTTCGGAATATTTCCTAAAAAACGTTAACCTCTTAGTTCGTTCAACATTTTTTTATAATTTGTTTGTTTAAACTTAAAACTACCCAGTTAATCATGGTTCTTTTGTTATATTGTACATCAGGCATTTCTTTTCGGAACCGCCCACAAATTGTTTCTGCCGATTCATGCTTTTGTTCGCCGTGCATATTAGGCACCACTTAAACTACTCAGAATAAGAGGTGTAAATCTAGTTTCTCTTTCAGTAGCTTTCTCGAAGAGAGTTTTTTTCGAATTTGGCGTCATTATGAGTCTTCATTTTTCTTCTCTATACAGTTTTTGGTGATATCTCCAACGTCTCAGCAGCTCGGACGCTGACTTTTTTAAGATTTTCAAAGGGGCGATATATTTTTCGAAAAAAGCGTTGGCTTCTCGTATGACCATCTCTACTTCGTCGGTAATTCTTTCGTCTATATTAAAGTTTTGTCACCGGTTTGCAATTGCACTCTATAGGCAATTTTTTTGGATAAAGTTTCTTCTTTTTTGATTGCTGCAAACAAATTTGCAAACTATATCAACATATGATCGGATAGGATGTTTGAGAAAGCACATTTCAAGTTCTAATGTCAATTAATATTAATTTAGGACGTGCCCAAATCTAGTGCCTTCATGTTTCATACATTTTATATATAAATATTAGAAAAAAAGGATTTGGGTCGTTTCTCCGACTATAACATATAAATCCTGCAAATGTACTATACTAGCCAAGTTTATGTGTAGATCGCCTTGTAACATTATCCTTGTATGCAGTAATTATCCCAAAATTATTATCGTGCTGCTGCCCTGCAAAATGAGGGTTGGAGATGTGAATCGATAAATTGAGGGTCATGGAATCCACTATATATCTTCAGCGCTGTATCAGTTCTTTGACATCGTTGTTACTGCCAACTAATATTTTCAGATCATTTTTGGTCTGATTAAAATTCGGGGCTCACTAGAAGTATCAGTTTTTATATCAATGATTGAAAAATAATTGTTGATTGTTTACATCTTGTGAGTCAATCCAGAAGTATTAGGTGAAAGAAAGATGAATCATGGTCGTTGCCCAAAATAACATATCCCATCCTGTAGATATTTATAAGATTTAAAAAAGCCAGCACTAATTGACTAAACTGTGTTCTTAACTTTGGAAAAAAATACTTCAATTAATCATGAAGAAAAGAACGAAGAAAAAAAGCTCGGTCAGAGCTCCAAACTAATCCCGAGTGATTGTCTTTCGAGTCACAATTCCCACACTAAATTATTTTTCGTTTAGAACTTAAATGAATTATAGCCGCCGGATTATTTTCTGAAATAAATGATTTCTGGAAAATACTTTTTCTAAGAGATTCGTCGGAAGAAATTTTCTATTGTATTATCGAGATATGGGCAATCAAAAAAGCATTGTGCAAAAGAAAAACGTACATTTTTCAGGGATGTAAAAAAAAGTGAATAAGTTAGACAGTTAAAGGCCGCTTCATTTAACCTTTTTATAGGGTTAACCCTTGATAAAATATTGTTGGTAGCTTTTCCTGAGAATGAAAAAAGTCCTCATGACTGCAGACAGTAAAAACACGAATGAGATCAAAAATTTCATGGTTTGTAATTGGAATAGAAATTTTTACAAATAATTTAATCCCTAGGAAAAGGTTCGTACGCCTTTGATGAAAGGAAGTTCCCACAAATAAATTAGCCCCTTTTAATACAAGTTCAATTGTTTGCCCATGTAATGGGAATTATCACAAAGAAATTAAACCCCCATGATATTGCTGCCGTACGTCTGTGATAGGAGAATTTTTCAAATAAATTAACATCTTTCAAAAATGTCATACGCCCATGGTAAAAGGGAACTTTTCCAAAAAAATAATTGTGTGGTTTTATGAAACATCGTTGCAAGTGAAGATTATTTATTCTATTAAGGGGATTAAAATCGCGTTTTTAATCTTAACTTAATAATTGGAAAATGGGAATGATACTGGGAAATCAATATTAGACAAGATATCCAACTATAAATTTTAATTTAAATCTGCGTACTAGAATACGGAATACATAATAAATACAATCATTCAGATGATAGAAGCATTTTAAGAAATGAGAACAATATTTACTTAAATCACTGAATCAATTTTATCTTCAATTATTATGTCAATAACTTCGTCATCGCTTTGAGTCTGACAGTCTCTAAATGTAACTAATATTGTATGGTAACTAAAATAAGTAAACAATGACCTACATCTTATTTTTTCAATGTATTTAGAAAAAACCGCATCCATCGTAGAACCACATCTCGTGGTTGGCATATTTCTATCATTTTTCATTTCTAGATTACATATTTCTCTCAGGTATTAACTTGAGATTGGAAACGCGATTTTCATATCCTAAATAGAATAATTTTCCGGAAATTTTCAGTTAACTGCCTACAATCCGAAAAAAAGTTACACTTGCATCGTGGTTTCATAAAACCACACAATGATTTTTTCCACAAATCGCTAGGAAATTTTGACATTCCAAACAAAATTTCTTAAAGAAAAAGTCAAGATTCCCTATTCACTTCCTTACTGTAAGTAAGGAAATGATATTTCCTTACACTTGTAAGTGTTCTACATAAATGATTGAAAATACATTGTTTATAAGAAATTAATTTATAATTTGGAAACATCAATACATTGCAGAATACATTTTAAAATTAGTTTGTATATTTACAGTTATTTGACAGTTAGTACAATTATTGAACATTGGAGGAACATTATTAAAACTATGAGAAACATTTTGGACAACATGCGGGGTGGCATGGTTATTTTGTTGAATATTTTGTACTGTGAAAATTTTATTTGCCACCTCAACCTTATTGTAAAGAAATTCTTAGATATATCCTTCAGCAACGTTTGATGACTTCCATCCGCCATGCCTCTTTAAACTACTTATGTCGGCACCAGAGACAACCAATATTGTTGCAGAAGACCGACGAAAGCAGTGACCAGTATATTCTGTCGGATTTACCAAGTTCAAATAAGTAGCAACTATTTTAGGCATTTATAGCATTTAAGCATTTAAGTACATCTGATTAATTACAAATGATCTTGGTTTGTTGGTCTTCGAATCAGGTATGCTGATTAAAAGCTTTAGATTCTAGGTCTTCTACATCGTGTAGAGTCATTCGGACTAACTCATCCAATCTACAGGCCCCAGAAATACCAAATATCAAAGCCATCTGAAAAATAAATAAATGTGTAATCTAAATAGGAATTAAAACCTTGTAAATTACTTCAATCATTAAATTTTTATCTGGAGATTCCTGGACTCCCTTCGTTGAAATCTTCGATTTCCTTGCCCTATAACCTTGAGCTTGCCGTTTCAATCAAGAACGAAGTTTTGAATATGTAGATATATCTACATTGTGTTTAATTGCAAGGGTTGACTTCAACATTGAATAAATGGCCCATAATGTTGAAGATTTCATCTTTAAACAAAGGTCTAGGAAGTATGCCATTACAAAATTTTCTAAGAGAGAACTCGTGTTTTTTCTCTTGCGATAGTCCATAAAACGTTAATATGCATATTCGTACTTTTCTCTTGATTTCATTGGCAATAATTCTAATGAAGCAGTATTCACTGCCTCAACCAGCTCTGGAGGAGTCCCAGAAATGAAAAATTCATCATCACTTATCATTTTACTTTCGAGAACACCAGCAATTAAATTAATATGCGTCAAGTTTGACAATTCAGCGTTATAATACGCTTCCATAATAACCCAAGTAATTTTATTACGAATTTCAAAGCAGCATTTATTTGCGAATGAAATTATTAGCGATTTTTTCAAAATTACTATTACTATTACTATCTGTCGAGTTTTAAAAGATTTGCGGAAAAACAGTATGTTTACCTCGTAAGAAAAGCCACATTCCTGGACTCTGTGTAGCAATCTTCACAGTCGTTTAGGAATGATAGGCTTTTCCTACTCGGTAAACAATGTACTATTTTTTGTAACAATTTTATAAATAACTATTGATGTTGTTTAGCAACTGGAAAGTTTCTTACATAAATGCGAACGGCAGCTTTTCGTCAGTGAGCATAAAGGGGTGGTCAGACTACGCTGGTGGATGGTGCCAGCGGGTGCGAGTGATCACATGACCTGCTAGAAGCCGCTGCCTGGCTGCCAAAAGTTGAACATGTCCGACTTCACCATCCGCTGACAAATACTCGCAGAGTAAAGCACGGGTCACATTAGGCTGGCTGCCAGTCGCTGATAATCAGCGGCTGGCAGTAGCACCAGCGATCAGCGGCTGGCACCCCGGTCACATTGAACAACCTACTCGCCTGGTTTTTAATTGCTCATTTCTTTCTAGACGTCATGTCATCTGTAGGTCCACGGAAACGAGTACTACTAATCGCTTATTGAGGATGTGCGTGAACGAGCTATGTATAAAAATAGTTAACCGCAAGAAGAGACGTTGGTGGTGTAGGCCTTGAATTTAAAGAAGGGAACAGTTAGGAGCATCTTCAAGACTCTTCCAAGAGTTAAAAGAAGAGGACCCAGAAACATACAGAAATGTTTTACGAATGTCACCTGCTAAATTTGAAGAATTGCTGGAGCTAGTTACACCGTATATTAAAAAAGAAGACACTACATTTAGACAGGTGATTCCGTGTAAAACAAAGTTGGAAATAACCTTACGCTGGCTTGCCACTGTGGTGGTGAGGGGTGGTCAGACTACGCTGGTGGATGGTGCCAGCGGGTGCGAGTGATCACATGACCTGCTAGAAGCCGCTGCCTGGCTGCCAAAAGTTGAACATGTCCGACTTCCCCATCCGCTGACAAATACTCGCAGGCTGGCGATGCCATCTGCGAATTTTGTGGTCACATTAAGCTGATAGTAGCGGCTTCTTTTTATTCGCGGCTGATGCCAGCCTAATGTGACCCGTGCTTAAAACAACTTCTAGAAAGATTCCAGTATTACTAAAATCCTTTTAAAGTGCATGAAAATGTAGATGATTAAAGTTTCCAATCTACTTACCAGTTATATGTTGTTATAAATACATAAGTACTGACCAAATAAAGCATGGAAATGAATCCTTAATTAAAGTGTTTCTTTATTTATACATCAAAAATAAGTAAATGATTTTTAAATGCTACATTTCTTATCTCCTTATACAAAGTTTGGTTTAAGATTCCGTTTTTTTTACAAAATGCAATTATTCAGCATTGCTTTTATATTTAAAACGAATTCTAAAGTTTGTTATTGCGACAATCTGGTTTAATTTTTAATGATTTCAAATAGTTGTTGGTGTTTTTTTATTTTTATATTGTAAGGTATACATGTGGATTTGTTTCATTCTATTTATATATATTTGTATATTTTGGACGTACTAAAAATATTAATGTAGTAAAGGCTATAATAATCAATGATTCTAGTTAATTTCTTATAATTTGATGTTCCCAATTAAATACTAGCAAAACAACATCGTTTTTTGAAATAGTTTTCTAACAACTTACATTTTTATCAGCCCCCGTACCAAACAGTCCATGTATAAATCAGAAACTGACGTTTTATCAATAATTCTCCATTTTTTTAAATTCTTTCCATATTTTATTTTATGGTCATCCAATTCTGAATTATATTGGAAATTTTAAGTCTCTAACCCATCGGAAAATAAGTTCAAAATCATGTACAAAGTTCCACCCGACAAACAATAAAGCGAGTTAAATTAAACGTGATAAAATACACAAATACCGCGGAGCACTTGCACGAATGAGTGAGAATATAAATAGATACTACACAGTCAGCTGATGCGAGCCATGGGCGCCGCCATATTGTCCTTGCGCCTTTCACTTTGCTCCTACTCCGCGATCGGCTGTAACGCGAAATGCGATAGATGGACGAAACATTTTAAGGCGATGTGCTAAAAGTTTCACTTTAATAAACTAGCCCATTTTGAAAATTTTATCGTGCGTCTATAGAATAGACATGTTCTCAAATAAATTTAATCTCAGGATAATGTCATCGCCTATGAGAGGGAAATTTTCACGAATAAAATATCCCCTCATAAAAATTTCATCTTTACACGTCCCATTAGCATGTCGCTGATGACGGTAACGTTAACTTATAAGTTTTGCACCTACCAAAAATATTTTAACGCAGTTTAAGTTTTCACATCAAAATAAAATGTAACTTCTATGATTCTGACGATGATATGCAAATATCTAAATAATTATCAATAACTTTTTAGAATTTTCATTAAATAGTGGAATAAATTAGAAACAGTTGGTTGTATTCGAAATAGTAATAAAGTTGTTTACGCTTTTGGCTAGAAATAATAGAAACATAGGGATATTACATGACAGGTATGACACAAGGATTAATATCTGAGTCATCAAAGAATTTAATTTGTTCCATGTGTCTCCTATCAACTATCCCATTTAATACAATAGTTTTTATTATCTTGTATTTCCTTCTAAATATTTCCTTATGCGTGTTTATTTTTACCAATTATCTTGAAGACCCTCTATTCATCGACTTATTCCTCCATTCCACATGTTCAGAGTATGAATACTCCTTTCCTCCAATAACAGCACACTATATTCTTACTAATTTTTTCTTAGACCCAAATCAATGATACTTAGCCTCCGCGGTCTCTTGTAATATGTACAGGGTGTCAATTTTAAAACTTACAATGGGCTGTACCTCGTGAACGAAAAAAGATTTCAGTATAATTTCAAAACCGTTTCTAGGGTAGAGAGGGGGAACTAAAATGACCTACCCCACCTACAAAAATTTAAATGGCAAGCCCTTACTTGTGATACGTCGTTAGAAAGCCCGTAGAAAATGATTTCCAACAGCATAAGTCATAATTATACAGGGTGTAACAATAAAGCAGAATAATTTATTTGACAACAAAAATAACAATTAATTTTGGAACGATACTTCGCTTTGAAAAAGCAAGTACGGTCCCTATTTAACTGTTAAATGTTCTATTAATTGTACTTCCAAAAGAAAACTTGTTTGCTTTGCAGTTTTTAAACAACACATTTTGTTATTCTGTTTTGCATTTCCTTTCTGTACTCAAATTATTGGTTTATTTGATAATTACCTTAATGTGATTGTCATTTGTCGTACATTAATTATTTATACGTTTGGTCCGAAAATATTTTGGTACGTTTTGTACGTTAATTTAACTACAATAATCACGATAGTTTACAGTATACCTGAACGTGTGGAGATAATTTTAATATTTGGCTCAAAGAAAGAAAGTTATTTGCAGACAGCTAACGTGTTTAATGAAAGACATCCTGAAACACATGTAAGTCACGTGTATATCCGTGAATCAGTCGCAAAATTTAGAGAGACGGGTTCAGTGGTATATAGAAGAAGGAATGCCGCAAGAGTACTCGATGAAGCAACTCAAATTGAAGTCCTTGGACAATTTGGAATAGATCCTACTTTATCAACGTCACGTTTATGCAATAACATGACTATCACATGAGTCGGTACGGAAAGTTTTGAAGCTTCATAAATTTCACCCATATAAAATGCAATGTCTTCAAGAGTTGTCCGATGACGATCCAGACCAAAGTTTTGTGAAATTATGACTGAAAGAATTAAGAATGAACCTAGACTTTTGAAAAATATTTGTTTCATTTCATATTTGTGATGACTGCACATTTTATCTAAATGGTAATGTAAATAAACAAAACTGTCGTTATTGGAATGATGAAAATCCACATCTGTTTAGAGAAAACCACACTCAGTATCCTGAGAAACTGAATGTTTGGGCAGGGGTATTGAAACTATTTTGAACATTTACTAAATTAATTAACATTTTTGTAGTTCGACATTTAACACTATTTCATTTTGTTGTCAAATGAATGTTTCTGCTTTATTGTTACACCCTGTATAATTATGACTTAGACCGTTGGAAAGCAGTTTCTACGGGCCATCGTACCCATCACTACTAAATGGATTCAGGGTCATTCCGGAATCTTTGGCAACGAAGTAGTGGACCAACTTGCCAGGAATAGAGTTGAGTTCCTGTTCATATGCCCTGAGCCTTGACTAGGAAGCCTTTCAAACATGTTAAGCATGGCACAGAGCAAATATACCACAAACCAAGGATTTACTGGTATGAGAAACCAGGTTTATGACGAGGCAAGTCCTTTATCAAACCACAAAGTAAAAGCCTTGCCAAACATTGACATGGAGGAGATTAGGTCTGTTACTGGAATCCTCACTGAACACTGCAGGCTGAACTATCATTTGGGCAGAATAGGGCTGATGAAAACCCCGAGAGTCGTCTCTGCCTAGAAAAAGATAAATAGACGAAACACGTTCTGTGATACTGTGAGGCTGCCGACCGAGTTGGGATCTGCGTTCGTGCTCCTGAGAATAGAGCTACCCCTTCACAGATCATTACCTTCCTCAAGAAGTTTGGACTTAAGGAGGTAATCTAATTTGGTTCGAAGCACAATAGTCCGCATTGTCGCAATGCACGGCTCTAAAATGTGAAGATACTTGTTCTTTTAATTTAAATTCTTGTATCAATATATTAATTGATTTATTGAACCTTTAAATTGCTGATGTAAACTTAGCTTGAACATTTGTGTATTATTCCACATTAAGTATAACTAACTACTTACGTCAACAATCATTTCTCTATATGTAATTTATCAGGATGAAAATATCGATATAACTAATTTAATTCCAAGCCCTAGAAAGTAGTTTGGGGGAAAATTACGGTAATTTGAACAGTAAAGCACTTGATTATTAATCGTAACAGCCAGCCGTAAAATTGTGTCGCTCAACATGAATAGCTGGTTATAATTTCTAACTTTTGCATATTATATTGATACACGTGCTGATTGTGAGGATTTCATTGAAGATGACTGAATAATATCTGGGTTTTTGAAAAGTGATTATTTTTGGAACTGAAACTCCAGGAATGTTTCTTTGTATATGTCACAAATAAAGATATTCAGCGGCAACAACAATAAACATAAAACCCTCTATCAATTTTGTTGAAAATTTGGTAAACTCATTATCTCAGCAGGTAGTCTGATTATACAGTTTTGGTTATATCTTTCCTCCTTTCTATGTATCTTGTACAATGGTGAGTTTTGTTGACCCCTCGTAGAGTAGCATAGAAGCGAATGCGAATTGCTTTGTACTCTAACTGAGAAATATATTGGAACAAGTGCCTGGAAAGTCAAAGTCAAAGAGGCTCTGAATTTATGTGAAAATCAATTAAAGATACAGCAACGTTTGTGGTTTTATCGGAAGCGAATTCAAAAGCGCGTTGTGTAAAGGTGTTTTCGACGCCTATCGTGTGTTGACTTGTTCTTGCTTGGAAACGGAACAACAAGGACGCATACATAAGCTGAGACGTTTTTAATTCGAACTTGAACATATTCCACTGCATTTCGTACAAACTAAATTTATTTTTCTACAGACGCGCAAAAATGACCAATTACTATATTCAAATGAAACCGTAAAGTCGACAAATGCCGAGGATTGTTACTTTACTCTCTAGCGCAAAAAAGGAATCTTTTGCTCGCTTATTCAATCCAACCACACCCTCCAAATTAACTCAATTGGTGAATATTTATGGAACCGCCCTTCTGACTTCTGACCTGACTGGACAATGGACAAAGGACAATTTTTGTGAAAAACTGTCAAATATGGTCAATAATTGTCCAAAATTGTCCAAAATTGTCCAAAACTGTCCAAAATTGTCCAAAATTGTCCAAAATTGTCCAAAATTGTCCGAAATTGTCCAAAATTGTCCAAAATTGTCCAAAATATTCAAAAATGGTCAATAATTGCCAAAAAATGGTCAAAAATTGTCAAAAACTGTCAAAAATGGACAATTATTATGAAAATTGTTCAATAATTGTTAAAATTTTGAAAAATGGTCGATAATTTTTAAAAATGGTCCATAATTTTGGAAAATGGTCCATAATTTTGGAAAATGGTCAAAAATTTTGAAAAATTGCTAAAATTTTTGAAAAATTGTCAAAAATGGCCAGTAATGGTCAAAAACGATCAAAATGGTCTAAAATGGTCAAAAATGGACAATAATTGTTAAAAATTGTCAACATTTTGAAAAATTGTCAATAATTTTGATATATGGTCAAAAATGGTCAATAATTGTCAAAAATTTGGGAAAATGTTCCATAATTGTCAACAATTGTCAATAATTATCAAAAATGGTCAATAATTTTGAAAAATGGTCTAAAATTTTAAAAATTTGTCAAAACTTTTGGAAAATTGTCAAAAATGGGCCATAATTGTCAAAAACTATAAAAAATGGTAAACAATTGTCAAAAACTGTCAAAAATGGACAATTATTGTTAAAAATTGTCAAAATTTTAAAAATAGTTGATAATTGTCAAAAATTGTTAAAGTTTTTGAAAAATTGTCAAAAATTTTGAAATATGGTCAAAAATGGTCAATAATTTTGAAAATTGGTTTAAAATTTTGAAAAATAGTCAATAAATAATACGAGCCGTTTCCGAAAATCGATTTAAGCTCGTAATTCATAAAATCGATTTACTAAAAATCGATTAATATTACAAAATAAATATCGATAACTAAAAATCGATTATAAGAAAATAATAATCGATTTATATAAAAACGATTATTTTTTAACATCCCTAGTCAGTAGATCTTTCTAAGGTTAATCATGATGAATAGCGAAAATGACGATTATTCTATCACTCCTATTATAACCTAAGGTAATATAAAAAACTGTTTTAATTATTAAAAGGGCGACTGTAGAAAAAAATATGTGTGTTTTTCGAGCGTAAAGTAAAATTTCCGCTTTCGAAAGATCGCAACATTCTTTCTCAAGCGGCAATCTGTTACTTTACGCTCTAAATACACATAACTATTTTGATCAAAACTTCAGAGATCTCTAGAGGAATATTGAAGTGTTTTAAAGTAACTCCATCGCTTTGGAGGTAAATTCTAGTTATGTTACGAGAAATTTCTGACTCCGAGTGAGCTAGGTTACGTTAGGTTAGCTTAGGTTAGGTTAGTTAGCCACTCCTGCGGGTGCAGAGAGGGATATTGCTGAGGGTGGTGCAGGACAGTGGGTGGACTGGCAGCAGCGGTGCTGGCAAGGACCTACCCTTAGGACGTGATGGCTAGAGCCAGAAATAAACGCTGGAGGGGTGCGACCAGAGAAGAAGTACAGGAATGGATGGAGGAGGAAATGGAAAGAAGGTGGGAGGACTATGAGGGCGCGATAAAAGAAGCCATTGGGAAGAGGAGAGATTGGATTGACCGGAAATTCGGGGAGGTGAACTACTTCTTGACACAGTGTTTACTGAACATGGGTCGAGAGTAGGGTACCTCCACAAGATTGGAAAAAGAGAGACTGGAGTGTGCGAGAGGTGTGAAGTGGAGAATGATGTGGGGCATGTGTTTAGATGCTGGAGGAACGAGGAAGTACTGAAGGAGTTGGAGAGGAAGCTAGGGGAGGCGGTGTATTGGGAGAACATGGTGGAGATAATGTTGAGGGGTGGGGAAGAATGGATGGAGGTAAGTGGGGTAGTAGAGAGCATGGTTAGGGGGAGAGAACGACTCGATACGGCATGAGATGTGGGAGTGAAAGTGAGGGAGAAGACGACGGTGTGAGCGGAGAGTGTGCGAGGGTCCGCCGCCCGTCTCGAAGTATGCTAGGGTAGTGATTCCAAGGCGGGGGTAACTCTCGACCCATTCGAACATGAGTTTCCCATCTCGGCCCGAAAAAAAAAGGTTAGCTTAGGATGTCTTCTATGGTTTAGTAAACGATCGTAATTAAATGGTATGACACATTTAGGCAGCACTAATACCGAATTCATCATAAGTTTAAGAGTCTGTGTCTTTCGTGCATAGGAGGATAGATGGGCTGTGTCTTCCGTGCATAGGAGGATAGATGGGCTGTGCCTCCTGTATGTATGTATGGTGGCCTGCAAGGGTTAGACACTGGTGCGCGCTATTATTTGAAGTAATTTCGAGAATAGGAAGAAGAAGGGCATGAAAATATTAATTTCTGAAAATTTTAGAGGAGGTATAATCCTCCGCTTCTTCTGAGGAGCCGCCACTACATCAGACAGAAACAGAAATGACATGTGAAGATTTCTTGAATTAACAAAATTATGTTCAATAAATAGAATTAATGACTTGAGCCAAAAGTATGTTAATACCGTGGTGATATTAGTATTTACAAAAAAGTTTAATCCTTAAATTAAATAACTCTTGCAGTATTACAAATTATAAATATCCACGCCCATGATGCCCATGATCGACTTTTTGCTGGTTCAATTTGCATTTGTCCTCTACGCAACATTAGTTATTTTTCAATTCAAGCATTTCTTTCTGTGATATAATTAGTGTACACAGTGCACTTTGGTTCTAACATAATTCCAAGGACCATAGTTAACTGAGTTTACTAGAATCTTAGTCCGCGTGGTCGCTCTTGAGTGGTTTGTACTGTATATGCTTCTGGTCTCGGCTCCCAATTTCTTTGTTTAATAATAATGATAATAACAATAATAATAAACAAAAGTAGGCCACTATTTCTTGAAAAATTGTCCCAATTTTTCTTGAAAAAATGTCATGATTTTTTTTACTTTTATTATGAATATCCTCTTGATAATAATCGAAGGGGCGTTAGTGTAAAACCAAATTTGATCTCTCTTATCCCCGATCTACGTCCTAACGGAAGTGAGAACTGGTTGATAGTGGCGAAAATTGTTCTAAGCTAAGTAAAATTTATTTTCTTTTGTCAGCATTAATGAAGATACTTTATTCGGTGGAAGAGAAATACATACCTCTTATATACATCAGTAAATAACAGCAGTGGCGTGGTTTGTGAAAACGTTAAAAGTTTAAAAGTTTTGGAAAAAAACACCGTTAACACCTTATACTTTATTTATGCTCCATCTTTTATTATTTCATTATTTTTTGTTAAGTGCATAAAATATAATTAGTGGAATATGCCCATGAATTCCTACGGAAAAATTTGATGGGCAAACAAATCAATATAATGTCTGACAACCAAGCCTATTGTTTTGAGTATCTATCCACATGGGAATGCAGGCAATTTCTCAAGTAACTGGTGATGAAATCGCCCTTCTCTGAGGGTCAGGTTATAATGGGATTGAGGGTGATGGAATTTGATAAACTAATAAACTAACACCTCTGGCTGGACCTAGACCATTATGTGGGCAAGATACTCAGGAAAAAGATAGACGAGTACACGACTGCAGAAGCTAAATGGCTTCTATTTATATAGGAAAATGAGATGAGTCTCATCAAGAGGATATTGCCTGTTATGAAATCACAAAATATGGGTGTGAAAGACGACGAAAGGAGCAGACTTTGTGAATCGGGAATCGAATCGACCGAACACATTTTCTGCAGATGTAATGCATCAGGTTGACTTATGCTAAGATATTTGGCACAGACACAACTGACGCCCAAGGAGGTGAAATAAAACCCAAGGAAGCATTCTATTCGAAGCATTCGAAGGGTAGTGAACAAAAGATCAATACTGGTCGCATTTCAAAACAGACAAAAGGAATTAACATAGCTCTGGGCGGATACTTGTCATTCAAGTTTATAAAAACACCAATTAAGGCGACGGGCACACTGATCAATTGGTATCGAGTCGTATATTGTGGGATCAAGTGAGACTGAAATGTTAGTCACACTAAGCAAGCATCACCGTCTTTCAATTTGACGTTTAACAGCTGTATTTTTTATATATTTCTGAACTAAGGTGAGTTCGGAATGGATTTTTGGTGCGGTGATAGTGTAGTGTTCCTGTAGTGCAGAGTTTAGTCACGTGATGATGGTGTAAGGATGGAGTGGGTCAAACTAATAATTGAACGGGTCTTTTTAACGGTGTGAATTGATTTGATCCTAACCTAAGTAAAAAATAAAGTAAATAAATCGATTTTTTTGCATCTTGATTTTCTTGCTTGCTTGCGGTGGTGCTTCTCGCATAGAAAAAGTATTTTAAGAAACTAAGAAAATGGCTAATAGGAATAGGCCCCCATTTCACAGATGTTTACCGCCTATTTTATTATTTTCTAATGGAATATTTTTTGAAAGTGATTCTGAAACAGATGAAACAGAAGTAGATGTGAGGCGGTTCCTAGAAGAAATTCAGCAAATGAATACAATGCAATTTAAAAGACATTTTAGACTACAAGCAGAGTCTTTTGAAGATTTACTTGGAAAAATACGTACCTTATATGAACCTTCACATTTAGGACATCCAGAAATAAATGAAATTATGGATGGCCTCATGTAGCGAAACAATTAAAGAAAAAACAATTTTCTTTAAAATAATTATTTCATTTAAATAAAAATATTAAACTAAAATGTATTTTACTTCCTGAGAACAAACAACACAATATATAAGAACTTAAAAAAAGTAGGTATAAGCATAACACCATATACATTTCATCCACCATTCTTTCGAAAAGCAGAAGGAACCGGTCCTGTCTGGTCATTTTTTCTTTGTGTCGATCATTTATGTTTGATCCAGCTTTTCTTCTAAAAAATGGTTTTCTTCCATTTTCTAATTCATCTTTCTTAGAGGTAGAGGGGGAAGCAGGGGATGTTGGTTCTTCGATTTCAAAGGTATGTTCACCATTACATTCAGGTTGTTTATTATGCAAAATTATTCCAGATGTAGATGAAGCTGTCACTGGTGGATTTATTTCTGGCTTTTTATTCATAACTTCATCCATATGAAGAACTTTCCACTTATTTTCTACACTTTGCTCTGTAAATGTTTGAGAAGCTTTAAAATTTATCTTTTTGGTAATCTTTTGCCAAACATGTTTTTTTCGAAACTACTTTCGTGTTCTGTGTACAGTTTAAGAAGAAGCAAAGTATTTTCATGGGTCCAGTTGAAACCCTTCCCTCCAATTTTGTTCTCTCCCTCAGATTCTAATTCTGATGCTGCATCAGTAGGATCTGTAACAATGATCAAGAACAAAAATTTAACTTCTGATTTTAATGTTTTTAGCCAACATAACTTACCTTTTCTTAAATCATCTGCGGGGCTGTTTAATTCATGGATCTGGTTTGCAGGAACCCAAAACTGAGTATTTGTTTCTAATATCAGAAGGTTATAATAATTAAGTAGAAATTAGGATGCCGAAAAGGTCCTATGAAAACTCCACAGTAAAAGGAAAGGTAAGGAAAATAATGCACTATTACTAAAAATACTAACATGGGTCGGTGACCGAGATTTCTCCCTCAGTATTTGTAACAAACGTATCATAAATTTCGTTTCTATTAGCGAACATAATTTAATTATATAAGCTTACAAAAAAAACACCAATTGCAAAAACAGAATGGAAAATGCCGCAAAAGTTGAGGTTAAGGTTTATGTTTAAATCAAGAGTCAATCAGAATTGAAAATCGACGGTGTAACACCTAATACACCACCATTTTGTACCGAGTAAACGATGTCCCACCATGTTTACACCATTCATACCCCAAATTATTACCGAACGCAATAATAGAGTGCACTATATTTTCTCTGATCAATTAACGAACGCAACAGAGTCAATAGTGCCAAAAAAGTTGACACTTTCTACCATTCCGAACTCAGCTCCAATACACTGTTTTTTATTCATTTTCTTGCATGTAAGAAATAAATATGTAAATAAAAAACCGAGTTTAGAAGTTCGAAAACAAATTTCTATTTACGTATGCGCGGCTGTATCGAGTAAAATTAGAGCAAGTTTTGAAATCAAACATCTCGACTGGACGTGACAGCGATCGATCTAAGCGTTCTCATAAAGAATATAGTACGTATATCGCCGAGAATTTCAATGCGGCTTCTTCTTCTTAGCGGTTTTCAGATTTCATGGAACCTGTTTCGTATATTCGGACCACTTATCATTTGTCAATATTACTTTACATCTGTTTCATTTGGATGAATACTTTTTAATTTTCTTTTGGTCAGATAATTTTAATTAACAATAACAAACAAACAATAAACCGAAATGACAAGTAGTTACCAAACTTCCCAGAATAAAAGTACAGTTGCTCTGGTGACAGATAATTTACCGAAGTTTCAGCAAATGATCACCGCTTTTTCAGGAATTTAATATATACGGACCGCCCAGCTACTAACCAAAGTAACCAAAGGTATATACGGACCATACTCAAGGTAACGTTGGTTTGATTTTTACTTGATTCAAATTGATCCACATAACTTTTTGAGTGTGCCCGTTGGCTTAGTGATCAAACGTGAAATTGTTCAAGATTAAAATAGTATTGGGTCCAATCGTGTTCAGCCGTCACCATTACCGATTTTGTAGACAGATGTTCGTTTCCAATTGATTTATTCGAAAATAATTGTGATATATACTCGAATTAGGTACAAAAGAAATTGCAGGATACCAATGCTCCTTAAATATTTCAAAACTGGTATTGTTCGTAGACTATGCTGCAAAAAATTTCTGTAGATGTCGCTGTAGTTGGAAACAAGTTCACCATTAATGGAAGACTTCGGTTCAAGTTATTAACACAAAAAATTTCATATTTTTCTACCACTGGGGAAGGGAAATTTCAGATCGAATTTGTCATGTGAAGGTTCGTATTATTTATAAATATCCGTAAACAAAGCCTCGGCTCTTCAAATTGGGTAATTTGATACAAATATCGATATTTGTAAAGGAAAAGGTATGATTGGCTGGAAGTTGTCAATTGCGACATATCTTTCATCCAATGACGATATTGATTGATAGATATTGTTGTCGTAAAATCAGGAGCTCCAACATAAATGTCGGCCAATTGGACATGATCTTTACAAATATCGATATTTGGATACAATCACCTCTTTTGAAGAGCCTAGTGTCCGTTTACATATATTTATAAACAACGCGAACCTAAATATGACAAATTTGTTCTGAAATTTCCCTTCTCTAGTGGTATAAAATTTGAATAGATGAGGCTTTTACTCGATGAAGATCCAAAATTTTTGGGTTGGCAACTTGGACCGAAGTCCCCCATTGGTAGGAAGGTAGTTCTTGGAAATATGTCAAATAAGTGTCAGTTCATTTGTGTTCGCATTCAGTTTTATTTTATTTATATTTTTTTGTGCTTAGGTTATTATGAGAAAAGTACCTATTCGAACTTTGAAATCTATCAATAATAAACCTCTCTACCACTTTCCTCTCAAGTTAAATGAATTCTAAGTAAATTTTTTTTTATAGAAACTTTGGTTTGTACAAAAAGATTGAGTTCGAATGGAATCTTTCTTAATTTTTAAAGTGTAAGAGAAAAACTGAATATCGTGGCATCAAACACTGACACGTAACGCTGGGTTATTTATAACCTTACTTATCACAATATCGACCTAATTTGAGTAAACTATTTAGAAACAAAAATCAATTTATTTCAGATATTCAAGTCACGAAATACTGAATACAAAATGACGTAACATGTCGTTACGCTCGCATTTCACTAGATTTGAAAACTTTTTAGACAATATTCAACTAGAAAGAATATTTCGTATAAAACATAAAAAATTTCTACAAAATTGAATGTAGTGCTGGCTATTTTCCTCATGTACATACAGGCTGATCATTTTAAATAGTACCAACATTGCAATTTTGAAAACCGTAAAAGTTACGAGATAGGTTAAATGAGAGTAAAGTTGCCTTTTTAGGGCACTAATGTAATGGTACCAGAACATGTCTGAAATGTGTATTATTTTCAGAGTTATACTGGGAAAACAAAAAATGTAATTTTTTTATTATTGGCTGTAATACGTTGATTTTTGGAAATATTCAAAAAATGGTAGAGGTAAATTTATTTGGTTTGACCTTTGCTAGCTTAGTAAGTAGCTTCTTTTTTTCTACGACGTTTCGTGTCTTCAAAGAAATCATCAACTTTTTTTTCTCAAATACGGACTATTTGTTATCTAAATTTTGAGCAGTATTTCCAATGCCAGGTACAACGATGTACCATTTATGACCTCCATCTTGGATAAAAGTCATTAGTAACAAAATGCTCCTATTTCAATTTAATACAACGATTTTTAAAAAATAATCTTGTTGAAGCCAATAATACAAAATTGACATTTTTTGTTTCCCTCGTATAACTATGAAAATAACACACATTTCAGACATACTTTGGTACCATCTCATTGGAGCCCTAAAATGGCAAGCTTACTCTCATTTAACCCATCTCGTAACTTTTAGGTACGGTTTCCAAAATTGAAATTTCCATTTAAAATGATTTTAACTCGATTTTTGGTAAAATCGGCCCTCGGTCGTAATCGTGCTGAAAATTGTATTGTATTGGTTTTTACCTGCTAATGTCATTATCATACTAGGCAATCCAGATCATATGGCCGTCCAGGGTAAACAATTTGGACAGCTGGTCAGTTTTGTATTGTCTATTCAATAGTAAACAGTGTTCAAGAATGTTTTCGTCGTTTGTTTTACGTATGTATATGATGTGGTTTGACTTTGTGTTTCTTTGAAAACCTTAATTGGATTTCAACCAGATTTGAGAAATGGATGAACTCCTAGATATGGATATAAATATTTATATGGTATTTTTACACAGTTTTTGCATCAAAGAGTAGATGGAGGCTTTCAAAAGTTTACATGTCTACAAATATTTCGAATTTGGCTTTGTGCTCAAAGTAAGATCTACTTTAGTCAATTGAGTTTTTGTTTTAGTATGGCAGGTGATACAGCTTATTATCATGAATGTTATATCAGTAATATCCCATATATGATAAAAAAGTACCTGCGAAACCCTAGAGGGAGTTTCCAAGGTAAAGTAAACTTCAGTATCTGAAGAAGATAAATTGGTTATCGAAACGCGTGTGAGATAGTGTGAAGTGTTAATGTTGGTGTAGTGAGTGAAAACAGTGTTCAGTGTCGAGTATCACCAACGGTTCCAAAATTCCCAGCTTGGGCGTTTTTTTTATCTTTAAATTACCTATATCATTAATATTTCCGCATACGAAAACCGGTACAGAAATATTCTAGTTGTTCGGAGTCTAAGCCACACGTTTCTTCGTAAATCAGAAAAGTCCGGTACTGTTCATTCGGTCATATTGGTATGTATCTAGACTCCACCTACAGCACTGTGATGCTTCCTCATAATTTTCTTTTGTATTTAGCCTAATTCGCGTTTTATTTTAAAACCTAACAGTAATTTCCCAGCATATCTTCAATCCGTCCGTCCTGGTATCATTTTTCTTATTATAGAAAGTTTCTGGTGGATATTAAGTCTTCACGGATTAAAGTATTTTATATATCCTTTGTAAAGTTTGTCCTTCGTATCATTTTATTCAAAACAGAAAAATTCAAGCTTATCCTTTTTTGGCACAGTCATTGATAAACAGAGTTGACAAGGAAATACTGAATTTATGAAGGAATCATCCTGAAATGAACGCCGTTTCCATAGAAACGGAACCGGAAGCTTAACTGTATGCCGCATCCTGTGAAGGACCGTTGCTATTATTGCTGTCATAAGCGTCTCGCTATGGGGAAAGACCAATTTTCTTCTTTCATTTAAAACGCAATAGAGTTTACATAACAATACGTTCAGCATACTCGTCACTGACATATTACAAGACAGATTTAAATTGAAAACCTCCTGATGTTTTCAAATTAATACTCGTTTGTTTTGGATTCATTTTTTATTTGGCTTAAAGATTTTCTACATTATGTATTCATTTTCCGTTATCATCCGTGACAATTATCAAGAATATATTGCACTATTTTTTAGTTATGTGAAAATAACAAAAAACAACAAATATCTTCCTAGAATAGTCCTACTGAACGAAGAAGCTGTCATAGTAACATACGAGGAGAATTGACTGTCAGAAAAATTGAAAATTCGAATGAATACAATAAAAATTGTAGCCCCTTTCCCAGGAAAATATTCCAGCCCACACCAATGGTTTTCCCGCTTGTGGGATGATTTGTCCATAGGACAATTTTCATTGTGTTCCAGCTGGACACTTTTATCCCCGTTTCTTTATTAAATTGTAAAGAAAAGCTGCATTGAAGATGGGTACATTTTTTGAGGTAATAATTTCGTTGAGTTCTTTGAAACACTTTATATACAATTGCTCACAGGAGCAGTTATTTTAAATGAAAAACTTAAACGGAAAGTCGATCATCTAACAATAGTAGAAATTTATAAAATTTTGAAAGATCTCTAAGATTACGAATTTTTCACTGACCGTCTTCGATTTTCCGTTAATTTACTTGAAAGAGCATTGAAAACATTCCCATTTTTGGAATTAATACTTGAAATTGTATATTTTTTGGTCTATTTGGTATATACGTCTTTCTCTCTCTAATTGAGTCGTATCAAGTTGAATACAGATCTCCCTCAATCTCACTCACGTTTTTATGACTACAGAACAGAATAAGCATCGCTGTTTTTTTGTCCAAGATATTGTGTAATATTTTGGCTCAGGTGTTACCAAGACTCTATGGAAAACTCAGAAAGGTTGTTTTAGTTGCAGACGAAGTACACAGAAAAACTGGATACTGGTTACAAGGTCTTCATTTTCAATTATTGCATAATTTTTTGTTTTTGACTTGAACTTTTTTGTCTGATTCTAGTAATTCCTCAAAATACTCTTTCCATCTATCAATTACTTCGCTTTCATTTCTCAGTAGGTATATCTTCTTCTTTATTTTTTATCGAGGTTATTCGTTGTGTTTTTTCCTTTCTTAGTGACTTCAATATTTTGTAAAACAGCTTCTGATTCGATTTACTATTACTTTCCATTTTTTCGCCACTGGTTTCTTTTAGCTACTGCTACCATCTCTTTTACATTTTCCCCTTTCTCTTTGTACATTTCATAGTTTTTCGTTGTTTTGTTATTTATATACATTTTCCACGCTTTTGATTTTATTTTCATTTTTATTTCGTCCGTCCACCAAGCTGTTTGTTTTTTCTTAATAGTTTCTTTGCTATAACCACATATTTCTTTAGCGGTCTCCGAAACGGTTTTATTGAAATAATCCCACTTTTTTTCTAAATTACCATTTTTCATTATATCACAATTATTTAAGAACTTATTTGATAATGCTATTTCATTCATATTCTATTGGTTTTTCTAATTTTTGTCTACTATAGTTTGCAATCTCTACTTGTTCTCTCATTTTTGTGACAAGTAAGTAGTGGTCACTTCCCATTTCTGGTCCTCTTCTTACTTTGGTATCCAATACTTCCTTTCTATTGCTCTTTTCCACTAATAATACATAATCTATTATTGACCTTTCATTTCTGCTTTCCATCACACGTGTATATTTATGTATGTTATTATAAAATTCTGTAATATACAAAAATCCAGCAATTTTTCTCCATTATTATTCCTGAATTTTTCACCATGTTTTCCTATTACTGCTTTATAAATGTTCCCTCTCTGCTATTCAAATCCCCAAGTATAATTATTTTTCATTTTACATTTTGTGAAGCCATAGTTAGATCTTCCCAAAACGTATCTTTATTTCCTGTTTTATCGTCTTTATTTGGTCCATATACAATTATTATAGTTTTTGCGATCCTATTTTTATTTTTCATTTCCAGCACTAATAATTTTTCCGATCATCCCCTCCATCCAGTAATTTGTTCTTCTAAGTTTTTATGTATTATGCATGCGGCTCCCGCTGCCGTTCTTTTATCATTTTCAATACCACTGTATATGAGTAGATGACCATTATTCATTTTCCCTATCCCCTGTCCCTTTTTTTGTCACTGTTGTAGCTAGTATTTTCAAGTTTGTATTTTCAAACACTTCCTCTGATTCCTTTTCTTTCCCCAAAATACTTCTAATATTCCATGTTCCAAATCTCCATATTTCAGATGCTGCCTTTATTTTATTCATGTCAAATTTCGTTGCCGTGTCATTTTCTCTGTTATCATGAATATCTGTTTCTCTACTTAGTTTATTGAAGGTTTTTTTCCATTGTTTTCATTTCATTAGTTTCTCTATCCCATCTCCACTCTTGTCCATTTACTGTTATCTTATTTTATCCTATTTTTACTTCTTTTCCTTTTTGACTTTATAATTTTGCGAATATCCTTATCTCTTTTTGTATTTGTCTTTCCTTCTTGGTCTTATCATTATTTATAAAAACTCTTTCTTCTTTCTCCTCCTTTAATTTAGCTTTATTTGCCATAATTTTTTCTTTATCAACTTCTTTTTGACACATTCTCTCCCCTATCTTGGTAACTGCTTTAGGCTCGATATTTATTTTTAGTTGTTTACTGAAAAAGTTTCTGACATTTTCTACCAATATCTGCGGCTCATTAGTATCAAGTTTTAATCCATTTATCATTACATTATTTTTTATTCTTTCTTTATCTATCATTTCCATTGTTTTTTCAATTTCTTTCATTTCTGCATTTTCTTTTTCAATTTCTTGGTTTTCTTTGCTTAATACTTCGTTTTCAACTTTCAACTTTATCATTTCTTCATTAAAGAGAGACTGTTGATCTTTGATTTTTTTTTATTTCATTTTTAATCTGTTGTTGATCCCATATCATATCCTTTTGATCTACAGACATTTCTTCCATTAACCCTATGATTTGATCCTTTTCCTCTTTTTTACTTTCAGGTGGGGTTCTGGAACTTCGCTAACTTCTAATGAACCATCCATTTTTCTCTTCTTTGAATCTTCTGTAGAATAATCATCACTATCCATTTTCTTTATATTTTGTATATAATTACTATTTGATTATATTATTTTCGTGGTGGCATAAGACCAAGATACCCAGATCTACTCTTCAGAGATACTTGATCTATCAATCCACTTATTATATACCTATTTGCTTTTCTTATTTTGTCCTTAATTTTTTAAATTTGCGTCGCCACGTGGCACGTGGCAAATATGGCAGTGTAATCCGCGCAACCAAAACGTCATACCGGTACCTATTATATATGTTCATTGCCTAAAATGACATGTTTGCCCCATTATGGCGGCCACTTGGCGATGCCCCAGAGGTATGGCGTTTTGAAATATTTGTTCTACAGTTCATTGTTAACAAAGATCACCAAAAAACAGCGCGGTGCCCATGATCCATGTCCACAGTGGAAAAATTACACGTTTTGGTCAGTATGGCGGACTTTATGTGACGTCATATTGGTATGGCATATTGAATTCACGGACTTGTTTCTAAGCACTGATTAAACCATGTTTGAACCCACCTATTCATTTTAAAATAAAATTATTCCAATTTTAACTCTTCTATGTCGTAGTTTCGAATACCTCTTGTGAAAAAATATGAATATGAATAAATTAAGACACAATTTCCTTTATCCATTCAAGGAAACACTATTTATGAAATAATAATGGGTTTGTTCATAGTAAATTATAGACTAGCATTGGAGTTGTTTCAATTATCCATAGGAAAACTTTATTTTGACAGAAACTGAAGAACAATACACACAAAAGAAATTATGTAATCAGTGGTATTTATAGGAACATAACACGTCGTAAACTTGAACTAAAATTGAAAAAAAAAATGTTAATTATAGTAACAATATTAACTTTAATGATCACTAAAAATGAGAAAATATTTATGCAGATTAATAGACGCAGTTGCTCCATTTTTTTTAGATTGGTTTTTGTTTTTCAATTAAATTTCAAAATTACCTAAATCAAATTACCACAATACTCGGGGATCCGAATTTGTTGCCTACTTAAATGCAAGTGTAGTAGATATTTTAAGCCTACTCTAATGAAATGACGCAATTTACAATTTAAATTTTTGGTGGTGCGGCTTCAGAATAGTGCCATTTTACTCATGAGAGCTACAACCTAATTAGTAAAGTACACTTCATACCGCTTTACCTCCAATGTAGATACAATGTATTAATTAAAAATATCCTGCTATTTACATTTTCTGAATTGATTAAAATAGTGATAATGTTGATTGTGCAGGAAAAAATGGGAATAAAATTGAAAAAACCATTGTGATACTTCAAATGGTGTATAAATCTATGTGAATAAGCTCAAAACAATTTAGAATCTCCCAAGACCAGTCAAAATTGACCATAATTGTGCAGAAGTAGTGCAATACAAGGTAGATGTCATCCGTCCAGAAGCCTTGAGAGCATAATCCTGGATTGGAGACATCGCTGAAACCACATCAATACATTAACCTCAGTAAAGGAAATGCTAAGAATGCGATAACAGCGACATCCTCACATCTAACCACAAACAAAAATTCTATATTGACACAAAACCATCTTGGTTTTGTAGTTATTTAATTAATTACAGTTTCCTGTAAAAATTCTCATATTTTAGTAAAGCGTGTTATCAATAGATGTTAAAGATAATAGTTTAATACTATTTTGACGCCTTACCAAGTTTTTGAAAAATATTTTTCAAAGAACAGAGACCGTTCACTAAGAAGCAACAACTACTTCTCGGGCTATAGGCCCAGACAGACATTGAATTACACTTCTAAGTTGGTTGGTATATCTGCAACATATAATCAACCATTCTGGTTTGTAATTTGAAGGGAAAACATCACTTGTACACCGGTTTCGGTGTATTGGCGCTTCATCAGTACAAGGTAGATGTCATCCGTCCAGAAGCCATAAGAGCATTATCCTGGACTGAAGACAACGCTTAAACCACATCAATACATTAACCTCAGTAAAGGAAATGCCGTTCAGCATGTTTTCGTTGCTCCTGTAATGCATACAGGATACTATTTGAATTCTGGAGATATTGTCCCTTGTAGTCAATAGGCTAGTACGAAATGGCTCCATAAATGATGATTAGTCTCAGGGCCATCTTTCGTTGGCTATTTTATCAAATCCTTCCATCATACTTATGTTCTGCTTTCGTTTGTGTTCAGTTAATAACAATATTTACTAATGCTAAAATGACTAGTATGATTTTTTTTATGGATTAGCCAATGCTAATGCCTTAGATGCCAGACGTATGCATGCCCTGCGTTATCCAAATAACCGCTTACCATGTTCTGAATCGTTTACTAAATTGCATCTTCGCTTACAAAAAAACTGGACCTTTTGCAAACTCATGAAATATTATTGGAAGACGTAGAACTGCGAAAACTCCACATCTCAAATATTCTTCGCAATACTCCTTTTTCGAACGTCTTCGGCAATCCATTAGGTGTCGTGCGGATGCTCTTATTTTAGCTGAAGCTGCACATTTTGAACATTTGCTCTAAAATATACTTTTTTGTTCATGTTTATCACAATGTTCCCAACTTAGCATCGCACCTAGTTGGATTTAGGAGCAAAATGCGTTATATACACTATAGATGACATACTTATAGATATATAGGCATCTGACCCGTGGCTCTTCCTATGGCGAATTAATTGTACGGGTGACGCCACCTTAAGAGCCTGTCGAGGAAGCTCTAACAGCTTTGACAGAGTTGTGATCTTTGCTAACTGCCAGATTTGGCGGTCAATTACCTGATACCTCCAAAGATTTAAAAATAATCCACTAGAGGACGCACTAGTGGGAGTAAATATGTTTTGATTTTCAATTTGACAGCAACGTTAAACGTACCCAATGAGAATTCTTACTTTTTGCCATTGGCGGGAAAAATATATTTTTGAAAACATCAAAACAGTAAGAATTCTTATTGGATACGTTTAACTGTCAAATTGAAAATGAAAACATATGTAACCTCCACTAGAGCGGCCTCTAGTGGATTATTTTTAAATCGTCAGAGGAAACAGGCTAATTTTACCGTAATTGCAAAATGGCATATTTTCAACATTTCATTCAAAGATACTTAAGATGTATATAATAATAATAACAGTCAAATAGTTAAGTTGAGTTAAATGAAATTTCAAAAAATAGAGCATATAATGTTTGAAGAGGAAGAAATTGATCAATAGTTTATATATTTTAATTTATTATCAAAAATAACACAATAAATAAATCCTTTTTTATGTATTCTAATGAAAAACAGAAAAAAAAACATAAGAGCTAAACAATACAATAATTAAGAAATGAAATTAGGTAAATAATGTGAACATTTCACCTTCAATATTGAAGAACATGAAAATACTAATACTGTGGAATGCAAAAATAATTAAATATAATACAATGATGTGAAAAGCACAAAAATATAATAAAATGAACAATAATAAATCAAAGAAATGCTTTGGCTCAACTTTTTTTTAGTGTCCACTGTTTTGTTAAAGCTCTACAAATAACAAAAGTAATATGAGTGAACACAAAAATGTATTACACTTTAAATATACATGTGCCCACAATATGTATATATATTTTTTCAGTTTCAGAGAAAACAGTTATATCGAGCAAAATAATTGAACATGATCTTCTTTGTTTTTTATTTTCTCAACCAATTCTCTAACAAAATATGCTTTAAAACTTCAATAGTTTGATCAACCGGGACAGTGGGCACCTATACATATTCAAAAAGTAAAAAATACATCCACTTCTGTATATGTAGAGTGGGGAGGGTGAGTTTAGGCCCACAGCACTTAGGCCACATGTGACCCATTGTACATCCTCCCGAGGAGTTGTCCTCCTAGGTCATCGTCCATCCTCTCCTTTTCAGGAAGGTGGACAGGTCACTAGGAGACATCTCCTTTATATCGGCAGGTGTATGCAAAGACTCACCGAACACACACTCTCTTATTGACGGTAACTCCGGGCACTCACATAAGACATGCCTGACAGTTTCATCTTCTTGTTCACTCAATCTGCATAGAGGTGTGTCCACTACGCCCATAGTATGGAGGTGTTTCCTTAGTTGACAGTGGCCAGTCAGGGATCATACTGTTAAGCGTAGGTTTTTCCTGGTCATCGCCAAATATTTCTTCGGCGCCAGCTTCCCAGGGTCGCCCAAGGTGATCCTGGCAAGACTGCATCCTTTGATTCCATCCCATCTCTTTCGGGATTGAGCATGGGTGTAACGCTTGGCAATTGTCAAAGTCGTCAGGCTGTAGGTGTCACTGGGTCCTAAAATTTTTATTCCAGCCGCTTCCCTGGCTAAAGAATCGGCAATGCGATTACATTTACACCTGTCGTGCCCTTTAATCCAACTCAGGATAATATTGTTATCTACCGAGGCGTTAGCTAAATCTTGGTGGCACTCTAATACTAGTCCTGATGTAACACGTTGTCTGTTCAAGGCTAATAGGGCTTGTCTGCTGTCAGTGCAGATTGTTATGTTTTTGCCAGAAATTCCTTTGCTGGTTAGCTCTTTTGTGGCATTTGAGATTGAGACAGTTCTGTTTGAACCATGCTGGTATTTTTCCCCATTCCCCACTTAATTCTCAGGCTAAGTGATCTGGAGTAAACTCCACATCCTGGAGTCGTCTGTATATATGCTTATTGCATTTGCAGCATCTGACTCTGTGTTCTGCTTTATTTGTATTTTGTAGGGTTTAATCAACACAAACTTGGGTTCAATTGCATCATTGGCCGCCTGCAGCAGAGGTAGCGCAGTAAGCGCTTCTCGACATAGGCTTATCCTCAATTGACGCACTCCTACTTCGGGGTTTACACCAGCCGTACGCAATCGTAGCAAGACCATTAACGCAACCTCTTTGACGTACAAGTCCAGAGGGGTCAGACCAGTAATTAATTCCATTGCCGCGGTTGGTGTTGTTCTCATTGCACCTGTGATATTTAAACAAGCCATTAGCTGTATTTGATATAATTTTTGAATGGCCGTTGCTTGTAGAACCTTCGGTCCCCATGCAATGGCTCCGTACGTTAGCATAGGTCTTATGTGTGTCCCACTGTCCTCCGACATTGCTCATAAGCCACATATCCTCTTTTTGCTTTGCTCTGTAGGTGAGAGTTCCATGTTAGCTGTCGAGGGTAATACCAAAGTATTTCACCTCTTCAGAGAAGTTTAATTTGCTATTGAAGATTTGGGCGGTTTTAAGCCCGATAATCCTCTTTTCCAGGTGAAACGGACCATCTCAGTCTTCTTGGGATTGATCGACAGTGAGTGTTCCTTACACCATGTTTCTATTAATTAGAGCGCATCCTGCGCTCTATCGCTCTGTGTGTTCACAAATTTTACGGACTGCAAGATAACTATGTCATCTGCGTATGCGATTGTGTAGAATCCATTATTGTTGAGGTGATTAATCAGGGCATCCAGGACTATGTTCCAAAGAAAGGGTGATAAGACCCCTCCCTGCGGACATCCCCTCATGACCATTCCTCTCACTATGATGTCTTCTACATTGATAGCATTACTAGAAAGCATTTTGAGTATCCATTCTCCCACTACCAGGGGTACATTCCTGGAGTTAAGTTGGTGGGTAAATGTTGGGAAGGTTGTTTTATCAAATCTTTCGATTCTGCCAACCACTTGGTGGAGGGCCGAATCAGTGGACCTTCCCGGAGTATATGAATGCTGATTTGGATGATGTGGGCTGTGAACTAGCACTTCATCTCTTATTTATCTCTCACATAGCCTCTCCATTGTTTTTAAAAAGTACGATGTGAGGCTAATAAATCGGAATGTTTTTGGTAAGGTGTAGTCCATCCTTCCTGGTTTGGGTATAAATGCCACTCGTAGTTATCTCCACTTTCTGGGAATATACCTCAGAGCTGAAGAGGCTCTAAATATTCCATCCAGATGCGGCATAAGGCTATCCATTCCCCACTGAAGTAGGGCTGGTCTTATACCGTCAGGTCCTGGTGACTTGAATGGGGAGAAGCCCGAAATGACCCACCTTATCTTGGTATACTCTCCAGTCCTCTTTGATTTTTTTTCGTTTTGCCTTGTTAAAGGTAGTTCTCGCTGTCTTTGTAAGGTGTTCCAGTTCAGGGCACCACCAAGTATCGGTTTTGCCATCTGTCTGGACCATCCTCATCGGACAGGATTCCTTATATGCAATGTCTATTTTGTTTTGGATAGACTAACCTTTTCAGTTCCTCATTATTGCAAGGAGTCAGGACCTCTGTTTCCAGCAGAGCACCTTTCAAGAGGCGATTTTAGAGAGCTACATCCATCCTCTTCGGATCTCGGGATTTTACAGTGGTCCTTAGATCCTGGCTCACCGTATAGGTCAGCCAGCGGTGGTCTGACATAGAAATGTGATCTGACACTTGCCAGTCCTGAATTTTGTTTGATATTTTAGCTGTCGCCAGCGTAATATCTATTAATGTTTGGCTACGGGCGTTAATAAATGTCGGCTGCTTGCATCTGTTTAAGACTGTTAGATCTTTCTTAATTATATATTCATATAGAAAGGTGTGAAAAGGTGAAATTTATTTTCACATCCACTTCTACAGGTTGCTACAAATAAAACTAGATAGATAGATAGATTTGATGAGGTGGCTAATCGGCCTATACCACTGCGACCTTTTCAGATCTATTGTGGTTCTCTGAATCTAGATTACATTCCCCAGCTCGACTCTTTTTAAGTAGCCAATCAGCCTCGAGACTGAATCTTTCATATAGTTCCATGCCGGTGGTTTCTCATCGCCTAGTAGAAGAAACCGCACATTCGCCATTCAATCGCACTGGCATAGGGTGTGCTCTGTAGTTTCCTCCTCTAGGTGACAGAATCTGCACATAGCTTCGTCTGTCAATCCCATTAGCTCTGCGTGTCTGTTAAGCTTACAGTGTCCCATCAATACACCCACTACGGCTTTGACAGTTTTCCTATCTTTGCTTATTAGGTCTGCCATAAAAGTTGGCGAATGTCCTCTAATGAACTGCTTCGCCTGTTTTTCTGTACCACCCAATTCCTTGTGGCCATATTTATTGTCGACTTTGCGACACCGCAGAAAAGTTCCGGTCCAATGAATGGCATTGATGAGCCTTGTCTGGCCGTTTTATCCGCCAATTCGTTGCCCTTATGACCCTCGTGCCCTGGTACCCAGGCTACAAATAAAACTAACTGAAAACCAAAACTCGCATACTATTAACAAAGGGTAGTCTACAAGAACAATCTAGTGAATCTTGAGGAGATTATAACTATCAATAATAATATTTTATTTATATAGACATTTTCAATTAGATCAAACTCATAGTACTGTAAACGTTTGAATATTTGTTTCTCGAAACTATCAACCTTTAGAAATTGTTGAACTTTGGTCTTAGCACGTCTTAAGGGGAGAGCCTTTATAGATGGTTCCATCATGATCCTGGTATATGTGAATAATTTTATCATTCACAAATATGATTTAATACAATATGTAATTTATATTTTACCTTCCATACATCTGATAATGGCTTAATGCACTCCACTAAATCTTTCACACACTCTTTGCTTGTAGATGGAATTATTGTTTTTTTGTGGGGTTCCTGTGCCATAATGGGGTACAAAAAAATGTGCATCAACTTTGGTTTACAATCTAGATTAAAGTCCAGAGATTTGTTTCCACTTTGTAACATGCTGTTCAGCTAGTTACGTTTTTTATTTTCAAACTATTTTATTTAGTGAATTTTTGTGGCTCATTAGTAACTTCATCCCAAATTTCTATTACATTTCTAAACATGCCGTTTCCTTGTCGCATTAGCCACATTCATTTTTATCAAATTCCCCTTCAATTTTTGTCTTTCGATATTCGAAATTCCAAATTGTCGATTGGAACTCTTTCTTTCCTCTAACTGCCACCATAAAGGCAACATTCCAATATATTTTAATTTTTGTCAGTTGGTGAACAATTTATCGTCTGGTTGCTCTGCAGCCCTCAAGTTCGGCACTTAATTTTACCTCAAGTTTACTTCAAATTTCATCCTCAAGTTACACTCAAGATTCACCTCAAGATTTAAATTTCAAGATTTTAAATTTCAAGTTCCTGTTCCTGACGCTAAGAGCTGCAAACAACCCAGCCCTTTAAGATCAGTTCCTTCGTCTTATCTTTAGCGTTTATAAAATTTGAATTTGGTGTGTTATTATAACTACTTGTTCTCCTCGTTTGGTTTTTTAATATCCAATTTATGTTGAATTTTTAAATCTAAATAAATAATTATTGTTTTCATCCTTTGTATTGATTATTCAATAATTATTAAATTGGATAAACGGGTTCAGGAATAAATAATTTTTTTTTTTTTTTTTTTTATTTACGAATCCGCATCAACCTCAAGGGTTATTAGCGGTCTGTAGCTATATGTTATGGTACCTGTTACATAAAATATTATATATGTTTAACATTATTACATTTTATGATATAAGTTTGAAATATGCAAATATTTAATAAGATTCTTAACATTACTGCTGTTGTTTAAAGTATTTTCCAAAGAATCACTAATGTTGCATGCTAGTCTGTTGATATGATATAGCGGACACTCAACTAAAAAATGTTTCACTGTTAACTGCTGCTCACAAATGACACATTGTGGTATTGGTGCTCGGGTAAGTAAGTATTCGTGAGTAGCTCGAGTATGACCTAGTCGTAGCCTTGTGATGATGGTTTGATGTCTTCTATTTTCGGTAAAAGTGAACCAGGGTGTTATGTTGGGTTTGATTCCTCTAAGCTTTGCGTGTGAGTTCCTCCACGTGTCATTCCATTTTTGTTCTGCTTTATTGCTAATAAATAATTTTAGGTCGGTGTATAAAGGCTTAATAATTGGTGTGGTATTAAGTTGTGCTGCATTTTTGGCGAATTGATCGGCTATCTCATTGCCTTTTATGCCTATGTGTGCTGGAACCCACAGGAAATGTATGTTTCTACCTATTGATTGAAGATGATGAAGTTCTTGTTTGATCATCAGTACTAGGAAGTTTTTCGAATAGGTGCTTCGCAATAATTTCAGAGAGTTTAAAGAGTCTGTAAGAATAACCGTCTTTTCGTAGTTCGATGTTGTTAAGGAATAAATAATTTGATTTTATTTTTTGTCAAATTAACGTTAATTTTTATAAGGTGTTTCCAGCTTTCAACCTTTTGCTTTCGTTTTTCTTTGTTTTTGTTTCGATAAAAAGCTGGTGGCGTCCAATTTAATATTAATTGTACACCCCATCCCAGTGATAGCATATAAAATAATTTAATTGGTGCCGAATTCCACTCCCTGAGGAGAGTGATCTAGCCAGGGGCGTTTATCGTTCCAACCAAATCAATCGCTGTTATTTCCGGATTTAGAGTATAAAGCTATTTAAACAAATAACTATTGAATTATTTTTCACTTTTTATATAATAAAAGATGTTGTGATTTATTTTACTTTACCGAGTGCATCACATATTACATTCGTTCACAATAAACTTGGACATTGTCTTTTTCGATGATGATTAATGATAAATCGTATTAACTAATTCACACTTCTACAACAAAAACACCTAAACCATTAAATAGCGTAAAACGACAGTGTGACACATGCGCAAATATTTAGAATTACTACCAACAGCGTTACTGTTCTCCTCACATCCAAAATTTTAGTAACTCGACAGGCTCTCTAGGTGGCACTACTCTCGCAGGTTGAGAGTACCTTCACCCTGAGATACACCACAACGATTAGATTTCACCTGTCTTCACATTTGACATATTCTTGTATGCTGGTGTAATTTTTGTAATGTGAAAGAATTTACCAAAGACTAGACTGAGAGTTCTCTATTATATCAATTTTAAACCAAAATGACTTCAAATTATATAGAATGAATGAAATGAGACTTTTTCATAGCATTTCCGATACATTTATATTTAATAAAGCTCATTAATTAGACAATAAATGTTGTAAATGTATTTTTCACGTTATAGATATTGTCTGTTCAGCCGAACATATGTCTCGAAATCTGTTAAATATTTACGGAATCGTGGAAGTTTAGTCATTAACTAGTGTACGAAATCAGAAGTTTTCTATAAAGGAGTTTCGACTCTTGTACGGAACACTCACACCAAAGCGTCACAGTATAGGGCGTGTCGGCATCGTCGTCCTCTTCGTTATGGAGTTTGTTCAAGTGTAAAACTTTAGAGACATGTAAGGGTTTCGGATTATCGGCAAATGTACAGTAATTTATTTTCTAACAGCGAATCTGCTCGAAATTGGCGTCAAGCAGATATATGGAGGCAATTTATCAATATTTTTTTTTTATTCTTTTCAGTATGTCGCACCTTGACGATTATTCGTTTTACAGGATTACACAAATCTAGCTTACCCCCCAGCAAAAAACAGTTCAAATTTAATAAATTCATCTGGAAGTTACATCAACTTTTGAATAAGGATTACAGCTTGTTCCGTAATTGAAAGGTTAATAATGGTAGCTTACTTTGAAGTGACGTGACTTACCATGCTAATAATATACATTACGTTCCGACAGCCTTAAATGTCACATTTCCAGCTTCTTTACAAACTGCAGGAAGTACAATTCGAAGGTTATGACTTTGAAGCTGCATTTTCTGCTATTTCTATACTAAACTGTCCAAAAGATTTGTTCAATCTATAAGTTCTTTCTCCATCAGAAAAGAGTAATGAAACCTAATTATGTATGCAAACTACCGCAGAGGTGGCCCACATGGGCCGGCGGCGACATTGGGTCTAAAGTAAATATTTATAGACTATCATTATAAATATAATTCTATAAATGTACGCCCATGGTTTACTGGTTTCCGATAATTTTAATACTCTCTCCTGATGGCGAAACAATAGCGAAAAATATAGATTCAGAAACTAACCCTCCTTCCAATATGTTAAATTTTTTTTAAAACATTATTTTTGTTAGATTATTTAATGAGTTATTTATTTAAAAAAAATTGAGTTAATGGTTAAAATAACTAAATTTACGAAGAAACATTCCAAAGCAAAAATTAAAAATAACAAAGAAGCGCTTAAAATATTAATAAGAAAGCAGAAGAACACTCAACGAAATATCCGCCATCATATTGTCGAGAACTTGGCGAGGATACAAAGAGGTTCTGGTATAATATTGGCAGAAGTTGCTATTTAGAAATTATAATTTTCATTATCTGGAAAGTAATGGCGTCATTATAGTCGTAATTATCATAAAGAGGGCGACGAAAGAACGACGGAACAACTCAGAACGGATAACTTTAAGTCGACTATTTTCCTTCTTGTGCTCAAGTTACTTTTATGAGAAAAATGCAGATAAAAGTTTCGGTTTGTTAAATTAATTTTACTTTTAGTTAAAGACGTTTAATACTTTGATAATAATGTACTGAGTGCCAGTTTATTCACCACATAAAAAAATGAAACGATTAACAGTAAATCATACTGCAGCTCGCTTTGTCGATGTTTAGATGACCGAAACCGAAATCGGGGTAAACAAACAAAACAGTTTTAAACCATTTCTAATGTGGTCACGGATCATGCCGAAAACCAACGGCATGACGATCCAGTCGAAAAATAAAAAGGGAATTCCGTGCAGACAGTGATAAAACCCCCTTAAAAAGTTTGTTCACAAAGGCCAGTTTGTTGCGCTCATTAGTTTTATTATTCGGGGTTGATATATATGGATTTCCAGGTGCACGGGGTGGATGAAAATATACATTATTTTTGTTTAAAGATGAGTAGTGAATTATACAAGACATTCTTAATGGAACCGTTTCCAGATTTGGGTTTCATAAATACTTTTTTAGAGCTCGAATAAATAGGGTGATTTATCGGGAAATGAGCATACAGTGAAGGTAGATGGGGCACTCGGGGGGTAGGTGGGTTTGGTTGGTTGGCATCCCCTTGGGGATGAGTCCAACACTGTTTGGATCCTGGACCCATTCGAACATGAGTTTCCCATCTCGGCCCGAAAAAAAAGATGGTGCACACGGAGATGATTCTAAATAACCTATATTTCATGGGTCTATCGTTCTTTATATCCAAAATACTGGGTGATATTTTTTGTCCACAGTGGTGTCGATTAACATAACAAATAAAATCTTAATCCAGGCTTGGACTTAGTCAATAAGTAAGTTTTGACTTGTAACAACACCCTGTATACCAATATGTTGAACTTTACATATTTGCAAGGAGCGGAAAAAAATTAGTAAGACTAAATGTATTTGGTGTTTCTACATACAACATTTTTACTCAGTAACTTGAGGCAAATCTAGATGTTTCAATAATAAAAATGCACAAAATATAATAAAAATAGAGTTTCTTTCCCAAATAGAACGTTCCAGGTTTTAATTCATAATGTTATCAACTATTTCTTATTCTTTTAATTTATTTCCGGATCCCAGCCTTATTGAAAAACGAGAGGATAATTCATTCATTCATTCATAAATTTGGGTTGTGCTCACTAGCCCAGGCACTTGAACTGAATCTTTGTACCATTTCCCATGTTATCTACTTCCATTCCAGAAGCTTCGTGTCTTCTATAAAGGCCACTAGTTTCACTAGAGGGATTTTCAGTAGTTGTGATGGTTGTATAAATTCCTCTCCAAAGTGCTTCCGTCTAAGTTCTTGTAAGTCCTCGCAGAAGCAGAGTAAGTGAGTAGGTGTTTCATCACCAAGTTCACATTCTCTGCATAGGTTCACTAACTTTGCCCATATTGTACAGATGCTTCCTCAAGGTGCAGTGTCCAGTCACCAGGTCGGTAACAATCTTCAAATGTCTCTTACCCAGTTTCAGTTTCTACCTTGTTCGGTAAACTCTTTGTATGAAGGTGCCCTTGTGTCACCCTCCATTTGAGTTGATGTTCCCTATCTAGCCAGTTCCCGATTTCCCCTCTTATAAAATTTTTGTGATTCCACAAAACGGTTCCGGACCTATCAAGTCTGCTTTATAGCCTTCTTTAGCTAACTGGTCCGCCATTTCATTACCTGCAATCCCCTCATGTGGCGGCACCCGTATTAGAGACACTTTGTTGTCTCTTGCCAGCCTGTTGAGGGATTCTTTGCAGTTTTTCACCAGTCTAGACCTAGTTGTTAGATTACTGATAGCCTCAAGCAGAGCCTGGTTTTCAGTGAATATTTAAATTTTTTGTCCGGTATATCCTCTTCTGATGTTTTCATCAATACAGGCTATAGCGGCAATCGTCTCTGCTTGAAACACAGTCGTATATCGACCAAGGCTAAAGAACATTCTCTTTCTAGGTCCTTTTATACCAGCCCCAGTGCCATGGTTTGTTTTGGAGCCATCGGTGAACCAGATGATTTCTCCAGAATTACCTGGGTGCATCACCTGTTCCCTAGATGTTCTCTGGTGTCATGCTATCAAAACTCATGTGAAATATGGGTTCGTCTAGTAATATCCCAGTTGTATCAGTGTGTCCTTCTCGAACATTGTTCGGGGACCATAAGTCTTCCGATTTCGGCCTAAGAATTGCCATCATTGCCTCCGCCCTTCCATTGATGCTGTCCCCGTGCTGTTCATTGCCCCGGTAATACCAAGAAGGGCTTGTCTTTGGATTGCAGTTAACACATTAACTGCAGAGGACACTTCTGTCCTCCTCCACCAGACTATTGTTCCATAGGTGATCTTTGGCCTTATCACAGTTGTGTAGAGCCACTGAACCACATCAGGTCGTATTTCCCAGGTTTTGCCCATAACTCTTCTGCTTTGGCAGAAAAGCCTAGTCGCCCTGGTAGTAGTTTATTCCAGGTGTGCCTTCCAATTCATTTTGGAATCAAGGGTCACTCCCAGATATTTCACTTTTTTGGATATTTCTAGTTCTTCTCCGAACAACAGTACTCTACCCTGCGGGAGAACTCTTCTATTCGTAAAAGCAACTAGTTTTTTTTTATTAACTGGAAGGTCCTCTGTAAGGCACCATTCCTCCACAATTCGCAGTACATCCTATAGGACATTCATCACCACCTCCGGGAATTTCCCATTGATGACAATCATTATGTGGTCCGCAAAGCCCTGCGTCCATATGCCTTGATCATTCAATCTACAGATCAAGTCATCGACAACTAAGTTCCACAAAAGTGGTGAAAGTATTCCACCTTGAGGACATCCTTTAGTTGCCCTAACGGTGTATGTTTTATCATGCATATGTGCTGTTATTCTCCTATGCTCAAGCATGGATCCTATCCATTTGCATGTGGTACTGTTAATCCCTCTGTTTTTAAGGGATCTGTTAATTTATGACATCGATGTGTTGTCAAAAGCACCTTCGATGTCTAGAAATGCTGCAAGGGCTACTTCCTTATGATTCAGGCTCCTTTCGAGACCTGAGACCAAATTATGCAGGGCAGCTTTACCTGATTTCCTTGCTTGATAAGCCCATTGTAGTCTATGTAAAGGGGTGCTCTTAAGCGCTCCTTCTTGTAAATTCATTTGTAAGACTTTTTCCATGGTTTTCACCATGAATGATGTCAGACTGATTGGTCGGCGAGATTTAGCCTGGGTGTACGTTTCTTTTCCTGGTTTAGGAATAAACACCACCTTTGACTCTCTCCATGCATTTGGTATATACCTTAGAGCATGGCTGCTTCGAAGTATCAGAATCAAAGGACCCATTATGATGTCTAGTCCCTCTTGCAGAAGCTTGGGGAATATGCCATCTGGTCCTGGAGTTTTGTAGGGGTCAAATGAGTTTACAGCCCATCTGATAACATGGGGTCTGAATATCTTATTCGTGAGTTCCCAGTGCTCTTTGAGTGCCTTTGTTTTGGCAACCGGCCAGTTGTCATAGCTTGACTCTATCTTTACCGAACCTGGAAAGTGCATACTGAGGAGATGCTCTGGAGCCTCTGCCTCAGTATTTGAAAACTTTCCGCGCGGCAACTGAATAGAATCAAGTTTGTTAGAAGTATTCCTTTTGAGAATCCTATTGATTCTGACGCTGCCAGGAACACCTTGCATGTCCTCACAGAATTCTCTCCAGGACTCCTCCTTGTATTCTTTTATTTTTGTATTGTATGTACCTAGTTTAGCCTTATACGCTTCCCAGTTACCCGTTTTTTTCGCTTTGCTGAAAAAGCGTCTTGTTTCTTTCCTTAGCGATGTCAGCTCTTTATTCCACCAGATGGCTTGTCTAGAAGAGCGACTCTCCTTTATCGGACAGTTGTTATGATAAGAGGTCAGTGTACACTGTTGTTGCAGCCATACGGCTGCTCCCTCTAGATCCTCAGCAGTTTTTGGTCTGCCTAGGTGTGAACGGATTTTAGAAAGCAGGTCCTCTTTATAAGATACCCAGTCAGTGCTCTTAGGATTCCTGTATGTTCTAATAACCGATTTTTCTACGTTAATTTCGTAGTATATTTGGGCATGATCAGATAAAGATGGTTCATCCGATATATGCCACTTGCGAATCATCTCCATGACACGTTAAGTGCAAAGAGTTACATCTATCAATGATTCCCCCCTCGATGTTCTAAATGTAGGCGTATTACCCACATTCGCAATATCAAGTTCAGAAGTACATAGATAGTCAAATAGTTTCTTACCTCTGGTGTTGTTGTCTTTGCTGCCCCATCTGCTATGGTGTGCATTGGTATCAGCCCCTACAATGACATCCAGATTATGTCTCCTTGAGTATTCCATCAGGTTCTCCCGGTAGTGGTTCTTCTGAATGGATGGGAAGATACATAGACACTATTATTGTCTCTAGTACTACCCCATCTTTTTCGAGTATAATCTTTGCTGTCACCATGTGCATAGTTCCATAATCGGCATCAAGTTGTATTCGGATCTATAGCAAATACAAGTTCTTATTTTAGTACGATCAGTTCCCATTATCAGTCCCATTCACCTAATATTAAGCCCCAGTATCTTACCTTTGTTTATCCAAGGTTCTTGAATTAGAACGATGTCCATGTTTTCAGCCACCACTCTTTGTTGTAGGACAGCGGTGGCTGTCTTTTTGTGTTTTCAGCCACCACTCTTTGTTGTAGGACAGCGGTGGCTGTCTTTTTGTGCTGCAAGTTGACTTGTAGCACCTTGAAGGTCCTTAGAGGTTGATGGTACATGTTCTCGATCAGTCCCTGTTTCCTCCTCGGTCGAGTTTTCCAGGGTTTTAAGACTGGAACTGAAACTCTCCATTGAACCCGCAGCAGTCCTTTCATGGACTCCTTGTCAATCCGGAGACTCACATGCAGTCCCCTGTCGGATAACTTGGAGCCAAGGATCATCCAGCGATCAACCTTCAGCCCTGGATTCTGTTTCTCGAGCCTTCTCATCCCCACTTTCAGATCCTCTTTTTTAGTCTCAGGAAGTAGGACTCGTTGCTGCTTTGGAAGTTCATCACTCTTGATGAGCCTCCAGTTGGTTTTTTGTGACAAATAGTCCCTCGTTATAATGAAGGACTCCTCATTGTCACAGATTAGCCCGTAGTAGACTGGCTTCAAACCTAGGCCCCTTCTGCACCTCGTCGATCATGTCAGTTAGGTTCTCTTTGATAGACCCCACCTGATCTTCAGAGACAACTGTCTCTGGGAAGTTTTTTGGGACTACAGCTGCCTTTATCGCTTTGCGGGCCACGCTATATTTAATACCGGTACCAGTGGTACGTTTGGCCCTCTTATCTTTATTTACCTCAGGAGTGCTCCTGGCTGACACAGTTCGCTTAACGCTCTTTGTCTGCTGGTTATCACCCTGTTCTGATGTTGAGGGAGTCGGCAGCACCACATTTTTAGTGTCAATTACTCGTTTCCTCATTTTTTTCAGCTTATTACGCTGGGCACCTGAAAGTTTCCCGAACGAAGCTTTTCTTGCCACAGGATTCGCTATAACGTATCCTGATGGCATGGTTTGCTCTTGGGCTCCAGAAGTATCTGGCTGCGTTGGAGACATTTCTGTCTCCTTTGCTGCCGGATCTTCCAAATCCCTTTTACTAGGAGTCTCCATAGGCTCCGTAATAAGTTTTGGCTTCTCTTGGTCCATATTTGTTCCTACGAGTATAGGAGAAAGGAGGTCAGTACCTGCAGAGCTCCTTATACAGGTACAAGGCTAAATGCAACGGGGTGCGCCAGGTGCCCAGAGGTTAGTGGTCTCCTGGCCGAATAACCCACGGCCATCCATCCCTTCAGCGACCACACAGGCCAGGCAATCAATCCAAGCCTCCCGAACCACATAGTTCGGCATTCCCCTCACATGCCTTACCCTAGTAAGGGGGTAGCTGCTCTGCTATGTAGTTTGCGGTATGCGTCACGAGCTTGTCAGCGATTGGGTATTTGGTTGGAAATGTTGGGCGTTTATAGCCCTCATCCTTCCTTATTCACCAATAGACTAGTTCTTTCATTTGCATGACGTCCCTGGCCTCCCCTATCCGCAACCTGGGGACGCTCCCGATAGGAAGCTCAACCCAACCCGTCACAGGGCAATGCACAGAGAGTTGAAATCTTAGACAAGCCGTAGCAGGTCCTCGAAAACTCAATGAACACGGGAGGATAGGACCGTATTTAGGACAAATTATTAGTATCAATGACCAACACCCTGTATGCGTAAGTAAATTATTATAACGTTGGTTTCTGGAGGAAAAATGTCCATTCCGAAAAAAAAATAACTTAATGTCAAATAAAAATAACGCTGCAAAAAATCTATATTTTAAAGGTTAAATATAAAAGATACAAAAACTGGAAATTTATTTATCCACGTCCAAATATTTTTTTAGCTAAAGAATGATCATTTCCCGACTATTCCGATGCATTCTTGATAATAATAATAACATAAAACGTATTGTTCAATTTACTAAATAATACACTTTCGGTTTAATATCCCAAATTGTTGTAATTGTCAAATTAGCTGATATAAGCATGATATACGAGTACAATTATGACGTTAATTGATAATTTCAAAGTTTGTACTCGTGTTGTTGCGATATTTGTTGAACAATCATCTCTTACTTAAAATGCCACACAAATTTGATAATAATGAATATGGTACATATCTAGACTTTGTGATGGTAATGGAAAAATTATTCAAAAAGAATATGCACGGCGATTTCCGGGCCGGCGGTTACCTAGTGACAGGACTTTTTCTATTCTGTTCATGTTCCTTACAGAACACGATAAATTTCCAACTGTAGCAGAAAACGAAGGTAATAAGAGACGAAATGTATTAAGCAAAATGGAAAAAATTTCTGGCAAGTTATTTTTGTTTAAAAAAAGGATATGCTTTTTTCAGAATGGGCATTTATATCCTCATATTTATAACTTTTTTTCATATTAAGCGAAAGGAACCAATGTTATGATCATTTTTTTACAGGGTGTTTGACAGTTAGAAAGACCTGTCCTTCCGTTTTTCAATAAGGTTGTGATCCAAAAATTAAGAGAATCTAATATAGTTGATGATTTTATGGATTGAAGCTGGAAATGTAACATTTGGGGAAGAATTTTTCTTAGTGCCACATTATAAACTGAAGCAGGTAGACCATATAAAATTTTTGGACATATATCTCGATGAACACTTCAATTGGAAAAAACATTGTGATGCTGTGGTAGCAAAATTACATTCAACAAACTATTTAATTGGAAATTTGAAGGATATACTAACCGAAAAACAATAAATTATGTTATATCATGCTAAAGCAGAATGCTACCTCCGCTATGGCATTTGCCTGTGGGGTATATCTGTTAACTCTTCTGATGTATTCATTGCTCAAAAACGAATCATAAGAAGTATAGTTGGGCTTTCTAGATTTGGTAGTTGCAGGGAAATATTTAGAAGACTTGGTGTTTTAACTCTCCCCTCATTATTTATTTTTGAAATATCTACGTATGTCTTTATGAACAAAAATAGTTTTGTGCGTAATGAAGATAATCACACATATGATACTCGATTCAAGCAATATTTTATACTGCCTGCCCATTTTTCTAAAATGGCGCATAGCTCTCCCAATTTTATTGGTCTGAAAATTTTCAAAAAAATTCCAAATGATCGTTATCATGTTTTAAAAATAGATTAAAAATATTTCTTTTGGAAGAATGTTTCTATTCGATTGCTGATTTCTTTTGTTTTGTAACTATTTAACCATTTGATGTTATTTGTGTACTTTTAATTATGTTTGTATTATTTGTAATTGTTTATATTATTTGTTTGTAATATTGACTATTTGTAATTTGACGTGTCCCATTCATTGTAAAATGTCTTTTAGGGAATAAAAATTTAAAAAAAAAATTATCAAAACTTCAGGATTTGCCTCAATCTACTGAGTAAAAAAGTTGTATGCGGAAACACCAAATACACTTAGTCTTACTCATTGTTTTCTGATCTTTCCAAACAGGTAATTAACATTTCAACATATTGATATACAAGGCGCTGTTTCGAGTCAAAACTTACTAATTAATTTTCAAAGGTCGTACCTGGAATAAAATTTTTATTTATTATGTCAATCGACACCACTGTGGACAAAGAACGAAGGTACCAAGTATTATAAAAATGTGAGAGGTGATTCATAAGTTATGATTAATTTGAAAAATGGATAAAATTAATAAATCACCCTGTATCATGGTTATAAAGAACGAAAGGCGTATGAATTATGGGTTATTTGAAATCACCTTGGTATGCATCATCTACTTTCATTGTATGCGCATTTCCCAATCAAACCCTATATTAGATTAATATGAGACTAATAGGCTTATTAGTTTATTTTTGAAAAAGTTAATATTTGTTAACCTTACTTCATAAATTTGTATCTGCTTAAGCCATTAAAGAGTGAAAAAATATTTTGTATGTCCACTCAAATATTCTTTAAAGGACTCTCTTTCCATACCTCCAGTATTTTTGGGTTTCTACGGTACGCACATTCAAACAGACGATGTCACCTGTGACAAAAGCTTCAAGCTTACTGTACAAAGAGTAAATTCAATTCAAGCTTCCATTTTATAAAAAATAATACATGATTTCTCATGATTTTTTTCAAATCATTTATTGATATACTTTGTTTAACCATCCTTTGCTGTTACGACATACATTGTCACACTTTATCTTGCTCTCATGAAATGGATGAGACGGAATTATGACGTTTTGACAGTTCAGTTGTCATAAAAAAACACACCTTAACATGCATCATTGGAAACAATTCTTAACATATGTCATTGATTATAATTTGGAGGTTAAATGTAAAATAACATTCAACTAATATAAGACAAACGTAAAACAGCAGAATACGTCACCGATTATGACGTAACGGCAAAGGATGGTTAAACAAAGTCTACTATCTGAAATTTATACATGTATGTATACAAATAATGTCAAGATTCATTTTCTTCCAGCCCCCAAAGGATAGCAAAAGTTGGACAAATCCTTCGGTTCACATTTCATGCTACATGCACAAAAACGCTTCATGTTTGATGAGACTGAAATTTTACGTTCTTCCTTTTTGCTCCTAGTGCCCTAGTGTCATTTCTCTGTTACGGTATGCAAGGCACATTTGTTATGCGATAGCGCTGGTGAATTCGGAACGGATGTGTGAGTGTCTGGTTACACAGTTTGATCGATAAATAAAATGAGCGTAATGTTGACAAAGCTTTTTGGAGGGAACACGTATATATTAATTACCACATTTGCATTTTAGACGAGATACATTTCAGAGATTATTCCAAAAAATACTAATTGGATTAGAAAAATGTTCTCCGGAAGTTATTATGTTGATAAAAAAGAATTTGCATTGAGTGGTTTGAGTTAGATATAATCAGGATAAACGTCCTTGAAGTGGTTGTACTTTTAATTTGGAAATAATATTTTCAAAAATAGGTTTCATTAAACACTTTAAGATCATTTTCATTGACCACCAAACATTTTACACATTTTCAAAAGTGGTTATCTCATATAATTTTGATGATTTTCTTGTGAACTGTTTGCCAAGTCTTCTGTAACAAGACTTTGCATAAATGTGAAAATGTTTTTCACCAAAAATTTGAAAGCTGTAGGATGCAGCAGCTACAACAGGGGGTATCGAATAGTGTCAAAATGTGGCACCATGTTTTATTAACATATCGGTTTTTTTATCCACGTTTTATATGTGTTATTGAAGAAGATTCATTATTTTCAGAGCTAATAGCAATTTGGAACGTAAGTTTAATCTCTCAAGGGCTGGTTGTACAACTTCTCGCATAACGAGTTCAGATGAACCATGGTTCATCAAGCATGGTGTAATTGTTGAAGTCAAATTACAACAGAGTTCAGTAGAACGCTCGTTAAACATTGGTTGGCAACACTTTCTCACGTAAGCGCAAGCGCTCGGATGACAACAGAGAAATACCTGGGAATGAAACAGCTGATTTCATGTTTATTGATAATGATAGTGCTATGAAATAAATTATTATTATATGCATCAAAAGCAAATTCACGGCTGCTTGCCGGAGAAGAGGGAATATGTTCACATGTGAGGATGAGTACAGCAAATCTTACTGTTCAGTACCATTTTTTATATCTTAGAAATTTCATCAATCAACATTCGCACAGTTTGTTTAGATAAACGGAAACGTTGGATAAATTGAGTGTCACCCCAAATTAAAAAGTTATTTGTGCTTCCCTTATAAGTTCTTGCATGAAGATTAGATGTAAGGAGGACAAACTCTGTAAATAAAAAAAGTCCGTCGAAATAGGGATGATCGGACTTGCGTCTAGCCTGACCGATCAATGCACGCATGCTCATTTCATGATCAGTTTGCCTCCTCCTAATAAATCGAGAAGGGCAAGGCAAATCATTGAAGAAGCTATACAGAAGGGAAAGGGTGAATGGAATGGTTATTCCCCTTCTTCAAAAATTAACCAAGAAAAATTATGAAACTTATTAGCAACAAAAACAAGTATCTTTCCTAATTATTCTAACCTAAAAATTCAAAATGACAAGACGAGGCAAACTACTGATCATGAAATGCGCATGCATGCATGCGGGCTACAAAATTAAACGGTCCGGCTTGACGCAAGTGATAATTGGTGGCCCTACTATAGCTGGTGAGTCGAAAGTTATTGACACATAAACGCCTCGTAATTTATTTTAGGTTACGTAAATGTAAGGTTTGTTAAATTGCATTAGGTCACCTTTTATGCTCGGTTATAGCAAATTTCAAGTATTTCGTGTAGTTGGTGTTATGTTTGGTTCAAAGAAAGTTTGTTGAACATCATTATATTATAATGATATTGCAAAATATTGCAGAAAACATTAATGCTCGATTGCACCAGTTTAGCTTGAATGTAAGGCTTAACCCTTTCAGTACCAATTTGTTTATTTGGTTTAAGTGAGGTTTTTTTACGATAAGCTAGTTCAGAGACAGCTGAAAAATTAATAATTTATATTATTTTTTTAAAGGGTGTTCTTTTGGGATCCTGGGACAAATTTGTCCCACTGGGTATTGGACGTGGGATATATATGCTATTGGTATTTATTATTCTGAAAGTACTTTGGGAAAATATTTTTATTTATTATAAACTAAGTGTGATAAGCAGTAAAACAGTTTTTGCATAGTGGTACGTTACAAGCCGCACGAATTGTTTTAGTTCTTTTTTCTTGCTTCTTCTTAGTATGAAAAAGCAGCCAAGTACTATCATCATTTCATTCTCATCAGGTTTCTGAAAAGATTTTTTCTTTTCGAATTGTAAAATCTCCAATCTGTCGTTGGTTTTATCAGCAATCTATAGAAAAAGCATTTTATAGTTGGAAGAAAACATCAAGCTCGGAAGATGACCTATGAAGATTTGGCAGAACTGTACTATACTCTGTCCATCCAAGCAACGGAGTGTTCCAAAACAGTATCATCCATAGTGCACGTGATCTCTCCAACTCTGTATGGACAATGAATTCCGCCGGCCGATTGCAGTTAAATCCTATTGGCCAGCGCATGGAGGCATATTTATTTTAGCCAATAGATGCAAAGGCGCTTGGTGACCACACATCTATCGTTGTTTGGGTCGCTTTGTTTGTTCGATGGATATAGTATAGAGTTCTCGGCTGGCATATGAAATCTAGGAACAAAATTGTTGTCTACAAACCTCCATTGATTCAACATTATTATAGGGATATTTGGCATTGGTGTGTATTGTCATTTTCTTCTGAAGATTCTGATGAACTATCCGTGGACAACCAAATTTCATAGAGTTCAAATTTCGTTGGGATTTTTCCTCCTTCCTTTCTACTCGTGGATGGTCCCGAAAACGGGTCGTCTTCGTTGTCAGAAATATTTTCGGTCAACTCCATCAACTTCTTGTTGGACAATGATTCATTTCTGAACTAAAAAAACGCCTTTTACTTATAGTTATACCACTGGAACAAATACATCCTATACCTTAATACCACTGGGACATATATGTCCCATGTCCCAATAATATAAAAAATATTGTTTTTACACCAACTGGATATGCAATAAACATTTTCTGCAGAAATTACTTTGACCCAAATAAACTTAGCTCGACATTTTGTAAGTAGAATATACAAAAAAACACATAATCACCGTAAAACACACAGCATGTTATATACTCGCCGTGAATAATTGCACAAAACCGCCGCAAACTGAATCTGCCTGCGACTATTTTTGGGTGGGGATGATGGAAACGATGTATATTACCAGAGGGACACAGCCAGGGCCAAATTACTAGCATAAAATTCGCTCTGGGATTTTCTTAACATCTGCTGGGACATAATATATAACCCATTGGGACTGAACGGGTTAACAAAACTTACTGATAATTCCAATCTCTCATTTTAGCATGTTGTGCTTAGTAAAACCACGGTTACATACAATACCGTATGTCTTCACTTGAATGGACAAAGCTGTGCCTAAACTTTCGTGCATATGAGCTCCGCTCAAATAACGGTGCAGCGTGCTCAATTTTTTAAGCCTGGCTCATTTGCTTGGCCAAGGTGGTGCATTCGACCATAATACATTGTTTCTTTTTTCACTGGTAGGTACCTACATATATGTCGAATAATTGCAATAGATGTTGGTACATAATCCATAGATAGATAACCTTTGCATCTTATATTATGTACGTACCTTTCACTCCACATGTTACTGTTTATTTTTATGTCGTTTCAGACAATGCCCCGAAGAAAGTAATGAGTGAAAATTAAATTTCACAGAGAATTCAGAACGGCCCAATCTGTCACTGTGCAGCAGTAATTGATTATTTTAACGTTTCGCTACTCTGGCGCCATCTAGTCTCCATGTGTTATTTTCTGCTTCCGCTACACACTTTTCCAATATAAATCCTATACAAGTCTGTCCTCCTTTTATATAGTCTCCATGGGTTCTTGGTAATCTGGGATTCATCACTATGTTCAGCAATTCTAGAAACTTATCATTGTCACTCAAGTTTTCAGGAATTCTATTCTTTACGTAAGTTATTAGATATTTGGAGATATAATGGGTTATGTTATCACTAAACTTAGTTTGACCATCAATAATTGAGCGTTCAAAGTGACCGAAATTGAACAACGTTAAAATAAGCCTTGATCAGTGTTAAGCGTAGTTTGAACCACGGTTGAATAACCGGCCCTTAGTCTTATAAATACATGAAAGTTCTAGTTACAAATCAAATATAATGTGTTTATGTCGGGTGCGACTTCCTACTGCCAAAATGACCTAATTCAATCGACATGGAATCGAGTTAATAAGGTTAGTAAAGAAATAATGAGGGATTGCAACGAATTCTTCTTGTAGTGCTACTCGAAGATCTTGGAGGGTCTCAAATAAAGCGGGTCGGAGACGAATGCGTCTCTGCAGTTGATCTGAGAGTTGCTTTAATTTTAATAGGATTAAGATCATGGCTACAAGCGGACCAAATCATTCGTTTTCAATTTCTGCATGCGTCAACTCCATTTGAAGGGTTTTCTTTTAATAACAAGGATAATGTGAATGATTAGGTAACTAAAATGTTTATGGTGCTACATTTTGGATATAGTTGAACCTCCTATTGTAGTTGTTGCATCCTGCAGGGTGTTTCAAATTTTGGGTAAAATACGTCTTCATATTTATGCACCCAGTATAATTTCAAATGTAACTCTACATCAAAATTTCACACACAGTATTGCTACAGAAGAACTGACCAACAGTTCACAAGATTAACAAAATAAAAATACACCAATACACCAATTGTGTCAATTTTTTCGTTAGGTTAGGCCGGATTTTTTTGACGGTACGTGTATAAAAATGGATGAGTTTGAGGCAATGTGTGAGCCAATGTGGAAAATGATCCATTCTATAGCGTTTGGTATAACTAGGAATAAAATCGGATTGTTTAGTGCAACCCTTTAATCGTCTTTGGTGTGTTCGTTCCTTTAAAATTCACTTTTCTGACCAAAATTGGTTTCCCCACGTATTTTACAAATTTGACAGTATTCTACCAAAGGAGAGAGATCAAAAACCAGTTTTTTATCAACAAAAAAGTCCCTCCTGATAAACAGCTCCTTTCCAACGTCAAAAACCATTGACCACGTAGATTGTTTTTGGTATATCAAAATTTAAATAAATCACTTGGTGCATAATCATCCTCATATGATGGATGACAGTACGTTTTGGCGTAATCAGTCAATGTCTTAGAGCTTGCATAGTTATGGTGAAGGATGGTAAGCAAATAGAATTAACCGTGTTACGTTGATTCATGACCGATTATGCTGAATTTTAGATTTTATGGAAAATTTCATAATATACATTGCTTATTTATACAAAAAGCAGGTAGTATTTTATAATTTTTTTTTCCTTTCAGTGAAGTTTTCTTGTATTTTAAACTTTTTCATTTTAATTTTACGCTCTGGTAACAGTACTCCGTTCGTTTTGACTACAAATACAAACTAAATGTTTCATTTACATTTTTTAGTTTTTTATTCATAGTCTAGGATAGTCTAGTCTAGTTTTTGTTCTTTCTATCGATAAGAATGTTCATTTGGAAGTGTCAACAGAGGCTGTGGACTGTTGACACAATTAACGTTCATTTTTGTTTGATTTCAATGGTAAAACACAAAGAACAGTATTGGTAGTGCTTCAATTTTATTTTTCGTTTTCGTGGTTTGTCTTAGATAGACTGGAATAATTCCTGATATTATTGCGGGTCCTATTATTGTCTTTCTTCAATAAAAATTGAACATTTCGTACGTTTCTAGGCATTCAGAGCTAACTATCCCAAACTGAACATATTTTTTCCTTTATTTTACTATGAAACGTTAATTTAAAAAAGGTTCCATTATCTCAATTTCATTTATTCAAAGCTTTGTCATATTTTAAATTTCTACTAGGACTATTATCTCTTTTCCTTTGTAACTGGCTACGCTCCGACTGCAGAACATGTCATGAAATTGTGGTGTAATGTTGGTCGCACTGTGTAAGTAACTTCACCAGTTTCTCGTGGAAGCGACAGCCCGTGAAATGGCCTACTGCAGCCCCAGCTTTACTTTATACAGGGTTATGAATCCAGATTAGGACTGTATGTATTTTGTTCAGATATGTTAGTACAAAGTTGAGGTAACTTGCTAAAAATATATTAGAGATTGCGACAAATTAAGTTTTGCTTTTGGCATCATTTCAATAATTAAGTCATTAATTTAATAAAATTGATATTCATGTCTAGTGTATTGTAGGAGAAATACCCCAAGTTCTTTTTTCTCTCTCTAGTATTTACGTATAAAATATATGAAACAAAAAGTTACTAAAGTATATCCATCGAACAAACAGAGCGACCCAAACAACGATAGATGCGTGATCAATAAAGTATGATCACCACGCGCCTTTGCATCTATTGGCTAAACTAAATATGCCTCCATGCGCTGTCCAATCGGTTTTAACTGCAATCGGCCGGCAGAATCCATTGTCCATACAGAGTCGGAGATATCACGTGCACTATGCATGATACTGTTTTGGAACACTCCGTTGCTTGGATGGACAGAGTATAGATTGATATTATTGACATAAAAACTTAAATTGTCAGATTGATTTTGAAGTTTCTCAAACATTCTATACATAATGATACTTTGTATCGTTTGCAGCAATCAAAGAAGACAACAATGCCCCCAGATCGCAGTTGCAGCCGGTCACAAAATATAAATATGGTCAAAATAATTGTTGGATCTTTTGTTTTTATATGTAATTGTTTGTGTCAGAAAACATTCGATATTGCCACGATAAATATGAAAAAGCTAAAGTGCTAAGTATGTAGTGATAATAATTAGAAAATGGACTTTTTATTATTAACAATATGTCAATAATGATTAAACGTTTGTTCTTTAATGTGCTTGTTTCATTGGATTTTGTCTATTAACATTATTTTTTCAATTTTTGAATATTAAAAGATGAACACTTTTCCAAATATGTTATGGGTTTCCTTCAAGCCGGCAACGTCGTGCGAAAATCATGATTACCACGCCCTCCTACTAACTCAATTGGTGAATATTTATCGAACCCCCGTTGCTAGGTAACCACCTGACTTCCTATTGGCAAGCGCGTGCGTGTGTTCTTCCCTCTCTCTTCGACAATTGACTGACATTGATTATCCAGTGGCGTTTATAATGACAGTATTTACCTTCGTATTTTCAGTTTTACTTGGTATCTTATTATTTCGTATCCATATTGAATTCAAGTACGATTTTTAACATTATTTGTTTTTAACAAATAGGTACCGTGTTTTGAAAAATACCTTACCATTAAAGCAAAGCATAAATCAGTTTCTTCATATAACTATTATATAATAATAATAATTATTTTTAATAGATTTATAAAATAGGTACCGTACGCCATTGGTACGTTTATGACAGATATCGGCCATGTTTCCTCGCCCCTTACCGATGCCCCGTAGCTTCAAATAGACTTGCCAAACTATAGGTATGTTTGAATTATTGATCTTTAAAACATTTGAGCACAAACTAAAAGTAAACAGAAGTTTTGATAATATTGCTTAATGTAGTGTATGTAAAACTTGATGTAGACATTTTAACAAAAACAAGGTTTTAATTAAAAAGATTAACAAGAAAATACAAGTATGGGGTAGATATTTTGTTTATCAAACGGAATAAATAATAAAAAATAGCAAATTAACTTTGTTAAAAATAAAACAACAAACGCAAAAAAGTGGTGATAAAGAACTAATGAATATTTTTATCTCCATGATTTTCATATAAACACAAAACTGACAAATGTCGTTGTCAGTTGAATCATGAAGAGAACATGAAAAACAATAAAAAGGCACTGAAAGGGCTTTGGCCAGGGTTAGGAAAATTGGCATAGTAGTACTTGAAGGACGATTCAAATAATTTAAATACAAAATTTTTGTGAAATAACAAATTTTTCACCTTTATACAGCTTAAAATCCATGTACAATTCTATATTCCATTTTAATAAAACCAATAATCCGTAATTTCCAGCTTGCCCGTTTTTATCTATCGTTAACAAGTTTTTGTAACCAAAGAAAGCAACGATGAATTTACAATTTTTCTCTGGAACTGCAGTTGAATCCGATTTAGTTTCAATTGAGCTTGATCCAAATGAAAATGTAACTAAATTAAAAACCATCTGAGTAGATATACTAGGAGGGTTCTGGACCACAGGTTTGTGCATTACCCCCACATAATTCGTAATCTGCATGGCGATTAACCTAACGTAATTCGAATGTTGCATGGCGCTAGTGGTGGGGGGTTTGCGTGTTAACCTCTCGAAAAGTGGGCTAACCCCACGAAGATTGGCTGCTCGAAAAACGTATGCTAGATGGCAGGTGTGACCGCTCGAAAATCGTTCAACAGTAACGTATGATAGATGGCGCTAGTAGTGATTTTGACCGCTCGAAAATCGTTCTGAAAAAAAAAACTTACGTGCGACGCGAACCATCGTCGCCACAACTGCCATGTACCATACCCTGACACTCTTAGCGCTAGGCCAGCAAGCCTTACGGAGAATGGATTCAGATATGGTATAGTTGCTACAGATTTGCTTAAAAGACGATTTGTACAGTAGGATCGTTGGCATGTGACGATTTGCGGATGTACGAGGTTATGTCACAAAGGTGTCAAAAGGACCGTTGACATGTGACGATTTGCAGATGTACGAGGTTATGTCACAAATATGTCAAAAGGGCCGTCGACATGTGACGATTTGTGGATGTACGAGGTTATGTCACAAAGGTGTCAAAAGGACCGTTGACATGTGACACACGATTTGAAGATGTACGAGGTTACGTCACAAAGTAGGACCGTAGACATGTGACACACGATTTGCGGATATACAGAGATATGTCACAAAGTAGAATGTCAAAAGGGCCGTTGTACATCACACGATTTGTGGATGGGTATCTCACAAAAATGTCAAAAGAACCGTGACGTTTTGCGGATGTACAGGGGTATGTCACAAATTAGGATGTTAAAAGGACCGTGACGATTTGTTGTACAGGGATATGTCACAAAGTCAAGAGAACATGTGACACATGATTTGCGGATGTACGAGGCTATGTCACAAAGGTGTCAAAAGGACCGTCGACATGTGACACATCAAACGATTTGCGGATGTACGAGGTTATGACACAAAGGTGTCAAAAGGACCGTTGACATGTGACGATTTGCGGATGCACGAGGTTATGTCACAAAGTAGGGCGTCAAAAGATCCGTTGTCATGTGACGATTTGCGGATGTACGAGGTTATGTCACAAAGGTGTCAAAAGATCCGATGACATGTGACGATTTGTGTATGTACAGGGGTCACAAAGTAAAGAGGCCTGACACTCTTAGCATCAGTTTAAAAAAAACAAAATCATGTTTGATATATTTATTCTGAAAGAAAAATGTTCTCTAATTTAAACTTTTAACAATCTCCGTCAGAGGGTAATATTCCATTATACAATCGTGAATTAAGATGCAATATACTTTTGTATTTTTCGGAAATCCTCGGTTTGCTTCAATATCGAGTTTAACGTCGACTGTTGATGCTTTCATGCCTTCCTCCTGCTTACTACAATCAACAATAAACAAGGCATGATTCTTGAATGCGTCATAGTCCAGCAAAGGTTGCTTTTGCGAGCAATGCATGTAACTCGGATAAAATTCAGCATAATTGAAGTGAGCTTCATTGTAATCTGTTTTCCCGAAATTCAACTGCATGCGTTCATTTGGCCAATATTCACCATTTAAGGATAGTCTGATACTTTGAATATCGACATCATCAAATTGTGTAGGATCTGCATTGGTATTATTGCGTTTCCCAGTTTGAAAGCAAACAATAACATATCTAGGACGTTCGACTGATGTACTCGTTTTAACTGCCCACACTTCTCGCGTTGCACCCGTTGTAATTGCGGGCAATTCATGCATTTCCCACTTCCTGAAAGCCATTACGATCGGCTGATCTTTTTGAATTGATTTCATCAATTCCAATTTAATGTCATCATTGGGATAGATGTGTTTTATTTTCAACTCTATGCTCGTAATTCCAATGGTGGCAGTTGTAACAGTCGATGATCCATCGGCAAGTACATTTTCTCGAATAATTACACAATCATTATCGTTTCTGGCTCGTACAAGACGAATTGTCTGTCGACCGCAAGTTATCAAGGGATAGTCATTAAATATATTAAATATGTGCTTAAGCGGTATTTGCAAATTGAAAGATTTATCAGCAGCATTCATAATTGGACTGTTGGGATAATTCCAGCCTGCAATCGCCATATGGTTTGAATCTTGCACATTGTAACATGTCAATGCACGAACGGCACTAACAATACCAGGGTCTCGAACGGTTTCTATCTCTCTTGCACTTTCGCTGTAACTACATGAATCGAAAAGAAATGCTCCAACATTATTAACTAATTTAACATCTCCAGCTCCTTGTACGGTGATATTTCCTTTAATGCATAGCAATGTTTCATTCATAGCAAAAAATGAATCCACTTGATTTATGCTAAATTCTACAACGTCATTACAATTGAAAGACTTAATGAACGGTGCATAGGTACGATATTCTGCTCTTCGAATTGATTCGTCTATTACTGGTTTACGGTAAATATCAAACATTGGCAGCATGCTTGTTGCCGATTGCAAACGCTGTTTTTTCGCATAAGTAGTAGTCATTTTAGTGGTTGACAATACGAAATCCCAACGATCGTAGAAACAATTTGTTTGCAGGTGTAAGATGTTTTTGTCGCTGTTGACGTCTGGATGATAGATTGAATAATGATGACGAATGTATTGTTTGTATGTTTTTATTATCTATTACTAGTCCCATTTGCTTCTCGATCTCAATTCCAATACCAATGTACTGAGTTCTCCACGAAAATTGATTGCTCTTCCGTTTTGATCTAATGCCAATACTGATATGCAGCTGATTTCACGTTGCGGCGTAACTGGTAGATATAGTAAATTGTGTGGTATTTCGTCAATAGCGTACCCCGGATCAACTTGAATAACAAATTCATAAAAAGTATGTGAAGGTGTATCACCATCGAAGGCTCCTGTGGTAATGTTACATTCAAATCGAATACTAGATACTTTTATAATTTTTACAGGCAAATTTGAAGAATGTTTCTCATTAGCATCCAATATTTGCGGTGAAAATCCCAATATCTCACCCAAACTGTCTGATTCCATAAAAGAGATTCGATATTTGCTTAATATCTCACACTGTATAGTATTATTGTTTGATTTTAATGAAAATTCCGCTTCTGTGTTATGTCCCAATTTGCTGCGTATGAAACATTCAATGTCGGCTATTTCATAACATCCAGTAGGGATATCAAACGTGTGCAATTCATCATTAATGTAGTAGTAGAATTTTTTATTTTCAACATTGGGTATTGTGTGATAAGAGTGGAAAGATCTCAATGCCAATTCGTAATCCAAATTCGGATCCAATGCGATAGGCATAGCAGGTTGAAATGTAAACATATGATTTGTGCTGTTGACGCGTAACAACATCTTGTTATAAACTGATAGAATTTGTGGAATATGGATGCTTAAATAACACAAACTAATCCAAAAAAAAATTTATTACTAAAACATTATTTGCTTACATTTTTATTACAAATATAACAGTCAGCTTGCGAAGTGGGAGGACCATCCCAATGCGTGTCCCATTCGGGACGATTATAATGCACAAAACAAGGCATACGTATTTGTAAATCAAAATTTGTTTTGTAATTATAGGAAAGCTTATTCCAAATTTCAACAAGTTCTAATGGTTTTACAAATTTTATTAAATATTGAATAGGAACTTGCTCAAGTTCATCCTCTGTATAACTACACAGTGATTTCTTTTGATAAATATTTGACAATTGATCATTCATTGTTGCTGCTGTTGATAGAGAAACTTTAAACACAAATGGCCACAATTAACTTGATCATATGTTTGAAATTGTTTGTTATTGTAAAAAATTTTGATATTCTTTCCTCCACGTCTCCAATATTGAACAAGTTCGCGGCAAGGCCTCAGATTACCGAATGAATCGAAATATTCAACATTGTCATTGTTCTTACAATAAGCCACCCAGTGTGTGCCGCTATTATTTGAAACATCTAAATTTACGACTGCACATTCTTTTTGCCGAGGAGAACTGTCTTTAGGTATTTCATCACGCATAAAAACATCTCGAAAATTTTTTAATTTTAGTAATTTCGCATACCGCTTAATTTCTATGTCATACAGTGCACGGTTCGGTAATTTTATCGGTAATTCTAGTCATTTTTGTTGACGCTGTTTTTTTAAAAACAAACCGAATCCCCCTCGCGCATTTTTTCTCATATACAAGCCCGATCCAATTTGTTGTTCCATTGCTTTATTGTGACGAACTTCTTCTTCAAATTTTTTTTGTGCAGTACGTGCGTCAACCACTGTTTTTGCTACGCCAGCCGCTCCACCCGCAAGCGCACCAACAGCCGACAATCCTGCGAACAGTGGTAAAAGTGGTAGGAAACCACCACTCTTTGGCATTGGAATTATTCGTGGTACATCAATTTTTTTTGCACCTCCAAGCTGTTTAACTATTGTTTTAGCTGTTCGCAAAGCAAATAGAGCCGTTTCAGGTAGTGAACTACCACCCTGCTTGTTGACAGTTTTGTTTAATTTTTGAATGACTGCACGATTAAAGGAATGTTTCTTTGCTTTTTTCTTTATTCTCCCAACTACACGACATCCCATTCCGAGTTTTCTTTTCATCTTCATGCCTCCAGTAACGAGTAAAGCCGCAGTTTTTTCTCCGAGAGATGAATCCTTTGACCTAACACGTGCCCAGGCTTTATTTTCCAAATCTTTGTCAGCTAAATGTCTCTGATCTAGTGAATTGGTCTTTGAATACGCGATATCGTGTTGTTTGCAGGCGCTGTCCAACGGATTAATGCCCCTATCACCGCGTGCAAGTCGTTTTTCTAGTTTTGTTCCAGCTAAAAACAAATTATTAGTAACACCAAAAAATTTTTTTTTTCCAACTCACGTCCACAAAATTGGTATGTCGGGATATGAAATTCAAACGGCAGTTTATTTATTAGAGTGTTTAGTAGACCAGCTCCTTCAAACACCAACATTAAGACTGATGACAAGTGATATAGTGACTGATATATTTATAGAATGTTTGTCTGTAATTGACACAAGATGAATATCGTTCAACAGAAGAACATGCTACCCATTGAGAACTTGGACTTTGCAGTGAAGTCGACAATTTGTAAACATGGCATACTACTTCCAAACTCTTTTCGTGCCATAATATGTGGTCCTAGTGGCTGTGGCAAGACAAACGTGATGCTCTCACTGCTATTCAATTCAAATGGCGTAAAATTTGAAAATGTCTATGTCTATTCGAAATCGTTATTTCAGGAAAAGTACCAACTACTTGCCGAGGTATTGTCGAATGTCAAAGGTGTGAAATATTTTCCGTTTCGTGATAATGAGGAAATTATAAGTCCAGAAGAGGCGAGAACAAATTCCATTTTTGTATTTGATGACGTTGCATGTGATGGACAGCAGAAAATACGTGAATACTATTCAATGTGCCGACACAAGAATATTGATGCTCTCTATCTCTGTCAAACTTACTCTAAAATACCCAAACAATTGATTAGAGATAATTGTAATATCATTATACTTTTCAAACAGGATGAAATCAATCTCAAACACATATTCGATGAACACGTCTCGCCAGACATGACATTTGATATGTTTAAGCAAATGTGTGGGATGTGCTGGTCGGACAAGTACGGTGCTTTAGTTATTGTTAAAGATTTTCCTCTCATCAACGGACGTTATCGTAAAGGATTCGATCAATATATAAAAATATAAGTGGTCAACACCATGCAATCATTCATTGACAAAATGTCAGACAACAATCACATTCTTGCTACGGCTCTGCGTAGGAAAAAAGTAAATGAATTAGCTCGTACAATTCGCAAAAAATATCTCGCATTAAAGTTGGGAAAAACAGAATACGATGAGTCTCTAAATAAATTATTTAAACCGATTTCAAAACCACTCAAAAAAATTGTTGAATCGTCTTCTAAAGCAATGGAAGCTTCCATTAAGAATGATGAGCTGAAAACAGAACCAAAAGACGAACCTTTGATCGATGATGACGTCGCCCACGATTCGGAAAAAACTGAGAACAGCAGCACATCAGAGGATGAATTATATGATAGTGCAGAAGAAGCAGCAGTCTCAGACACGCTATGTGAAGAAGATTTATTGGATTATCCCCAAATTAGTCGAAAATATATTGAAGAATATATTCGCAAAGATAGTAAGATTGATCATAACTATGGACCTATTCACGTGGATGGCATCGGGTGGATGTTGGGTCGAAGGAGAATAGATTTTGACAACGAAAGTGGTGGAGATATTCACATACTTGCCGAAGCCAATCATGAAGAAAATCAAATAAAACGTAGTCTAGGTCTATATCAGCTGATTTTTTACGCTAACCCTTTTCGTTATACTGCAAAAGATTTGAAAAATTACAAAACTCTATTGACTCACACTGGCGTTCATCTCAACTCTCGAAATCGTTTAAAGTCTTCTTCTACCAACAAATATCATGCAATAATCAAACCACTTTTTAAAGATCTACGCACTCCTCTAGAAAAGACAATAACCACAAGATCGCAAGCATTCGCAGGTAAAGGGCTCAACGTAGACCGTTTAACTTACACCGATAAACCAATGGAATATATTTATTGGGATGATGCTAATGAATTGATTGACCGCTTAAAATTACTGATCGCATCAAAAGATGCTGGCAACACCTCAGCATTTATCAACAATGAAATTATAGCAATCATTAATGAGCTTAGAGAGGCTAATATAATTGAATAGCAATTATTTTATCGCATTAGTCGTACAATGACAATCGATAAATTCGGTCATAGACAGTCTTATAGAAATGCATACTATTCCTCTCACCCATATGTTAGAGCAGAGTTTCCACACACTGATGAAGGAGACATTGATGCTAAAAATGTAAAAATTTCAAATTTGGATCCTCCCGTTAAAGATAAAGATGCCGTCAACAAAAAGTACTTGCACTCAACACTACTTCAAACTGAAACCAACATATTACGTATTGTTCTTGACACTGTGAATGACTGTAAGAAATATGTGGATAATACATTACTTCAAATGGAGGAGGAAACAGTTAAAAAATTCCAAAACAATCTAATTGAAAACAAAAAACTCACAGATGTAGCATTATTGAAAGCAAAGGAGGATCTAGAAGCGATCATTGGAAACAATGTAACTGCACTTTATGAAGAAATGAATAAAAGGTTCATGTCATATAATCATATATCTATTCCTCCACACGGAAATATACTTGGTAGAAAAGGTAATTAAAAGAAACAAGGAAAATAAATTCCTTCAGTTTATACGTTAGTATGCTACGCATATCGCTCAAATAAACTTTCACTTGCATACTGAGTACAACAATGTCCAAGGAAAAAATACAGCTCGTTAATGAACTTCATAAACCTCTGAGAAAAAAATTTCCTCGAAGGAGAACAATAATTAAGGGCCTTAATGAATCCTGGCAAGCAGATCTCGGAGAGTTCAGATTGTTTTCCGACTCTAATCAAAGCTATAAATTAATTTTGGTGGTTATCGACACATTTTCAAAGTTTATGTGGACTCGACCGTTGAAAACAAAAACCGCTCTTGAAGTTACGGAGGCGTTCGCTGATATAATTGCTCACAGTAAACATGGAAGTCCGAAAAATTTACAAACTGATCAGGGCACTGAATTTTTCAACAAGAAATTTCAAAGTTTAATGAAACAACATGGAATAAACCACTATAATACGTTTAGCATTATGAAAGCAAGCATTGCAGAACGCGCAATTCGTACACTGAAAATGAAATTGTACAAATACTTCAGCTTACATGGTACATATAAATGGATAGACATTTTACCTGAAATTACTCGAGAGTACAATAATTCATTTCATCGTACGATCTCCATGAAACCCATACAAGTTAATAAGAAAAACGAGCTGGAAATTTTGCAACAAGTTTATTCGATACCATCGACAAAGAGACGTGCAGCGAAATTTCACGTTGGAGATCACGTTCGTATCAGCAAGTTGAAACATGTATTTGAAAAAAGTTACTATCCTAATTACACAACAGAAAATTTTATCGTTTCCAAGGTTAAATTAACAACTCCTACTACATATTTACTTCACGATTTATCGGGTACACCAATCAGCGGTGCTTTTTACGAAGCAGAAATTCAAAAAGTAAGAAATCCAAACATTTACTTGATAGAAAAGGTTATTAAAAGAAAAGGTAGCAAGATTTTTGTGAAATGGTTGGGATTTCCTGAAAAAGACAATAGCTGGATTGAAAATACAGATATTGTATGAGAAACGTCGTAGAAATTTTATCAACATGTGGCAACATTCATTTACACAAAATTGTATATAAAACTTTGTGAATTGACGACGCAGTCAGTCTTTGTATTTTGTTGAAGTGAAAAAATGTCTTTTAGTAGTACAGACAGCTGTTTTGAATCAGATTTTTCGAGTGAGCCGAATTACTCTAGTGAATTGGATGGAATTTTGGAAAATTATGAGATAGCTGCCACATCTGAAACACAATACTTGTTATACACACAATATTCTACACAAGTTTTTAATATAGGATGCGGAATAAGTGTAGCGAGAACATTCACACCTGCCATTATTTTATCATGTTGTGAGAAACCCAACACCGCCATATCATTCAGTGCATATGAGTGGTCGGTATTAATAGACTTGATTAGAAGTAACAAGTATATCCATCCAGAACTAAACAGTGGCGAGGAGCAAGAACTACCTCCACAAATTCAGTGTGGTGACTATTGTACCATAAACTCAGTTGTTTGGGATTCCGAGAGATTTCTAGATTTACGCAAACATGGAACTAATTTTTTACTGTCACAGCAAGATGTTGAAAATATTATTCATATTGACCGTTGTTTAATCTCGCATCGTGTTCTGCAGCTGGAATACCTAAATTTTCATGCGTATTATAAAAATGTAGTGGATATTATTGAAACATTTTCGCAAAATTACAAGACAATAAGTGATCTTTGTAAATTGGAACTTTTGTACGCCTTCTGTGAGAGTTCGCCACCTGAAAGTCTTTTTTCTTATGCACTTCGTGAATTTATTTATTTTTTCAAACATAAAGTTATAAATGATTTAGAGGATCTTTAGTGAACATTTATGTTATATGTACTTTAGCTTAATAAAAAAATGTTAAAAAATTGCAGTTTCATTTTCCAATCGCCTCCCAATGAAAACCACGAGAAATTTTTTTAAAACTCGCTTTATTTGTGAAACAAAGTGTAAGAAATTTAAAAAACCCTAATACTCAATAAAAAAGATAGTTAGCAAAACACTTTATATTAGATGATTGTGTGAAAAAGAGTGGAAAATATCATTAACATGTAAAAAAAAATTACTATATACAAAATAACTTTCAGCGAAATTCCTAATACTATATATACAATACTATGGTGATTACATTTTTTAACAAAATTTCTAATACTTTATGTGGTTGGGTGAAAAAGAGTTGAAAAGCACCATTAACATATAAAAACCTATTACTATATATACAAAATAACATTCAACGAAATTCCTAATACTATATACAAGACTACAGGTGTATAGCACAAAAATTGAGTAAGTGATTCTTCCGAGAGCTTCGCTATTTTCGCTGCATAAATTGTTTGGGGAACTCGTAAGCTCCTGCAAAAAAAAAAAGAAAATTTTGAAGACAATGAAACTTTTTGAAATAATAAATCATTCACAAAACATTAAACAATAACTTACTTTTAATTTTTATTGTAGCACTTGCAGACACAAAAACTTGTCAGAAAAGTCAAATGGTAGTTGTTATTAAACATTTTTCCTTTCCATCTCACTCAATCTGATCCTCTCCTTTATTCTCCAATTTCTCTTCTCCGCCTTACTCAGTTTTGGCGGGACCATTCTTATTATATTTTTATTTTCTGTTTGAGGGATGTATGTTGGCGAGTCCTCGTCCCAATTTTCTTCGCAATAAACAATCGGTCTACTATTTTCCATAATTTCTTCTGACTTCTGCGGTTGACTGCTGGTACTGAATATATAAATAAAGCGACTGATACTGAACTAATGCTTTTGATCACAGTTTTTATATATTTCTTGTAATGACAAGTTACTTAACATGTTTTTTAATTTAGCTTTTCCATCCTAAAAGTTGATTTCTATGTCATTTCGTTAATGATTTAAAAAAAATTCCCTTCTAAAGATCTCGATATTACTGGTCATTAAATATAACTATTAAGTAGCAAAATTACTTTCTAATATTTTAAATGTTTTCTTGACTATTATGTTTTCTGCTGCTTAATTTTTCAGAAGTATATTGCACGATTATGGAATATTACTTAACATGTTTTCTAATTTAACGTTTCCGTCATAAAAGTTTCTGTTTAATTTCGTTAATGCTTTTTGAAAAAATTTCCTTCTAGTAAGATCTTGATATTACTGGTCATTCAATATAACTAATGAGTAGCAAAATTACTTTCTAATTTAAATGTTTTCTTGACTATTATGTTTTCTGCTAGTTAATTTATCAAAAGTATATTGCATGGTTATGGAATATTTCGCTCTGACGGAGATTGTATAGATAAAACACCTTGTATAAAAACGATTATCATCTTCACTGTTCTCAACATCAATTTTAATGCTATAATTCGAAATGAATAACGATTTTACAATTTCCAATATAGCTTTCACAATAAAAATAAATATTTTTGTTAAGATAACATATGGCAAATAAGCTGCATATTCTTTTTTTTTTCTACATTTGTATTGCAGATGACATCAGAAGTATTGTTTTCGATACTGAACATAAATACGTCCTGTTGGTGTCGATTCCTTTATTTTTCGTTGACCAATTACATAATCTAAAACGTTTGAAAAATCTTCTTTTACGTTGATCTCATTGGGTAACTAGTTTATTTTGAGATTCTTCCAAGTATGTTTAAATTGCGATTTACCGTTCTCAATATTGTTGAGACTTAGATTGCTCAACTCTACTATAAGTTTATAAAACACCAGTGAACGTCCTCGATATGTTATTGTTTGCTTTCAAACTGAGAAAATCTAATCATACCAACGCAGATCCTCCACGATTTGATGATGTCGATATTCAAAGTATCAGACTATCCTTAAATGATGAATATTGGCCAAATTTGAAGCCGCGGGACGTTAAGGTCTTTTCAACGATATGTCACTTGTCATGATTTATTAGTTTTGCTTTGCACTTTAATTTTTGCTGTATATGTTAAAAGAATATTTAATGCAAGCTTAGTAACTAGCCGCGGGAAGTTGAGGTCTTTTAAACGATATGTCACTTGTCATGATTTATTAATTTTTCTTTGCACTTTAATTTTTGATACACTCTGTATATGTTAAGAGAATTTTTTATACGTTTCGTATGCTGGAGGTTGAGATATTTTCGATATGTCACATGTTATAATTTACCTATGTATGTATATAGAATATCGATTTTTCAATTTTCAATATAACTTTTACAATAAAAATAAATATTGTTGTTATAAGCTATTTATATCATTTTTTTTTCTACATTCCTATTATCGATGAAATTGGAACTATTGTTTTCGATACTGAACATAGCGTAATACGTCTTGTTGGTACCGCTTCCCGTATTTTTCCTTAACCAATTACGTAATCTAAAACGTTTGAAAAATCCTCTTCTACGTTGATCTCTAATGTGTATTGCATCTTAATTCACGATTGTATAATGGAATATTTCCCTCTGACGAGAATAGTTGAAAGTTTAAAATAGAAGTCTTTTTTAACGTATCTTTCATAATAAATATGTTTTTTCTCCTTCTAACTCGAATAAACTCAGGTCTGCCATAAAGTGTCGCATATCAACAGTCGTTCCTTTTGCCATACCCCATGCACAAATCGTTTGATGTGTCATATGTCAACTTTACGGACCTTTTGACATCCTACTTTGTGATATATCCTCGTACATCCAGCGCATACAGTTGAATATAAATAAAACACCTTGTTTAAAAACTAATGGCTGTCATCTTCACTGTCATCAACTTTAATGCTACTATTCGAAATAAATCTTGATTTTACAATTTTCAATATAACTTTCACAATAAAAATAAATATTGTTGCTAAGATAATACATAACATGGCAAATAAGCTATTTATATCATTTTCTATGTTTTCTACATTTCTATTGACGATGACATCAGAACTGCTGTTTTCGATACTGAACATAGCGAGTACGTCTTGTTGGTGTCGACACCCAATTTATTTTGAGATTCTTCCAAGTATGGTTGATTTGCAATTCTTCGTTCTCAATATTGTTAAGGCTTAGATTGCTCAACTGTACTATAAGTTTACTTTTGTCTTCATAAAACACAAGATCTTTTTTTACTTGATTCAATTTTACGACAAATTCTTTCAATCTATGTCTATACTCCAATAAAGCCATTGTTCATCTGTCGTAAACTAATTAATGCCAAAATATTTATCTCAATCTGTCTATGGCGCATTCAAGAAACATGCCTTGTTTATTGTTGATTGAAGTAAGCAGGAGGAAGGCATGAAAACAGTCGACGTTAAACTCGATATTGAATGATGTGTCACATGTCTACGGTCCCTTTGACACCTTTGTGACATAACCTCGTACATCCGCAAATCGTGTGTCACATGTCTACGGTCCTTTTGACACCTTTGTGACATATCCCTGTACATCCACAAATCGTCACATGACAACGGATCTTTTGACGCCTTTGTGACATAACCTCGTGCATCCGCAAATTGCGTGTCACATGTCAACGGTCCTTTTGACACCTTTGTGTCATAACCTCGTACATCCGCAAATCGTTTGATGTGTCACATGTTCTCTTGACTTTGTGACATATCCCTGTACAACAAATCGTCACGGTCATTTTAACACCTACTTTGTGACATATCCCTGTACATCCACAAATCGTCACATGTCATCGGATCTATTGACACCTTTGTGACATAACCCCGTACATCCACAAATAGTTTGTCACATGTCGACGGTCCTTTTGACACCTTTGTGACATAGCCTCGTACATCCGCAAATCATGTGTCACATGTTCTCTTGACTTTGTGACATATCCCTGTACAACAAATCGTCACGGTCCTTTTAACATCCTAATTTGTGACATACACCTGTACATCCGCAAAACGTCACGGTTCTTTTGACATTTTTGTGAGATACCCATCCACAAATCGTGTGATGTACAACGGCCCTTTTGACATTCTACTTTGTGACATATCTCTGTATATCCGCAAATCGTGTGTCACATGTCTACGGTCCTACTTTGTGACGTAACCTCGTACATCTTCAAATCGTGTGTCACATGTCAACGATCCTTTTGACACATTTGTGACATAACCTCGTACATCCACAAATCGTCACATGTCGACGGCCCTTTTGACATATTTGTGACATAACCTCGTACATCTGCAAATCGTCACATGTCAACGGTCCTTTTGACACCTTTGTGACATAACCTCGTACATCCGCAAATCGTCACATGCCAACGATCCTACTGTACAAATCGTCTTTTAAGCAAATCTGTAGCAACTATACCATATCTGAATCCATTCTCCGTAAGGCTTGCTGGCCTAGCGCTAAGAGTGTCAGGGTATGGTACATGGCAGTTGTGGCGACGATGGTTCGCGTCGCACGTAAGTTTTTTTTTTCAGAACGATTTTCGAGCGGTCAAAATCACTACTAGCGCCATCTATCATACGTTACTGTTGAACGATTTTCGAGCGGTCACACCTGCCATCTAGCATACGTTTTTCGAGCAGCCAATCTTCGTGGGGTTAGCCCACTTTTCGAGAGGTTAACATGCAAACCCCCCACCACTAGCGCCATGCAACATTCGAATTACGTTAGGTTAATCGCCATGCAGATTACGAATTATGTGGGGGTAATGCACAAACCTGTGGTCCAGAACCCTCCTAGTATATCTACTCATCTGGATTCTAAATTTTTTAGTAAAGGCGATATGCACATATTACTAAAAACAGCATCATTTGCGGAAGTGTTTGCTCATGATTGAGTTGATGAGGGAGATGAAACGGATGAAACACGCTTTATATTTGCACATTCATTTTACAGACCGCGGCCTTAGGCCAGTCCCCACTGATGTTGATAAAACTGACTGAGTTTATTAGCACCACGTGAACCAATTAATAATCTGGTGGGTTTTTTTTGTGAAATTTATTTTCACGCGAATATATACTGGAGTTGTATACCTTTCAATTGAAGAGAAGTCAGAGGAAGTTATAATTTTGCTTAACAAATATTTGCAAACAATTTGTTGTTGTACTTCTTTTATCAGACCCGAACCATTTTGTGGTATCTTAAAAAAATCGCATCGTCCGAAAATGGGAAAAGGCAGCCTACTGGAAAAATACTCCAAGCCAAAGACAGCTCAGATACAATCTCTGTAAGATTAACTGGACAGTGGAACAGATTTCGCGATGATGCATAACACATTATCTGCAATTGCGGGGTGATTGTCCACCAGCGCCTTAAATACCTGAAACAGGCTACAGACCTAGCTCCAAAATGAATAATAGGCTCTCACAAAGGATCTCATAGGTCGCAGTGTCAATAATTGTCAAGGTTCAGTTGACATAGACTTCACAATATAAGCAGGTTCATGTATTGTTTATAAACTGTCACGTTGTATGAATGAATTCCGTGTAATAAGTTCTGAGATGGTATGGAAATGAAAACGAGAAGAACTGGTGGAGCTATGACAATAAAATAGATTCCTAGAAGACTTCAATCAACTGAGATGAAAATAATGCAAAGCCAGAGTTAGACTGGTGAAGATACATGTAGACGACATAGGCCTATGACTTTGTATAATTTTTTTGACGTACATGAATTATGCAAAAAAGTTTATAACATTTGAATTTGAAAATAAAATTCTTCACCATTTCCAGATATTATCTTAAATTGGACACCTCAAAAAGCTCAAACCAGTAAACAAGAAAGAATGTAAATTCTGTGGAATCTGAGAAGAAATAGGTATCTGTTGCAGTTAGCGGTATTCTGGATACATCTGTTGGTAGTACATCAGAACGAAAAGGCAGTACATTTATACATTGACAATTATATTATTTTAATTAATGATATTAACGATGTTATAACAACACAAAACAAAATATATCTTGGATCACCTTAGTCATTAGATTGCTATACTTTCTCAAATACTTGCGAAATGAATGGCACTACAAAATATCAGGAACCACCACCTAGGAGACTACTGGATAGGAGACTGCCTCGCTTGCTTAAACTGAAGCTCACAGTTATCCTAAGATGCCTTCAATAAATAGGAACATAGTCTCCGAGACTTTCCCTAGGAACTGAGTAGGCAAAGGTGGTACAATACTTGCGAAATGGATGACACTAAATAGAAAAGGAGGACTTGCTTGAACTGAAGGTTACAGTTATCCTAAGATGCCTTCAAAAAATAGAACCATAGTCTCTGAGACTTTCCTTAGGAACTGAGTAAAAGAAGGTGGTACAATAAATCTCTTGGGTCTCAGTAAATATTCACCTCAAAAATTGTGATGGAAAAGAGGAAGCTCTGTCAAAAGTTGTCGCCTCCAACTATGAAAGTGTAGTGTACTTAAATTCTAAGTTATTTATTTACAATACTCCGTCTAACATCAGGTGGCTCTCGTTCGGAAGCTGGCCTAATTAAAATGATCACATGAGTGATTACAAATCCACGTATTTACTAACTTTATTTCATTGCAACTGTATAAAATTGCGGTTCTCATACACACGAACAAATTAGTGCATTCAACGACGATCTAAACCAATCAAATTTTTTTTAATCGTCTTGTAACTGCATTGATTTAAATCGTCGTTACTGTAATTTATTAGGTATGATTCGTTGAGTACGATGATTTGACGTGGAAAAAAGTTTAAAAATATTCGTTTTTCTCATTAATACCCATCCAGAATGAGTTAAATCTTAGATGAATTCACCACGTTGCCAAACTTAATTATAAAGTATGTTCACACTTATAGTGAAGTGACTAAATCCACCACTGTTAAAGAGGACCGCGTGAAATTTAAATTTGAAAAATAGCCGAACAGATCCGTACTTTGCTTAGAATTTAAATATCAAAATGAAATTAAAACAATATTTAAGTAATTTATTTTTGGAAGTGCAATTACAATTTTTTGTTGGTGCTCCATTTTTCCTGTTTAAAGCACGCATGGCAACATCAACACCTCAAGCAACGTGAAGTCTAAATGACAACCTTTCAATTGTTGATCTGGCAGGAGTACCTTGTATGTCAAATAAAATATTACTAGTAAATGCAGAATCATCATTCAAACCATGGAGACTATACCAGGAGATCGAACTCCTTGTATTCCAATTTCTGGTCATGGTCATGGCTTAACACCATGTAGCAAAACATATGACGGCAGAACAATAACATCCAATCATAAACTCGAGTTCATGATGTTTTATTGGTTGCTAGCTCCTTTGACAGTTCGCGGTTCGCGTGTGAGGTAAGTGAGGTTAGGTCATAGAAATGGAAAATATTGTGAATGAGAAATCCTTTTTTTGTCCTCGTTCACAAAAATAGGGATCCAGATCACAAAAACCGAAACCTGGTTCACGATGCCTGGAAACGAATTAAAACCAAAATGTCTGTGAAGTTTTCAATCGCCAAATTAAAGAAAAAAAGGATGGCCTGATGGCTTCTTTCCGAAAGCCCCTACAAAAAATGAAATTAACAACTAAAACTGGGACTGGACAACTGAACACACTGAAGTGTGCGACACCACTGATGAAATGAAATAACTAATGAAAACAAGATATTCCAAGCCGGCACATGCCTACAGTGCGAACTCACACATGTCGTGGGATTGCATCAACTTGCCAATCCTCGATCAACAAGCCGATCCCGGAGGAGCTACTACCACAAGCCAGGTTCGCCAGACCACGCTCCGTGGGATCCGCCTTCTTACACAATATTAAATTTGTTCACGGGATGCAACTCAGCGGTGGGACGGATGCAAGTCAGCGGTCAAAAGTTTGGCCTGCTCAAATGGGATGCAACTCACCGGTCCCGGAGAATGAGTCCTATGTCTATAAAAGAAAAATTTGAAGAATAAAGAAGACACCCTACGTGCAAGTAAGTATATTCTAGAACCAAGTTTACAAGCTGGATTGAATAAAGAAATATTATGTTCACATTATGTATAAAGCTTTTCAGAGACTGGCTTCCTACATAGTAAAATATTAGCTACACAAAAATATAAAAAACGGAGAAAAAAAAAGAAAAAATCAATTGAAATGCTTAGAGGAAATGTGCCACTTCAAATGTACTATATTAAATGGCCTTCGAATAATTGAGAATTGAAGCATCATATTTTGCAACTAGAAGAAATACAGTTTGAAAACAGAAGGTATGTATAGATAAATAGCCAGTAGTCATAAGATCTAATAACACACAAATTTGGTCCTATTAATAAGAAGTAATAAAACAATTGCAGAATTAATAATATCTAATATTTTAGGTTATTTTCCATGAAATGAATGAAAATATGATTGCTTCCGAACTGGTCAAGTCTTTACCTCACGAAATTAGGAAAATATTAAATATACAGAGAGTTGCACGAGATGTAGGTAATTTACTACACACTATGTCACTTCTTTCACCTAAATATAAAGTGTACAATCCTTCGATCATTAAACATTTTTCGGAGGTAAAATAAGTATTTTGTCTCTGACTTGATACCTACCTATCCTATGGCCTGTTATACTTATCTAGCTTAGGTACTATGAGTAATAAGTTTACTGTTAAAGTTAAAATAAGGTAATTAGGATACCTAATATTTACTTCTCGATTTACCAATAGGATTTATAGGGTTACTAGTAAATTTTGTCTATTCTGGCAAAATTTTTTGAAAATGCAGTATAGTCCGAAATAAACAGTACTGAAACTGAAACATAGGTGTCTCTATCTGCGCGCTGTCATATCCAAGTCAACTAGTATAGACCTGTCAAGTAAACCTTAAACAATTAATTAGTAGGGCCTAATTGTAAAAAAGGGTGTTAAGCACAGAAGAGGAAGTGTTTCTGGTAGAGCATTATTTTCGCTCATACGGAATCGGCTGACGTAATGGTGCAAGTCTGCGATTCGTGTGTGATCAATTCACACAACGGTTTAATAAACGTTCTCCAAGTAATGCTGTAATTTTGAAGGTTATTGAAAAGTTCAGAAATACGGATAATGTATATTGTGCCAACGAAAAGGAAACTCGGGGCGTCCCAGGACAGTTAACAACAACAAGGACAGCGTTGCATCTTGGCTTAAAAAGAACTTCCTTGCAAAGAATCCTGAAGGAGCTGGGTGCATTTTCGTATGTGATTCAGGTACATCAACAATTACATCCTCGGGATTATCGCAGTAGAGTGGAATATTGCGCCAGATTCTTGCGTTACGGTATGAAAATCCTGAATGTCTTAAAAACGTATGGTTTTCAGACGAAGCACATTTTCATTTGTCGGGCCATGTAAATCGTCGCACAAATCGATTTCTGGGTTTTGCCAGACCAGATGAGGTTCAAGAAGTACCTTTACATAGTGCAAAAGTGAGTGTCTGGTGTGCAGTTTCGGGACACGGATTCATTGGTCCGTACTTTATCATAGAGAATGGTAGGCAAGTCACACTTAATCAACAGAGGTACATACAAATTTTAACACGCTTTATCCCTGATCTACGTCAATTCTGTCGTTCACGTAATTTGGCATTTCGAGTCCAATTTTTCCAGCAGGACGGGGCAACTTGCCATACTGCTGCCGCAGTTCGTCAATTTCTTCAGGAACATTTTCCAAGCAGATTCATTTCACGATTTACTGACTTTCCTTATCCTTCACATTCTCCAGACCTCACATCTCGAGACGCATAAATTTGGGGCATGGCTAAAACTGCCGTTTTTATACGGGCACCACAAACCATCGATGAATTAAAGGATGCCGTTAGAGCCTTCTTCGCGGACCTAAGACAACCCTTATTCCATAACATGACGAGAAACTTTGAACATCGGTATGAAGTCTGTCTTGAGCGAGGAGGAGCACATTTAGAACAGGTTATAAAGTGTCAATGATACGTATTTCTCAAAACAATAAAATAGGTTTGTTCCAACTGGCATTTATGAACCGTACTGGAATCGTTTCGAGTACTGTATAGTGCGCAAGCTCGAATTTGGGATGGACACATCAACTTTATCACCCCTTCCAGAAGGTACAGTTTGTATACCGTCCCAAGCAGTCTCAAGAACGATACTTTAATTAGTTGGAACGTGAAAGAAATACAGTACTTGCGCGAACGATACCAAAAGCGGTTTTAACGCAAGTTGGAACGAAGCTAATAATTACAAGTTCAGTACTGTTTATTTCGGGCTATACTGTACATATATCAATAAATCAGATTGGCTTTAGATGCTCAACTATACATTCACTATCAAACCTCACATCAAAAATACAAACTTCTAGACTATGATGAAAACATAGTGCTGCTATTTTTCTAGGCATTACTGAAGCGTTTGATGGTGCTGGGAAATGTGGTATGTTCAACAAACTATATGAAATTATGTGTCCTAAATACTTGCTAGTAATCTTAAAAACCACCTTAGTGATAGAACACCACAAGTAAAAGTGAATTACAGTTTTATGCCAAACATTTAAGGACTTCTCCAGTGCTCCTCACTGTCCTATTTGCTCTACAATCGACCTCTATCTGTATTGCTACAATTATGATTTATCTCAAAATAACTTTACGTACTTCTACCATATGTAGAGTCCCTCAGTGAGGATATCATGTGGCTACTAAAAAGTGTCAACTCCTCTTCTTTATTAATTTACAGGGTGATTAGTGAAATTGACCATACATTTTAATTCGCTATAGTGTTTACACGGCTCATTTGATTTTTCAAATTTTTTCATGATACAGTACACTACTATCAAGCATTCAACTGGTATAAGCTAAACTTAGAAATTCCAGGACCGGCTTTGGAACAATTAATTTAGGGATTCGTATTAAATATTGCACCCTGTAAATAATTTTTTTTAATGCAATAAGTTATTTTCAAACCACATAAATAGCCAATGAAAACGACATATTTATGCGACAATGTTGTCGCACTTTTATTCAAGTTTTAGCGAATGATCAAAAATAAAACAACCATAATGACGTATCACATAAGGTATTGATTTAAACAAAATGTTATAAATTTCAAGTATTTTAACTAAAATGATAAACTGTATCGAACAATAACGGCAAACACTAAACAACAAAAAACAGTAACTAATAACAATAACGAACAACAATTTTAAAATAATAACTAAAATTATGTAGTTAAGATGAACGCATAAATAAAAACTGAAAAAAATACAATAAGGTAACAAAATAAAAATAATTTAAAGTAGAGTGGAACCCTGCAGCCTCTACACATTTTTGTTGCCAAATTGTTAATTGCCGTATTGAAATACGGATACTCTGGGGATCGTTTCTGATAGTAATACAAAAAAGTATAATTCTATCAATTCATTATTGTCGGTTATTAATACTCTCTGTGTAAACTAGTTGCTTCAATCGTCCCCAAATATGGTCATCAACGGGATTGAAATCAGGGGATCTTGAAGGCCATGAAATAGGACCTGCAAGTCCTATCTACCTGTTGCCATAAACATTATTTAGATGTTGTCTCACAGCCAGTAAAAAGTGGGGGGATGCCCCATCATGCTGAAAATACATCCCTCGAATAACAACGGTCGCGTTGGCAAACAAATTCGACAAAATATTTTGTAGAAAGTCCAAATAAACTTGTCCTCTTAAAGGACCATAAAAAAAGTGAGCACCTACTAATTGGTCACTTATGACACCAATCCACTCGTTAAACCTTAACTGGGAACGACATTCTCGAATAGCATGGGGATTTTCTTCTGCCCACACATGTGAATTACGGAAATTATTTATCCCGTCTCTTGTAAATTGGGCTGCATCTGTTAATAATGTCCTGTACAGCGTTGGTCGATTATTGTTAATCCATCTACAAAATTCCAACCTATGGATTTCATCCCCAGTATGTAGTCGCTGAACCATTTGAATATGATATGGGTATAGATTATTTTTGTTTAAGACTACTCACTTTTGATTGAGTATCATTGAGTTCTCGACTTACTTATCTAGTGCTTATTGTAGGGTTCATAGTAACAGCGTCAATAATGTTATCTTCCTGCGCTTCATCTACATGTCGCTCTGTTCTTCCACTAGGAAAAGTGCCATTTTCTCGCAAATAATTGAAAACTGACACAAATGTTGGATGACTGGGAGTTAGACGATCAGGAAATCTCCTGTGATATTCTTTAGCAGCAGCTCTACCATTCCCATTTCAGAACCCATAAATACAAATTATGTCGGCATATTTTGTGGTAGAAAACTGATGCGACTGATGTCATCTGCGTATGCGATTGTGTAGAATCCATTATTGTTGAGGTGATTAATCAGGGTATCCAGGACTATGTTCCAAAGAAGGGGTGATAAGACCTTTCCCAGCGAGAGCATTTTGAGTATCCATTCTCCCACTACCAGGGGTACATTCCTGGAGTTAAGTTGCTGGGTAAATGTTAGGAAGGTTGTTTTATCAAAGGCTTCCTCAATATCTATGAATATACCCAGTGTGAATTCTTTATTGTCCAATGATCTTTCGATTCTGCCAACCACTTGGTGAAGGGCCGAATCAGTGGACCTTCCCGGAGTATATGCATGCTGATTTGGATGAAGAGGGTTTTGAACTAGCACTTCATCTCTTCTTCCATTGTTTGGAAAAAAAACGATGTGAGGCTAATAGGTCGGAATACTTTTGATAAGGTGTAGTCCATCCTTTCTGGTTTGGGTATAAATACCACTCGTACTTCTCTCCACTTTCTGGGAATATACCTCAGAGCTAAAGAGGCTCTGAATATTCCAACCTGGTGAAGCATAAGGATATCCATTCCCCACTGAAGTAGGGCTGGTCTTATACCGTCATGTCCTGGTGACTTGAAAGGGGAGAAGCCCGAGATGGCCCACCTTATATTGTCCTCATCAATTACTGCACTAGCAAACTGCCAGTCGTATTGTGAGGGTGTTGTTGGTACTTCCGCCCAGTTCATTGTTCCAGGAAAGACAGATCCTGGGAAGTGAGTTTCCATAAGAATCTCAGCGCTCTCTTGGAGGTTGGCGGCTTTGTCGCCATTTCCTCTCGTCAGGATGCCTATACTATTATGGTGGTCGTTTGAGAGTGCCTTCTGTAGCCTAGAAACTTGTGGGAAGTCTTCGACTGCCTCACAGTAGGCTCTCCAGGCTGCACTTTGTTTTTGTCTGCAGACTTTTTTGAAGGTTGGCTTGGTATAATCCCCAGTCCTCTTTGAGTTTTGTTCGTTTTGCCCTGTTAAAGGTCGTTCTCGCTGTCTTTCTGAGGTGTTCCAGTTCAGGGCACCTTAGAAGCAGAGCACTGCAGAGCAGCCTTTTAAGAGGCGATTGTAGAGAGCTGCATCCGTCCTCTTCGGGTCACGGGATTTTACAGTGGTCCTGAGATCCTGGCTTACAGTATAGGTCAGCCAGCGGTAGTCAATGGTCTGATACAATGTATTATTATCTGTCATAATATTGCAATCACTTACAATCAACACACTTTAACACATACATGAGGTTTGACTTTTTAATCATTTTAATTCATTATCTATCGAAAATAATGCCCCAATGCGATTTTTGTCGAATAATTCAAATTTGAAAAACAATTGATTTTGCCCTTAGAGATAATACGAAGTGACAGTAAAGATGTAGTTAAATTTATACATATTAGATAATGTTGTAGGCATTTTAGTTAAAATACTATTTTTATTTTGTTTTTTTCCGTTCTTATTCATGCGTTCATCTTAACTACATAATTTTAGTTATTATTTTAAAATTGTTGTTCGTTATTGTTAATAATAATAATAATAATAATGTTCATTGCTTCTAAAACAAGCTTTATAGCAATGAATACAAGCGAGAAATATTTACATTTTCCGAAATTAACATTTTTTTTTTGTATGTATACATAGAAATTTTTATTACAGTTACCAAACATCATATAAATACCTTAATTACTTATTTAAAATAAATGAACGGAGTTTAAGAATGTTCCATATATAAGCACAAATGGTTTTAGCTTCAAAAATAGTGATGTTCTTTAGGGTAGCAATGAATGAGTCAATATTCTGAAGATAGGCAATGTTTTGTTTCATGACAGTGTAAATAGGACACTCTAAGAGAATATGAAAATTATGTTATTATTAGTTACTGTTTTTTGTTGTTTGGTGTTTGCCGTTATTGTTCGATACAATTTATCATTTTAGTTGAAATACTTGAAATTTATAACATTTGTTTAAATTAATACCTTATTATGTGATACGTCATTATGGTTGTTCTATTTTTGGTAAGATTTGATCGTTCGCTAAAAAATGAATAAAAGTGCGACAACATTGTCGCATATGTCGTTTTCTTTTGCTATTTATGTAGTTTGAAATTCACCTATTGCATTAAAAAAATTCTATACAGGGTGCAATATTTAATACGAATCCCTATATTAATTTTTCCAAAGCCGGTCCTGGAATTTCTGAGTTTAGCTTATACCATTCGAATGCTTGATAGTAGTGTAGTGTATCATGTAAAAATTAGAAAAATTGAATGAGCCGTTTAAACACTATAGCGAATTAAAATGTATGGTCAATTTCACAAATATCCCTGTAAATTAATGAACACTTTTTAGTAGCCACATGATATCCTCCCTGAAGAACTCCACATATGGTAGAAGTATGCAAAGTTCCTCATGACCCACCCTGTATATTTTCAATCAATAGGCACAACTTACTAATGACATTAGTTCATGCACAGGTTTTCAATATAAAATATATTTAAATAATTCCGTATCATACAAAAAAATCATTTTTGTAAGTACTTTATTTCAACAATACAAAAATTGCAATTTATAGAAGTTTATTCGCTAATAAAGCAAACACAGTGGAAAGACACAAATAGTAAAATACATCAATACACAAAATATTTATCTGTTGACGTTTTGTAACTAAACTTGCACAAAATATTCACTACACTATTTTGAATCCTCTGTGTTTTATTTATTAATAATATCCAACATGTGCCCCACACTGGAATTAGGTAACTGAAGATTGGTGAGAAATAAGTGTCACCGATTAGTTTCAATGTCTTATGGTTTTAGTAATCCCTACATTGGTAAAGTGCACCAATAATTGGCAAACATAATTTTTTCTTATTTGTTGTATATATTTGGTTCAATTTATGTTTTCACCTTATTTATATTTTCATTTCCTATTTTTATCTGAATATCAACTGAATTCATATTTTTTTGTATAAAGAGCATACCAGTAATTTTTTCAATTTAGTTTTACAGCTCATTCCTTATCAACCATCTCTGGTTTTTCTTCAAATCATTGTTCATCTTTTTTCTTCCAGTTCTCCTAAATTGTACTTGTATAAAACAGAATAATGACATCAGCAAAAGTGAAGTATTTTGTCTGCAATTGTGCTTTTTCGAGACTTCTCACAAGTAAGGTATATAATTTTAGTCTACCACAATGAATATTGTTTTCTACTTTATTCATCTTCGAATATTTCTTATCACTTTTGGTTACTGAATAAACTCTGGTTTTCTTGAATTAAATTCAATCCACGTCTTCGTTTTAAATAATCTGCACTACCAACCACTATTGCAATACATTTCAACGAAGTAGGTACATTATAAATTTTTAACAATTTCAATTTTCTAGTTTTTAATGGTTTTATTCTTCACAAGTAATCTTTAGGTACTATTTGCCTACTGTCAAACATGAAAAGTAAGGTTATTGTCGTTACAGTTTTAAAAAGGTTGCAAGAGCTACAATGCGCGACGCCGCGGAGAAAAAACAAACTGCTTAGATTGGCGATTATGAGGACAGATTTTGTCAATTTTCCCGTATGAGTTCGATCTCCTTGTCTAGTCACCACGATTCAAACATTCTTTAACGATTTCAATTTTTTTAAATGAAAATTGAAAGTACTGACAGTATTGCTTTAGATGCTAATATTTTGATATTTTAAGACGAAGAAAATGGTATATAAATTAATATTGTTGAGGTTGAACTCCAATTAATGGCTGAAACAGTAATTATTGTTTCTTACATTAACGTTAGAGTTATAGTAGACATTTCCAGGAAAGTATTGATGTTTACATGTGACATCTGCGCACTAGGGGTGCTGCGCCAAGACAAAGAGGAAAGGGTAAAGGCTGTCCTGTCTCTCTGAATCTTTCGCTAAGAAAGGGCGAAATAAAATTCCTTTGAAGCCGCAGAGATAATGAAGAATTATAATTTGTAAAGAATAAATGGCTTAAACGATAATTCTTATCTCTGGTAAGTTTTGTTACATTAATTAAAGACATAGAGATCAACTAAACTGTCGATGTGTTTGGATTTAAATGGAACGACATAGGAATTCATATTTTATTTAACATGGCGGAAGCTTATAAAAAATGAATATCTGTTCTTCCTATTGAATTATGCAAACGATACTACTATTCACTTACCTGTTGTGTAATTCCTAAATTCTCATATTTCTATTATCTAACATATTTGTACAGAATTCAAAGATAACCAAATTTATAAAACAAAAAAACTTCCAAGGTAAAACATTTAATTGTGAAAACCTTTTTGTTTCTTTAAATAGAATTCAATGTAAAACATTTAATTGTAAAGACCTTTTTGATGTAAATCATGTAATCGTAAAATTATTATTTTCTTGGGGGGTTTAACAAATAGTGAAATGATGGAAACTGTTATTTTTTATATCTTTTAGCGGCTTCTATGGGCTTCTGCAGGCTTCTATGTTCTATGGGCTTCTACGGTTTTTATGAGGTTTTCTATATGGTTTTTTTATGGGGTTTCTACGAGGTTGATACAAGGCCTGTATCTACAATTTACCTCTACCTGATGATTATAGGAGGCTTGCCTGAAGTGCATACCTTTTAGTGTTCCTGTATTAAGCTTAGTTCACAGCTCGCCTGAACTTATCGGAATATATCTGCAATTTATGGAAAGACATCTAACTAAACAGAAGACTTATTAAACTCTTACTTGGAGGTTCATCTGACCTGTCACTTACCTACAGGTTACCCACCATCCATCGAGGGACCTCAACTTTAAGCATCACTACAGATAAGTAGTTTAAGAGCTGATAGTTGTTATTTGTATACGGCATTTATATTGTTCTCATATCTTTGCTAGTATTAAATAACATTAACTCAACTAACACTAACTAAAAGCAGTCAAGATAATTTTTGTTTCCTTTTTATAACTATTGTATTTTTCGTATAACTATTCATTATGCATCACAGATTTTCATTAGACTTAGTAATCATTGAGATTATCTTTTATTTTTAACTTCAACTACCTACCTACAGTAACCAAGTAAACTTCAAAATAGCTACTACCTAGAGACTTTGAAGGTCTTTTCAAAGTTTTTGAGAAAACTTTGTGGCGCCCATGGTCTTTCCTTACAAGGTATTATTATTACAATAGCTCTAAATCATGTTATCCGATTAGACTATTCTCTACAATTTACTCTAGGTTCATAAGAACCCACATTCATAAAGTTAACCCTGAGAAGTGAATAAATATATTTTTTTAGTGTCTCATATTTTTGACACCCAACTTTAAGTTAATCTTTTTGATGGTCTCATATTTTGGCGCTCAACATCATTTATTGGTCTCATGGCTCTCCCAATAATGTTTGAAATATCCTTCTTATTGCTATTGCTCTCTTCAACGGACATGATCCAAATGTAAATACCAAACACTTGATTGTTATATTTCCCCTTATCATATGGTAAGAAAACTCATTCTATACTTACATTTTGGAGACGCAATGATAAATACAGCTCCACCAAATGCACATAACTAATTGCTTCACTGTCTGCTACAGTAAAGCAAAAAGCCTTCACTGTCTAAGACGGTCAGATAGTAATTACAAATACGCTTCCTCCTTCTTTGATATCATGTAAACGCAAATCGCATAATGTATGTCTTCCAAAAGACCCAATGATAACACAAATGGCTACCATCAAAAAATAAATACGTAATGTCGGTGCATCTATGAAGAATTTCTATCCATATATTGGAAAATGCGAAATTTTGTAACAGTGTCAATGGCCATTAGATGCCGAGACACTTTAATTTAAATAAAAAATATCCTCTCTCCGGCTTCGTGACTGGTTCTTCGTGCTTCCCTATGTAAATATATTTTTTCCTACAAGATTATCGATTATAAAAATGTATGGTGCTAAGGTTAACCAGCAAAATCTCTCGCTCCAACTACAGTCCATTTCTCCAGTTTCCATATAGTGTATCCTCAACAAACATCGTAATTTCGGATGAATAACCCACATAGTCGATGCTTTGTACTGCTCCGGAAAGCAAGCACAACTTGTTTATTTATATCTGATGGACTTGTTATATTCTTCTTATACGCATCATTAGATTTTTGCGATTATGCTTCACTATTCAAAAAATCGATATTAGAATTCATTTTCAAGTACTGCGGTGACAATCAATCTTTAACGATACATTGCAAATTAATTTCTGTTTTTCTCATTTCCATGACAATGATGTCACATCACGAATTTAATTTTAGATTATTAGTTCGTATCTCCATTTTAATGCCGGTATTTATGATTTCAAAGTGCACCAATAAAATGAAATATTTTGATCATTCCGACGGTAGCGTCGTATCTTGAAAATAAAATGACTAAATTATAGACATCATTTCATTTTGTTCATGGCTACCGTCTTACTCAATATAAGTTTGAACAGACTTTACCATTGAATTATGTCTACAATGATAATGTCGTGGAACAAGTACTCATTTAAGTAATGGAACGTCTAAAATTGATAGTTTCAACATCAATGTTAATATTGGCACTACGTAGACAAGAGGAAAAATAAATATACTAAAGAGTATAGTAATTCTTAAAGTACTTAACACTCGACGCGTATCTTGGGAAGTCAATTTATATGACCGAGTTCGAGAAAATTAAATTATGCAAAGACGGTGGAAAATTTAATTAGACGTAGCGAAATCGGAAAATGATAGAAGCTTTTCTTGGAGAGTAATTGGGGTGCAAGATCGACGATCAGAAATTTTACAGTGAAATAATTAATTTTATCAGTTTAATCTGAAGTTCTTGAGCACCATCTAAAAATACTGTTGGTTATTGAAGTTATATCGTAGGAGAATTTTTTTCAGCTATTAGAATCGACTGAAAATCGGTGCAAAGAGAATTATTAAGATTATACTCCAAGATTTTGATAATAATTAATCGACTTTGTATAGGTACCATTGTATTCAAAATAAACTAATTTATAATACCCAAAGATGTATCATCAGGAGATTTAAGCATCTACAAGCCCATGTTTTCACAATTCAATCGTTATTTTTTCCGTTCAGAGTGCCTCGCTGAAATTTTAGCCAAACATTCATTCATTTTGTAGTTTTTACGATTGGTACGACGAAGTTATCCCAATAAACATTTTCCGCAACTTATGGTAACACCTATTTATATAATAAATATATAACGGTTGGTGAATTATATAAAAAGGTACTGGGGGTTTATAAGTCACATCTTTCAGTAACGCGTTTTCATAACTATCATATGAAGTTACAGTAAGTTCTGGGTATATAATGAAGTGATGTAACTATTCCCATCACTTCAATATAAAACTTATGGTAACCGTTACCAATATATCTATAACCAATTTATATAAACTTTGTCATTACTTCCTTTATATAAATAAAGTTTTCTGAGTTGTATAGTAATGTTATTAATCATCATTATAAAAATTATGAAATAACAGTGTTTACTATATTACTTCTGGTGATATTAAAGTTACCGATGGTTATTTCATGAAGTTTGTTATCCCAAGTGACAAGAAGAACTATTATAGAACTATTGCATCTTGTATCTGGTACAAAATAAAAAAAGAGAGGTTATTGGAGTGGTATTGTGTGTATGATAATTAGTTCCTCGTTTTTTTATTGTTATCATACACTAGGTATACCTATGTTACGAAACTGGAAAAAAAATTAAGTATAACACTTCATTTCGTCGAAAAGTCACTAAAAATTTCAAAAGAATTTTAAATTCTATACCAGCATCAAACCCCTCAGCTGATGGAAAAACAACACCTTTCAATCATTATCAATGCAACAATGACCAAGAAAATACCATCCATGAATTATTATAAACAGGTGACCAAACAAACATCTGAGAAACACAAGAAACATTAAAAGCTACTAAAATTAAAAAAAACTATCCCGCCAGAATCCCACCTTTTAGAGGTTAAGAGGACTTAATTTATTTTATTGAAAATTTGTTCCGTTTTCTACACGAAACACTAGTATTCAGTGTATATCTATCACTTTTTAATTTAATAAACAAATATATTGATAGATGAACAGCTGCGCATTATACGTTTCCACTGACTTCACAGAATCATAGAATGAACGTTTCAAACGTTTGTATAATCTCATGTCATTCACTCTTCTAACAATGTTAAATCACTGAAAGCTCTGTTGCAAACTTCAAGTTTTTGAATAACACAATTATTTAAAGATATATACGCTTACTTGTATCTGTATTAGATCACAATTAGTGATATTGAAGATTTCATGAGATTTGCTCAAGCATCTCTACCTACATTATATTCCGTAATGATTTAATAGGGAGAACTGGAGCAAAGTGATGTAATATTTGTTATATTGGATTCTATAAAATACATATCTACAGTAATTTATCCGATACAGATTATTATTAATGTTTTGCATTCATATTGTTATGTCTTGTGTTGTATTAGAATAGTTTAATTGAACTACATACAAATTTATAGATTATTTTGTCACGTTACCTAACAAGATAAATAGCCCAAGAACAGTGACAAACGTTGTAAACGTTCAAAAGAAGTCACGATTATCGGTGCAAAACACTACAGAATATTTCGCTTCACTCCACTCTACCCTAATTCAATAACACAAACACTTCAGATAATATAATTGGGGAATAGTTTTATTGTCTCTGATGCCACAGTCAAACTTATATTGTAAATAAATAGATCGTATCCATTTGTTTCCAATGAAGATATTCAATGATCAACATTATGAAAAAAACAGGAACATTTTTCTCCAACATATAAACTGAATTTCATAATAATTACGTAATATTATGAAGGTCCCTATGTTTTTTCGAGGTATATACTTCATATTTGCAGTAAAAAACCTTCACCACCTCCTTTAGATGCAGTAGAACATCAGTAGAATGGTCTAAAGTCTTATATAATACAGTTGCCATCCAACTGCACTAAATAAAAGCTTTGTCTTCTGTCTATTTTACTTCACCCAGTCATAACTTTTGATTTGAAATTAAATAAAAATGGAAAATGAAAGAATAAATGTGACCAAGCGAGAGAAAATATATCAGAGAAATATTCTCAGGATGACAGCAATATTGACAGAACAGGAGTTACAGAAATATTAGTGGATACTTTATAGGCAAAATATATAAGGTTTGCTGGTACAAGAATAACACTTCATTACAACACTTGAAGTGCTCTGTATCGGTTACCTAAGAGTTTATATAACGGTTACCAATACAGTACGATTACCTTTGGTTATAAGACCTAAAGTTTTTTACGGTTACTGATTAAAAACTTATAGTGATATATACTGTTTCTAATTGAAGGTAATCACAACCTTTATAAACGCCACATTTAAGCTCTTTAGTTGCTTTATAGGGGTTACAGGAATGATTCTGTTACAAAAGTAGATACCTACAGGTTATTTAAGGTAGGTGATATAACTTTTACGGTAACTCATATATAAATGAAAATGTTTATTGGGATATGTGATGTAATTGAATTTTTGTATCTATTGATTTAAATAATAATTGAGTTGATAGTGTAATTTTTCAAAAGCTGTGTTTGTCTTCAGATCTTCGAATTGTCTTCTGGCTCTGTGACTTCTAGGATTTTCCTAGGATGTCCGATACAGTTTTTTGTTCCTGAAGTCGTATGGGGTTTTGGCTCCTTATCTTAAGCTGATGTTTTGTTGAACTTGTATCTTGTTGCGGTGGAAGCTTGATGTGTGTCCCAAAGCTGTGGAGGTGTACATCAGAATAGGCAGTATTGTAACCTTGATCAGCCGTATCTTCATCTTGAGCTCCAGCCTGAATCTTGCTTCTAGTAGTCCTACTAGCTAACGTGGTCTTTAAAGGTCACTCCCTGGTCCAAAATGACTCCCAAGTACTTCCCTTTGGTGTATTTCTACTTCTATGTTTTTTCTGGCATTTTTCTTTCGTTTTTTCAGAAGACGGCATGGGTTTTCTCTGTATTGACCTCTATTTTCAACAAAGTATACCAGATAAATCTACTTTTGTCCATGGTTTGTTGTAGTTTTTCTATTATTTTAGTTGGCTGGTGGCTTCTTGTCACTATGACTGTAAATTCTCAGTGTTTTTTTTTCTCTTAAAAAATTTTACCCATGGAAAAATTGACATTCTTTTTGCTTCTAATGCTCGAAAATATTGATTCAAAATGAACTCAGGTAAATATAAAATTTTCTTCCGAATCGATTGGTAGCCATAACAACGTTGCAGCTATTCAATTATATGAGTTATGAGATTCCTTTGGTTTTAGAATTGTTATTTCCACTACTCTTACTTTGACTATTAATAAAATGAGAACCCGGTTTTAGTATTGTTAACTTTTTTCACATTATGGTGGTCTTTTAAGAGTCTCTGCAGAAATTCCAGTCAATATTAACAGTTTTGTGATTTTTACATGAATCTTTATGAAGATATGTTTGAAAAATTAGTTACACCATTTCAAAGTGAAATTTTAATTTTAACTGAGTCAGTTTCCATGCCCAAAACGCCATTTTATGTATTTCCAATGTTTTTCTCTCTAATGAAAATTGTTACTAATGGGAAAACTTTTGCGAATTGACATTGTTTTCATTTTTGCTATATTTTTCTACATGGGAAATTTCCTCTTGTAACTATTGAATTATTTGGTTTGATTTCCGAAGGTTCTACTTCTCACATTATAAAATGAAAATCGTTCTAGATATGGTTTTGAAATCACCTTTTTGGTAGATTGGTTTTGTGGGAGTACCCTGCTGAAATTCAAGTTCAATATTCACAGTTTTTTGGTTTTTACACCACTTCTAAGGGTTGATAGTGTGTTTAGACATTTGACATATTTTCAGTGTTGCTATTGTTGAATCTTTCCGTTTATCTTTCATTAGCTCCATTCTAAATTTAAGCAGAATATTCAAAGCACTGTAGTGCTATTTTACGTTACTTATTTCAAAATCCGAAAATAATAGTTAATATAAATAAGTTTTTCTCTACAATCATTTTTGTTTCGGGAAATTTTTGTCTATCGAATCTATACTAACATAATCCCATTCCAAATATTTCTAACTTTTTATTTCCTTCCACGAGTACCGCTCAGTCCTTGATGCTTCCCACCGTTTTCAAGCTTTAATATATAACAGTTGCACCAATTCCTAGCAGTTTATTTAAGTCTTTTTGTTATAAAAAAATCTACACTGTGGTCCCATTAAATAAAAATTTTATAAACTTCCCTGTATGATTAAACCCCATGTTAAATTTTTTATGCTAAAAAATAATGTTCGTATAACAAAATAGCTGAAATGAACTTAGTCTTTATAAAAATAGACAAAACGAACCTTCGTATAGTGCTGTCATCAAACAAAAGTCCAAGCGTCGAAGAGTAAACGAGCGCCGTTTATCATCCTCTTTCAAAATGAGATCCAAATGGATGTTCCTGCATTGGGCTAACGTCGAACGTCCCGCGTCAGAGGTCGTCCATCTTTGGACTCAATCACTACCAACGACCTGGCCATTCTCCCTTAATTGTCACATCGATCACTTGCGGCCATCCATACGAATATTACAACATATATCAAGGCATTTTGTGCCACCCCTTTGCGTAACTATCGGCCGTCCACCGCTGGAGACAGGTCTACTATCCCAAGTGGTTTATTGCGGTTAGGTAGATGGTTTAATAGTTTGGTTATTTTGCGCCTTATTCGCTCACTGATTTATGCCTGCTCAACGTCAACAAGTATTAAAGTTACCCGGACTTCTATCTCCAGCTTTTTAATACTAGGTGATTCTTAATTGATCACTTTTTCTACTCCGCTCAAGCAGTAGTCGTATCGTGAATCATCGCTAGTCGATTTTTGAATGGTAAGTCTCTAAAAATATTAGGCAGATAGCACTGTAATACAATGGTATATTACGGACCAAGGCCAGTAAAGTAAGAAATGTCTCAGATCACATGTAATTGTCGGCCGAAGCGAAGCTGAGGTCGACAAACATGTGATCTGAGGCTTTCTACTTACTGGCCGAGGTGTGTATACTATTTTTCTGTTCTACGGAGCCGGAAAGCGGCAACTTCGTTTAGCGCAACGGCTCGAAAGTTGATGCTTTCCGCCCGGAGGAGAGAAAATAATCATTCCGCCACTTCATTTCTTTTCTTCCATTTTTACTTCTATTTTTCTTATTTTCTCCATCTCTTCTTTTTTTCTTTCTCTTTTCATATATCGGTCTCTCTATTTATTTCTTCATTATTTTTCATGTTGTCCCTCTGCCTCTTTGTTCATTTATCTTTTTATCCCATCAAGACTTTGTCCTTATGCTTTGTTTGATTCTCTGTCATTTTGTCTTTTCACCTCTTTATCATTTCGTATGTTTCTCCGATTCCTTGTCTCTTTGTCATTTATTTCGTTTGTTTTTTTGTCTTTTTGTTTCTCGACCTCTTTTGTCTATTTGCTTCTGAAACTATGTTCCTTTGTCTTCTTGTCACTTTGTTCTTTTGTTCCTTTGCCTTTTTTCCTCTCTGTCTGCCTCTTTGTCCTTCCGTTCCTTTGTCTTTTTGTTTTCTGCCTCATTGTCCTGTTTTTTTATTTATTCCTTTGTCTTCGTCTCTTTGTACTTTTGTTTCTCTGTTCCTCTGTCTTCTTGGTTCTTTGCATCTTTGTTTCTTCAACAATTTGCCTTTTCGTTCCTTTGTCTCTTCTAATTTGGTCCTTTCGTTACTTTTGTTCCTTTTTCTCCTTGCCTCTTTGTCCTTTTGTTTGGTCGTTCCTTTTTCTCTCTGCTTATTTGACCTTTTGTTCCGTTGCCTCTATGCCTCTCCGTTACTTTCTCTCCCTGCCTCTACGTCATTTGTTCCTTGTATTTTGTCTCCCCGCCTTTTTGTCCCCTTGTTTGTTTATTCCTTTGTTATTGGGCTCCTCCCACCTGTTCTGTTGTCTCTATATCTTTTTGTCCTTTTTCTTACTTTCTTTTTGTTTCTGTGTCTTTGTGTTTCTGCCAATTTGTACTTTGTTTTTTTTTACTGTCTTTTAGTCCTTTTACTTCTATGACCTTTTGTTCCGTTATACCTCTCTGTTCCCGTGTCTCTTTGTTTGTTTGTCATCCTGTTTTTTCGTTCCTTTGTCTCTCTGGATTCAAGTCGTTTTGTTCCTTTGTGATTTGTCTCCCTGCCTCTTTGACCTTTTTTTCCGTTGTCGCTCTGCCTTCTTATTTTGAATCTTCCTTTGTTCCTTGGTTTCTTCGCATCCTTGTCCCTCTTCCTCGTCGTTAATTTGTCTCTTTGTCCTTTTTGATTCTTTTTTCTCTTCGGTTTTCCTTCTTTTTGTCTTTCTATCTAATCGTTACTGTCTGTCCCTTCCTCTTTGTCCCTTTGTTTGTTCATTAATTTGTCAATCTGCTTCTTTGACTCTCTGACTCTCGTCTTTTTGTCTCCGTCTCTTAATTCCTGTGCCTCTTTGCCTCTTGTTCTATTGCATTGTTTTCACTTTTGTTCCTTTGTTTGTTCGTCTTTTTGTCTGCCTCTTCTTTCCTTTGTGGCTCTGCCTTTTTGTCCTTTTTTTCCATTGTCTCCGCCTCTTCTTCTTTTTTGTTTCTTAGCCTCTTTGTTTCTTCGTCACTTTTGCTTTTTGGCTCTCTATATATTTGTCACTTCGTTCCTTTGTCACTCCGCCTTTTTGTTTCTCTGTCTTTCTGCTGCTCTGCTTCATTGCTTCTTTGACCTTTTGTTCCGTTGTCTTCCTGCTTCTTTGTTCTTCTAGTTCTCCTAGTTTATATTATTTTAACCTTTTCTTCTGAAATGAATAAACCTAAAGTCGTTTATGTGCAATTAATCATTAAATGGAGCATCATTATCATCCAAAGCATTTCAGCGTAAATATAAATATACTCGCAAACGTGTAACCTCAGAGAAATTATGGCATAACATCGTTTGCGACTCCGAAAAACATGTAAAGCGCACTCTCGTCGAAGTAGATGGAATTCAATGGAAGAAAAGTTATGAAAACATCTCGACGAGTTGAGGGTCTCTTCAAATACACTCCATTCAAGACAGTTTATATAAAATGTGATGACATTTTCCCTGTGTACACACTAATGCTGCCCATTTTAGTGACGACAGTAACAAATTATACTTTTTAAATACACGACCCTTAACCTTTGACGATTTTTATGCCATTGTTGTGATAATGCAACGATATCTCTTTCGGTAAAGCGGTTTTTATTTTTTAAAACATCCATTATTTACCATAGACCAGTTTTCCTAGAAAATTTTCAGTACGATCTTTATTTTTATCGTATAGAAACGAACCCACGTGGACTAAAATATTTCTTAGATATATTTGAATAGAATTTTAAAAAACCTAAATTTTCTATGTAGTGATTTTCTTGTGAGTCCCTGTATGCTAGTGAAAAATCTTTAATAATTTCAACCAATACATTTTTCAAAACCAAAACAAGTCCATTAACGAGGTAGTTTGAATACGAATCGAAATTACCGAATAAAAATAGGGAGAGCGAGATACGAGAAAAATAATGTCATATCAAAGCTACCAGATTCAATAAACATGACTTCAGACAGTATCAAATCTGACGATATTACACCAGGTTTCGTTCTGGGAAAAAGGAAAATTCAATTTTCGCGAATGCGAAACAGATCTCGTCACCACGAAGTGACATACGTGAATGTTAAAAAAAAGAAGCGAACGGCGAAACTGCTCGACGTATTGAAAATGTTTGACAGAAACTGCAAATTGCGATTGCATTCGAAATTTTAAACTCGATATTGGTTTTATGTTGCTACTCGATATATTTTAATACATCTTTGAGCTGAAACTAATAAAAATTCACGAATTTGAACGAGCCGAAAAAGAAAAAAGCCACGGAAGGCAAGATAGTTGAATTGATTCTGTTTTGTATGTACAGGGTGTCCAGAAACTTCTCGGCCAAACTAGATGTGAATTTATGTCCATCTAACCTGATTTACCTTTATCCAAAAGTTCCTGAGGGAGAAATCGCCCTTTAAAGATGCCGCTGTTGAGTCAGTGTTCTGAGAATATCTCAAAAAAACCGCTATGGTTATTGTTGTTGCGTACAAAAGGTAAAATAATTCTAGTTTTCTATCGAAATGGCTAATTATTTCTATGAAAAATATGCTGATATGCATTTATTCTATGGTGAGGTGCAATGCAACGATTGTGCAACCGAACGAAGATACGCGGAATGATTTCCTAAGAGACGAGATCCCATTCGATCAACATTTGCGGTTCTCCACCAACTCCTGAGATGTATCCTGCAATTTTCAAATCCTCCATATGGATTATTATTCATACGGAAAACCCCTATCCGTTCCACGCGCAAAAATAAATTTTGTACGATATCAATTGCAGAATGGGAGTCACTTTACGATCACTTACCTACAATTAAGGTTAAATTTGATATCAGTTTCTTTGGCGTTGGAAATTAGTTTCTGGATTCACCCATAACACTTCCAGAACTTGATCAATCCCTGTTGTTGTGTAAAGATGATAAGGCACCTGGTAGGGATGGCATAACCTATGAGTTTCTGGAACACTCATTGGCGCTTGTACATGTATCACTTATATAATAAAATATTAGAATCCGAAAAAATTCCACTTTGGCTGGTATGGCAAAATTCTAACAGTGCTTCACAAGAGAGGACCCTTAGATGATCCAAGCAGCTATCGCGGATTATTGCTAATTTATTGCTGTGTTAAAGTTGTAACATGTCTATCGACCTGTTTCGATTTTACAGAATAAATCCTTTTAATTACCGCTCGTCGTCTCATTAGCCACTTCCAATTATAGTTCTGTGATCCCAAATTATTCAACCTTGACCATAAGACAATTGACGTCTGCCAACAGAGGCTTCCATTTTTTCCAACGCCACGAGGGACACCCCCCTTCCGTTACCGACTCTCTCCGAGGAAAGACCTCATTTTTTCATCGTTTTATACCTTTCGTATCTAGTTAATTTTGCTGTGGTAAGCACAGCCTCTAGGATATAACCCCAACTCTAGGATATAACCCCAACCCCAGGATATAACCCCAACCCTAGGATATAACCCCAACCCTAGGATATAGGCAAGAATATAAGCCCTAGGTAAGGATATAACCCCAGGATACCGCCCTATACTAGGACACAGCAGTACAAATCAAGACTATCTACCTACCTTCTTCAAGATCTTCTCAAGACTTCGTAGAGGAAAGACCTAACTACCTTCTTCAGGAAACCGCTCCATATTCATAAGCTAAGTACCCAAGTACAAATTCTCCTCTCTGTTCATTTCCTGTGGCAGGAGTATAAATATATAAATTTTTTTAAATTCTAATTTTTTATTTTTTTTAAATCCTCAATTATAAAAGTTGAGGGATATATCGCCCGGGGTAATTTTGAGTAACTTTTTTATTATTAACTTTTATTTAAATTTTACAATGCGTTTCTACCTTTTCCGCCTTAGTTTTTTCATTAGTATTGTTACCGACGTCAAAAAGGTAGTGGCGCCCTCAATTTTTACAACCTTCCTGTAATACTTGTGTGACATAAACTTGGGGTCGTATCACCCTTGAGAGGAGTCTCTAGCCGGAGCCCTTCAAGCTGGCGCCTCTTACCGTTACAAAGTATTCACACTCATTTCACTAAATCGTCTGTCCACTTGGTGAGAAGAAAATTCGATTCTTCCAGAAACACAATATGGCTTTCGAAAAGATAGAGGCTGTAGATAATATTTTCATTTGAACCTCGATCTTGCAAATCACTCTTAGACTGCAGCGCACGAAAGTGTTCGCTGTCTTTGAGGATTTTACAGCATAAATCATGAACTTCTATGGTTGAAACCTACTAAAACATATATACAATAACGCAACATTCTCAATCAATCAACAATACTCATACAGTGGAAAATACATCTCGGAGGGTATCCTGCAGGGAGAATCCTTAGTCCCCTAATTTCTTCTATTTTTATATCTGACATTGAAGATTATTTTCGCTCAAAAAATTTGAATAGACTTACTATTGATGGCAACAACGACGTATTAATGCTTCGATACGCAGATGATATAGTTATCCTTGGCGACTCTTCAATCTTATTGCTCTATTAACAAACTTGTAGTCAATACCGATAAAACGAAAGTAATGATATTCGCAAAAAGTGGTCATGTACATAATTACAATAAAAAATTTCATGTCTGAATACAGTTATGCAGTTTACATACTTCGGTGTTGACTTCTCCTCTACTGCCTTGTTTTGCATTATGGCCCAGAATTCTAAAATAAAAGCTAATCGAGCCATTGGAGCTGTAATGGATATAATGTGTCGGTCAAAAATGAATAGTTGGGAATCGCGGATCAATTTATATAATTCAATTATTTTTCTCTTTTTTTTTTAATTGACATGGGGTCTGCATTACACGGATATAATAGAGCGAGTACAGTGAACTTTTTCAAAAAACTCCTAAGTCTGTCAAATAATACCCCAGATTACATTGTACGCTTGGAAATATGTTCGAATTATTTGCTAATGGTTGTTTTCAAACATGCTTCACTTTGGTTAAACAAACTCAAAGGAATGAACTCTCCAATTCCTCCAAAAATTTGCTTCAATCGACTACCTCATTCAGCTGCTCACTATGAGTGGGTGACGCAAGTTAAAGAATGGTTTATTTATGCGCAATGTGAGTGCCTATGGAAAAATTATTTACACTCTGTCCATCCAAGCAACAAAACAGCTGTACAATATGGGCAAAGTTAGTGAAACTATGTGCAGAAAATGTGAACTTTATGATGAAACACCTACTCACATACTATGCTTCTGCGAGAACGTACAAGAACTTAGACAGAAGCTCTTTGGAGAGGAATTAATACAACCATCACAACTACTGAAAATCCCTCCAGTCAAACTAGTGGCCTTTATAGAAGATACGAAGCTTCTGGAATGGAAGTAGATAACATGGGAAATGGTACAAAATCAGTTCAAGTGCCTGGGCTGATGAGCACCACCCGAATATATGAATGAAGTGTTCCAAAACATTATCATGCATGGTGCACGTGATCTCTCAGACGAGGCAACTTGTAGATACAGAGACAAAGAATTCAGCCGGCCAATTGCAGTACATCCGATTGGCCAGCGTAGGGAGGCATATTTATTCTAGCCAATAGATGCAAAGGCGCATGGTGATCATACTTCGATCACGCGTCTATCGCTGTTTGGGTCGCTCTGTTTGTTCGATGGATATACTTTGAGTACAAACGACTGCTTGACACTGACATAAACAGTAAGGTTGGTTCTAGTTACTTTCACTATACTCATACTTACTACTTGCTGAAAATAACAATTATTTGCAAATATCTGCAAACATCTATACAGGGTGAGTAACGAGGAACTGTACATACTTCTACCATATGTAGAGGCACGTAAGGGGTTTATCAAATGACCATTAAGAAATGTATTATTGTTTTGATTATTAATATACAGGGTGAATTATAGATCTTCACCAAAACAATGTTTCGTCATATCTTTTCAATGATTAAGTCGATTTGTCTCATTTTTTGGTGAAAGTGTGTATTGGTGTCTGGCAGCTAACTGACATATTAAGTGTGTGTTTGATGAGGTTTGTGGGATAGTATGTGAAGAGGGATGTGAGATTATGGTGTATGCGGACGATGTGTGTCTAGTATGTACGGCAAAAGGAGAGGCGGAGATAGAAAGAAAGGCGGAGAGAATGTGTAGGAAGATTGTGGAGAAGATAGAGCGGTGCGGACTAGAAGTGGCGGAAGATAAGACGGTGGGGTTGCAGGTGAAGGGACGGAGCAAGACGAGGGAAGTGGGGGTGATGGTGAAGGGAAGGAGAATTCGTATGGAGGAGTGTGTGAAATACCTAGCGGTGTGGATGGATAGTCAGTTATCCTTCCGAACACACATGTTGAAGGCGGCAGAGAAGGGGAAGTGAGGGCAGCATGGCTGGAGAGATTGATGTATAATGTGAAGGGGCCCGGGGATTGGAAGAGGAGGATCATTGGTAGGACGGTAGAGCAGAGTATGCTGTACGATGCGAAGGTGTGGGGTGAAAGAGCGGGAGTGAATGCGAGGGTTAGGCCACTCCTGCGGGTGCAGAGAGGTATATTGCTGAGGGTAGTGCAGGGGTACAGGACAGTGGGTGGATTGGCAGCAGCGGTGCTGGCAAGGACCTACCCACTGGACGTGATGGCTAGAGCCAGAAATAAACGCTGGAGGGGTGCGACCAGGGAGGAAGTACAGGAATGGATGGAGGAGGAAATGGAGAGAAGGTGGGAGGAGTATGAGGGCGCGCTAAAAGAAGCGATTGGGAATAGGAGAGATTGGATGGATCGGAAATTCGGGGAGGTGAACTACTTCTTGACACAGGTGTTCACTGGACATGGGGCGAGAGTAGGATACCTCCTCAAAAATGGAAAAAGAGAGACTGGAGTATGCGAGAGGTGTGGAGTGGAGGATGATGTGGGGCATGTGTTTAGATGCTGGAGGAACGAGGAAGTGCTGAAGAAGTTGGAGAGGAAACTAGGAGAGGTGGTGTATTGGGAGAATATGGTGGAGATAATGTTGATGGAGGAGGAGGAATGGATGGAGGTGAGTGGCGTAGTAGAGAGCATGGTCAGGGGGAGAGAACGACTCGATATGGCATGAGAGGTGGGAGTGAAAGTTAGGGAGAAGACGACGGTGTGAGCGGAGAGTGTGCGAGGGGCCGCCACCCGTCTCGGAGTATGCTAGGGTAGTGATTCCGAGGCGAGGGTAACGGCGAGTTTGAGGTGAGTTTGGTTGGTAGGCATCTACTTGGGGATGAGTCCAACACTGTTTGGGTCCTGGACCCGTTCGGACATTAGTTTCCCATCCCGGACCGAAAAAAAAAAGTTAACTGACATATTAAGAGTACATTACACATTAGCCAAGAAAAGTGTATTGAGGCAGATGAATTTCATTTTAAACATCTTTTATAATCGTAATGTTTATTAAATTGTTTTTTACTTTGTTCCACATTGTTAAAACTGTTTTATTGTTTGGTTATTGTTATTTATTTTATTTTTTAATATACGAATAAACATTTTCTGGGCTTGTTCATTTCATTCCGATTAAAATAATTAGACATGATTTTTCCTCATACAAATAAGAAAACTAGGTTATTACAAACATTTTTTATCTGTTTTTTACGGGTGGAAAAAGTTACATACACAGTGAATTGTTGAGATGAACCAGATATGCCAGATTTTTAAATCCGGCCCTGTACATCAATTCAAATTATGGTATTGTGATGTTTTTGTTATTTATTCGGTTATTTAAAGTCGGTCTATTTCTGCAACTCAGGCTAATCACCGGCGCCGGGAGCACTCTACCCCTAACCGGAAATTTTGCCGAATCCACTAGTGTTCCAACCAGTGGTAGGGATCTTTATCGAGCCCAACATCCATGGACTCGGCACCTCGGTTTTACGTCTCATTCGAAAGACGGCATAGCTCCATTATACCTCGGGCTCATTGGTATAATGCCTGCGAGCTGTGATATGCTACTGACCCTAGTAATCTCAAGTGTTTCGCTGCAGGCTGTACGGGCTCTACGACGGTGTTTCCCCAGTGGTCACCCATCCAAGTACTAACCTCGCTCGACCTTGCCTGACTGTAATTTTCGCATCAGAAGCGTTCCACTACAGAGCTGGGCCGTCGCCCTAGTTTTTACTTGTGGGATAAAATTATACACACTATGGCTAATTACTATCTATTGATTTATTTATTAAACTTAATTTATATACACACTCTACTTAATGTCTACTAATTTATTTACACTCGGTATAATAGTTCTGGTTATTTTTACCACTTGAATATTACACTATTTACCTTCACTATTTCATTCACTGTCCGATTACTACGAACTTCTGTAAACTGTGAACTAACTATTTGTCTTCGTTTCACTAATTGTCAACTCACTCAAAAACCCGCGTATATATAGTCTTTATCAACTCTCGAAAATTCTACAGTTTTCTACGCTCGTCGTATGCGTAAACAAAACCTTATTCCAGAATGTTCTCAAAAGGAGCGCAGCCACCAAAATTTACAGTCTAGAGACAGGGCCGGCTTTGAGTTGGTGACCTCGCAACAGTATTTACCATACTGGAGCACAGTGTGTGTCGTTTCTGTTTATTTTAAAGATTTATTTTCAATAACTAAACATTAATATACAGTAAGATATTTCATTATTGCCAATTTTCAATTTGACTCTAAAATGAATCTTTAATTGGAAATGTGAGGTAAGTGTAACAAAAAATTCGAATACCTAGGTCTAACTGTCTATTTATGACCCCTGAAAAAATTATATCAGATTTTGAAAAATCATATACAGGGTGAAGTGTTGAATATGAAGCAGTCTCACAAATTTTCACGAAGACGGTACTGGATTTTTTCAATTCCGAATATGTCAGTTAGTTGCTAGACACCAATATACACTTTCAACAAAAAATGAGACAAATCGACTTAATCCTTGAAAAGATATAACGAAACATTGTTTTGGTGAAGATCCATAATTCACCCTGTATATTAATAATCAAAACAAGAAGACATTTTTCAATGGTCATTTGATAATCCTCTAACGTGCCTCTACTTATAGTAGAAGTATGTCCAGTTCCTAGTAACTCACCCTTTATAACCAATATAATAGCGCTACTTAGAACCAGTAGCAAAACATTTTTAAAATTGTCCTCCAAAGTAAAGGACTATGCTTCCATCTTATGGAAAATAAAAGACCACTCAAATGCGGATATTTTGATACCAACTTATTCGTCTTGAAAAATAGAACATTTGATAACATTGCGCCAATGTTGTAATTTAAATAATAAACCCACAAAATCAGTTCATTTGTCAGAAATTTTCGATTCGATTACAAAATCTAACCATTCAATAGGACTCCACCTGCTGCGGTCAAACAGAGTCGGACTTGTGAATATAGTTGTACATACGATGAATACCAGTTTCGTTGAAACAAAATAATAGGATCATATTTTTCAGTTGTATAAAGATATGATAGATTGCAATCAAATTATGTAAAAAAGGTACATCTCTCAATTGACAATCTAACATCTTTACATAAGTTTGTCATTTTGTAATAGCAGTTTATTATAACGTTTTCTATATTATAATAGTAAAATTATAATAGGTACATTTAATAACACTGACCGACACGTATTTCGTAAACAATTCCGGTACAAACGAATTCCCGTCAGGTTTCTTAATGACTATAAAATACACATGAGTTCTTGTCCGACACTTGCAGGTATCTTAATCGCGCACTCGAATTGCCGTCCAGTTTATTTAATCCGGTTACAGGTAAAAACTAAATAGTTTTGAAAATTCCAGTAAATCGTAATACCTATTCGTAATCCTGAATTCTAATGAAAAAGTTGAATAACCTATTGGGGTGGCTAGTGGGTCTGTCAGTATTAATTGCTAGGAATATATTTTTCTATTATATTTTCTATTATATTGAGTTGTCATTTTCGAAACGGCAGTTTATTAATATACATATTTCCGAACGTTTGTTGTCGTACGCTATAGTGATACACAAAATGCTTGAAGTAATACTAAGTGAAAAGGGTAAACCCTTTCTGGTTAGGTTATATGTTAGGTTAGGTTAGCTTCTTTACATGTATGTATTTATGACTCAGTTCAGTAGTAGTACGCAATAGAATTGTAGAATTAAAATTCCGTATTTTATTCCAATAATGATATCATATAAAATAATATCGTTTAATAGTGCCATAAATAAGACATCTATAACTATTTCTTATTTCATACATCTGAAAACGGACCTCCCTTAAAACTTTTACTGTTCACTTATTACAATTTGCAATAAATACATAGCTAGATATCAGATGATTCAGAGAATTTACCGTAATTACCATAAACAACCTTTTAGACAGGTCAGTTTTCACCCTGACGGGAACTCGAGTGACGGCTTAACGTATCCTAATTATGGAACAGGTAGACTGGTTGACTGTAGTTGACGCTGCTGATCGAACTATACCTAATCATGAAGAAATATAATGGTGCAAATTAGATTTCAGTTAAAAGTGCTATTTATGTCACGCAAGGGAAAACACTCATCGCCATCAAAATATATATAACACAAAAACCGGCTTCGGCTATCAAAAAAATACAAAAATTAAACAAAACCCGGCTTCGGCTATCAAAAAAATACAAAAATTAAACAAAACCCGGCTTCGGCCATCAAAAAAATTCAATAAAGCGAAAAGGCGACTTTAGCTACTAAAAAAATATAAAAGCCGGCTTGGGCCAATAAAATTTTTTTTTTCAGCTACACTTCGCGGATAGAAGGTAATGAGGTCCTCAGGCACTGCCTGTGGGGGGAAGGTGGAGCGCGTAAAAGGGGATACTCTAAGAATTATACATTATCTTTTAGTATCACCGTTTACGTCGGGTTCATTACCTACACACATTTCACAAGCATTTTTGTATTAACAGTTAATAGACATTTAACATCTTCCATATAAAAAAATCTTTTCCGCATCCCTATCCTATTTTTTTTGAAGAGTTGCCGATGCCAACAAATACACTACAAAGAAAAAACAAAATATAAAAATTAACTGATAAAATTAGGTCAGTTCAACCCTGTCTGGTTTTATTTATTCATTTCTTATCACCGCTGATATCCTTAGTTCGTGGAATCTGTAATACATGTCTATTTATGTATTTTCTCTCTGTCTTACTCATACAATCTCCGTAAGCGATTTTAAAAATAATGTCATTAATTGTGAGTTAATTATAAAAGTCACAACATTGGCGCAATGTTATCAAATATTCTATTTTTCAAGACGAATAAGTTGGTGTCAAAATATCCGCATTTGAGTGGTCTTTTATTTTCCATAAGCTGGAAGCATAGTCCTTTCTATATTATTAACAGCACTGAAAATTGCTCTGTCCGTAATATGGATTCCCAGATGTTATTACATCATATGCTTTTTGAATGTCCCATTTACAGTCCTCTAAGAGAAAATAGTTTTTTTTCAGAATGTTCTTAATATTGATGATATGGTACACTACCCTAATATTAATAATACACAAAATGGATTATCTAAACTTACTAAATTAGCTCATAGAATTATTAGTATAATATTCAAGTTACGAGCATTTGCACATGGTGATTGACCGGCTTTAGCATGAAATACACACATATTTTATACTTTAGTTTTTATCTTAACTTTTTCATTTCAAAAATATCTGTGATCATAATTAGCTCTATGTCATAACTTATTTATAATTATGTTAATTCCTCTGTTGAAATTTTGTACCGAACCCTTATGGAAAGATTTATCCTATGCACAAGAAAACTATCTATCAATCTATCCGTTCCACTTTCAAAAAGTTCATGCGATGCTAGATGGTGATTTTCCTAGTCGAGTTGTTTTTGCAAACTGGTTACTGGACAAAAAGAAGCAAGATCCCAATTTTTTCTCAAAAACTTTATTTTGCGATAAAACTACGTTTACTCGAAACGGAATTTTTAATTTACACAATGCACATCATTATGCTCCAGCAAATATTTAGCGTTCATGTCTGGATAGGCGTCATCGCCAATCAACTACGGGGACCAGTAGAGTTACCTGGCCGTTTAAAAGGAGAGGATTATCTTATCTTTTTTCCGAATAATGTATGATGGTTGTCCTGCGTATTTTAGTCGAGAAGTGTCAATATTTTGACACTACGTACGGAAATCGCTGGATTGGATAAGGAGAGCCTTTCAATTGGACTGCAAGATCTTCCGATTCCAAACCGTGCGAATTTTGTGTTTGGGGCTACTTGAAATCATTAGTTTGTGATGTTCAATACATAATCGTATTCACTTGTGGGAAAGAATAACATGTAGTGAAATTCAAAATGATCCCAGAATTTTTTGAAGAGCTAGACAATCCTTACAGAAACGATTGGATTTATGTCTTCTAACAAATGGTCGCCATGTAAAACGTGATATTTTTTCAGAAAATAAAACAGAGTTGGTCAAAAAATGGAAACTGATTTTTCTCGAAAACGATGCATAATTCAAACAAGAGAACATTTTTTTTTTGAAAATAACCCTTTTTTAATTGAATCTAAAATTTGTCAAAAAACTGCTACACAAAAAATTTAACCAAATTGACCCGTTGCCCGTCCAACGTTGAACCCTTGTGATGGTAATAAAAAACGCGGGTTTATAGTAAACAATTTAACACTGCAGGGTAATACAGTATCCGCCAAAATAAACAGTACCGAAAATAAAAATAATAATTAATTTTTAATTTCTGTAATGTAAGTGTTCAAAATGTTCACCATTTCGACGCAAACAAGCTTCATATCGATTTTGTAAGTCAATAAACATATTTATAAAAAGTGGTTGATGTAACTGCCGAAAAATATTTTGTATTCTTTCCCGTAGTTCGGCAATATTCGCCGGCGGATTTTCCTAGTGAAATATTTTGTCCTTCATTATGCTCCAAATGTATGCGTCAGGTGGCGTCAGATCAGGTGAATGAGAAGGATATTCGAAGTCTGTTCCCCGAGAAATTATTCTATTTTCCGTATGAACGAAAATAATGCTCTACCAAAAACACTTTTTCTTCCGTTGTTAGAACCATTTTTAAATCAAATTTAACTGCAGCGTACTATTAATATATCAACTAATGACAATTAAGTCAAATATGACAAATCCATATTACATAAACAACTCCACAGCACTTTCTGTTTCGGTACTGTTTATTTTGGCGGATACCGTACAATGTACCCGGTTTGAAGTTTGTAGGTAGAGGTTTTTTAAATACGCTCAAAAACTGGCTTAACAGCGTCATCTTCAAAGAGCGCTGCTTCCTGAGGTGGGAGGATTTTTTGGATAATGGTAAAATAGGTTAGAAGGACAAAAAATCACATTTATTGTCTGTAGTTTGCGATTGGCAGAAGAGTTTCTGGGCACCTTGTATATGAAAAGGAAATCTCACTTTTCAAAACACAATATATTAACGTATTTCAAAATATTAACGTATAAAATACAAACTTCCCGAAAACGGCAACAAAATAGTATTTTCGTTGGTCCATTTTGTTTTGTGTTCGTCGAGTATGAGCTTTATGATTGAAGTTCTGAATAGTTTGGATGTCAATAGTGAAATTCCATCGATAGACAGATGATGCTTCATACCTGGGTTTGTGCTGACTGCATAATTTCAGTTGCGACACCTTTTACGAAACCTGAAATGCATCGTATGTGTAATTGCATTATGCGATCGGAGTTGATGATGAGTTTAACTGTAATACATTTCTAATAGTAGAATCGAATTACTTTGTAACGGAAATCGTTTGTGACAAATTAGTTTGAATGTGGAATGTCATACAGAATTTGTATGCGATATACCTATCTTGAAATTTCATGTATCTTTTTTTTTATAAAGTAGTAGATCGTCAAAAAACAAAATCTGTAGATCTGTCTTGCAGATTTATCTTGCTGAAATAAAAACGTAGTTTCAACGGAAAACATAACCAAAAAACTCAAAACGGTTCTATTGCAATTTTGAAAAAATCCATCACATCTTCCATAGGATCCGCTTTCTATTGTTTATAACAAATTCGATTGCTGTAAAATTTTTTTAATTACAACCAATCTAGAAACAAGATTAACGAGTAATACTTTTAAAATACTGTTAAAATCTTAAAACTATTCTTTCTTGGTTTAACTACACCACACGCACTGTGCTCTGCTTTTAACCCACTACACTGGCTCAAAAGGTTTGGTCCTTTTGAGCCTTCTCACTATTCCACGTTGGTCCAGCAGCTGGATTGCTTCGACGATCTTGTGGTTGTGAAGCCGTTCTTCATGCTTCTTTGCGAAATGTGTCACCTCGTCTGCTACCATTTCCACTCCCAGGCCTCTGTGTAGGTCGCTGTTTCTTACATACCAAGTAGCGTTGACAATGCCCCTTAATACCTTGTTCTGAAATCTTTGTATTATGTTAATATTGCTTGAGCAGGCACACCCCAAAAGTTGTATGCCATATGTCCACACAGGCTTTAGAACCTGCTTGTATATCATAAGCTTGCTTTTAATGGATAGTTCGGATTGTTTACCTAATAGCCAATATATTTTTATATATTTGAGATTAAGCTCTTCTCTTTTACTTTTAATGTGTTCTTTCCATCATAGCTTCGCATCTAGGTTCATTCCTAGGTACTTGACCGTGTTTGCATATGGAATAATATTATTGTCTATAACTATTGGCATTAGACCAGTGTGTTTATTTGTAAAGTTTACATGGACTGATTTATTTTCCTTAAGTCGAATGCGCTAGCTTTTTTTCCTTGCATTGACTTGATTTAATGCGACTTGGGAGTATTTCATTAGCCTCTTATTCCGTTTTGCCAACTGCCAGTACACATGTGTCATCTGCGAATGTAGCTACTGTAGTTTGTTCTATTACTGGTATATCATAGGTGTATAGTAGATACAGCAATGGACCCAGGACACTGCCCTGTGGTACACCAGCCCTTATCGGTCTTAATTCTAAATATTGATCTTCGCATCTAATACGAAACATTCTTCCGCTAATATATGACTTTAACAGTGAGCTGTATTGTTCTGGGAGAAGTTGTTTAAGATTGTGTTCGAGTCCTTGGTGCCAGACTTTATCGAATTCTTAGGCTACATCCAAGAACACTGCTGAACATATCTTCTTTTCTTCTAGTGCTTTTTCCAGTCGATCAGTAAGTCTATGCACTTGATCTATTGTGGTGTGCTTTTCTCTAAACCCAAACTGTTGTATGGGAATTATGCATTTTTCTTCAATAATGGGTTTGAGCCTTTTTAAAAGTATTTTTTCAAAAAGTTTTGATATCATGGGTAGTAATGAAATTGGTCTACGTGATGATACCTCGTTGACAGGTTTCCCAGGTTTCGGAATCATGATGACCTCTGCTATTTTCCAACAGGTAGGTACATGTTTTAGTCTAAAGGTTGCGTTAAATATGTAAAGTAATTTAACTATTGCTTTTCTTGGCAAATGCTTTAGAATTTTTCCTTTTATTAGGTCATAACCAGGTGCTTTTTTCGGGTTGATGTTTGTCTTTATTTCTTTTGGTGTTACTGGTTCTATATCTTTGGTGGTTACTTCATTTATTGCAGGTAGGATTTCTGCTACTTCTGTTTCATTTGGTTGAAAAGTATTTTCCAGGAGTGCTTTCTCTTGATTGCTCCTAGCCCATGTTCCGTTTTCTTTTCTTAAAGGCGGGTTATGTGCTTTTGGCCTTTTTATTCCTTTAGTGGCCTTCCACAAAGAGTAGTCGGTGTCTTTCTCATATGTAAGCCCCTGAAGGTAAGTATTTATTGTTTCATTATTAATTTTCTTTATGTCTCTTCTCAGAGTCTGTGTGATATTGTTTAATCTATTTTTATTCATTGGCGTTCAATTTTGCTGCCATTGTCTTCTCAGTGTTCTTTTATCATCTACAAGATTTCTTATTTCAGCTGGGTAATTATTTCCGGCAACTTTTCTTTTTACTGGTCTCGTATTGCTCTAGATCGTCTGTTGTATATCGCTAACTAGTTTCTCGGCTTCTACATCAAATTCTTCTGTTGTTTTTATTCTGACATTTAACTGAACTGAGTCTGTGGTCTTGTTTGCCAGTGTGGGATTACATTCTTTGATTATAACGTTATGACTCAATGGCATTACTACTGCGCTGTGATCCGTGACTAGATCCAAGCCTTCTTCTATGTATATATATATATATATATAATTTGGTGCAATTTTTCTAGTTATGTAGGAGTCCAATAGATCAGGAATTTTATTGGGAATTTTATCTGTTGGCCAATAAGTTGGTCGTCCAGAACAGTGGATGTCGCAGTTATACTCATTGGCTGTGCTGAGTAACTCTCTACCTTTTGTAGTAATTAGTATTGACCCCCCAAAAGGTGTGTTTCGAGTTCTTGATCGCGTTCTTGATCTTGGAGTAAGTTTAGGTAGTTTTCTTTTTTGAGATTATATCTCGGTGTGCAGTATATCGCAGCTACTTTTATAGTCGGTCTTTTGCAATGTATCGTCACAGAAGTGACTTGTATTTGTTCGGTTTTTATTGAAGTATCCTCCAAATGTTTGATATTTTGTTTTATTATTACGGCGCTTCCTCCTCTGGCAGTATTAGATGGGTGTATTGTGTGGTATGTATTATACCCCTTTAATCTAAGGTAACTTAGTATGTGTTTCTGAGACTAAACATATGTCTATTTTCAGTGTGTCCAAGTACATTTGCAGCTTTTCTTTATGCTGCAAAAGTCCATTGGAATTCCATGTTACTATTCTAACGTCTTGAGGGCTCATTTCTAGGCCGTGGTCCAGCATTTCTGTTGCTGGTCTCTAGATTGGATAATCTGTCCATTACATCCCTTTTGAATGCATCTTGGTTTTTTTCTTGCTTGTCAAGTCTTGCCGTTATATTTGCTAGCATGTCTTCTATGCTGTTAGTGTCATTGTCACCCTTTTGTGATGGACTGTTGTAAAAGAGAAAAAAATGTGTTTGATTGTCTATTCTATGTGCACATCAAGTGTCATCAAAATACGTTCAGCCGTTTCAGAGATTAGCCCGATTAGACAGACACTACAATTTCATAAACAGGGTGATTTATAACTATTGAGGCTAGGTTAAGGGCGGATTATTTATTTGGCTAATGCTGAAATCAACTGGGAACTTTTTTGATGGAACTTTTTAGTGATTTTGATATGAAGTAAATATCGTTTCTACGTATAATTTCAACTATAAAGCAGAATAAAATACAATTTAACATAAGGTAGCAAAATCAAATTAAATGTTCTTCGTGGCCCCCTCCGACTGTGTTTTTTTATTCTTTTAATAAACGACTTTCGAACTTCAAAGGAAATATTTTTCTGTTCCCTTATAAAATTATCCGTATTTTGTATTTTCCTTCAAAGTTCGTCTCGTGAATTAAGTTCATTTGCTGAAGCCAAACATCGGTTAGACTCAGAACTTCTTAGTGTTAATCCAAAATCACTCCCCCCCCCCCCCAATCCATTGTTGAGTAAATATGTCAGATGCTTTTTAACAGCAATGGAAAATGAGGTGGAGCTCCATCCTGTATAAACCACATTGTTCTTCTTATATCTAGTGATAGACCATCCAAAATAACACTAGAAGTATTATGCAAAAAGATAAATAAAAATCTTCATTCAAATTTGGAGGCAGAACATTATTGCCCTAGTAGTTGGTTGCCTATAATGTCACACTAAATATTCAATAAACTAATACTGAAAATGTCTTTCTCTAAGAGCATACAACCTCGACCAAATTCATTTCAACTCTGAGATGCGCAAACAAAGAAGCGAGACCGAACTATGTCAGTGCCGCAAAATAAACGCATGTACACTCGGCGGAGAAAGTTTAGTTAGTTAAATATTACCTAAATAAAATCCTGAGAATTTGGTAATAAATTCCATTTTAGTTATTAACTGTGTAAAATGTGGATTTCAATTTATATTTCTGAATCGAAGTAGCCTTTACTTGAGGAAAATACACAACTAAATAGAATTCGATTTTTAATAAACTTAATTTCTACTGTACTAACATTGTTACAATTACAATTGTTTCGCAACACAGTGTTGTCAAAGGATCGATGGAATACAAACTAAATATTAAATATTGTAGATATTTAAAATGACACTGGGTACACATAAAACCGAAATTTATTCCACATAGACATTTTTAAAATTGTTTACCTGATCAAATCCAATTAGGAAATTTTCCGCTATTGTAGCTGTATACAAAAAGATGTCTGAACTTTCTGAAACTGAAATACACTAAAGAAAGCAGCCTATAGTCACCAAATAATATTCACAATACTACATTAACGACATCAGTTTTAAATTACACACAATCTAAACGTCTATTCTCTTTATTTACAGTATGGAGACACCGTTTAAAACAAATCTGTCACTCACTATCACTGTTTTCACTCTCAGAACTTACAATATCATAATCATCATCGTCATCGGAATCGTCATCTCCAAGATTGATAATAATTTGATCTATTACTATATCAAGGGCTGGTTCCAAGCAGAGAAACTCTTTTTCACATTTGAGCGCATGTTGGCAGCGACTTTGCCATTCTAGTGGTGGAAAATTGTCAAAAAATTCATTACATAGCTTTTCCACATCTGACAATTTAAACGTGATGTTTTTACTTCCAACGTATTGTTTAAGGGATGCCCAAACAAGTTCAATTGGGTTAAGGTCAGGGTGATAAGGTGGCAATCTCAAAGTATTATGACCATGTTGTTCTAAGATTTTGTCAACTTCGTACGTTTTAAATCTTGGCTTATATATTTTTATAATGTTATATAATTCAACTTTCAACATGTCATCTGCAAATGTGATGTTTCTGCTTCGTAACCACTGCTTCATTTCATCTTTTCGACTTGCGGATGTAGGCGATTTTTCACACTGCACATTGTGATATGGTGCATTGTCAATAACCAGCACACTACGTGGGGGCAAATTTGGTATAAGTTTAGTCTCAAGCCATTTCTTGTAGTTGATAAAGTTCATATCATCATGAAAATCACCCGACTTACATTTTGACTTAAATATAAGTGATGCATTTGGTATGAATCCTTTTTCCCATCCAGCATGAACTATAACTAATCTTTGCCCCTTAGACACTGGTTTTCGTAGCCCTTCGTTACTATTATCAGACCAAGCTTTTTCATGAGTGTGGGAGGAATGAATATATGTTTCGTCCATATAGATAATTGGTCGACCCTCCTGACGGTATTGTTTTATGGTTTTTAAAAACCCTGTCCTCAATTGCCTAATGTCATGTCGCTCCATTAGTAATGTTCGGTTTGTTTTTATTTTGCGCCATCGAAAACCTATACTATGTAAGATCTTACGCAAACTTTCTCTACCACCAGTAAACTCGCTGTCTTCTTTAACTTTTTGGAACAAGCGTTTCAGAGTAGGTGCTGTTTTTTCTTGTACATACCAATTGTGGACAATTCCTCGTAATATTCTTGTATCTATATCATCTATTTTTGTCTTTTTCGGTGTTTTACCTTTATTATGTTTTGTACTGAATGACGAAGCTTCACCCTTATCAATATTTTTACTTTGCTTAACTATAGATTTTACAGTGCTTAGGCTAATACCGACTGCTTGTGCAACCCTTTCATGTATTTTCGCTGAAGGAACCAATAACTCACCACGTTGTGCCTCCAATGTCATAAATTTAAAAACATTATGCACTATTTCACGACTTTGTGCACTCAAAATCTTGTGTTTTACAAGCGACTTAAATTCCATATTAAAATTCCTACGCGGATTGTACCACTATGAGTTCAAATGGATCTTTACAGTGCAATATTCTGCTTAGGACTGGTAGCTGCCGACAGTGTCGTACGCGTGTTCTACGCGCATCCGAATCTCACAGTTGAAATGAATTTGGTCGAGTAGTACGAATTTTGTTCTTCCCGGTGATGGTTGTTTTGCCGATTTAGAAACTCCTCGTCTAGTAAAAGTTACTTCATTGGTAGGTAAACATAATATTCTCAATAAAATGTCATCATTATCCTTGTTGAGAGCTGTAACCATTGTTTAAGTAAGGTCGAAAAATCTACCTAACAAATTTTTCCTAGATGGAATATTATATCCCTGATCTCAAAAATATCGACCCCTTATCATTTTCCTAAATTTTCGAGTAAATTACGCTGGAGCTTGCGACGCAACTTGCAAGCACAACATAGTGAATTCTAAATGGGATCTTTTAAGCTGATATCTCTTCCAGTTTTGCGCGCACAAAAAAATTATGGACGTCAAAATTTAAAGAAATCGTATGCATTACAATAAAATAGAAATAAATAAAAAAAAATATTTTTCTCCTTCAATTTTTCAAAAATTGTTTAATGAAATTTTGTTTATTCAAGCGGCAAGTTTAATGAAAATGATACAATCAAGGTTATTATATAAGGAAATATGAAACATCAAAAGAAGTTTGTGTTTTCAAATTTTGGGAATTAAAAATGGCAGCCGCACAAACTAATAAACTAATTTCCACTTCCGTTTCGAATTTTGAAAGGAAAGGATAGGCCTCCAAAAATAACACATTTTGGAAAAAAATCAGTTTTTCATTTCCGTTGTATCACTGCATGTGTAAAAGGGGCAATTTCTCCAGCGCTCGCAATGAAACTATAGTGCAGCATGCGATTAGGCGACATGGTGGGGGTTTAATAACCTAACGAATCAATTACGAACTTAAAATTACTTATAGTACTCTGCGAACTTTCGTTTTCTCGGCTCCTAATGATCTTATTAAGACTTTTTTTCAAAATATGTAGTTTTTGAAGGAAGTTGAAATTGATTTTTCATCAACAAATCTTGAAAAAAGGTAGCAAAAATGTCTTTTGGTTCAGGCGTTATTAAAATATGTAAAAAAGATTTGGAAAATTTTGCTAATATATAGTCTATTAAACTACAACTCTTACTCTGTCGACTGCAACAAACCGCAAATACAGCGATTGAAAAAAATATAGATAAGTCAGTTTGTGTGAAAACAACTTTCTTAGAATAATGCCCTCTATATTTTCTTATATAATCACCTTGATTTTATCATTTTGATTATACTTGGCGCTCAAATAAACAGAATTTCAAATTTTTGAAAAATTGAGGGTTGAATTTTTTTTTATTTACTCCCATCATGTTATGCATAAGATTTCCCACAATTTTGATGTCCACAATTTTTTTTGTGCGGGAAAAAATGAAACAGATATCAACGTAAAAGATTCCACGTTGTGCTTGCAAGCTGAGTCGCAAACTCCAGCGGAATTTATTCGAAAATTTAGGAAAATGAATTGGTGTCGATATGTTTTTGATTAGGGACATAATATTCCATCTGGAAAAAATTTTATGTTTGTGTCCTAACTTCCCCGGACTAGTGGGAGATCTCTTGGAAGCAAATTTTTAACAAGAGTAAGTGATAACGATGGAACTCTTCTTTTTTTAAAATCCAAATTATAGATCGACTTATTCCTGCTGAAGCTGACAAATGACATGAACTTACTGCAGGATTCTCAGCAATTCCAACCAAAATTCAATCTCCTTGATTAGGTGTGATTTGTTTCGGATGACCACCCTGATTGTTATTGTGAAATGACCCGGTTTCACCCATACGATGAAAGAGATTCGCAAAACTTTTGTTATTTGCGTGCCTTCTGCCTTGATATAATAATTAATACCTTCTGACAAGAAATGACATTCACCAGCAAGAATTTCCTGACAGTCTCCAAAGCTGCTTCAAACTTATGCTCTTGAGTTATTAGGTGGTCTTATCTTGACGCTGCTGCTCATATATTTCGTTTTTTCTTCTTTAATCTTCAACCGAAATATTTGGGCCTCTTTCCCTAGTCGGTCAATAGCTGTTATCAGTTTTGAATTTACTATTTTTGTGACATAATCTGCATAATTATGCTAAACTTGTGACTGATTAACCATTATATTTTTCTCGTCGATATTGGATCTTTTCATTATGACTTTTAAGATCAAGCAGCTATGGCTGTTAAACACAAACTAAATTAAGCAACGTAGTTGGTACAGTTGGTGTAAATTTATATTGAATATTTTTAAATCAATATTATCCATTGGATATTTAAGCATGTTAAGATTGTATTTAGTTAATTCTGGTTGAAAATTTTAGAAAATTGTTGGGGAGGACAATTATTCCCAGTAGATTTAACGAAGTATCAAATTTTATTGCCCTGAATTTAGACATTCAAACAGAACAAAACGTAGCTTGTCGATGAATTAATTGTTGTTTTATTGATACAAACGCTCAGTTGAAAATAAAATCTATTCAAATGTTATTTTGATTTCCAACGTAAACATTATTTTCTCTGTCGAAATATTCTTACAGAAATTTATTCAGTAGCAATCTGCTTTCCGTTTCCTCTTTTGAAAAATAAGTCACAGTCCGATATTTGCTTTGATGATTCGCACTTTTCGTTTTATATGAATGAATAAGATACTCAACAGAAATATCTCGTTAAAAACTTTATGGGTTCCTAAAATAATATGGTAAAACGAACGTATATATAAGTGAAATATTTTTTGTGGCATTATCAAACTCCGAAAAAGCCGAAAAAAAAAGATTGTTATCTCGAGCTAGACACCAGCATCATTTTTACATTTTAATGGTACCAATATTTACCGAATAGCCAATGAAGGCATATAGAATGTATTCAATGAAGATGATTTGCGCTTTTTGTAGATGCGCCGGACAACACGTATTTATTTTATAATTCGGTAGCTATTTGCAGTATCTTTGGGTCTTGTAGAAGATGCGAATCATGCGATTTGCACTCAAATGATATCAAAGAAGAAGCAAGCGTATTAGTTACTGACCGTCTAAGACAGTAAAGGCATGACGTTTTACTGTAGCCGACAGTGAAGAAATAATTAGTTATGTGCGTTTGGAGGAGCAATATTGAAAAGTTCTGTAAATACCATCCAAACTTGGCAAACATAACTGAAGCTGTGCAAGGAATGCGGTCGAAAACATTCGATATTGTGTTCTGGACGCGCACCGTCCAGTTTCCTGTCCGTCCATGCAGACCCTAGCCGGAGCGTGTTTTGGACGCACACTTGACCAATCACAAAGAGCGAGACGAATATAAATATAGATGCCAGAACAACATACGGACAGTTGTCAGATTGACATATCTTTTGTCAGATCAATGTAATTCAGAATTAACTCAATCTTTCAATATACGCGTTAATAAGAACAGTACTCGTCGAACCCTCAACCAACTCGCATCGCAAGAACTGATCTCCAACAATTGTGTTTTTTTTTGTATTTCTTACCAAGCACCTGAACTACCCACTCGGGAGTGATTGTGAAGAATCTAGACTTCAAATAGAAATAGTGTAAATATAAGCATATAACCAACGTGTTTGTGAACAATGGATTCATTCATGGAGCAGTACGAGTTGATGGACAACACGGAAGAGCACCCTGTAAGCTCGACCATATTAGAACAATTACCACGTTTAACTATGGAAAAGCTAAGGTGCTAAGTATGTAGTGATAATAATTAGAAAGTTGGCTTTTTATCATTAACAATAATGATTAAACGTTAGTTCTTTAATGTGCTTGTTTCATTGGATTTTGTCTATTAACATTATTCTTTCAATTTATGAATATCAAAAGATGAACAGTTTTCCAAATATGTTATGGGCTTTCTTCAAGCCGGCAACGTCGTGCGAAAATCATAATTACCACGCCCTCCGGGCTAACTTAATTGGTGAATATTTATCGAAACGCCGTTGCTAAGTAACCATCTGACTTCTTATTGGCAAGCGCGTGCGTGTGTTCTTCCCTCTCACTTCGACAATTGAATGACATTAATTATCCAGTGGCGTTTATATTGTTCGTATTTTCAGTTTTACTTGGTATCTTATTATTTCGTATCCATATTGAATTCAAGTACGATTTTTAACATTATTTGTTTTTAACAAGTACCGTGTTTTAAAAAATACCTTACCTTTAAAGCAAAGCATAAATCAGTTTGCATATAGATATAATTATTATATTATTATTATTTTTAATACTTTTATAAAATAGGTACCGTACGCCATTGGTACGTTTATGACAGATATCGGCCATGTTTCCTCGCCCCTTACCGATGCCCCGTAGCTTCAGATAGACTTGCCAAACTATAGGAATGTTTGAATTATTGGTCTTTAACACATGTGAGCACAAACTAAAAGTAAACAGAAGTTTTGATAATATTGCTTAATGTAGTGTATGTAAAACTTGATGTAGACATTTTAACAAAAACGAGGTTTTAATTAAAAAGATTAACAAGAAAATACAAGTATGGGGTAGATATTTTGTTTATCAAACGGAATAAATAATAAAAATAGCAATTAACTTTGTTAAAAATAAAACAACAAACTCAAAAAAGTGGCGATAAAGAACTAATGAATATTTTTATCTCCATGATTTTTATATAAACACTTTTATAAAATAGGTACCGTACGCCATTGGTACGTTTATGACAGATATCGGCCATGTTTTCTCGCCCCTTACCGATGCCACGTAGCTTCAGATCTCGCTTCAGATAGACTTGCCAAACTCTATGTAGGTATATCTGGTAAATAAAATTCATTTTTCTTTATTTATTGGCCAAAGGTCACTTAATAATGAGTTAGGCTTTTAAACGTATGATAAATACAATGAAAATATGACAGGCAAAATACTCATTCTTAAATAAATACCTACATCATCTACTTTTCATAACGTAATAATATTTTGACTAATATACTACCCAACAATATTATGATAACCCTTTAGAATTGATTATGTTACGCAGTGGCGTATCTGTTAAAAAAAGGATCCAAAAGTACCAGGTTTTATTAATCAACACTAATTCCAAATGGAATTTTTCGGGGAAGTTTTAGTACTTGAACGGTTGATTGGGAAGACTCGAAGTCCCTTAATTTCACTTAAAGTAGAAAGTATTTGTTATTGAATATTGAATAAGATTGTTAGATGAGTGATTTTTTGTAGGGACAACACTTATGACTTCGCGTCACCGACATGCTAATTTGACGTGTTGCGCATCGCTTGTATCATGGGCATACGTTAAAAATTTTTAAAGTGACTAAGTTATTTGTGAAAACTCCCATATACCATGGGTGTACGATGAGATTTTTAAAAGGATTAATATAGTTATGAAAATGTCTATTTACCATGCATGGGCGTACGACACAATTTTGAAAATGGATTCATTTATTTATATTTTTTCTCCATCGGTAGACCACATGGGTGCCTATTTTAATTTTGGAGCAAATCGTTACTTATTTTCAGTTACCCCTTTTAACTACCCTTCGCTACTGAGCTGATTGTTCAAAACTGCTTTATTTTCATACTCAAAAGAATATATTTGTGTGGTAATTATCCTTAAACGGGCAATTTATTCCCCGACACGACTCTCATAAATATTTAAATGGTCTAATTTGTACATTCAATTACTTAACTTTCCTTTCTCTTTTAATTCTTTTCGGAAAACTACCTAATAACGATGATAATTGTAGCTCCCAGATTGTGTAAATAAAATAAATATAAATCTCGGTGATTTTTGAAAGGATGTCGGCTAAACAGTGGAATGGTTATCTATTTCCGTTTCTGTGAATATTTTAACTGGATGCTGGAATGATTATTTTGAAACTTGCCTCGAAATCCGTAGTAATAAAATGTTTTCCATTTGTCCGGTTGACAAAAGCTTTTTTTCTATAAAATAGTTATAAAAACCAGTTAATTTTTTGTATGATTTAAAAATATTGTTACATAACTTTTAAAATGTGTCACTCATCACTTTAATTCCTTTCCATATACAGGCTGTGTCACGAAGTGCTTACACTATCTATATATTTGGAACCACCCTCCCCAGTTTTATGAAAATTGGTAGATATATGGGTCACAAGTTATGGCGAATTCGTGAAAATTATTTTGACATAAAAAACATCCCACAATATTTCGTTGACTGGGCATCTGGCCTTATGGATTTAATAACAAAAGTTTTTAAATCCCTCATTGTACAGTAAACAGTAACAGATCCGTGGTCGGTAAAATTTAGATACTGAACATAACTTAAATTTATTTAAAAAGATATCACTAAATTTTTTAAAAACAAATTTAACCTTTATCACAGGGTGGCCCACCGTATATGCTTTGATTTATTTCATCTAATTGTCAGATGTTATCAAAAAATGTTTCAAATAAAAAAGATGTAGTTTAATAATGGCCACATTTTAAACCATAAACCATTCAGGGTATCTGCAAAGCAGCGGAAGGTATCAAATATAAATTTTTTAAATAATAGCTGATATGAAATTGAAATAGAATCGAAACGGAACAAAGTGAGTAAGTAGTACATGAACTCTGACTGTAAATAAAACAAAAAAAGCTGGCAGTAGACCGAAACATCAGTTACACCGTAGCGTCGATGTTTCAATGATTCAAACACATTTTTCACAATTCGCTTCGCATCCGGCGATAAATGCACTTTTTTGCCCTAGGACGCTACATAGGTACTTAGTTTTAAACGTAAGATTACTTTCGGAGTGGAATTTTTATTACAAACTAAAATTCTGAGACAATATTAAAAATAATTATCCCAAAATCCCCACTTTCTATTATATCTACAATAGCTATTTCTGCAAAAAATGCATATTTGTTGCACGATGCATGAAGTTTTCAAACAGGATGAGTGCAACAAATATGCTTTTTGCATGTGTTGCAGACAGCATTTCTTCTACGATCGAAATAAAATATGTTTTTATATCAAATTTTATTAAAGTATTCTACAATAAGTAGGTAACTACAACAAAAATTAGGTACTGAATTTACTTTTTGGGTTGATTTCGATTTTAATATCGCAGTTAAAGCAATTTACAATTGTTAGTGATTGACAAACTTCATTTCCACTGATTTTTTGAATTTTGGTTTCATTTCTACTTGTGGATGTCTCATCAGGTTTTTCACTTAAAACAGCTCTTTTTCGGACTGTGAAGCTTCCGGTAATGGTACTCGGTTCACCTTCTAGAATTTGACCAGTTGACAGTTGCGGATTTCCACTCTCCATGAAGTTTTTATGTTAATATATCTGCCCCTGATTCCACTAATAAAGTTGCAGAAGATCTGCGAAAGCAGTGTCCCGCGTATTCCATTGGGTTTTAAATATTTAAATATTTGGCAATATCACTTGCAATATTATTATTTCTGCAATTCGTCCCTGCGGCATGCTACTGCAATGCCAAGTACTGCAACTATCTAAAAAAACACTGATAGGTAAGAAGTTAATAAAAAACATCATTTTCATTTGTTAAATATTTATTATCTGGAACATGGAGGCTATACAAGGAGATCGAACTCATACGGGAAAATTGACAAAAAGTGTCCTCAAAATCGTCAATCTAAGCAGTTTGTTTTTTAACCGCGGCGTCGCGCATTGTACCTAAGATACCATTTTAAAACTGTCACGACAATAACCTTACTTTTTATATTTTACCAATTTGACAGTAGGCAAATAGTAAACATTACTCGTGAATTATAAAAACTAGAAAATTAAAATTGTTAAAAATTGATAATGTTGAAATTTATTGCAATAGTGGTTGGTAGTGCAGATTATTTAAAAGGAAGACGTGAATTGAATTTAATTTAAGTAAACCAGAGTTCTTTCAGTTACCAAAAATAATAAGAAATATTCAAAGATAAAAATAAAGTAGGAAAGAAAATATTTATTATGATAGACTTAAATTATATACCTTACTTGTGAGAAGTCTAGAAAAAGCACAATTGCACACAAAATACTTTACTTTTGCTGATGACATTATTATGTTCTATACAAGTACAATTTAAGAGAACTGGAAGAAAAAAGGTGAACAAAGATTTGAAGAAAAACCAGAGATGGTTGATAGGAATAAGCTGTAATACTAATTTGAAAATATTACTGGCATGTTATACAAAAAAATAGGAATTTAGTTGATGTTCAGATAAAAATAGGAAATGAAAATATAAATAAGGTGAGAACATACATTGAAGCAAATATATACATCAAATAGAATAAAATTTATGTTTGACAATTATTGGTGCACTTTACCAATGAAGGGATTACCAAAACCATGAGACATTGAAACTAATCGGTAGGTTCTTACCAATCTTCAGTTACCTAATTCCAGTGTGGCACACTTGTAGTATAACATTCATAGATAAAACACAGAGGATTCAAAATAGTGTATAGAGAATGTTTTGTGCAAGATCAGATACAGAACGTCCACAGTTATATATTTTGTGTACATACTTATGTATTTTACTAATTGTGTCTTTCCACTGTGTTTGCTTCATTAGGAAATAAACTTTTGTAAATTGCAATTTTTGTATTTTTAAAATAAAGTACTTAAAAAAATTATTTTCATGTATGATACGGAATTATTTAAATATATTTTATATTGAAAATCTGTGCATGAACTAATGTCATTAGTAAGTTGTACGTATTGATTGAAAATATATTGTATTTTTCATTGTTATTGAACAGATTGAAGATTATGCATTGAGTTTTAAGACTTTGGGCTTCATCCTACACATATGTTAAACCATTTCAGTATTCTTTTATAAGTTTTTGTAGCTTATTTACTGTTATTTTGAAATTATTATGACCGATCAAAGTGATTACCTATATACTGCAATATGTATGCAAATTTAAATGTTCTGTTGCTAAAACATAGTTGTAACAAGGTAGATATATTGTAGAGCAAATAGGACAGTGAGGAACACTGGAGAAGTCCTTAAATGTTTTGAATAAAACTGTAATTCATTTTTACTTGTGGTGTTCTATCACTAAGGTAGTTTTCAAGATTAGAAGCAAGTAGTTAGAACACATCATTTCATATAGTTTGTAGAATATACCACAGTTCCAAACACCATCAAACGCTTCAATAATGCCTAGAAAAATAGCAGCTCTATGTTTTCATCATAGACTAGAGGTTTGTATAGTTGATGTCAGGTTTGATAGTGAATGCATAGTTGAGCATCTGGTATCAAGATATACATGTATTTTCTGATATCCTTCAGTTAAATTTTTTTGCAAGTGTACCCGTAATCCTATAAAGCCTATTGGTAAATTGAGCAAAAAATATGAAGTATTCTAATTACCTTATTTTAATTTCAACAGTTCACTTATTACTCATAATACCTAAGCTGAATAAGTATAACAGGCAATAAGATAGGTAGGTATCGAGTTAGAGACAAAATACTGATTGTATCTTTGAACCATGTTTAATGATCAAAGGATTGTACACTTTATATTTAGGTAAAAGAAGTTAAATAGTGTGTAGTAAATTACTTCTCGTGCAACTCTCTGTATATTCAATATTTTTATAATTTCTTCTTGTAAAGGCTTGACCAGTTCGGAAGCAACCATCTTTTAGTTCGTTTCAAGGAAAATAACCTAAAATATTAGATATTATTAATTCTGTAATTGTTTTATTACTTCTTATTAATAGGACCAAATTTGTGTGTTATTAGAGCTTATGACTGCTGGCTATTTATCTATACATACTTTCTATGTTTTCAAACAGTATTTCTTCTAGTTGCAATTATTCGAAGGCCATTTAATATAGTACATTTGAAGTGGCACATTTCCTCCAAGCATTTCAAGTGATTTTTCCTCTTTTTTTCCTCCGTTTTATCATATTTTTGTGTAGCTAAGATTTTTTTACTATTTAGGAAGCCAGATTCTGAAAAACTTTATACATATTGTAAACATATCTCTTTATTCATCTTCAATTTATTTTTTATAATTGGGCAATCCAACTTGTGAACTTGGCTCTAGAATATACTTACTTGCACGTAGAGATGAGTCTTATTTATTCTTCAAATTTCTCTTTTAAAGACATACTCATTCTAACTGTGCTGGACCTTTAAGAGTGTTCTAAAATTCCATACTGAAGAGAAGACATGATAGTATAGATATTCTTATATTTTATCACGTAAAAACATAAATAAATTCAGCAGCGCAGAATGGAACTGATGATTTTACCACCAAACGATTACAATTTTCGATATTTTTGAAAACGAGGACAAATTACGGATTTCTTATTCACAATATTTTCCATTTCTGTGACCTAACCTCACTTACCTCACACGTGAACAGCGAACTGTAAAAGAAGCTAGCAACCAATAAAACATCACGAACTCGAGTTTTATGATTGGCTGCCGTCAGATTTTTTGGTATCGCAACTTATATGGTGCCCTCTATAATGACCAGAAATTGGAATACATGGAGTTCGATCTCCTTGTATAGCCTCCATGATCTGGAACTTCAACTAAGAATTTGTCAAATTCCTCAAATTGACAGGTGCAAAGCTTTTTATTAATAATTCGCGGTGAACAGCCCCAATTCCAAAAAAAAAATTGCTTAATGTCGGGTTGATTAGTAGGAAGGTCAAGGTTATTGGTGACATGTCAAAAACTGCTTTATTGTATACAGAGCTCGTAAGAAGTGAACTTCATAAATGTCAAATATCTGAATTTTTTTTCATTCAAATCTACGGCCAAAAATAAGGGGAGTTAATATGTTGACTTTCTTATACCCAAACTTGAGCCTTTTTGAGATATTAACATGCAGTTAAAAATTTTAATCATTTCAGATAGACCACGAGCCACTCGCTATACCGTGAAGAGAATATTTAAAAATGTAACACAATTTGGTTATTTCCAACCAAAAGTTGAGAAAGGGAAGCATATTGCTGATAATAGTGATGATACAATGTTTTTATGTAATTCCATAGACCTACATTATCAGAACTTATAACGTGTTCAAAATTTCGTCATTGAGCTTCCAAGCAATTAGCTATCCTTCTTATCACACCTTCGTTTGTTATACGCCTAATCATTGCTGCAGGGAGATAATTGAAAGCATTGCGAACTCTAAGTTCACAATCTTCCTTTGATGTGACAGGGCATGAGTATAGTTCATTTTTTATGTAGCTTCATATAAAAAAATCTAAATGCCTATTATGCCTGGTTGAAACAGTAATTATTGTTTCTTATATTAACATTAGAGTGGTAGTAGACATGTCTAGGGGAAGTATTGATTTTTACATGTGACCTGCGCTTCTGTGGTTCTGCGCTAAGACTGAGAGAGGAAAGTGTAAAGGCAGTTTGCTGTCTTGTCTCTCTGAATCTTTCGCTAAGAAAGGACGGAATAAAATTCCTTGAAGCCGCAGAGATAATAAAGGATTATAATTTGTAAACAATAAATGGTGTTAAATAAATGGTTTAGACGATAATTCTCATCTCTGGTAAGTTTTGTTACATCAATTAAAGACAGAGATTAACTAAACTGTCGATGTGTTTGGATTTAAATGGAACGACATAGGTATTTGCATTTTAACACGGCTTATAAAAAATGAATATCTGTTCTTCCTATTGAATTTTGCAAACGATACTACTATTCACTTACCTGTTGTTTAATTCCTAAATTCTCATATTTCTATTATCTAACATATTTGTACAGAATTCAAAGATAACCAAATTTATAAAACAAAAAAACTTTCAAGGGGCATGTCTGTTCACTTTTTCTTTAGTTAGAAATGTAAAACATTTAATTGTGAAAACCTTTTTCTTTCTTTAAATAGAATTCAATGTAAAACATTTAATTGTAAGGACGTTTTTGTAAAATTATGATTGTAATTGTAAAATTATTATTTTCTTGGGGGGTTTAACAAATTGTGAAATGATGGAAACTGTTATTTTTTTATATCTTTTAGCGGCTTCTATGGGCTTATACGGTTTTCTATGGGCTTCTATGAGGTTTTCTATGAGGTTTTTATGGGGTTTTCAAGAGGTTTCTACAAAGTCTGCTGATGATTATACGAGGCTTGCCTGAAGTGCATACCTCTTAGTGTTCCTGTGTGAAGCTTAGTTCACAGCTTGCCTGAACTATATTTACAATTTATCGAAAGACTTAGTATCTAACCAAACAGAAGACTTATTAAATGCTTATCTGGAGGTTCATTTGACCTGACACTTACCTACAGGTTACCCACCATCCATCGAGGGACCTGAACTATAAGCATCTCTACAGATAAGTAGCTTAAGAGCGGATAGCGTTTTTATTTGTACGGCGTTTATATTGTTCTCATATCTTTCCTAGTATTAAATAAGACTAACTTAACTAACACTAACTAAAAGCAGTCAAGATAATTTTTGTTTTCTTTGTATAACTATTGTATTTTTTGTATAACTATTCACTATTCATCGCATATTTTCATTGTGACTGTCTTTTATTTTCAACTTCAACTACCTACCTGCAGTAAACAAGTAAACTTCAAAATAGCTACTACCTAGAGTCTTTGTAGGTCTTTTCAAAGTTTTTGAGAAAACTTTGTGGCGCCCATGGTCTTTCCTTACAAGGTATTATTATTACAATAGCTCTAAATCATGTTATCCGATTAGACTATTCTCTACAATTTACTCTAGGTTCATAAGAACCCTCGTTCATAAAGTTAACCCTGAGAAGTGAATAAATATATTTTTTTAGTGTCTCATTGTTTTTGCACCCAACTTTAAGTTGATCTTTTTGAGGGTCTCATATTTTGGCGATCAACATCATTTATTGGTCTCATGGTGATCGAGGACGCCACCGGAAAGGACCATTTTTGGTGTTCCACATATCGATGGTTTAAAAGCGCATATGTTGTATGTCCAAATCTAATTATTTTCCGGAAATGCGAGAAATAGATTTTCCTTTGCAATCAAGCGGAGTTCATTATTCTTTCACGAAATAATTGACATTTTTTTTAATATGCTGGTATATTTGTAATCTAAATATAATGCAGACCGTCGATTATCTTTATAATTTTTTATAAAATTCGTTATAAATTGGAACGTTATAGGACATACAATATTACGAATCTTCTGCAGAGGACATACTACATAAGGAATTGATAAAAAAATTATAAACTTTTTGACTTAATTAATAATTCAAAATTAAGGGAAAAGCGGGACGGAAATTATTATTCTGTCTCTTCTATCTCTTCTTCAGTGTCATCAAGTGGAGTGTATTGTTGCGAGGTCACCAACTCAAAGCAAGTCCTGTCCCTCGACTGTAAATTTTGGTGGCTGCGCTACTTTCGAGAACATTCGCTTTGTTTGTGCATAGGACGGAAGGTACTGGAATTTTCTAGAGTTGAGGATGACTATATATAAGCGTGAACAATTATTGAAACAGACATCAAGTAAAGTGTGTATATAAATTAAGTTTAATACAGTGTGTGTTTCTTTAAATAAATAAATAGTAATTAGCAATAGTAGTGTGTATAATTGTATCCCACAATTGAAAACTATTTAAATAAATAACAAAAACATTACATTGGTGTCAGGTGTGGGGTAATATAAATAAATAATTACGTAAAAATGCCTAAGAGACTAAGTGAGCTGAAAGTGATGGAACGAAGAGCAGAATTGGAAAATTTCTGCTATGAAGAACGATATTTCTGCCAATATGAAGAACGAGATTTCTACTATGAAGGACGATATTTCTGCCGATATCTTATCGATAAAAAATGATATTGCCGCTGAAGTCGAAAATAACTACTACAACTATGGACAAGAAAATCCAGGAGTTAGAGAGAAAATTGGCAGATTTGAGAACACAATGCACGCCAACAGAAGAAAAAAAGATCAAACAAACAAAACCATGCAAGCCAGAAGCACACCCCAAGACAGAAGATATTCGCAGATTTGCCCGAGTCGATGGAAAGATGTCGTGGACCAATTATGTAAAACAGTTTGAAGCAGCCGCTAGAGCGAATAATTGGCCGATAAGGAAAATGCAGTGAACTTAACCATCGCGCTTCGGGGAGATGCCTTAGATGTGCTTTAGACGATACCCCTTGAAGAAACGGATGACTTCGAGCAGCTGAAGAAGAGGTTGGACAAGCGATAGGGTCACGAACACCTGGAACACTTGTACCAATCCCAGCTGAAGAACCGAAGATAGAAACGTGACGAAACTCTTTAAGAGTATGAAGTGGATATCGCCCGACTAGTTCGATTTGCTTATCCAACAGCTCCAGAAAACATGGCTTGCGTAACCCTGATATGCAGAGGACGCTTCGTTAAGCCCATCCCAAAACGTTGGTCGATGCATTAACTGCTGCTCTTGAATATGAAGCAGCCACAAAGGCTTCGGAATATGATAAAGTTAGGACCATTCAAGGAGAATGAGGCGAAGATAGACTTGACCAGATCGTCAACTTGATAAAAAGGATGGTAGACAAGAAGCCGAAGAAGATTAGATGCTGGAATTGTGGCGAGCTAGGGCATGTACGCAGTTCGTGTAGGCGCCCTAGGAGTTCAGCAAACCAAGTACCACCGACCAAGGATCGTCCCAAAGACCCTCTCATAGAACATCGGGCTGGCGTGAGTCACCGAAATGCCGGCTCCCTGTGTAGACGGCCGCGCCCAGCAGACTGTTCCCACTGCAACATGGCGGAATCTAAGAAAGCTACTGTTTCAGGAACTACAGTAGTCAATGAAGAATGGTCACCTACCAGGATTAGAGAAGATCAGGAGAATGAGGACCTGAAGATGATCCGGCAATGAAAGGAAGAAAATCGGCGACCTACCTGGCAAGAAGTGTCAAGATTTTCACCGACACTCAAGACATATTGGGCTCAGTGGGACTCCGTTGTCCTGGAAGAAGGCCTGTTGAAACGAATCCTTGAAAACGATGATGGTTCCGAAAATACACGACAGTCCATCAGCAGGTCATTTGGGAGTGAATAAAACCCTTCAGCGAGTCCGTGAAAGGTTTTATTGGAAGTACAGCTCCGACGATGTGAAGGACTGGTGTAAGAATTGCACGACCTGTGCTACGAGTAATGGACCACGCGAAAAAAGAAAGGCACTCATGAAACAGTATAATGTTGGAAGCTCATTCGAAAGGATTGCAATACATCCTATGGTTGTCATGGATTATTTCACAAAGTGGGTAGAAGTTTACGCGATCCCGAATCAAGAAGCCACAACTGTCGCGGATGTATTGGTGAAGGGGTTTATCTGCCGATAAGGAGTACCCTTGGAAGTTCACAGCGATCAGGGAAGGAATTTCGAAAGCCATGTATTCCAGGAAATTTGTGACTGCTGGGAATGAAGAAGACCAGGACAACGGCGTTGCACCCTCAGTCAGATGGAATGGTCGAGAGAATGAACAGGACTATTGGAAAATACCTGTCCAAAGTAGTCTCCAGCCAGCAGAGAAATTGGGACCAATATATTTCCGTTTGCATTGGCTTATCGATCCGCCATTAATGAGTCCACAGGTCAAACACCTGCGAAAATCCTATTTGGATGCGAAATGAGGCTTCCTGGTGACCTCTGGAATTTGGTTGTCGACCTGGAGAAGATAACGTAATCCAGTTAAGAAAAAGGATGGACGATGTGCACGAATTGGTCCGAACGAATCTTCAAGTTGCCAGTGACATAATGAAAAAACGGTACGACACGCAGGCCACAGAAGGCAGTTTCAAAGAAGGGGACAAAGTATGGTTACACAACCCGACGAGGAGAAAAGGCTTTACTCCGAAATTACAAAAATCGTGGGAGGGTCCGTACTTGATCAAGAAGAGGATCAATGACGTCATCTATCGCATAAGCAAGATCCCAATGGAAAACCGAAAGTAGTCCACCAAAACCGTCTAGCGCCATTCGAAGGAGACCATGACAGAAAGGAAGGAGTGAACGATATCCGGGAAGATTCTGACCCTGCCTTCGAAAAATTTATGGGCGCATATGGAGGAACCGGTAAAGCTAGGTTTGGAGTCACTTCAGAGCAACGACAAGACTTGTTCACGCTCCCGGAAGACTATTCACTGGCAGACAACATCCAAGCCAGTATCAAAAACGCACGAGGCTTGGCAACCGTCTTCCGAAAGAAGTTTGGGCATTTAGAAAAACTTGCAGAACAGATTCCAATCCCTGGCAAGTCACTGAGACACAAACACAATTCACGGTACATCTTCTACCTGGTAACAAGGAACGTATTTCAAGATCGATCCACCTACCGAAATGTGTGGATAGCGCTACGTAGCCTTCGAGACCATTTGCTGGATCCAACGTGAAGAAACTAGCTATGCAGCTAGCAACCAGTTGGATTGGCGAGTCATCAGGAATATGATGGAAGTGATCTTCGAAGATACCGGTGTCCACATATTGATCTGCAGCTATACTCCCCGTCATCAGTTTCCAATGTTTTGTTTGCCAGGTTAACCATAATTTTTCCACGTTTGAACATTGTTTACACTTAAACTCACTATGGACTTAATATTTACACAGAAAGTCACAAATAGCTGAGAAAAAAAATGTAAAATATGCAGAATACGATGCCACTTCGTCTGCATCTAACATAAAACTGAAGGAAAGCTTGCCTTCTACAGCATGTAACTATTGCAAGTCCATACAAGTCCTAACCTGCTGATTATGAGTAAACCGTAGTATAGGAAACATTTATGTTATGTCCGGACATACAATATTTGAGCGTGTGTTGATTGTTCTATGAAACTATAAATATTGTATGTCCGGACTTATTATAGTTGTGCATAGGCATACCCTATCAACCTGGCCCCCATTAATCGCAGAACCATTTCGGAAATTTGAATTTTTTATTATGCCATAATTTCTCGCTAATTTATTACCATAATTGAAAATTTGTCGCTTGTCGTTTTTTTTTAAACCATGGTTCTGCTAGGTTGATGTTAAGCTAGCAGAACCACTTTTTATCTATAAACTTTTAGAAAAAACTGATATTACCATAATTTGCCGCTAATTTATCGCTCTTTTATTACCATAATTAAAAATTTGCCGCTCGTCGCTTCTTAAAAAAAATCCAAGAATTTGCTAAGCTTATAAACTGCTATCCTTTACAATGACTTAATAAGTCACGAATATGTGACGTGATCGACGTGCGGAATATGGTGAGGTCAAATTAATTCATAGTATGAGTTAAAAAATCCCCTTTTTTTACCCTTTATTGCCCTAAATCTAACAAAATAAACTAGCTATGAATTATAGTAGTATTTGTAGTAGTAGTAGTACAAAGTGATTCGCCAGATTTATGAATAAACTTATGGAAAAAAAAACAACGAGCGACCAATTTTTAATTATAATAATAAATTAGCAACAAGTTATGGTAGTATTAGTATTTTTGCCCAAAAGATTAATATGAAGTGCATCGGCAGATGTAAACTCGTATAAGCTTAGCAAATTCTTGGATTTTTTTGAAAAAGCGACGAGCGGCTAATTTCTAATTATGGTAATAAAAGAGCGATAAATTAGTGACAAATTATGGTAATATCAGTTTTTTCAAAAAGTCGATAGATAAAAAGTGGTTCTGCTAGCTTAATATAAACCTAGCAGAACCATGGTTTTACAAAAAAAGACGAGCGACAAATTTTCAATTATGGTAATAAATTAGCGAGAAATTATGGCATAATAAAAAATTCAAATTTCCGAAATGGTTCTGCCAGTTAATGGGGGTATCAACCTGTGGATTTACAATATTTATGAAATTATGATAACCCTCATTTCTCGTTATTCGGGACATACAATATTTGCACAGACTCTAGATATTCCTTGTTACTTTCAAACTGTACCTTTACCTCGAAATTGACAAAAAGTGGACATGCAACATTTGTGCTTTAAACCATCGATATCTTCAAACGCCTCACCTGATAATTGGTTCGCCATACTAGAACAATGAGGAGGAGTTCCACCGTGAAGAAGAAATAGTTTTTTATATTATTGCTGTGGTAGACGATCTAAACAATTTGTTTAAAATGTTCTCAATATATCAAAATATTTTCCAATATCTCGAAAAATACACATTTTAGAAATAAAGTATTTCATGATATGCAGGTTGTTCTATTCAAAATAACAAAGTTGCTTCTCATACCAAAAGTGTCATATCCGTAAAAATATTTTTATGTATTCGCCATAACTAAGCTCGTCGTGACACAGCGTATTGATGACGTAGACGTCTTTGATACAATTGACTATTTTTTTAGTATACAGACAAGGCCAGTCTAGTGCGAACACAAGACTTTTGATAATGCTCCCGTTTTCCACTACTACTAAATAAATAGATAATCAAGAAGCGACACTTTCATTTCGTTTTAATTAAAGCTCAGGAGCAATAGGTAAAATTTAAAACTAATTGTTGATTATCTTCAAAGAAAAATTGAACATACCAAATTATAGAGAAATGTTGATTCAATTTTTATTAAGTTTGCCTAACATTCTATAAGTTCATTATTTACCTCTAGATTGATCACCTCTAATTAATGTATCAACTAAAAAAAGTATTTTACTTACTACCCCGGTCGAAAGTCTAGCTTTTATGCATTGATCAAGATATATGCGCTCTCCGCGTTACGTTCCTTTGAGCCATGTACTTTGCGCACCTTTCACTTTAAGATTATTTATGTCGGGATGAATTCAAAATTTTGCACACTTGTCAAGGACCGATGACAATACAATAATTTAAATTGAATAAAAAAATATATAATTCATTGCTTTAATTACTTATCTGATAAAACATTACTTTTTTTTAATTTTGACATAAATCATAAAATCGTCTATATACAACTTCTTGGTTGACAAATTATTATTTCTTCATAGCTGAACGGTATATGGTGTGGATGCCAAGAATTATGAATTGTAGGGGTAAGGTTCGAATCCAGGAAACGGAGATTATTTTTTTATTTTTTTTGTTGTATTGTGACATTTGTATATGAATAACCTTCAATATAGTTCCTACCTTCTGGCTTTTGACTTACATATAACTTTTATTATATTATTCTGCAAAACTATGATAATTGGTGTTAAATCATTGAGAAAAATTTAATAAAACGTACAGTGATGTCGGTAGGACTTGAACCGACGACCCTCACTGTGGAAGGTACGTGCTTACCCATCGCTCCAATAAGTACAACGTTAACGGATGTTAAGCTCCGCTATACTGTCGCTCATATAACCTTAAAATTTGCTTACAAGTAGCTTATGCTAATGTTGGTTAATTATTTTCGTAACTTTCTGCCCTTGTAGTGTAATATACTATTAAACCTCTCAAAATAGGATTTTCCACTCTTGAAAAGACAAAAAAAATGTGATCTCCTTTTTATATTAAATTTTTTGAAAACTCTACACAACCGGATTGAAAAAACACTAGCAACATAATAACCTCTTATTGAAAGTGCAAACAAGGGTATATAGGTTATTGGATTCGGAGGCCATGACAGTTATTCCTGCTTGACTGTATGTTGAGCATAAATGTAAATTTAAATTTCCGGAAAATATATTCGAGTTGATATACTCGAAATTTTAATAAAAAATGTATTAAAAAAAGCACAGTGGGTCGATCGTATCGTTAATAAAATATGTATCTATAATTCAAATAAAGTTCAGTAGAAATTTTCTAACTAAAATCAATACAAATATATGGTACGATGTTTTATTATTATTCCAAACAGCATGTTCCTCTTGAAAGCCGGTTCTGGAAAATAACCAAACCGGTTGGATTATTGAAAATATCACACGATCTGGGGTGATACTTGTCATTTAAAGTTAAATTTTTCCAAAAAAAATTGTCTAATGTTTAATTCACAGTCAAAATTGAATTGTTCATTGAAAATTATGTGATTGCGTGATGGAAGAAATAAGTACGCAAATTATGTTATCTATTTGTAAACTAAAAGTTTATACATGCATGGTAAATTTTCTTTAAGTACAAAACGAACTAATTCCGATTATGATTATTTTCTACTTCCAATGAATCAGTTAGGGGTAGTAGTGTATTTTTTTCTCAAAATAGCTAACTATTACTATGAAAAATATGCTGATGTGAATTTTATCTATGATGAGGTGCAAGGTAACGCTCGTGCAGCCGAACGAACATACGGGGAACGATTTCCTAACAGACGACATCCCAATCTTTCAACATTCTCGGCTCTCCACTAACGCCTAAGTAAAACCGGCTGATTAGTACCTAAAAGTACTGGAATTGGACCCGGATGTTACAGAGGTGTACGAAAATGGTATTTTGGACTTAATAGAACAGAATCCTCAGTTTAGTACCTACTAGAAGACTCGTGGCTATGTATCCTACAATTTCTAAATCCTCCATACGGAATATCATTCATAAACCTTTATCCAGTTATTAGGACCATACTACCAAGAAAAGAGGGAGGAGGAGCTCTAACGGACATAATTAATTTACATCACAAACAAATATCTAAACTACAAAAATTCTTCATTGGCAAGGCTCAAAGCTGGTCGCGAAAGCAGATAAAAACTATTCCCCCTTAGATCTTGTAAACCCTGATAAGAATCTTTAAATCGTTACACACTCTGACAAACAGCCGGAGTGGGTCCAGAAAGCGTTTCATGGTCGACATCATCACTATATCAATCAACCATATATTGACAAGGAAGCATCAAACTAGTGGCTCTCTGATGGAACATTGATTCCAGAAATAGATATGGCAATTCAAGACCAAGTAATTAATACCAACAATTACAAGAAATTTGTCATAAGATATCCAAACATCGTGTCGGACAAGTGCAGAAGGTGTCAACAATGTGTGTGTGGGGTGGAAGAGCGGGAGTGAATGCGAGGATTAGGCCACTCCTGCGGGTGCAGAGAGGGATATTGCTGAGGGTGGTGCAGGGGTACAGGACAGTGGGTGGACTGGCAGCAGCTAAAAAGAGCGATTGGGAATAGATATTGGATGGACCGGAAATTAGGGGAGGCGAACTACTTCTTGACACAGGTGTTCACTGGACATGGGTCGAGAGTAGGGTACCTCCACAAGATTGGAAAAAGAGAGACTGGAGTGTGCGAGAGGTGTGAAGTGGAGGATGATGTGGGGCATGTGTTTAGATGCTGGAGGAAAAGGAAGTGCTGAAGAAGTTGGAGAGAAAACTAGGGGAGGCGGTGTATTGGGAGAACATGGTGGAGATAATGTTGAGGGGGGAGGAGGAATTAATGGAGGTAAGTGGTGTAGTAGAGCTTGGTAAGGGGGAGAGAACGACTCGTTATGGCATAAGAGGTAGGAGTGAAAGTTAGGAAGAAGACGACGGTGTGACCGGAGAGGGCGAGGGACCGCCGCCCGTCTCGCCCATCCACATTCAGTTCTAGAGAATGCTGATTTTAGACTATATTACGATAGGTCAATTATCAAAGGTAATACCACGAGAGCTTCAAATTTTATCGATAATTTTTTCTTTTCCACGAAAACTTGTTTATTTGGCAAAAATACGAAAACAAACCGATTGATAAAATCACTCGTCCTAACGGACTCGTGATTTTATCTAAATTCGGTTTGTTTGAATGTTTTTGCCTCAAATAAACAAGTTTGAGTGATGAAAATAAAAAATTATGTGATACAATTTGAAGAACGAGTTGTATTTGGGAAGATTATTTTTTTCAACAATTTAAAAGGATTTTGCTTTATTTTTTCATTTTATTATTTTATTGAATTCAAAGAATACATAAGCTAACTGGAAATATAATCATTATATTGAATTCTAGGTAGTATTTTTCCTGTATCAACTTGGCTGTTACATTCCATATGGTTTTCAAAGTATATTCTTTGTAATCTTCGCCGTTACATTTTTTCATATTTGCTGCCCAGTCTTCTAGAATTTTTTCAATTTCTTGAATACTCGTATTTTTTTGTAGTTGGTAGTTTCTGATTCTGCAAAATGCTTGAAACTGATTCCATATACATTTTTTGGATTTTATTGTGTTTTGTGAAGTGGAATTTTGTAATAAATGTTCAATATTCTCTTGGGTGATGGCACTGAATCGATTTGTGTTCATTTTTCAATAAACTTCGAAGCACTTTTAGTTGTCAATAATGACAAATTCAAAGTAAAATTTTGACGTTTCAATGTAAACAAGGTATTATCGATGAGGAAGCAGTTTTATCAGTATAATACCGAATGATTGGCTAGAATAATGTATTGCTATTGGTTAAAACCACCAAAATGTCAGATTTTGACAAGTGAAAAAAATAATCACCGATAGACGGGTGATATTGTAGTTGTGGATAAAAAAGCTAACTCGGTTCTTCTGATGGATATTGACAATATTTTAGACAAATACAACGAGAAAATTGCAAAATACACCGATCTTGCAATTGAGGTAGGACAGATGTGGCATGCAGAGAAAGTAGAGGTGGTGCCGGTCATTGTTTCATACAAGGGACTAATTCCCAAAACTCTACAAGACAGCCTCACCAAACTAGGTCTTCACAAAAAACATACATCGATCTGCAAAAGGCTGCAATTTTGAATACTTGTCACACTGTCCGTAAATTTCTAAATATGTAACTGCTGAGCCGAATCCCATTTGCGTTTACACACATTCGGAATAGGAGAACATTACCAGCAAGGACTTGGCAAGGGTACACTTAAGATAATAATAATAATAAACTGTTTATTACAGAGTTGAGGTGAAAAATACAAATAACAAATATAAAAATATAAAAAAGTGAACAATAATATCTGTAAAAGGAAATAGCGAAGAACATAGCACAACAAGAAAGCTGTGTCTGCTGATTGAAGCTCTAGACCGTTTTCAAACTATAAAAAGAACTTTTTCTGCTGGTATATATATATTACAGTAACTATAATTTAATTGAAAGAGGAAAATTGAATTATTAATTATGATAGAAAGGAAACAACATAGCAGATAGATATGAAAAGCAATATTGATGTGATATCATACGTTGACTCAAAAAGATATAGTTTAATTTTTGTTTTATGAGTTGTATATATTATAAGAATATGTCTTACGGAATACGCTGTTCTGTGGAGATATTAAACCTTTGGATCTTTCATTAATACATATTATTAACGTCTGTCCTGAACTCAATTTTGTCATACAAATATGGCGGACATTTTGTTATTAATATACGATGATAGAGACAAAGAGCATGGAGTTTTCGTCGGTTCGCCATATCAAGCCAATTGGCATCCTTAAGTTTATAAGAAACACTCTTATACTTCCTAATACTATAAATGAATCTATGACTTCTGCACCTTTTGTATCCTTTTAATATCATTTTTATCAAGACATGGACCAGACACTTCATCTCCGTAATTGAAATGCGATAAGACTAAAGATTCCGTTAGTAACTGTATGCTTTTTGAATACAATATTTGGACACAAGTTTTTTAAATTTAAGGACAGATTCTAAGAATAACATGAGCTTTTGGAAACATCAATGCAACTAATTTTCCTATTTTTCAACGAGATTTGAATATCCCTCCTAACATTATCTGTATTCTTACCAAAAACTATAGCAGTTGATTTGAAAGGATTCAATCTTAGTTTGTTTTTCAGATGCAACTACAAGTTTAGATAAGTCACTATTAAGGTTTTCTGAAGCACATGCCAAATCAGTAGGAGAGAATGTATAATATACTTGAGTATCATCAGCGTAACAATGGACACTCACATTGTATCGAAAATCCGATATTATGCAGAATACCAAATAGTAAATCATAAGAAATAGTATCAAATGCCTTAGAAAAATCAAGAAGAACTAAAACAGTACGTTTACTTCGGTATGATGCCTTTAGAAAATCCTCCACAATATTTAGCAAAGCAGTACTACAGCTATAGCCACTGCGAAAACCAGATTAAAATGCCGGAATTATTTTATCTTCATCTAAGTGACTTTTAATTTGGAGATACATAACAAGCTATTTACTTTTTTAAATTTGAGTATTGGTAAAACTCTAGCAATTTCCCAAGAATTGGGAAAATATTAATTATCAAACAAGTATTAATTATGTCAGTTACATAACGATCAACGATAGTACAACACATAAGTATCATGTCAATAGTGAGTGAGTCAGAATCCGCAGATTTAGATTTTGTCTCTAATAATAACTTATAGACTAGATTATCCTGAACAGTCTCAAACTTGAACAAATGTGAAAAAACCTCTTTAACATTATTAGTATAAAATATTTTGTTCATGAGGCAGATTTCTTGCAGCGTTAGTCAAGAAATGAGAATTAATTTCATTGGGCCTATCCAAATATTCTGGTAGGAAATTGTTTTTTTTTCATTACGTAACATAACATTGGCCTGGTTTCTTAATTTTGTAATAATTCCGATGTTCTAAATTTTGTGTCCTTTTGAAACGTGCAAATGCTTTATCCTTAAGAGAAATAATTAACTGTATGTTGTCAGCGAACTAAGAAGGATGATTTTTGCAACACCTTATTATTTACACCAGGAATTCTTGTCTTTTGTGACATGCCAACTTTTTTTTTTGAAACTAGTAAAGTATGTTGCTTCAATTTGGCTATTGAAAACATTCATTTTTCCGTTAAAAATATCATTTAAATTATCTTTTAAATTTTCATTTGTACTTTCAGATGAACCAAATACTCTTAATGAATAATTTTTATGGGATTGTTCCAAAAAGTCAATGGAGTTTTTCAAATCTTTATTTTCCCATTGTACCTATATCAGACATTCGGGCCTCAATTGCACTAATTTATCGATTCCATCAAAACGAGATTTAAATTTCTCTTGTATTATATCAGTTTTTCAATTATAGTATCCAAAAACCTCCTATGTGACAGAAAGTCATTTACAATATCTGTAGATAGTTTTTTAGTTCTGATTTTTGCCTTTCTGTGAAAACCATTTTTATAAGAGAAATAAGGACCTTCTCAATGTAAGTATTGGATATTAAATCAGATTACTCAAATCACTAAACTATAACAATATACACTTTAACTGGAGCGTAAACACGTCTAGTTGCTACTATCAGACATGAACAAATTCAAACAAGTGCACATAGACCTGGTGCCGAGAGGGCTTTTGTATCATAGGACCCACGCCGAAGCTTTAGGGGGATGATAGACAACGTTATTCCCCACTTTGAATTCCCGGTATGGCACCCCTAAAGTGTAGCTTTTAGGAGGGAGGGGTGAATTTTCAAACGTGTTATTAATATCCATACCCCTGAATCATAGGCCCCACTTTGATTCTTGTTTTATGTCGTCAAGGAGGTCGCCAAAGTCCGCGAACTCAGTAGCCATATCAATATGGCGTCACTTAAGGTCCGCCATACTGACCCAAACTTGTAATTTTTCCATTGTGGACATGGATCATGGGTCCCGCGCTGTTGTTTCCTGATCTTTGTTAACAATGAACTGTAGAACAAAGATTTCAAAACGCCATAGCTCCGGGACGTCGTCATGTGGCCGCAGTGATGGGGCAAACAATGTCATTTTTAGCAGTGAACATGTATAATAAGTACCGGTATGGCGTTTATGTTTTAATATGCTCAGTTGCATCACTTCAGCGGGGATTAGACGCCATACCGATTGCATGTCGCTATGGGGTGCCATACCGAGAAAACTATTTTATTTTTGTTTTTAGCAACGCTCTGGAATGCCCGCGCAGAATTTCTTCCAAACTTGTATTTATAGGTTTTCGAGGTCTGTGATTACGAATAGGATGTCAAAATTGTAAAAATCAAAATGGTGGACCCAACATGGCGGACAAAAAATGTCCAAATTCGTAGATTGTTATAAAAATGTGTATGTACAGGTCATTACTTGTGAAATTGATGGGAAAAATCTGGAAAACGGTTAACCCTGAGGGCCATCCTGCAACTACCCGCTAAATTCAATTTTCAAATGCATGCGATTTTGTAGCTAGTTGCGATGTTTTTGAGCTCTTCGAGATCAAAAATTTAATTTTTGTGTTATTTTGAGCTCTCCGAGCTCAAAGGTGAAGCTATTTGATGCTTTTGAGCTTGAAGCTCTTATCAAAGTTCGATGAAACACGATTTTTTAAATTTTCAAACTGCTATAACTTTTGAATGAATCAACCGATTTTCACGCGGTTGGCGGCGATCGATGTAGTTTTTTGAGCTCTATGAAAAATTTCCAACAAAAAAATTGATCTGATGAAACATTCCGGAGTTATTACAAAAAAAACACTTTTTTTCGATTTTTTTCGACAACGATATCTCACGAATGCATCAACCGATTCTGACGCACTTAGTGGCGATCGATGCGGGTTTCAAAGGTTAAGAGCTGATTAGTTTTTGAGGTCGATCGGTTCAGCCAATTCGGAGATATTTTGAAAAAAAAATTACACTTTTTTGGCAATTTATCGAAATCTTCCGATCCGAATTGGTTTCAACTTACAGGAAATCTAAGTTTGGCGAGTGACATCAAATGAGATCAAATCGGTCAAGCAGTTCAGAAGTGATAAGAGGTTTACATACACACACACATACATACAGACGTACGGACATCATCGTAAAAATAGTCAGGAAAGCTTCTTAGGGCTCCAAAACGTCGAGATCTGTTGAAACCCCCATTTTTGCAAAACGGGGCAAAACCAATAACTTCCCGATTTTTCGAAAAATCATTGATTTTCTTAGCGGGAAGTTAAAAAAATTCAAGACTAAAAATGCCGGATCTAATATGGCGAACAAAATGTTTTCATTTTTCTAAAAATGCGTACTTATAGGTAACTGAGGTCACTAATGATGAAATCATCAAAGTTTATCGTTTAACTACTGAGTTGGGAATTCTGGAACCGTTGGCGATACTTGACACTGAACACTGTTTACACTACCACTACACCAACACTAACACTTTACACTATCTTACGCGCGTTTCGATAACCAAGTTATCTTCTTCAGAGACTGAAGGTAAACTAACACTAGGGTGCTTCGTCATCCATATATACTAATCTTTTATCGCGCCAAACTAGTTAATCCGCGGGAACAAACCATTCTGGCGCGAAAAAATTTTTACAATTGTTTTTTTCCTAATAAACTATACAACGGACTATAAGGTATAGGTCCTTTGTCTTTATTCAAACTATTATTACATTTAACTATTTCTATACTTCCAAATGCATCCAACATTCTATTGTTAGATACATTTTTTAACAATTTTACACTATCTAAACTTATTGAATGATTATAATCTAAAACATGTTCAGCAACACTGGATTTCTCCGTACGCCCATATTTTAAATGAGCTACATGCTCTTTATAACGAACTTTTAGAGACCTCTTAGTCTGCCCAACATATTTCATATCACAATCATTACAACTAATTTCATAAATACCACTCTTTTCCAGTTCCATTATTTTATCCTTTGGGTTACCTAACAGCTGTTTTAAAGTATTGTTTGATTTATAAACTAAATTTAATCCTGCTTTATTAAAAATGTTTTTTAAACCTTGTGTATAACAAGGGTTAAAAGGTACTGAAATAAGTTTTTCTATTTTACTATTTTCATTTTTGAAAAAAGTGGTATCATGGAGAGATTTCTTAAACCTATGGCGATTAATTAACTTATCTACTATTTTCCTATCATACCCGTTAATAACAGCTATATCCCCAATTAAATTCTTTTCATTATTATATCTTTCCTTATTAAGAGGAAAATAAGTTAATCTATGTACCAGAAAATGAAGACTAGCCATTTTATGTTGATTACAATGAAAAGAATCAGCTGGGATATACCTGTGAGTAGCAGTATCTTCTCTATAAATATCAAATTCTAACCTATTCTTATTCCTAATTACTAATGTATCTAAAAATGGTAACTGTCCATTTATTTCCAATTCATAAGTAAATTTAATACTTGAAAACTTTGAATTTAATTTTAAAATAAAATCATCAACTTTTGCTTTATTTGTATCAAATACAGCAAAAATATCATCCACATACCTATACCACACTCTAGGAAAATACTCAAAATATTTTCTAACCTGTGTCTCAAAGCAAATAATGAACTAATATCAAACGAGATCAACACTTCCCCATCTTGAATTACCGTATCTTTAACTTTATTCATAAATTCCAATGAATTTTTAATTACAAAACTTTCTGGCTGAATGGGTAAATGTTCAAACTCCTTTGATAGCCACTTAGAAATATTATAACTAGGTGAAGAAACAGCTGAAACTATAGGTCTCATTGCCTTCCCAGATTTATGTATCTTAGGAAGACAATAGAGCTTTGACATCGTAGGGTTACTAACAGGTAATTTATATTTTAAATTACCGGTAACAACGTTGTTACAATTTTTAAGAGTATCTTTCACACTCGTTATCATTTTATTTAATGGATTCTTTGCGACATTCAAATAAGGACCTGATTCAATCAAATCATTTGGATTTGGGGAATTTACTTATGAATTGGAAATAAATGGACAGTTACCATATTTAGATACATTAGTAATTAGGAATAAGAATAGGTTAGAATTTGATATTTATAGAAAAGATACTGCTACTCACAGGTATATCCCAGCTGATTCTTTTCATTGTAATCAACATAAAATGGCTAGTCTTCATTTTTTGGTACATAGATTAACTTATTTTCCTCTTAATAAGGAAAGATATAATAATGAAAAGAATTTAATTAGGGATATAGCTGTTATTAACGGGTATGATAGGAAAATAGTAGATAAGTTAATTAATCGCCATAGGTTTAAGAAATCTCTCCATGATACCACTTTTTTCAAAAATGAAAATAGTAAAATAGAAAAATTTATTTCAGTACCTTTTAACCCTTGTTATACACAAGGTTTAAAAAACATTTTTAATAAAGCAGGATTAAATTTAGTTTATAAATCAAACAATACTTTAAAACAGCTGTTAGGTAACCCAAAGGATAAAATAATGGAATTGGAAAAGAGTGGTATTTATGAAATTAGTTGTAATGATTGTGATATGAAATATGTTGGGCAGACTAAGAGGTCTGTAAAAGTTCGTTATAAAGAGCATGTAGCTCATTTAAAATATGGGCGTACGGAGAAATCCAGTGTTGCTGAACATGTTTTAGATTATAATCATTCAATAAGTTTAGATAGTGTAAAATTGTTAAAAAATGTATCTAACAATAGAATGTTGGATGAATTTGAAAGTATAGAAATAGTTAAATGTAATAATAGTTTGAATAAAGACAAAGGACCTATACCTTATAGTCCGTTGTATAGTTTATTAGGAAAAAAAACAATTGTAAAAATTTTTTCGCGCCAGAATGGTTTGTTCCCGCGGATTAACTAGTTTGGCGCGATAAAAGATTAGTATATATGGATGACGAAGCACCCTAGTGTTAGTTTACCTTCAGTCTCTGAAGAAGATAACTTGGTTATCGAAACGCGCGTAAGATAGTGTAAAGTGTTAGTGTTGGTGTAGTGGTAGTGTAAACAGTGTTCAGTTTTTAACTACTGATCAACGAGAATTATTAATATTTTACAAAAATATTATACAAAATAACATAATTATAAAATTAAAACGCGCTTATATTATATATATATAAAGAATTCAAAAACAGTAATTTCCATATTAACTAAAAGTACTCAAGTTAATTTGAAACTTTTTTTTAAATGAAATAAAATTTATATAAAAATATATCTTTAAAATTAGTCCTCATTATCATTGTAGGCGTCACTTTCATCAACTGCATTGTAGTTAAATGCATCCACATCCGTTTCTACAATTCCATCAGATGAAGCGTCGTCATCCTCATCCCCATCTTCATCTTCATCTGTTTCTTAGTCAGAACTTGATGTGAATGAATTGAAACGTTAATTTCAGTTCAAATCATTATTGCATGATTAAATAAATTAAATATTATTGCTATTAAAAATTTTGTCTTTTCAATATAAGTTGTAAATGTATTAAGTATTTCTTTAGACATAAAGTAATATTATTCAATATCAAACTTGCTCGATGGTTTGTGTCGTTTGTTGCTCCTCTTTGTAAAATCGAAGAGAAACGTGTTTAATAGAAGAAAACACAAAAGAGTGTTCTATTTCCAGACACCGTATTATTTTCACAACTTTAATACCTGCTATTACAGCGCAAAAAATACGCTATATACATTATTTACACTCATTTCGAAAACAATTTCACGTGAGAATAACCACTGTTCTATTTTTTCAATATGTGCATACATGCAAAATATTTTACACAATATTATCATATACACATAAATTTACAAAAAATTAAATGTAGAATTAATTGTGCACGTTAGCGACATGCCATGGTATGGCAGTGATATATTCGTGCTTCATACTTCAAAATATACATAAAAATGACGGTATGGCAGTGGGACCTTTAATACACCTAACCTATAAAAATGTGACAACTTTGGAAGCCAATTTCTGACATTGGAGACATCGCATCTCTACGGCGCTTTTAGAACTATGTTCAGGTCATCAAAATGAAAAAAGGAGACACATTTCCATGGTGGGGCCTATTATACATGTTCATTGCTAAAAATGACATGTTTGCCCCAGAGGTATGGCGTTTTGAAATCTTTGTTCTACAGTTCATTGTTAACAAAGATTACGAAACAACATAGCGGGACCCATGATCCATGTCCACAGAGGAAAAATTACACGTTTCAATCAGTAACTTCAAAACTTCGGCGTGGGGCCTATGATACAAACAAAAACCCTCTCGGCTCCAGGTCTAACATTTATTTTGGAAAATATCTTATAGTTTTTATAGTTATGCAATGTACCAAATTTGAAGAGGCAGTTTTTTGAGATAAGCTTAAAAAACTCACTAACAGCGTCATCTTCAAAGAGCGCTAGTTGCCTTAGGAAGAACTTTTGAATAAAGGCAAATTGGGTTAGACAATAATCATAATAATGATAATTAGGGCTCTTATTGACTGCACATAATACAGAAAAAAAATTAAAAAACAAAAAAAAATATAAACAGAAATCGTATAACCATAATGGCAACCAAAAGGTTCAGATATCTGAAGGATCTGCTCTTCCACTCAACCCGTTTAATTATGTAAAGTATGTTCTAGATAACAAATTCTATAATAAAGAAAATTAAAGAAAAACTACTAAATGCTAGAAAGTAAAATGTAGTATTGGTACACCAGCTTTGGAGCAGTAGTAATTTAGAACTTATGTTATATAACGCCGCCCATTAACAACTCTCTCAGTATTTTTTTAAACTTATCAAAGGTACCTAAGCTTTTTAATTTATGTGGGATGATATTATATAGTTTCGCTAGATTATATGCAAAACTGGCTCAAAACAATGTTGTTTTATGTCTGGGTAAAGTTATATCAGTTTTAAGTCTAAAGTTAATATTGTGGATTTCTGAAAAATTTTTTATTTTTTTTCATATATAAGTAAGTAGGCTTTTTGCTGATAATAATTGTATGGAAACAAACATAAGCATGCATCAGTCTCCTATTATGGAAGTTCAACCAGTCAATATTCGCCTTATGTTGTGATGTTGGATTTGGGCCACAAATTAGACGTACACATTAATTTTGAATTCGTTGAAGACGTTTTTTATGAGATTGGGTTAAGGCTGGTCCATAAATTACATCACCGTAGTTAAGTTGAGAAAGAACTAAGCCATCACATATCTGCATATTTGTTTGTTTATTGAGTAGCTTTCGATGGAAATATATAAGTTCAAAGTTAAAGAAGGTCTTTTTTATAAGAAGAAGAATACTTATCGGTCTGAAATCATTATAGTATAATGTCTTTTTTAGCAAGTGGTATCACTCTCGACTGTTTCCATAAGGATGGAAATGTTGAATTAGCAATCGAAACATTTATGATGTCTGTAAGATATGGAAGAATATATGGGAAACGGGGAAGAAGCATAGTAATGTTAATTCCGTCACATCCGGTAGCATTGGACTTGATAGAAAGTAACTTTTGATACACCTTGCTGTCTTCTACAGCGGAAAACTGGAATGGCTGTACATTACCTAAAATAGATGAACGGTAAGAGTTCAATGTATTCGTGTATGGGGTATCGTTGTCTCCAAAACCATTAATGAAGTGTAATCATTTAGATCATCTGTATTTCGAAGATGTTGGGATATAACCATTGAATCTTTTTTTTCGAATTATATCCAAGTTTTTAATTATTTCCATACATTTTTTTTATTTTGTAAACGAAATTAAAGATATGTCATTTTTCACATCCTTTTGCATAATTTGCTTCATTTCGTGTAGCGTTATAGTAGTTCCAATGTTCTAAGACTTTTGTGTTTTTAAATTTATTTAACGCGCTGTCTCTCAGTTTCATCATGTGTTTTGATGTGTTGGTCAGCCAAGGAGCTATCTTTTTTGTTATTTTAACTTGCTTAACAGGTGCGAGTACTTCAAATAAGTTTAATATATTTCTATTAAGAAGATGGTCTATCACCTGAACAAGACCATAAGCTTCTTGGGTAGGCTCTAGCAATTTCGAAATCGCCTACACATATTACATAATCAAATTCGAAAGCAATTTGACTTAAACGGTTATCAAATTCATTTACAAATTGTTGAAAAGAAAAATCGGAAGGTCTGTAGATAGAACATAAGGCGAATTTTTTATTGTTCCTAGTAACAGACACCCACAACTGGTCCAAGTCAGTTTTACCTTTTGAAATATAATTACATTGGAAGAAATTTTTCATGTAAATAGCAACACCCTCTCCCCTTTTTTTAATTCTATCGACACTAAATAGCCTGTATCCAGGTAATGAAGCAACTTCGTCGTTAATTCATAAAACCAAGTTTCAGACACCGTGATAATGAAATGAAGACCGCAATAACGTAAATCAGTGTGGGAGATGTGGAACCGCTGTCTACACTAAACTAAACTAAACTACACTAAACTAAACTGAAGAATTTGCTTCAAATTATTTTAATTGTTGAAGAGTGTGTTCTTCTCCATGCATTATTAATAATTTACCTCGTAACAACGGCAGATGAGTGACGGGCTCTGGCAGCTTTAAGATGTTTCGTAAGAATTTTCTCCTCGATCCTCCTTGCATAAGTCGTTAGTGATAAATATCTTAGTTCCTTTGAGCTTAGTACAATTTTGTAAAATGTCTTTCTTCTTCAGAAAAGTTGTAAGTTCTACTTTTATTGGTTGAATATTATCAGTATTATTAGCCTCCAACGGGTGAATATTATTTATGTCATGTTTTGAGATTTCGACATCTAGAAGTTCTTTAATTTTCGCTATGGTATATTGTGCTAACTCCTCAGCATCTGGTTTACGTAGACCATAAATAAATATATTATTTTTCCTAATGGATCTCTCCAAATATAAACATCTATTTACTATCTCTTCTTGTCTAGTTTCAAGCTCTATTAATTTTGCAGAGTTTTTTGGAAGTTTATCAAGAATAGTTTTATTGTCGTTCTTTATTTCTGACAAGATACTTTCATTTATTTATTTATTAAAGTCCTAACAGGTCTAACAACCTAATTATAAGGACAGTAGCTCATCATTTAACAATTTAACTATTACGTATAATATTTTTATTTATTTATTTATTTTCAACGGGCAGAGCCTAATTTACAAAATAATGGCAATATTATAATTTATAATTTTTTTTTAAATTAACTAAATCACAAATAACAAGATGTAATCATTAAAATACAATACAATAAAATTACAACATAATTTAAGTAAAACACGGTGGCTGGCAATTTATGGATTTCAAGTTATTACGAAATTTGTTTGATGTTGAAAAGAAATCTAGGTGATCTGTCAAGCTATTAGCTCTCCTAAGAGAGCGCGGCAAGAAATAATTACTTCCACAATTTGTCCTTCTAATTGGAGTGCTAAATGTTTGGTTAGTACGAGCTGCCCTAGGTGGGACATGAAGACCGATTTCTTTGAGAATAAATGTACAGCTTGCATCACTGTTCAAAGGACTATATACCAGTTTTAAATCTCTTTTAACCCTTCTATTGTAAAGCGACTCCACACCAAATGTAATTTGTAAAGATGGAATTGAGTTAAACCTGATTCTGGATTTAAAAGCAAGATATCTAAGAAACTTATTTTGAACATTTTCAATACTATCAATGTGGATTCTGTAGGATGGGGACCATAAGCATGTTGCGTACTCTAGGTGTGGTCGAACTAGTGAGTTATACAGAGTCTTTATGGCATCTACATTTTGAAAATCACGAGTGCATCTTTTTACAAAACCCAACATTTGAAATGACTTATTGATTATATTGGTGAAATGCGGTACAAATGACAAATGTCTATCAAAGGTCACACCCAGGTCCTTCACCTGCGATACTACATTGAGATTTTCTGAATTAATTTGATATATATGCTCATTAATGTTTTTGAGTCTACCAAAAATCATAGTATGACATTTTGCGGCATTAAGATCCATTCCATTTTGTTGGCACCAATGAAATATTTAAATCACACTGGAGTAATAGACAGTCGTCATAGTTCGAGATCTGGGAGAATATTTTAAGATCATCTGCAAACAGCAGATAATGACTACAAGTTGCAATATCATTAATAAATATGTTAAAGAGTAGTGGACCTAGGTGTGACCCCTGAGGGACACCAGATGGCATATTTACCTCGCTTGAGTTGGATCCACGCACACGCACTATTTGAGTACGTCCTGACAAGTATGTACCGATCCAATCCAGTAGTGGACCGTCTATTCCGATTTTCTTTAATTTTAATAACATAATAGGATGGTTTACCCTATCAAACGCCTTGGAGAAGTCTGTATATATAGAATGAACTTGATATCCCTCCTCCAAAGATTTTGACAGGTAGTTTTCATAAGAGATCAAATTTAATTCGGTTGATCGTTTACGCCTAAAGCCAAATTGTTGATTCATTAACACAGTGTCCAAAAGAGGAGAAAGGTGATCGCAAACAATACTTTCAAACACCTTAGGTATTGAATTTAAGATACTGATGGGCCTATAATTTGTGACTTGTGACCTATCTCCTGCTTTAAAAATAGGGCAAATGTAACTGATTTTCCACTGGCTGGGGAAATGCCCTAAGTTAATAGACTGATTAAAGATAAAAAAAAAGGGGACGTGCCAGAATGAAAGAACAGTGCTTAAGAAACCGAGGTGGTATTCCATCCGGTCCTGGACCCTTATTTTCATGAAGGGTAGCGAGTTTATGATATATTTCAGAAATTTTTATATCAAATTCCGTTATATTATTATGAATGTTAGTATTTGACTTAAGATCCTGAGGTAAGCCGCATTTTTTATTAGTATAAAGTGTAGCAAAATAATTGGCAAACATGTTAGCAATTTCTACCCCAGAAGAGCATTTTATATTGTTATATGTAAGTTCACCTGGTAGTATTGATTGTTTACGTTTGGCATTTACAAATCCCCAAAATTTTTTTATATTTTGTTTTAAGTTTGATTCTGTAAACTGAATGTAGTTTGAATATGATTCTTTTATAAGCTTCTTAGTTACTGCCCCCAGTCTCGAGAAGATTAGATAATCTGAATATAACCCACTTTTTTTGTACTGTGCGTGAGCAGTTTTTTTCTTGATGATACTTTCTTTAACAGAGGAGTTAAACCAATGAGGAAATACCTTAGACGGTTTTTTTTTCATAGGAACATACAAATCAATTGCCAGGTAAAGAATTTCATACAGGAAGGTAATCCTCTCTTCCAGTGAGAGTTGTAAGTATATTTCATCCCAATTAACACATCCCAAGAAAGAGATAATTTCATCATAATTGGCATTTTTGAAGTCTCTGAAGAACTCCTCATTGGTTGGACTCCTACTGTTACCACTCTCAATTCTAAGAAAAAAATTTAAAGGGGGATGATATTTGTCGGGTGGTATCATCGGGCCTGAAGAAATTTCTATTTCAACTTCCGAATTACTATGCAAGATCAAGACTAAAATAGAATTATTTTTATTTGGTATTTTGTTCAACTGAAATAAGTTGAATAATGAACACAAATTGGAAAGCAGTGCAACTGCCGCGACCTCATTTAGAGGAGCATTGTCAGCTGGCGTAGCAACTGAAGCAAGATTGGTATCACTCCATGAACAATGAGGTAAGTTAAAATCTCCCAGTAAACACGCATCAGTATTTGAGTTTTCGGTAAGAGTTTCAACATTCTCGCAAAACGTTTGGTAAACCGCAACTGTAGATCTTGGTGGGACATAGATAGCTCCCACAAGTAGTTTTCTGCCTCCTAAATTGATCATCACGAACAGTTTTTCAATTTCCGGAGATGATGACATTATTGAGCAATTTAATCTCTTATGCACTGCTATAAGTACCCCTCCACCTCTTTCATATACACTAGTTTCGACCGATCTGTCCTTGCGAAATATGTTATAGTTAGTTAGGTTAAGTTCAGAGTCATAGAAGCCAATAGTTAACCATGTTTCAACAAATACCACTATGTCATAGTCATTAGAGAGAACACTTTCATTTAGTACATTTAGCTTTGTGCGGAGTCCACGAACATTTTGGAAGTATACATTTAATCCTTGCTTTTGGGTGGAGCTTTGGCGTTTTTTGTTATTATTTTAAGTATGCCCTGAGAATAGCGTATTTGCAGATTTGATTCACCTTCGTCTATCCTTTTCTTTAATTCTGTTCTTATTTCCATTTCGATTTGTCGCTGGCGAGGGGTTAAGTCCGGCTTTAGAAAAACTCTTGATCCTTTGAGTTTACTGGAGTTTTTCATTAACAGCTGAACTTCGCTGGAACACGATAGTACCACTTTTAATGATTTTATCCCGTTTTTGTTAGGTTTTCCAATTCTTTCAACTCCTTTTACCTCCACATTTTCACCTGTAATCCCCTGAAAGAGTGATTTACAATCATCTAGGTCATTAGTTTCAGTAGGTTTATTAAATATAATAACATTGCTTGAACGCTTCTGACGATCGTTAAGTTCGTTTATAATGAATTCGTCCCTCGAAACAGCCGTAGTCGAGATTGTATTATTTGTGGTCATTGCCCCCGTTTTTAGGTAAAGAACCTCTGCCTTGAGCTCTTCCATTGTTTTCAGTATTTGAGGAAGCAAGGAAAGTCAGAGGTGAGGAGGAGATAGAAGGTGCTAGTATTCCAAATGGAATCATACATCTTGTTACTCTTTGGGGTATTTAAAATGGTATTAAAGACAGTAGAGCGCTGGAATTTGTAATACTGTTTACCAACTTATACAAGAAAATCATTGCTAATAGCTGTCGTCTAGACTGTAAAGATATTATCTTAAATTCTATACGTAGTTGTTTTAACCGTTGTGTAGTATGGCCATTTTCTGTATTTCTTAAAATAAAGATATCTCAAGAATCTGTTTTGCACTCTCTAAGTGCACTTTTGCTTGTTCGCCCCAAATGAGAGATGCAAAGTCTAACTTAGATCTAACCAACGCGTTACACAAGATAGATATTGTTCGAAAAAGTACGTTTCAGTTATTTTCAGTTCCTTCTGATTTGATTACTTCCATAAGCTTGTTAAATAATTAGGAGTTACAGAGAGTCTCCCATCTCTATAGTTAGTCGTTGTTGACTACAATATTTTCAATGTTAATTGATTTATCATACAGTGCCCGTCTAAAGTCTCCCCCCCTATCTATTTAATGAACCATAGAACATAGAACAATAATTGTTTGGGTGCAAATGCAACGTTTTTGATAATATTTCGTGACGTCATCATTCAAAATGGCGGACGGCCACCATTTTGTAAGATAATTTTGAATGGGATCATATGGCAAGTAATACCTCATTTGAATGCTCGTTCTAAGTCCTGATCAACGACACCATCACGATCAAACTATTTTATGAATTTCAACCCAGTTACTCATTTAGAAAAGACGAATGTGTTCATTGGTCGCTTGGATATTTCCTCTGTCATTGGATAATAAATCGGTTCATTTTTGACATTATCATCGTACTTGGTTTTTTGTACTACCGTGTTTTTTAATTTTAAAGAACACTTCTCAAGTATTCAGTATTATTTTACTTGTTTGTTACTACAACTTTTTCAAAATGAGACGTAGTAGACGTAGTTCTTGGTGAAACTAGAAGTAGTCTGCACGCTGCCGAACGAATATTTGATGACAGGCATCCAGAGCGGCCAATATCAAGGAAATACCTAAGGGAGCTATTAGAAAAATTTCAGAGGACGGGAAACGTTAATGACGATAAGCGAAGTGGACGGCCAAGCATCACAGAAGATAAACAAATTGAAATAGTTGCGGAAATGGTAGTGAACCATCACAATCCACCTCAAAAGTTGCAGTTACTTGTGAGGGGTGTCTAAAAACTGTACAAAGAATTTTAAAGAGACATAAATTTCGCCCTTACAATTTTCTGGCTCCACCAGTTGACAGAAGATGATCCAGATCGCAGATTTGAACTTTGCGAAAAAAATTGGTGAGAAAATATCTCAAAACAAAATTCTCACAATTTCCATTAAGGACACACCCAGTTCTCTCAAAAAGTAAATGTGTGGGCAAGGACTCTAGGACACTAGATTGTTGGACATGTATTTCTGAACACGAATTTGACCGGAGAAATATATCTGGAAATGCTAGAGAATGCTATTGAACCCCCAATCCTTGGAATACTTGAGGATCATCCTAATGAATTCCGTGATTTGGAGATAACTTCTCAGCAGGATGGTGCTCCTCCCCACTATTATGGACCAGTAAGGCGATATTTAAATGAGCAGTACCCTGGTAGGTGGATAAGACGACGGGGTTCAATAGATTGGCCTGCTCGTTCTCCTGATCTGACACCACTCGATTTCTTTTAGTGGGGTTATCTGGAAACAAAAGTTTATAGTACGCCAGTTGGCACCGTTGAAGATCTAAAACAAAGGATCCGTGAAGAAAGCAGATCGATTTCGGAAAGAGTTTTTGTCTAGAATATTTTATTGCCAAGGAATCACCGGTGGACATATTGAGCATAAATGGCGGCCGTCCGCCATTTTGAATGATGACGTCACGAAATACTATCAGAAACGTTGCATTTGTACCCTATTTCAGGCACCCAAACAATTATTGTTCTATGTGCTACGGTTCATGAAATAGATATCGGGGGGGGGGGGGGGAGAGAGACTTTAGGCGGGCACTGTATACATAAAAATCAAGCAAAAAGTTGCAAATAATTGAAATTTATATGAAATATTCTTCCGTTTTGATGAGTAAATCACATTAACTGATTCAAAAATAATGTGTAGTGTTAATTTAAATGCATTTTGTAATGCTTCATGTATTCATCGACACACTTGCTAAGTTTCAAATAAAATAAGCCTTATTTTTCACAATAAACTACTTTTAAACGGATCGAACAGTGTTAACTCTCCACTTCAAAATAATAATCAATGAATCAGTAAATTAGGTGGTAGAAGTGTAACATTTCATGAAAACATGAGACACATTTCACTAAGCAATAGAAGCAAAGACTTTCTAATGATTATTTTATTTTCCCTATAGGAGTCTCGATACAAATTATAAGTATGTACAGTTAGATCGTCAAGTCTTCCCCTGTATATGCTTTAAACTAAGGTTTGAAACTATATGTTAACTAAAAATGACAATAAAACTGACATTTTGTGTAGTTCAACAAAACTTCTGTTCCGTTTTCAAATAAAATTGTGATAAACTTACAAGGAAGCTCATTTTTCACATTTTTTTGAAATATATTGAGATACATCTAAGCAGAAAGTGTTGAGATTGTTATCTCAACACTCAACTTACGTAAAGACAAAGTTATTCATTTAACTCATAACGAAAATATGTGAATTCACGTCGAAAGTGACGGAAAAGAATCATCCACAGATAGCCTCATAATTAATCTCTTTCAATGGTTGGCCCTTTTAGATTTACAGTGTGTTGTTGTGTGTATTTTACGAAGTATAGAGAAAAAAAGAAAGAATGAACATTTTTTTCTGTGCAATAAAAACGCCATCTAGCAGAGTACGCTTCTCTGGTGACAAATCGTCGCATCTAAACGAAAAAAGAAAACTTTTCGTTGAAAATTTCGTTTCGACTAGGACAATAGGGCCGTTCCGGTTAAAGGATAACATGTAAACATGCAGAAATATATACGGTCAAGTCAAAATTTTGAATTTATTGTGTGTTCAAACTGTGTAACTTCATAAAGAGCCTTGGCAGACGATAATTCATACAAACTTTAAAAAAATATCGAACTATTAGAATTAAAAAATATATATATATACAAGTGTAAGGAACTGGTCGTGGTGTTATTTAAAACTGGTATCACTTCATCACTTGTAACTTTATATTTTAGTGAAATAATATATTGAATAGATGAGGCTTTTACTTGATGAAGATCCATACTAAATGATGAAATAAAACAATTTAATTTGTTTAAATCTTCATTTTATTTTGAACTGACGTTCAAATTAAATTAGTGACGCGTTTCGCTACACAGTAGCTTTTTCAAACTAGTGAAGAGACAATGAAAAACTTTTAATTTATATAGTGCCTTAATACGGAATTCTAAGATATTGATAAAAGTATTATAATATGTTTAAATGGGGATAAAGTACAAAAAGTGCCTAAATACGGAATTCTACGAATATTACAGAGGTATTGAAAAAGTTAACCTGGAAAATTTATTCACAACCTGATTACCTGAATATTTGTTTTTGTTAATCTCTAGGGCTTCTAAAAGATTTAATTCAAAGGATTTGGGTGCTACATGCAAAATTTCAAAATTTGAGTCGAAAGTGTGTTGGTTTGTTCATAGATGATTTGAATAGTTGGAATCTAATTTGTTGTTGTAGCTGCGTTTGTGTTCTGAAATTCTAGTTTTAAAGTTCCTAAAAGTTCTACCTATATAAATTTTGTCACAGTTGTCGTTACCACATTTTAATTTATAAACACCTGATTTGTTTAATTTTGAGGATTTAGATTTGTTATTTTTAATGAATTTAGATAAATTGTAGTCGGTTTTAAAGAAAATATTCATATTTAAAGATTCTAAAAATGATTTGATTTTTAAGGATGGTGTTCCAAAGTATGTTAAGCTTTTAAATTGATTATTTTTATTATTATCTGAAGGATATACTTGTTCTAAAGTGCGTTTCTTTATCTTTTTATTTATGATATTGTCAATTAAGTTTGGATCGTAATTATTATTAACTGCTATTTGTTTTATGATATTTAGTTCTTTGTTGAAATTATTAGTGTTTTATGGGACTGTTAAAAGTCTGTGTATCATATTATTGAAACCTGCTAATTTATGACTGAATGGGTGTACCAAACTATTATGAATTGTAATGTCTGTATGTGATGGTTCGCGAAATATAGAAAAATCATGTTTATTCTTTGTATTTGAAATTGTAGGGTCTAAAAAGTTTATAGACTTATTTTCTTCAAGTTCTACGGTAAATTTTATATTGCTAAGAATTGAGTTAGTGTGAGTAATGAAGCTATCTAATTGTCTAGTAGTACCAGTGAAGCTCGCTACAATGTCATCTACATATCGGTGCCAGTACATAAATTTTTTACTAAGGGGGTGTTTATGAATTAATTTTTTTATGTTATCCATGAAAATTTCTGCTAATAGGGGACTGAGGGGGTTGCCCATAATCAAACCATCTTCACTGCTATAAATTTCTCCATTGAAATGGAAATAATTTTGATTTAAGAACACTTTTAATAAATTTATTATATCAGAATGAATTATAGGGTTGACATTATTAGACGTGAGCAAGTTATCAACAAGAGTTAAAGTTTCTTCAGGAGGTATACTAAGGAATAGATTTGTTACATCGAACGATATGAATTTAGAATTGTGAGGTAGTTTTATATCTTGAATATTATTAATTTATTCCGTAGAGTTTTTAATTGAAAATCGAGGTTTGAAAGAGGAATATTTAGAAATTATATCTATGAGAATCTTTGAAACTTTAAATGAGGGCGCTGTGAAAAAAGAAACAACCGGTCTAATAGGGTACCCCTCTTTATGGAGTTTCATTAATGAATAAAGTTCAGGGTGTTGTGGATTGGGTAAAATTAATTTATATTTTTCTTTGTCGCTAATTATTGATTTGGTGTTATCTACTGCTAATTTTATTTCTTTCTGAAATTTACTAGTTGGGTCTTTTTTAAGAATCTCAAAATTGTCTGTCAGTATAAAATTGTTGGTTTTTAATATATAATCATCTTTATGTAATGCTATTACCGTATTTCCTTTATCTGCTATGGAAAAATAAGACTATTTGACTTTGATTTTTGTTGAATTGATTTGGCGACTGATAATTCAAAGTTTGGTTTGTTAAAATTGACAAATTCTTTTTTTATAATATCGGAAGCTTTATGTTCTAGATTGGAATTATTTGGGAAATTGTATAAGTTAATTTCAGTTTCTATACCTAGTTTGTTGAAGTTATCAAATGAACATGTGGGTTGAATATTATGTTTAAAACCTTTTTGTAATAATTGAATTTCTTTATCTGAAAAAACTGTATTTGAAAGATTTACGAATCTATGAAAAAATATATGTTCTGAAAATTTGGTTTGTGGGTTTTTAAATACTGGTTTATTATCTAATAATGACTTCAGTTTACGTTTTTGAACTTGGTACTTTTTGTGAATTATTGATATAATTTTATCTCTTATCTCTCGATCTAGAATGTCAAACTCTATGGGGTGTAGTATATGTGATATTGTATATTAATAATCAATAGTATGATACACAGACTCTTAACAGTCCCATTAAACAATAATAATTTCAACAAAGAACTAAATATCATAAAACAAATAGCAGTTAATAATAATTACGATCCAAACTTAATTGACAATATCATAAATAAAAAGATAAAGAAACGCACTTTAGAACAAGTATATACTTCAGATAAAAATAAAAATAATAAATTTAAAAGCTTAACATACTTTGGAACACCATCCTTAAAAATCAAATCATTTATGAATCTTTAAATATGAATATTTGCTTTAAAACCTACTACAATTTATCTAAATTCATTAAAAATAACAAATCTGAATCCTTAAAATTAAACAAATCAGGTGTTTATAAATTAAAATGTGGTTACGACAACTGTGACAAAATTTATATAGGTAGAACTTTTAGGAACTTTAAAACTAGAATTTCAGAACAAAAACGCAGCTACAACAACAAATTAGATTCCAACAATTCAAATCATCCATGAACAAACCAACACACTTTCGACTCAAATTTTGAAATTTTGCATGTAGAACCCAAATCCTTTGAATTAAATCTTTTAGAAGCCCTCGAGATTAACAAAAACAAATATTCAGGTAATCTGCTTAACGACCAAATAGATATCAATAATTCTCCCTTATTAAACCTTTTTACCTAGAAGATGTGATGGTTGTGAATAAATTTTCCATGTATTCTTTTTCAATACCTTTGAAATATTCGTAGAATTCCGTATTAAGGCACTTTTTGTACTTTTTCCCCACTTAAACATATTATAATACTTTTGTCAATATCTTAGAATTCCGTATTAAGGCACTATATAAATTAAAAGTTTTTCATTGTATCTCCACTAGTTTGAAAAAGCTACTGTGTAGCGAAACGCGTCACTAATTTAATTTGAACGTCAGTTCAAAATAAAATGAAGATTTAAACAAATTGAATTGTTTTATTTCATCATTTAAAATAATATAGTTATACTGAGCTCTGGTCAGCACCAGCTGGCCTTATTCAAGTATTGTTGATAAATATATCCAATCAATATTATTAAAGTGATTTGTGAGTATTCACTAACTCTACTATTAATAAATAAAATACATTTCAATGTTTAATATCTGATGAATTACTTTGATATACGAGGGTCATTACACAAGCTTATAGTAAAACAATTATTAAATATGATTATTTTTCGTACTTTCCTGGTGATATATTAAGTTATGTTCTCCACCATCTACACCATAGCTGTTCATCTGCAAGTGTCCCAAGGGCCGCTTTTAGGAAAAATCCGGTTTGGTAGGCCGCATCATAGAATTCTTTGTATTCAACTTCATGAGTAAGTATGAGAATACGTATAATGATAATAACATACAAAGGAAAAACGCGTTTGTCCACGACTATTTGATGAATGTTTACAATTTACGTGTGCATCTTCAAGTATAATAACATATCTACTTTATTTACTAGTGAATAATAGGTGTGGATAATGAACTGATCACATGACACGGATAAATAGGACCTATATTGAAGGTTATTTATACAGGGTGTCTCAAAATTGACGCCCGTCCTTTCAGAATATAAATCGAAGGGCTAAAGCGAATTAAAACGTAAGAATAAAAAATTGCGTTATGTACATGGTTACAGAGTTATTGACAAAATGGCCTCCTAGATCTCCAGATCTAAATCCATTAGATTTTTTCTTCCGGGGATTCTTGAAAGAAAAAATTTACTTTGAACCTGTTGAGAGTGCGGAAGATGTAGTAGCTCGTATTCACGCTGCTGTGACATTTATAGACGAAAACATGCTACAGAGAGTTCGTGATTCAATGATAAATCGTGCAAATATTTGCATTTGCATAGGAGGCGATTTGTTTGAACACCTTTTATAAATTAATTTCTTGTTTTGTAACAAATATTCGTTTTTAATAAAGTTTAAACATTGAATGTTAGATCTTTGTTTTTTGTCAATAACTCTGTAACCATGGACAAAACGCAATTTTTTTATTCTTACGTTTTAATTCGTTTTAGCCCCCCGATTTATATTCTGAAAGGACGGGCGTCAATTTTGAGACACCCTGTATACAAATGTTACAATATAATATTTAAAAATTTTCACCGCGACCAGGATTCGAACCTTATGCGTACAATTCTTCATTTCACGAACTCAGACACAAGGGGATCGAACTCATACGGAAAAATTGACAAAATCTATCCTCAAAATCGTCTATCTAAGCAGTTCGTTTTTTCACACCGCGTAAACATTACTTGTGAATAATAAAAACATTGAAAACTTGAAAATTGAAATTCTAAAAAATGTATAATGGGCAGTGTGTACGTTGTTGAAATTTATTGCAATGGTGGTTGGTAGTGCAGATTATTTAAGACGAAGACGTGAATTGATTTTAATTTAAGAAAACCAGAGTTTTTTTAGTTACCAAAAGTAATCAGAAATATTCAAAGATAAATGAAGTAGGACAATAAATTATACTTTTACCTTACTTGTGAGAAGTCTAGAAAAAGTACAATTGCAGACAAAATACTGCACTTTTGATGATGACATTATTCTGTTCTATACAAGTACAATTTAAGAGAACTGGAGGAAAAAGGTGAACAATGATTCGAAGAAAAATCAGAGATGATTGATATAGAATAAGATGTAAAACTAATTGGAAAAAATTACTGGTATGCTCGTCATACAAAAAAATATGAATACAGTTAATATTCAAATGAAAATATAAATAAGGTGAAAACATAAATTGAACCAAATATATACTACAACAAATAGAAATTATTTATGTTTGCCAATTATTGGTGCACCTTACCATTGTAGGGATTACTAAAACCATAAGACATTGAAATTAATCGGTGACACTTATTTCTTACCAATCTTCAGCTACCTAATTCCAGTGTGGGGCACTTGTGATAGATGATTGATAGATAAAACACAGGGGATTCAAAATAGTGTAGAGAATGTTTTGTGCAAGTTCAGTTACAGAACGTCAAAAGATATACACTGTGTTCATTTGAAAAGGACCCACCCTTAATATTTCAAAAATGGGACATATTAGAAAGAAATGCCGAAACACGTCAACTTTTAACTTGAGGGGGACACTTTTTGGCGCTAATGTCATAAACGTCAAATTCACCCCCTCCCTACTGGAGACACCCCTTACATTTTTTCAAATGGTATTAGGTATCCAGTCACACCTCATTTAAAAGGTCTGGTAAATCTCTATTCAATCATTTTGTTTTGCCTTTGATACTAAAGTATGGAAAGCGAAGAATCAAGCACTGAAATGCATGTTGCCCCGCCAAAAATAAGAGAAGCAGAATAAATAGTATCCCTAAATTTATTGCCAGAAAAGTCGAAAAAAATATATATGAAGTCCCTTCCTGAATAATAGCCCTCATTATATGCTTGTTGAATAATATACTATTGTCTTATTATTATGTTTTCAAAAAACATTATATAACGGAAGTTGGCTTTCACTAACTAATGCATCAATATCAACTTAAATTTTTAACTGAAAGTTGACAATATAATTATGCTGTTGTCATTGTAGCTTCCAATTTAATTTGGTTCTTTCCACTCCTCGTCGACAGGTGGTGCAGAAACGACGGGGAATCGGTGGCATGTTTGCATAAGAAATCGCACATATGCACAAAGTTTTGTTTTTGTTTTATTGTTCACAATTATTATTATCGTAACGGGTCTTTCCCTTCTAGTAATATCTCATTTTTTCATCGTTTTCTTATCTATATGATACGTACTATTTAACGATCGATATCCAATGTGAGACTATGAACTACGTTTCTGATAATATCACCTATCCAAACGCGCCACCGTTTTCCCTTCGTTTCTGCACCACCTGTCAGCAAGCAGTGTAACTAATCGATAGTACTTACATGAAAACAATTGTTGTTTGTTGAAAAGTCTTATTCCCAACGGTCATTATAAATTCGATGTTCGTTATTTTTTTCCGCTAAGACATATTTCACCGAGTATTCCACTCAAAAAGGATTTAGAATGTGTTTATACCGCACACTACAACAATTTTTAACTAAATCTGCCCGTTCCGCTTGTCTCAAACTTCTTAAATACGTGCAAGTGGCTTCTCGAATATTCGAGGGTGATCGAGCGAGATCGGTCCGATTTCCAGTAATTTCGCTGCGACCTTTTATTCGTCGCCAGTGGCGTCATAAGTTATTTTATTCATATTTTATCGTTAATGTGAGAATTATGAATATTTCGTACTTGAGGCTAATTTATACATTTAGAGGCGCAAAAAGTGATGTCGCGGACCTCATGCTGCACATCCCTTATCTAGATCATTGAAAACTAGAATAAATGAACACAAAATGTACAGACTAAAACGGCACAGTCGGAAAGAATGGGATAAATATAGGCACAAAGGAAGGCCAACTCATCAAATGGTCTGAATGGACCCATGAGCAGATGATAATAGTAATCATAAAATACCATTCTTTATTTTGAGGATGAAAATTATCAAATTGGTGAATTAACTTCTACTTTCAGTTCCATTCAAAAAAAAATAAATATTAAAATAAAGAAATCTTTTAGAATACTTCAAGATTAATCTATTTAGTTGATGATTTATATCCCGGCAAGTAGTTGATTAAATATCAATTCTAATCCCTTCCTATCGGTATGTAAATTTTCTCACAAACAACCTTCCTTTTGATTAGGTATCTGCCAAAGTTGTACGAGATTGGGGTGGTTAATGTCCTCACCGACAAAGTAATCATTATATTATAAACTTAAGGATTCTCTTTCTGTTCAATACATATTTGCTTCTAATATCGATCCTCAGGATCTCATGAAAATTACAGGGACGGTGGTAAAATGTACTGTATATTTGTCAATTGGAATGTTCATAAAAAATATATAAGAACTTACTTATCATAGGAGTACTTAATTGTATATGGTTCAACTTACCTGAAACAAAAAAACAACAATGAAATTGTAATATTAAAACAAATAAGATGAAATTGTCCAAGTAGGTACATGACGAAAATTATAGTAATTACATACCCAAGGACATTTTATTAGAGTGGATGCAAATTGCAGACACTAGAAAGGAAGCTGCAGCTGAACAAGTTCGAATAAAGGGAAAAGCAACAAAAAATTACTGGTTTGATGACAAGTGCCATGAAATATTAAAAAGAAAGATTGAGGCGACTTAAATAGTTAAAATCAAACAAGCAACCAGACTTTAAAAGCTTAAAGGTCTACAAAAGGATAAACAAACAATTCAAAATAAGGGTGAGGCAATAGGCATAAAGGATAGTGCTGGAATAATAACTGAGAGTGGATATCACAAAATGGTATGTTTAAGATATTTCAAAGAACTGTTAATCGATAAAGAAGTGACTGAAATGTAGGAAGAACAAATAAGTTAATTTAACCGAACCGACCTAGTAGGAGATGTATGAAATTATTAATAGAAGCCGCAATGGAAAATCGTTTGGTCAAGACGGAATTAACATGTAATTATTAAAATATGAAGGCTTCGAGCTCTAAAAGAGACTTTTCCAGTAAATTAAAAACATGTTTTGAAGAAAGAATGGGAAGCTAGAGGAATAGTAACTATACACAGGGGACTTACGATGTTGAATAAAGCAATCAAAATTCTATCGGCACTTATATAAAAAAGATTGGCCAAACAATCTAGAGATATAGTAGGATAATACTAATGTAGGTTTACTGCTGGAAAGTCAACAGAATATGCTGTCCACACCGTCAAGCAGGTGATAGAGAAAATACATGAACATCAAATGGAAATAGATTTTGAATAAACTCTATTAAAAGTAATAAGCTCCTGGGGATATTTAGAGAACTATAGAAACTTACATCGTTAGCTGAGAAGATATATACCACAATGGAAAAAAGCTTCAGTCCAATAAGGACGCAAATGGCAAACACAGAAGAATTTGAAATAAATCAGGGTGTTAGACAGGGCTATTCTTTATCACCATTATTTAACCTGGCACTAGGTTATGCGAAAAATTGACAACAACACAATAGAAAATGCTATGGGACAACTGTAGCATATGCGAACGACATAACTCTTATTACCAGAAACCGAAAGACAATGGATACTATTATGCTTAACGAGATAGTTTCCGAGGAAAGTAATATAGGGCAAGGATAACGAGACTAGATAAGCGGTCGACGGATTGTCATAAAAAAATATGGATCTCGATCTCAAATTTGAAGAGTTAGATACATTACAATATTTAGGAATAACAATAACAAACAATGGAAGCAAGGATGCGAAAATCGAAGAAAAAATATCATTAACGAATAAGGCATGTTACGCTAATGAAAAACTACTACAAAATAGATTATCAAGCAAAGCCACAAATATTAAAATGTATCAGACAATTATTCGACCGGTAATGATGTATGCCGCAGAAATCATGACAATGACGGAAAAACAAGAGAAAGATTTAATAATTGTTGAGAGAAAGATAGTGAGAACAATATTAGGACCAGTGAAACTAGCTACAACGAGTGAAGAAGTAGAATGAACTATGAAATAGTCCGAGAAATTGAAGATGATATAGTGAAAACAATTAAACAACAAAGTGCAAGATGGTTGGGACGTTTGTGGAAATAAAACTGTAGTTTATTCTATTTTGGACTGAAAGCCCGATGGAACAAGAAGAAGGGGTAGACCAAGGACTACTTGGTGGGAAGATACCAGAAAAATTAAAGTGCACAGCTGGTAAGATAAAACGAAAGACCGACGAACCTGGCAGGACATATGTAGAATGATTTAATAAGAAGATAATGGGGACTGGTTAACTCCGAGCTAAAAATGACCTAGCAAGCTCGAAAGAGCGGCGTTACGCCCTTTGGGGTGTTTAGCCGCCATATATAAAGAGTGAGCTTTGAGCATGGAACGCCTCAATTATCTCGGAAACGGATTGCACGATTTTTATAGATTTTGGTGTGCAAAGATCTTGTGATATGGCCGATATCATGGTAGTATTTTAAACGGATCACCCTTCATATTTTTTGCCTTTTAAAATCCTTAAAAAATACGTTATATTTTTCATGTAATGCCATAATTTCGGAGTTATAGCTACATTTACATTATCTCCGCCGAAGCTAAAATAATAAATTTAGATGGCTATGACTGCTACAATAACAACTTTGACGTTTCAATAAATCAGTATTGTTGGTGTTTATTGAATGTAAGAATGGATCGTATATCTGAAAAAGAACGAATTGAGATTTTAATGATATTAGGATATGGTGATATGCGTCGATGTTTGTATATTATTCTATTTACAACCATCTTTAATTTTTTATAAATAGTATATATATATATGAGAGTTGCGAGGATGGGCAGCAAACGCTAATTGTGGATATTGTGAAAAATTAAAAATTAAGGAACTGTAACATATATAAGTATATAACTGTCTACAATCCCTTGATATACTAGGTACGGAAAACAGAGTCACTTTGACCTGGGTGCCGGGCATCGAGGAGTGGAGGGCAACGAGAAGGCCGACACTCTGGCAAAGAAGGGATCGGAGTCTCTATTTATCGGATCTGAACCATTTTTTGGCATTGCGGAAAGCACTGCTAGATCAGCCATAGCTACCTGGGCGGACAGGAAAACCTTCACGTACTGGGCAGAAATACCGGGGCTCTCTCACTCGAAGGCGTTCATATACAACCCTCCGAGTACAAAAAATAAGCAGATCCTGGAATGGAGTAGAACAAATCTACGCATTCGGTCGGGACTGCCTACAGGACATTGTCGACTAAATTACCACCTAAAGAAGATGAGTCTGGCTCAGACCTCGGATTGTCGGTTCTGTAATTTGGAGGAAGAAACTGCTGAGTACATACTTTGCTCATGCCCAGCCTTGGGCAGGGTGAGGTATAACATATTCGGTTCTAGTACCTTAGAGCCGAGCGACTTCAAAAAAGTATCACCAAACACAACCATGGACTTCGACAGAAGCACAGGCTTGTGGGGTGAATTATAATCCCTAGGGGTGAGCCACAATAGACCCAACGGGGGTCGCAGTGGAGGTGGAGAGAAGGCCCCACTCACATAGAACCTAACCTAACCTACTGTAACATAATCATATCTAATGGCTGTATTTAAAATTTTAAATAATGTAGAACTTCTTATAAAGAACAGCTTTTTCTCATAAAACTAACAATATGTTTCTCATGGTGCCGACACACTCTATGAAAGCATTTGGAATGATGATTGAGTCTTTCGTGATGATATCAAGTTATTTTTAATCAATAAAACCAATGCATATTATAGTATAATTAATCAAAGGCCATTCTGTAATTAAACTTTAATTGATTTATTTCCAATGTATCCATTATAGTCAAATCAAAATAATTCAATAGATAGTCACTGAAAAAAATTTATATGCTATTTTGGCATTGTCATTAATTTCGTTATTAATTGGCTTTATTTGTAGCATTTTTAAAATGCGATAAATTTGAACTCATTTAACATAATTTTGAATTTAGTTAACAACAATCAATCGTATTCAATAATTTTTCATTAGAAGATAAACATATTTAGATGTAGTATTATTCTGATGAATTTTCAGTGAAAAAAATGTGTGGAGCAAGTATAGTTGTGTTCAAAAAAATATTCCCTCATTCATAAAGATTTCATCCATACATAGACGCATGGTCTAATTGGAGGTCTCAATAATCAAAGGATGTCCGCAGGGAGGAGTATCATCACCTTTCTTGTGAGAGTGCCTTGCACGTTGAGTCGGAAGCGAGAAGAGCTGCATACAGGCTGGAGTTCAAAAGAAACAGATGTTATCACAAACTTGCCTCTTGAAATAAGAAGTGTCAACGTGTTGGCCATATTTAATGACAACCAACCTGAATGGGTTGGAAAGAGGATAGAACGATGGTGTGGTACACGAACGGATCTAAAACTGATAATAGGAACAGTAGCGAGAGTCCACGGTGCTAAACCCAGTTGCAATGTCTACGCTTTGGGGAAGTTTGCATCCGTATATCAGGCGAAAATATACGCCATCGATCGACACGCGTTTGCAAATAAGCATCGAAAGGGGGTAAAGAAGCCAGAAGATTCTTATACTCTTTGATGGTTAGGTAGCACTGAAATCCTTGGAATCACTCAGATCCAAACTGGTCTGGGACTGCATTGTTAAACTCTCAACCCTGGCAAACCACTATAGGGTGACACTTAAGTGGGTCCCAGTGCACAAAGGTATTGTAGGCAATGAATCGGCAGATACCTTAGCAAAGCAAGGATATGAAGCTGAATATACTGGTCCTGAACCAGCATTTGGGATATCAAAAACTGCAGCACGGGGGATTCAAACATGATATCGGGCCTACTTGAGCCACGTGTCAAAGCAGAGACACAGCAAACTCCTGGTCAAAAAACCTACTGTTCCGTCGGACCTGTACGGAGGATATGTAGAGGTCCATAAATAAAAATAAGAAGACGTACATCTAGAATCATCGAGAACCGTCATTGAAAAGACGAGAAATATCTGGAACAGGTGAAAAGTATAAAAATCAGGAAAATTGACATTAAGAGTTAGTTTTTGAAGTAATAGAAATAAGAGTTCTGTAGTGGCTGAAAACATAGACATCGTTCTAATTCAAGAACCTTGGATAAACAAAGGTAAGATACTGGGGCTTAATATTAGGGGAATGGGACTGATAATGGGAACTGATCGTACTAAAATAAGAACTTCTATTTGCTATAGATCCGAATACAACTTGATGCCGATTATGGAACTATGTACGGGTGACATGGTGGCAGCAAAGATTATACTCGAAAAAGATGGGGTAGTACTAGAGACAATAATAGTGTCTCTGTATCTTCCCATCGATTCGGAAGAACCACTACCGGGGACTAACATGGAGAACCTGATGGAATACTCAAGTAGACATAATCTGGATGTCATTGTAGGGGCTGATATCAACGCACACCATAGCAGTTGGGGCAGCAAAGACAACAACACCAGAGGTAAGAAACTATTTGACTATCTATGTACTACTGAACTTGATATACGCCTACATTTAGAACATCAAGGGGGGAATCATTGATAGATGTTACTCTTTGCACTTTACGTGTCAGGGAAATGATTCGCAAGTGGCATGTATCGGATGAACCATCTTTATCTGATCATGCCCAAATATACTATGAAATTAACGTAGAAAAATCGGTTATTAGAACATACAGGGATCCTAAGAGCACTGACTGGGTATCTTATAAAGGGGACCTGCTTTCTAAAATCCGTTCACACCTAGGCAGACCAAAAACTGCTGAGGACTTAGAGGGAGCAGCCGTATGGCTGCAACAGTGTACACTGACCTCTTATCATAACAACTGTCCGATAAAGGAGAGTCGCTCTTCTAGACAAGCCATCTGGTGGAATAAAGAGCTGACATCGCTAAGGAGGGAAACAAGACGCTTTTTCAACAAAGCGAAAAAAACGGGTAACTGGGAAGCGTATAAAGCTAAACTAGGTACATACAATACAAAAATAAAAGAATCCAAGGAGAAGTCCTGGAGAGAATTCTGTGAGGACATGCAAGGTGTCCTTGACAGCGTCAGAATCAACAGGATCCTCAAAAGGGATACTTCTAACAAACTTGGTTCTATTCAGTTACCGAGCGGAAAGTTTTCAAATACTGAGGCAGAGGCTCTAGAGCATCTCCTCAGTGTGCACTTTCCAGGTTTGGTAAAGATAGAGTCAAGCTATGACAAGAGGCCGGTTGCCAAAACAAAGGCAACCAAAGAGGACTGGGAACTCACGAATAAGATATTCAGACCCCATCTTATCAGATGGGCTGTAAACTCATTTGACCCCTACAAAACTCCAGGACCGGATGGCATATTCCCCAAGCTTCTGCAAGAGGGACTAGACATCATAATGGGTCCTTTAGTTCTGACACTTCGAAGCAGCTATGCTCTAGGGTATATACCAATTGCATGGAGAGAGTCTAAGGTGGTGTTTATTCCTAAACCAGGAAAAGAAACGTACACCCAGGCTAAATCCTACCGACCAATCAGTCTGACATCATTCATGGTGAAAACTATGGAAAAAGTATTACAAATGTATTTACAAGAAGGAGCGCTTAAGAGCATCCCTCTACATAGACTACAATGGGCTTATCAAGCAGGGAAATCAGGTGAAGCTGCCCTGCATAATTTGGTCTCAGGTCTCGAAAGGAGCCTGAATCATAAGGAAATAGCCCTTGCAGCATTTCTAGACATCGAAGGTGCTTTTGACAACACATCGATGTCATCAATTAACAGATCCCTTAAAAACAGAGGGATTAACAGTACCACATGCAAATGGATAGGATCCATGCTTGAGCAAAGGAGAATAACAGCACATATGCATGATAAAACATACACCGTTAGGACAACTAAAGGATGTCCTCAAGGTGGAGTACTTTCACCACTTTTGTGGAACCTAGTTGTGGATGATTTGATCTGTAGGTTGAATGATCAAGGCATATGGACGCAGGGTTTTGCGGACGACATAGTGATTGTCACCAATGGGAAATTCCCGGAGGTGGTTATGAATGTCCTACAGGAAGCACTGCGAATTGTGAAGGAATGGTGCCTTACAGAGGACCTTTCAGTTAATCCAGAAAAAACCAAATTAGTTGCTTTCACGAATAGAAGAGTTCTCCCGCAGGGTAGAGTACTGTTGTTCGGAGAAGAACTAGAAATATCCAAAGAAGTCAAATATCTGGGAGTGACCCTTGATTCCAAACTGAATTGGAAGGCACACCTGGAAAAAATTACTACCAGGGCGACTAGGCTTTTCTGGCAATGCAGAAGAGTTATGGGCAAAACCTGGGGAATACGACCTGATGTGGTTCACTGGCTCTACACAACTGTGATAAGGCCAACGATCACCTATGGAACAATAGTCTGGTGGAGGAGGACAGAAGTGACCTCTGCAGTTAATATGTTAACTGCAATCCAAAGACAAGCTCTTCTTGGTATTACCGGGGCAATGAACAGCACGGGGACGGCATCAATGGAAGCCCTTATTGGACTTCCTCCTCTAGAACTTTTTATAAGGGCGGAGGCAATGATGGCAATTCTTAGGCTGTAATCGAGAGACTTATGGTCCCCGAACAATGTTCTAGAAGGACACACTGATACAACTGGGACATTACTAGACGAACCCATATTTCACATGAGTTTTGATAGCATGACACCAGAGAATATATTCACTGAGCGAGTGGATATCATCATCCCATCTAGGGAACAGGTGATGCACCCAGGTAATTCTGGAGAAATCATCTGGTTCACCGATGGCTCCAAAACAAACCATGGCACTGGGGCTGGTATAAAAGGACCTAGAAAGAGGATGTTCTTCAGCCTTGGTCGATATACGACTGTGTTTCAAGTAGAGACGATTGCCGCTATAGCCTGTATTGATGAAAACATCAGAAGAGGATATACCGGACAAAAAATTGAAATACTCACTGACAGCCAGGCTCTGCTTAAGGCTATCAGTAATCCAACAACTAAGTCTAGACTGGTGAAAAACTGCAAAGAATCCCTCAACAGGCTGGCAAGAGACAACAAAGTGTCTCTAATATGGGTGCCGGCACATGAGGGGATTGCAGGTAATGAAATGGCGGACCAGTTAGCTAAAGAAGGCTCTAAAGGAGACTTCATAGGTCCGGAACCGTTTTGTGGAATCACAAAAGATTGCATAAGAGGGGAAATCGAGAACTGGCTAGATAGGGAACATCAATTCAAATGGAGGGTCACACAAGGGCACCTTCATACCAAGAGTTTACTGAACAAGGTAGACAAGGAACTCTCAACCAGGCTACTGAAACTGGGTAAGAGACATTTGAAGACAGTTACCGACCTGGTGAATGGACACTGCACCTTGAGGAAACATCTGTACAATATGGGCAAAGTTAGTGAACCTATGTGCAGAAAATGTGAACTTGATGATGAAACACCTACCCACATACTCTGCTTCTGTGAGGACTTAGACGGAAGCACTTTGGAGAGGAATTTATACAACCATCACAACTACTGAAAATCCCTCTAGTCAAACTAGTGGCCTTTATAGAAGACACGAAGCTTCTGGAATGGAAGTAGATAACATGGGAAATGGTACAAAGATTCAGTTCAAGTGCCTGGGCTGATGAGCACAACCCAAATATATGAATGAATGAATGAAGAGTTCTGTGTTCTGATAGTCAGATGTTATTGGTATTGAATTGTTAAAGTCAATGTTTTAGAAATAAAGATAGTTGAGACAGAAAACGGTGTAACATTGGTATCGGCGGTGGGATATAAAAAGTGTCTGTTTAAGGTAAATAATAGATTCGCCATATAAGACAAAGACATGGATACTTCCGGACCCCCAGCATGGTTTTTGAAGATGGAAGAGGAGAAGGAAAGACGTGGAAAGGGGTGAGAAGAAGAGAAGAAAATACGCAGAAAGGAGGAAGAAGGAGAGAACGAAAGACGCAGAAAGAAGGAAGAAGAAGAGAAGGAAAGACGCAGAAGGGAGAAAGAAGAAGAGTGGGAAAGACGCAGAAAGGAGGAAGAAGAAGAGAAAGAGATATGCAGAAAGCAGCCACCTAGCCGACTTTCAAGCAACAATCAGGGATTCGAATGAAAGTTGACACTACGGGGCGGGCATCAACTGCATTTACTGGGAGCCCTAAAATCCGCTCTTACATTTTGAATGAAAATGAACAGAACTCACTAGTCAGTGGGCACGTTGTCAATCAAAATTGCACTCTCGTCATTGATACCGGTGCCACCAAGTCTTTCATTCGAACAGGGATCCTGAATGGAAAACTACAGCCTACTGAAAGAAGTTTAGTAATCGAAACATCTGCAGTACACACTGTTCCTGTTCCAGGAGAAATAACAGCAACTATAAAGATTGGTAATACTCTGATAAAACCCTTATTTCTGGTGGGTAGCCGATATTAAAGATCAATGCAACCTTGGTATGGATATTATGCAAAATAAATTTATCATAGACCTTCAAAATCAAATTTTAGTAATTGGAAATAAAGAGATAATCCTAAATTCGGAAGAAGAGTCTCAGATAAAGGTTATAATGGACAAACATACAGAAATTCCCAAAAATTCTGAAGGACTTGTCTTCGCGAGACTTAGCCAAAAACCAGCAGATCTACAAGTGGAAAATGAGGAACTAGTGAATGAAGGAATTCTGGTAGCTCGATGTCTCCTCAATGTAGATGAACCAATTCCAGTTAGAATTGATATTTTATCGAAAAAAACCCTTAAAATTGAAGAAAGAACAAAACAAAAGGACTTTGCACACCGGTGAAAAGCATAATCAAGTGCGAAAATACTTCCAAAGAGAAAATCACCACAAGTTACTCAGTTGACGCCAGCCTCATAAAACAACTAGTTAAAAATTATGACCACCTAACAACTGAAGAATAAAAAAAAATTACTTTATCAATGACAACTGCGACATTTTTGAGACGTGAAAATCTACATGACGCACCAGTCTAGTATAGCATAGAATTTATTCAGGAAATGCAAGACCAATTCGTCAAATGCCAAGGAGATTACCATTTGTTAAACGGAAAGAAGTAGAAAATATGATAGAAGACATAATGGACGCCAATATTATTGAAGAAGCTTCTGGTCCCTGGTGTTCACCCGTGGTCCTGGTAACTAAGAAAGATGGATCCACTCGCTTTTATAAATACTATCGAAGACTAAATCAGGTTACACAAACATATAGCTATCCACTGCCAGGAATAGACGATACACTAGATACTATATCAGGTGCGAAGTGGTTCTCCACCCTAAATTTGAAGAGTGGATACTGGCAAGTAGAAGTACACCCTAATGTTACAGTCAAAACTGCTTTTTCTACTGGCAGCGGTCTCTGCCAGTCCCAGGTCCTCCCATTCGGACTCTGTAATGCTTCTGCCACATTTGAACGACTGATGGAGATGGTTTTAAGAGGATTAACCTGTAAAACCTATCTAGTATATCTTAATGATATAATGATCATGTCGAAAACTTTTAATAAGCATTTGAAAAATATTAAAGAAGTATTTGACCGGTTAAGGAATGCCATTTTAAAACTGAATCCCATGAAGTATTCACTGTTCCAAAGAGTTCTGTTTTCTGATAGTCAGACGTTATTAGTATTGAATTGTTAAAATGAATGTTATAGAAATAAAAAAAGTTGAGACAGAAAACGGTGTAACACTACGAAGTCGCTGACCAACGAAATACTAAACCTCAGCAGGGGTCAAACAAGGAAAGTGAAGGGATAACTTACCGGTCACTGTACCTTAGGGAAAAACATGCATACAATTTGGCATACACAGGTTTGCACCTAATTATCGGTTGTACATGGAAGAGGAAGGAATATCCTCACACATTTTCTTTGAATGTGAAGCACTGCCTCATTTAAGATATACATTCCTAGGACGGCTCAAGGAGAGCTCAAGGAAGGATTTTACCAAGGAGGATCTAGTGTGACTGTTAAGCCTGATAAAGACAACTAGTCTCTTTACATAAACGGTACAACAAAGAACACAAAAATCCTAAAGGTTGAGGTGCCCAGGACTCGCTGACTGGTAGTACCGCAAGAATCGAACAATGCTTAGGCGCGTAAATACTGTGATCCCAAGTGGTGGAGGCAACATACGGTACTAGTTCCTACCATTAATTACGCTGCTAGTGTCCTATTTACATCATTATTTTTTTTTTCAAAATTACATTTTGTTATTATGTCTAAAGAATAAATTCAATTCTAATCTTATAGATAAATATTGAAGCTAATTCATTTTAAAAAATCCGAATACGTTTTTTCAGTGTAACTACATCCAGAAAATGTATAAATTCATTCTTGTATATTATTATTTTTAACCTTCAACAATATTTGTCCACAATTTTAATTGAGTTACAAATTTTACACGATTTATTGACGAGCAAAACAATCAAAATAATAAATCGGATCAATCTAAATATGAAATACAAATTTGTGCTTCACATAAAATAATTGATTTGCATGTAGCCAAAATACCATATTTTCAAAAGGATGAAATAACTAGATTAAAATATTAATTGTGGTGGTTTTCTAGCTGTCAAGTATTACACAAATACGTTATTTATATCTGTTGAATATTCAGGGAGGAATAATAGACTTGGATAATTATTATGTGTTGGGATTTTTGGATATCTAACAGAGTTTTTTGGAGTAAAGTTCAATAATTTGCGCTTGTAAAAATGAAAAATTATCGATGCGTGGTGGTATGAGAGAACAGTATAACTATTGTTGCGAGGTCACCAACTCAAAGCCGGCCCTGTCCATCGATTGTAAATTTTGGTGGCTACGCCGGGTTTCTCCGCCAGCGTGTTCTCTCGAACATTCGAGTATAACGGTTTTGTTTGTGCATAGCGCGATCGCGTAATGTACTAGAACTTTCCAGAACTGATGCGGACTATATATACGCGGGTTTTTGAGTGCGTAGTTAGTTAGTTAGCTCGAAACAATTAGTGAAACGAGTACAGTACAGTTAGTTCGGAAGAATTAGTGAATTAAATTGTGCAGATAAATAGGGTAATATCCAAGTGGTGAAAATAAATTAGAACTAATATACCAAGTGTAAATAAATTAGTAGACATTGAGTATAGTGTGTATATAAATTAAGTTTGATACATTGTGTGTGTTTCTTCAAATAAATAGATAGTAATTAGCCATAGTGTGTATAATTTTATCCCACCGGTAAAAACTATTTAAATAAATAATAAAAACATTATACTATTATTAGTACACGGAAATAAAACACAGAAACATCGATTAGAAGTAAAAACAAAACGCTGAAAAGTTCTCATCCGACCACTGTTCGCAACATCCCTTATTGCTAAAAACCACCCCAGATGGTACATTGTGCCGATTTTTCTCAACATAACTAGTCCCAACGAGAAAAATATTGACTGTCAAAATTGTTGGCAATTAAATTTCACTCAAAAACTGTAATCGGAGTATTTCAGCGAATCCTTCCTCAATGAATTCCCGCTGATAGGTGTCAAAATTTCATTGAAAAAACGATTTAGACAAGTCTGACGTAAATATCAAATGCATCTTACGTACAGGGTGGCCCATTACTTAGGATAAAAAAAAACAAAGAAATGTTCTAAATAAAAATTGTTGCATTTGCGCCGATTCACATTTCCAAAATATTTTGAAATATACTGGGTGTTCAGCCTAAGCGAGACAACATAAAGTTTTTCTTTAATAGTACACCCTATATTTTTGTTTACCATCGAATTCAGCGTAAAATTCTGCATCTAGCCCTATCTTTTCTTTTCCCATAAGTTGCTTCGTTGCCAAGTTGGAGCGATGCACTATAAATGATGTCTAGTAAAAGTTATCATGATAAGCATTAATTCAGGAGATTTCAATTAACAAAAACTTTTTTTAAATGGAACTCCCAGTATATTAATTTATCATCTTGTAAAACTATTTAATCTCTTCAAATTATGTCTGTATAATGTCCTCTCTAAAATTGATTGTTTTGAAGAAAATTGCATTTTTAGTTTATGACTTCAAAATATTCATGTTTTCAATAAGTTTGCTCTGAATGTTCTTACAGGTCAAAAGTTACATGCAAACACTTACTCAATATGCCAAATTTTACCAACAAATTATAGTGAAAATAAATAAATATTAGGACTTACTCTCATATTTGTGTTTATTTTGTATTTTAATAATACTACTTTTACTTAGTATTCGTAATTGACCTACATTTCCTCTTTTAAATCTTACATATACTCCATCTTCGGAAGTTCATCTTCCAGACTTTCATATCCACTTCAATTCCCTAAAAATATATGTACAAATAGAAAATGATTCTTGAGTAGTGATTGCGAGCTAGATCAGTTTCAGAATATAAGGCATTTAGTGTTAAAAATAAAATATATTTCTCAAAGGTTCAAATGTTTACATTTGGATCATCTAGGTTAAATTGATATCTGTCAGACCAAGAAAATAAAATAAAAGTAATTGATTGATTGATAATCAGAGATGACTCATAATCAATCATTCATTAACAAAGTGGTAGTTGTACAAAATCAGTACATTCTTTATCCTTTTCCATCTTTGTAAATTCACATATAGCATATCTTTTGAACTCTTCGAAGCTACTGGTAAAGAAAAAGAACCAACCAACAGGTTGTGATCAAGGGAAGAGAGATATCGTCTCATTTTGCTTTTTGGATGAGCACATAAGTAACGGATTTTTTGGAATTTACAAAAAGTTTAAAAAGGAAAAGTTTCCAAGGTTCCTTAGAACTGGAAACTCAACCAGTGGGTTGGATTTATTCTTTTAAAATAAATTGTAATTACCCCAACTTGTCTTGTTCTACTTAAAGGCCACCCACCATCAACGGTAAGGTTGTCGACCACTCAGTTTTATGTGATTATATTCTGAATACTGGCTCAATATCATTCACTTACGTTTATTTCTATTTCAGGCCTTCAATTTCAATTTCATCCTTCAATGTCAACTTCAATTTCAATTTCATCTTTCAATTTCCATTTCACTTTCAACTTCAACTTTCCATTTCAACTTTCAACTTCATTTCCAATTTTCACTCTTCTGACTTGAATTTTTATTTTGGGATTCGACTGGTTCTCACATCGTTGACGACGTCTGGATCATCATAGGACAACTGTTACCCCGATCTACACTTGTGAGGACTATACTTTTGGTATTCAACCCCTACACGTCCTAACCTTTAGCAAGTGATTATTCCAGGTAACATAGATTTAAGTAAATCCCTAGGACGTCTCTCCGACAACTTCGTATTCTACCAAGAATGAATTTATCAGGTTTTTAATTGTACATTCATACCTTTTTATATATTTACCTTCAGTTATCATTGTATATACGATATAGTAAATCTACGTAAATCATGAATACTGTGAGTCCTAGGTATGCATACTTTGGGTGATTTTCCATAAATTCATATATATTATAATTATATTCATCTAAACTTTTCTCAAATTTGCACGTGGTTATAATTTTAGACATAAGTCAACGTTCAAATGTGATTTTTGAAGTTTAGGTATATCGGTGGTTCTCACCATAGATAACCCACGTGTTCCCTGCCTTCCCTTCGTATTTTTGTAAGAGCCCCTTTTTGTGAGTACCTTAATAGACATACGTGTAATCTGTATGGCCTGCCACCTGTTAGGTAAATTAATAGAATCTATTAATCACATATCTACATAACGAGATAGTTTTAATTAACCCTGAGATATTAAAAAGGGAGTTTATTATCGTTTATTTATACCCTTTCCCTGTTTAACATCCTTTATAACAGGTGTTGTAATGTGAAGTTTAAAATACTTCTATTTTCGTTAATTTTATGTGAACCAGTCATTTTCTACCTTTAAAAACTGTAATTAAATAAATTATTCCACACACTAATGGGCCACCCTGTTTATGAAGCGATAATCTAAGCCAGGTTTTGAAATGCTGCTACAACTAATTTTCTGTTTAAATGTTTCCCGTTTCCACACCACCCATGAGATAGAGCATCTAGATTTTCACTCGTTCATAGAATCCTCTTCAATTAATTTATCTTCCAGTAAACCTGTCCATGGAAGTTGGAGCACATTATTTGAACAAAGTAATTCAACTCCATGGGGGCCACATCGCTTACTACAGCTCATGTTACAAGTGTAAGATATAAGTTTTAGAACAAAAACCGGTGCTGGCTCCACGGTAGTGAGAACTGGTCATAAGATGGCGTCCATTTTCTTTCAACTTCATTGCGTTGGCTGCATGTTATTCACTTGGACTTAATTTGGTGATATGCCCGATAAGAATGTTGTTTCAACTATCCATTGTAATTGAAATAAAAAAACTGTCGTTGACTGTAATTGCGTGAACAGGCAGGTTTTATTAAGTAGAATAAAACTATAAAATTTACAACAAAATTTCTGTATGTCTGAAAAAGTTGACAACATATGGGAAATTTTTTTATTATTATTGTTACGAAAAAAAATATTCGATATAAAAAGTTCAGCATGGTCCAGAATGTAAAACGCAAATATCAGATGTCAAATTTTTTCATTCGTATACGAAAAAATATGAATTTGGTACAAGAGTAAAGCTTACAGAGTTCGGAGAATATCTACCTTGTACTGATGAGGCGCAAATACGCCGAAACCGGTCTACAAGTGATATTGTCCCTTCTATTAGCAAACCAGAATTGTTGGTTAAAACCGGCAGATCATACTGACCCCGTAGAAGTTCAATTCAATGTCTGTCGGAGCGTATAGCCCGAGAAGTAGTTGTTTGTTCTAAGTAAACGGTCATTATTTTTGGAAATGTTTTCAAAACTTTGTAGGGCGTTGATAGTATAAATCTATTTCGATATATATTTTCGAAATTAGTTCATTTATTTGTGTTTTTATTTCTTTCGGCAGTCCTCATGACTGTCTATTCCTTTTTTTCTACTAAAAACTACTATTTGATTCTACTACACTTCATAGCCCTGGTTATTTATATTGAATTTGTGAAGTGTACTATGATGAGTAGATAATGGAAAATTAAATGTACTTTAAATTGGAAGAGATTAGAAAAATGTGGAGTTTGAAAAACAACAATATTGGGACAATCCAATTGTAACAAAAAAATCAACTATTGTTTGATACTACCAAAAATCCGTCAAGTTTGACATTTGATTCTAAATCTATGTACATTTCCCGAACTATTATACATACGTTGAAATAAATTGGATTTACATTTTATTAAAATCCGACGTTTTTACAGAAGTTAAATTAAATTGTAAAATATAAATTAAACAACTTTTGATTGGTTCATGAAAATCTGATGTTATTTTGTTTATACATATATATGTATGCAATTAAACAATCCACAATAATAAAATATTCGTCTAATTACATTTAGAAAACATATATTTCATGCCCCGGAGGAGATTTAACGGTATACGAACAAAATCAACACGACGAAAATGGAAAGTGATGGAATTTCACATTTATTCTATTTCATTTGTTCGTATTATTTAACGGTTCGTTGATTTCATCAACATTCCGAAAATTGTATATACGACTGACCAAAAAACTGTTTATGATAGAAGTTTACTCCTCTCATCGTTAGAAAAAATACCTAATCCCTGTGGAATTATATTTATGATTGATTTAAATGAAAATAGAGTGAAAGAAAATAATGTAAGCAAAAAGAAAGGAAGAGATCCAAACAAAACATGTACTATATCTCTAAAAAGATGACCACAACGGCAAATGCACTCATGGTTTTTTCACTTTTTCATTCTTTCAACAATTAAGTTGGGAATTCTGGAACCGTTGGCGATACTTGACAGTTTTACCTTCAGTCTCTGAACAAGGTAACTTGGTTATGGAAACGCGTGTAAGATAGTGTGAGTGTGAAGTGTCAGTGTTGGTGTAGTGGTAGTGTAAACAGTGTTCAGTATTTCAACAATGATTAAGTATCCGTTTTGTGGCTATGTTTATTGTCGATTTTGCGACGCCGCAGATGGGTTCTGATAAGCCTTGTCTTTCTCTTACGTAATCCCATACTAGCTTATAATTGACCTCTATTAATTCGAGTATCTGGCAACTGAACAGTAAGTTCTTTCCTGCCTTTCAATTTCTATATCGCAGTGGTGAATCACCATCACTTCCGCTTGAAATGTTTTGACCTTTTTAGATAGGTTTATTGAAATATCTATTGTTTTAGCCCCACAATTCAAGAAGGCGTGCTTAAGAGCGTCCCTCTACACAGTCTGCAATGAGCTTATCAAGCAGGGAAATCAGGAGAACCTGCCCTATATAATTTGGTCTCAGCTCTCGAAAGGAGTCTGAATCATAACTAACTAGCCCTCACAGGATTTCTAGACATCGAAGGTGCTTTTGACAACACATCGATGTAACTAATAAACACATCCCTTAAAAAGAGAGGGATAAACAGCACCACATGCAAATGGATAGGATCCATGCTCGAGCATATAAGAATAACTTACACCGTTGATATAGTGATTGTTACCAATGGGAAATTCCCAGAGGACTGGTGCCTTAAAGAGGACCTTTCAGTTAATCCAAACAAAAACACTTTGCTTGCTTGCTTTTACGAATAGGAGAGTTCTGTCGCAGGGGAGAGTACTGCTGCTCGGAGAAGAACTTGTATAATATCCAAAGAAGTTCAATATCTGGGAGTGACCCTTGATTCCAAACTGAGTTGGAAGACACACCTGGGAAAAGTGACTACCAGGGCGACTAGGCTTTTCTGGCAATTCAGAAGAGTTATGGACAAAACCTGGGGAACAAGAAGCGAGGTGGTTCACTGGCTTTACACATCTGTGATAAGGCCAAGGATCACTTATGAAACAATAGTTTTGTGGATGAGGACAGAAGTGGCCTCCCAGTGAATATATTTACAATCCAATGGACACGGGGACAGCATCAATGGAAGCCGTTATTGGACTTCTTCCTTTGGAACTTTTTGTTAGGGCGTAGGCGATTATGGTCATTCTTAGGCTGAAATAGGGAGACTTATGGTCCCCGAACAATGTTCAAGAAGGACACACTGATACAACTGGGACAATACTAGATGTATCCATATATCACATGAGTTTTGATAGAACTGAAAGGAATCCCTTAACATACTGGCAAGAGACAACAAGTGTCTCTAATATGGGTGCCGGCCATAGAGACACTACAGATAGAGGCAATAAGCCAGCTCGGAACCCGTCAGCATGTAAGAGAGAAATAGAAAGTCAAAGGTTCAGGCTGTCTTTCTCTAATGGCGCGCATGCAAGACACAGACAAAGACAGAAAAACTTCTGATCATCTGTCTCTTTCTCTCTCACCGTACATCCCCACTTACACAGCGGCCTATGGCTTGTTGCCTCTATCTGTAGTATCTCTATGGTGCCGGTGCATGAAGGGATTGCAGGTAATGGAGTGGCTATCCATCCTAGTAAGTGATGATGATGAGGAAGAAAACGCTGCCAGAAGATTAAATGAGAACAAATATAAAAGGAAGAGGGAAAAAGAAACTCCAAGAAAGCCAGGAGAAGCCAAAATATCCCGTGGCGAGGATATACAGAAGGACATGATTGAAACAGTGGCAAAATTCAAGGCCCTAATGACTTTGGTGAAAGATAACTTAAACACGACAAAGGAAATCAAAGGCAGCATAGCGGCTCTGCACAGGGTAATAGAGAAGATCAACAGAAAGATTGAGGAGATAAAGACATAAGAGGCTGCAAGGAAGATACAAGTTGGAGTTGCCAAATTTGAAATAGGTATTCAGGTAAATGAGATTATGATAGCCGAAGAGACGTAGGAATGGAAAAGAGAGAGGGAGAGAAATTACAAGGGCGGAGGTGGAACCACCAGATATGAGAGACGTGATATTCCTGGTCTAAAAAGAAGAGAGAAAAACTAAGATAGGGGATATCTACCTAAATAGTTGGATGGAGAAGCATGAGGGAGTAAGGAAGTTATTTCTCAACGCGGGAGAGAGGACCGATTATGTAGCTAACTACACTAACAGTGTGGAAAGGGGCAAGTAAAAAATACAGGAAAGCCGTGGCATACGTGCTGATAGCGCAGGAAGAGGAAATAAAGGTCTTTGAGGGGGCACGAGATCTAGTAAGTGCGATTGAGGAAGCGGCAAACGAAATAAAGGTGAAACCACACGTTACTTGTATTGTGGGGGAAGGGACCAAATGGGAGGAATATAGAAAAGGTATCGAGGGCGCTTCAGCGGATACTGGGTCGGAGATTATCTGTGTGGTACCCCGATTGGGAGAAAAGAGGAGAGAAAAAGCAAGCATAATGGTGAGAAGGGGAGACAGGTCTCGAGCAGAACTGTTGGAGGAGGTTAAGAAGAGTGTTGAGATGGACAGGAGTGAGGTAAATGTGAGACGGGTCAGGAATATGGGGAGGAGGGACCTAATGATAGACTTAGAAGGTGGCAGGGGAAATGTGATCAGGCTAACGAAGCACATTTCCGACAAAACAGGGGCAACGGCAGATATGAGAGAACAAGGGAGTTATTTTTATATGCACCGTGGAAAACGAGGAGGTCATAGAGGCTATTAAGATTCTGGGCACAGAATCAATAGGGTTTCAGGGAGGGAAGGTTAACAGTTATGGCAGTAACTGAGGTGATGTCGATCGCGAGGGAATATAAATTGGCAGGAGAAAAGGAGAGAAGGTGCGCGTTAGCGACTCTAGATGTGCGAAACGCATTCAATACCGTGCCGACACGAGAGAGTTGGATAGAAGGTTAATACCGGGCTATATCAAAAATAATTATAGACTTTTTCTGTGGGAGAAGGATTTTACTAGGAGGGGGAGATTTCTATGACGTCACGGTTGGGATTCCACAGGAGTCGGTATTGGGGCCGACACCGTGGAATCTCTTCTATGACACTTTATCCAAAATGAACATGCCAGAAGGTGTGAAGCTTATCGGATATGCGGACGATGTGGCTATAGTGATTACTGCAGCTAAAGCATATAACCTTGAAATAAATATGGACGAGGCAATAAGGGAAGTAAGTCGATGGCTTATAAGCAGGGGCATGGAGTTAGCACCAGAAAAAACTGAGGTGACGGTATTGGTAGGACATAGGAGGAGAGAAGTTAGGTTTCATTTGGGGGAACGACGGTAGTACCAAAGGGGGAACTGAAGTACTTGGGGATTTGGCTAGGGACAGGGTTGAATTTCAGAAGGCACCTAAGCGAGGCCACTAAAAAGCCAGAGAGAGGATCACAGCACTCGGAAGAGTACTGCCAAATATAGGAGGGCCACCGGAGAGCAGAAGGAGACTGGTATCAGAAGTGGTGAAGTCAATTCTATCGTATGGAGCACAGATTTGTGAGGAGATGTCTGGAGTTGACAAATATAGAAAGGAACTAGTCAGGGTTCAAAGAGGGATGTTTGCTTGTGATGTCAGGGAACCGAACTATCTCAGATGTAGCTCTGCAAGCGATTGTAGGAGTACCATCCATAGAACTGCTGATTAGGGCAAGGGTGAACGAGCACAGGAGGGGAGGAGAACGAAAACAACAAATAGAGGAGGAGACACTGCAAAAATGGAAAGAGTGATGGGAGAGTGAAATGGGAGTGGACAAGGGTCCTGCTTAAAGACCTTAATAGTTGGATAGAGTGCAAACATAGGAAAATGGATTACATTTTAACGCAAGCTCTGTCAATAAATGGGTCTTTCAGTTTGTAAAAAAATAGGGAAAACGGTAGACGATGAGTGCATATATTTTGGAAAGATGGAATCTACAAAGAAAAGATGCCGAGAGTAAAGTATGATGGAATTTGCAGAAAAAGAATTTTATCAGGACAATGGTGAAAGTTGAGAAAAACTGGCAGATAGTGTCTAAGCATGTAAGAGAAGTGTTGGGAAAGAAGGAAAAAGAAGAGAGAGAACACCAAGAAGAGGCAGAATGAGAAGATGAAGAGATAATGCTTCCGTTTTTGATTATGTACCTCTAGGGGTGGTTTCGATAACGGAAAGTGGAATGAGGGGACTGGGGACCTGTGAGCAGGTTTCCCCCACCAAAAAAAGGTAATGAAAGGGCGGACCAGTTGGCTGGAGAAGGTTCTAAGGAAGACTTCATAGGTCCGGAACTGTTTTGTAGAATCACAAACGATTACATAAGAGAGGGAATCGGGAACTGGCTAGAGAAGGAACTCCAACTCAAATGGAGGTTGACACCTCCATACAAAGGGTTTACTGATCAAGGTAGACAAAGAACTCTCAACCAGGCTATTGAAACTGTGTAAAAGACATTTGAAGACAGTTACCGATCTGGTAACTGGACTCTGCACCCTGAGGAAACATCTGCACAAAATGGCCAAATTTATTGAAAATGTGAACTCTATGATGAAACACCTACTCTCACACTCTGATTCTGTGAGAACTTAAAAGGTCTCAGACGGAAGCACTTTGGAGAGAAAATAGTACAACCATTACAGCTACTGAAAATATCTCCAGTCAAACTAGTGGCCTATATAGAAGACAGGAAGCTTCTGGAATGGAAGTTCGTAAAATGGGAAATGGTACAAAGATCTAAGTGCCTGGGCTGTTGAGCACAACCCAAGCGAATGAATGAGACCCAGAATTCCGGATTCCTTACCTACCTCTGCTTTGGAGCCTTCTGTATACCAGGTTTCCTCAGCCTGTATGTTTCCTTACTTCCAGTCTATTGTGGAGTCTGATGGTTGACGAATTCCTCTGTCGTTTGACAAGGTGATTCTCAACTTCACACCACTACATATGGTGGTGGAAAGTGTTGCAGAAAAAACTGGATACAGACTAAGTAGAGAGAGAATCATGAAAAAAGCACCTCCTCGCATTTTAGAATTTAAAAATCCTGGGACATGCCACGAGATGGTATGATGAAAAAGTATAACTTTGCTAAGCAATTCGATACGGACTTAAGTAACAAGAAGGAAGGGGATCCCAACACCATTACCAGATTCGGAAATAATGCCACCTAATGGTATACAGACGTTTCACAAGCAATAGGAGGGACTGGAATATGAGTGTACGGGCCAGGAATCAAACACTCCGAAAGCTTGGGAAAAACCCCAAATATCTTTCAAGTGGAAATTTACGTGTGCCCAGTTCAATATAGATAAATGATATAGAAGGCAAAGGAATATCATTATGTCAGATAGTCAGGCAGCCATCAAAGCTCTGAGTTCTTGCGTAATCAGCTCTAAAATGGCATGAGAGTGCCTAGGGAAACTCAATGAGCTAGGCGAGAACATCATCGTTATCAAACTGTGGATTATAGGACACAATGGAATAGAGGGAAATTAAATAGCAGATAAACTATCAAAGAGAGGGGCTGAAACACCTTTTTTGGGGACCGGAACCCTTTCGCGATATCAGTTCCAATGTAATATTTGAAGAAGTAGACAACGCCGGAAAGGCGAGAATATCTGACCATTGGAACGATCTAGTGGAGCTTAGACAATCAAAGATTCTCCTGGGAGACTACAACCAGATCAGAACAAATGAATGTCTAAGACAGAGTTTCAAGAGGTGTCCTGACGGGACACTGTCGTCTGATGGGCACCTTAAAAAGATCAAAATATTGGAGCAAGAAGAATATATATTTTGTGGAATTGAAGAAGAAACCTCCATCCACATAGTTGATAATTTGTGTTGCTGATTAAAAGCTGAACTGGCAGTTTTCTTCATCTAAGCATTGGGCAACTGTTAAGTGAGAAAACCAACCCCTGTATTCCTTAAAAGTAATTGTAGGAGTATTAGTTGAATACAAAGTCAAACAATAATATGTGTGAAATTGAGCACGACACTGTATGGAAAAGCTATCAAATTCCCGCAACCAATCAACATCCGAACTCGATACGGTTTAGTTAAATTGAGTAGAAACATAAAGACGACAATACCGTTTGAAATAATCGACTTTCCGAGACCTTTTTTGATTTATTTTTCCACCCAAATATCGTGACGGTGTTTATATAGGCTGTTATCTGTACGATATGTCTCGCATTGGGTGAAAAAAGGTAGTAAATTTAATAAATGTCCCCGACGCCTTTGGAATTCCTATAAACGTATATATGAATTTGTGTTAAAGACTCTTTTTTGTGTTACAGCTTAGTGTGAGTAGTTTTTTTTGAATTATCAACAACAATTTTGAAAACTTAATTGTGAGTTTGAAAAAACTCTTTGGTTACCATATTCGAAACAAAATATTCAGCTCCACATCTTTGGCAAATAGCATTACATAAGTAAAAAACAAAATTCTAAAATCTTAAGATTTTGTTCTTTTGTTAGGATATGCATTGTTATAGTTATTGGGCTTGAGCGGATTGAAATATATTTTTTAGTTGTTTCCATTCTCAGTTTTTGGCGTCGCTTAGAATAAAATTACAAGGATGTGTTCAACAGCGAAGTAACTTTGTTATGGATGCCAGGGCATGAAGGAATTGTCGGAAATGAGATTCGTGATGGTCTCGCGAAAAAAGGAGCTTGTTCTCCTTTGATCGGACCCAAACCATTTTGTGGTATCCCAAAAAGCCGCATCGTGAGAGAAGTGCGGAAATGGGAAAAGTATAGCCTACTGGAAAAATACCAAAGCCACTACGCTAAGTTGATCTAGGAGTTCCAGGAACCTCCTCTCAGAGTAATCTGGACACTGGTCACTTGGACACCATCTCGGTAAGATGGAAAAGTGGACAGTGGAGCATGCAGTTTTTACAATGATGCATATAAAATGGCGGAGCACATAATCTACAATTGCAGTGTAATGTTCGCCAACGCCTCAAATACCTGGAACAGGTCTACCTAGAGCTTGATCAGGATACAAACCCTTCTTCAAAATGGATAATGGGCTTTCTCAGAAGTGTAAATATTTTGGTCTAAAACATAGATGTAGGATATGCACAAAAGATCTTATTGGTCGCAGTGTGGTATGGCCAAATGGGCCAATCGACCTTCTGGGAATCTACAATCTACCAGGATGTGTTCATCTTTTAATGGGGACTGGCAAAGCTGACATTCAGATTGGGGTGAAAAACTCATTAAGTGCCCGCGAATGAGACGGGTGTGACCAATACGCAATTTCCTGTCTACGGATTCCACGTTTCTCCGTATTTTGTGTAGAAATCTTGCGGAATGGTTCTAATGTCCAATTGACCAATTGTCAGTACGAAAGGATGCTTTTATTTATTCATTTGCTAGCAAATCAAAACTTAGTTAAGAAACCTCAAAACTGTATTTCCATCTCATGCCTCCAGACCAGGGCTATCGAATTGCAAGAACCCCAAGGGTAGATTTGAAAAAAATGCGGTTTGGAGGGCATTATGAATCTCCTCTGAGAAAATTACAAGCTGTCTAATGTCGGACAGATCAATGCATACATCCAGGCAGTCTTGCAGTTTTTTGTATACAAACTATATATGGACCACCTTGAAATATTTGATGCGACACTAAGACTGATTCGAATTATTGTGATCATTTCGAATATGAGATCAGTTTTTCATGATTTCAATATAAAAGGTGTTGTTTCACAGAAAAGTATTCTTGGGTAGAGTGGTATTTTTAGGACCACCTCGGTGATATTTATTGACTGTTCAAGTATTTCTCTTTCCCAATGAAACACCCAGTATTATAGACTATGTTTTCTAATTTCGGCATTTTTGCGTTTTCTCTCTGAAGCGATCAAACCCAGGACAATTAATGTTTGTTCGTAATAAACCTCAAAGGAATCTCGAGTGTGCATTGTGAGAAAACGTGTTTGCGAATAAACGTGTACACACGTGTATAATTGCCACATGAGTGCTTACAAACGAATGCTCACGTGTTTTGGTACAAAAAGACCAAATAATGGTTCTCTTGAATTATGTGAAGTTAATGTGAATAGAAACGAGCACCATTTTACTTCGTGGTGAAGATTTCGAGTGATGAAGCCTAGATCCAATTTCAGTTGAATATAATCGTTGAAAAAAATGTAAATTTTCCTAAATGTTTTTCATGCATGGAAAATATTGATTCAAAATACACTTATATAAATGTAAAATTGTCCACTGCATCGATTGGTGGTCATTACTTTGAATGTATAATATATTATATCTCTTTTTAAAGCAGATCATTTTTAAGTTGATTTATAAATATCAAAATCCCAGGATGTTTTCCCAATTCTTAAACTGATATTCTATTCCAAAACCCTTTCCGTTGATTGGAATTTGATGAAAATAATTAAAGTATCTCACCTTAAAGTAATTTAACAACAAAACAAAATCATTATTTGTAGTTGACGTGAAATTTTTGCCAGTACCCATCTCTTAAATTCAAATTACATTGGTTTCTATTTAAATGTCAAGATATATATAATTTGAACAATAATTAATGATGCCATAGAAGGAAATAAAGTAATTAACAAGATTTGCAATAATTATAGTCTAAATTAAATGCTTAAACTGGGCACCGTTAATTTCTTGACAAAAAAATAGACGGTGTTGAAATTCTTCGATAACGTTTTGCAAAATATCTGCGCTGATTTGATTAATCGCAAAATTTGGTTTTTTATATCATCAATATTGGTTGGTTCACTCTTGTAGATTTTTGTTTTTCATAACTCCACAAAAAATAATCCAGTGTAGACAGATCGCAAAAACGGCGATGGCCATTCAATTTCGCCACGTCTAATGATCCATCGATGCGGAAAAACTTGATTGAGATAAGCTCGTAACACTGCTATATAATGTGGTGGAGCTTCATCTTGTTCAAACCATATGTTTCCATTGATATCTGTGGGGTTAACAGTATCAGGGAAAAGTTGTCTTAATTCAGGTATTAAAACATTTTGTAAAAATTCCAAGTAACTCGCTCCAGGTAATGTCCACTCAAAAAATATGGTCTAATTATTTAATTATTCCAAACGTTTTAATAGGATACTGAGTGTTACCTTCCCTCATCCAGTGCAGATTTAGCATTCTCCAATACCGATAATTTTGCTTGTTGACATCGGATTCCTTTGGCATCTATTCGTAACTATTCCACAAAATTCTATCAGGATCATCCACATTTAGTTCCTGACTCAGATAAATTTTATATGAATGGTATTTCTCTTTTTTCAAAATTCCTAATACAGATGTTTTTCTTACCTCATTATCACCAACTACTTCTCTTGTAGTTTTTGTGAGTTTACTATATTTAGCAAGATATGCAATTTGTTTTCGTCATTCGATTTTGATCTCCTAGGTTTGGGAAGATCTTTGACAGTTTCAAAATGACTGAATTTTTGATTTACCCTGGGAAATTTGACAGTCAGGATACTTCCTATTAAACATTCTGCTTACCTCAGAATGAGTTCTTGTTTCACCACCCACTCCAATTCATCCCAATTCATGGGATCTCAAAAAGGCTCATTTTGAAAAAAAAAGCGAACTAAAATAAATAATACGTCTAAAGATAATTTTAAATACGTCGTAAATGTAACGAAAAGGTCTGACATTACTTTTTTCGCAAAAAGATAACAAAGAAGACTAATAAATCGTGATAGATATTTTACTCCAGACTGCTTGTTTGAATAAAATAAAATTACTTTTTTCTTGAGTATGTACGTGCAAAAATCAAAAAGTCCTATATTGTTAAATAGATAATTAAAAACTCTTTTAAATGCTATCCTTTTTATTTAAATTTTTTTTAGGGGGATGACGGGGCAGGTGAATAATTGTATTCAAAATGTGAAGTTTCATATATAAAAATTGACTTGTTTCAGAATTTTGCATTTGAATTCACAATTACGTACAAAATGAATTTATCCGTTACTTTAGAACCTCACTGTATTTCACTTCAAATTATTGAACAACAAACAATCAATATTTAATTTTGGAATTAATTAGTTTCCTTTCATTTGATTTCGTAAGTATTGTAAATGTATTGGGTATTTATAATGTTCACGACTTCCAAACTATTTGAAAGCATTTATCCCTAAAATTCAAATTATAAATATTTAAATTTAAATCTTAAGCTTAAAAAGCCAAAACAGAAACTTTATTTCGAATTTCACTTTGTTTGGTTGTCTCATTTAAGTATGTGAGTTAAAGTATACTGGAATCGTTTATTACACTTATACAGTTCAAATTGAAGAATCAAAATATATATTTTTCTGTTTCGTAAAAGCTCTTCAAGTACTTCTTAACGACATAATCCGCTACTAAACCCAAAACGTCAGTAATACGATAAGCTACATAAGTGAATGTTAAGTGGTGTAAATTGATCCAGAAATCGAAATAGAGATTCGCACGATATTCGAACCGTAAAGAAGTTTTTTCCAAACGTTCCGCTCGCGTATCCCGCAACCCTTCGATAAAGCCAAAGCGTTTCGACGTTTCGTCAATATAAGACATGACGTAGATGATGAAAAATGATAGTAAGAAAGCAAGCAGATATTTAATACGGGTCCATTAGGGTTGCCGTTATCTCCGCAGAAGCGTTTAGAGAAACTGGACTGAGATAGATCGGGTGTTTGGGAGAGTAAAAAGTATTGATGGAAAGTCTTTTCGTGTCAGCAGAGATATCGCTTCTATGTATTTTGTTTCAGATTTTCGGGAACTCACAACAATGGATGAATATACGATGATATATTGTTCAGAAACACGGCAAATTTCTTGAAATAAAGAGAGTGCTCGTTTTCTTGTATTTAGTTTACAACAAAATAGGGAAAAATAGGGAAATTTCACAGTGTATCTGGGGACAAGGTAGTGCCCTAGCTAAGTTGAGCAAAAGCATCAAAAACACAGTCGAGTAAAAAAGGCATCGTCATAATATTGTCCTTCTCTCAAAGACGTCAGGAGATTTTCAACCCTTGTAACTTAGTTATGAATGAAGTTAAAAGCTTGAATTTTCTGTGACTAGGAGGGCATATATTACCAAATTGAAATCAATTTTAATCTTTGAATTAAGAACTATCACCAGTTAATGTTTCTTGATTTTGTCACTGATTATCAAAATTCTACGGTACTTCTAGCAGACATAAGCTTCAAATTTTTAACGCAATTAATGTTAAGCCTAAAATACAATAAATAACTAAAACATAGAACAATTTCATTCCCGCTTTCTAGATATAGACATACAGGTTGTCCCAGACGAATTCCGCCTGGCTTTATTCCATAAGCGAATCGAGGTATTTGAATGGAACAAACGCTATTTCATACCATTCGGAAGACATTGTAAGTTAACTGAGTGGATAACAAATTTATGATAAAGCTGTTGGATAGATGCTCCCATATATAGGTACTGAATGGATTAGTCGACTTGGTTTTACAACTTTTTCCGGTAGAAGAGCCGCGTGGTGAAACTGGCATAATTTACACGTTATGTTTTCGAAAGGATTATTATTAACTAGTGACCCGACCCAGTTTTCCTCGGTGACGCTAATTTCGCATGCAAACTAAGTGTTGGGCATTTTTATGCCTGTCGTTACTTCTAAAACAAAAAGTCCGACTCGAATAATTTAAAAAGGAATTACATGTTCAGGGAGTCCAAATTATTAGAAGAGATCGAAACAAGCAATTGAGATATCACTTTATTCCAACTTCCAACAAGCCACGGACCAAGCAAGTAAGTTGTTTCATTCTCGAGAGTTATGTCTCCTCACAATACATTTACTTTTGAGAGAAAAGTATTGCAGATGTGTTCCTGGACTTCTAGGGATTGTGTGGACACTGTAGTTTTACTTATTATTATTTCTTTTTCTTTGTATTAAAATTCAAATTAAATAGTTAGTTTTTCTAGTAGCTTCAAACGTAACACTGCATAATAGTCTCATCTTGTACTTTTTTAAAATAGATGTTTTTTCCTAAGAAGCTCTTGCAATTGATCCGGAAATAATTGGCGCAGTCAGTAGGATCGTTCGACGGAAAAACAACAAAAATCGTGATTTTCCGCTTGGATTTAATCATTCTCGGACACGCGGAGTTATTAATAAAAAACTGTTTGAAAAAAGCGCTACAAGTTGTGAAGTCAGATTTACATCGCTGAATTCCCAACTACCGGTCTGATTGAGGATAAAATCGCCAAGATCAGCACACGCCAAGAAAGAGGAACCAACATAGCCCAGATTCAATTGGTAACCACCTATAAGTTTAAGAAAATCAACTCCAATGAACTAATTGAAGATTATACTGTGGGTAAGCCATTTCATTTTGCATTCCTTTCCTACTTAACATTTTATCCAAGTTTACAATATACCTATACAAGGAATATAAAAAGTTTATAAAAATCAATAATAAATAAAAGTCAATAATAATAATATTTTTATGAGTAGTTTCAACGTAGAAGATTTAGCTGATAGTTTAGATAGGATAGTTTTAGAAGGAGCAGAAATGGCTAAACCTCAGCTTTTAAAATTGAACGTACACACTATTCCTCAGCATGATGACAGCCCTCGTACACTCGGAATTTTTATAGATAGTTGCGAAAGTTTGATACCTAATTTCCAAGAAGAAACCATCCTCAATTAAAAAGTTATATAGTGTGTAAAAGCCAAACGGAATAAATTCATTAGTTCGGTTACTGTACATATTTATAAAAAATCGCGAAACGTCAAATTTAAATTATAAATTGAGATTCTTCAACGTGAAAATGCGATCCCTACCTTCAACCCCTTTAGAATAACAGGTACAGCACACAATTATTTAAATGGAAAGTATGGGCTTGTGATAATCCTTTGAAAGGTCTCTAAATTCTCTAATAAAAAATGTTATCGTTTCCAAGTTTATTGCAACAATTAAGATAGAATAAAATGAAATGATGTGGATACCGAAATTCGCTATAAATTTATTACAATATACCCAAAACTTATTTCCCCCTTAGGTCTTGATGATAAGAAAGTAAGCAAAAACCATATCAATGTGCTTTTTAGATGGTATTCATTAAAAATACTTTAAAGAGTTTCTGTGGCAACGTTGTTGGTTTAAAACGCCTTAGCAAATTGTTTTGTAAGTATACATAAGTTGTCAGTATTATAATTTTAGTTTGAAATTCGTTAACGTCAATTCTGAAAAATGGTTAGATTAACGCAAATGCATAATATAACAGTTTTACAAATGATTGGTTACGGATATATAACCCGTACACATCAGGTAATAACTCGCTTATTTCATGATAAATTTCCTGATTTACCGCTTATATACCAAGGAACAGTTAGTCAAATAGAGAAGCTGTTTCCGAGTTTGGTCGTATAAGGCAGATGAAAAAACCAGCTGCCAATTCATTGCGTGATGAAATCAAAAAGATGTGATGCTTGAGTTTCAGGAAAACCCACATACATCGAGTAGACAGGCATCCACCACTTTCAATGTTTACGGAAAACCCCTACTCGATGAGAAGAGAACACATGCAATCCCTTCAAAAGGTTAAAGTTTGGGCAGGCTAAACCATATCATTGGTCCCTTTTTCATTGAGTCCGGCAGTACCTCGATGCAATATTTCCCAATCGGTGGATAGGGAGGTGGAGATCGATAGAATGGCCAGCGCGATTACCTGATCTTACATCGTTAGATTTCTTTTTACGGGGATATATGAAGAACATTTTGTACAAAACTAAACCTTTTGATTCAAATGACTTAAAAGAACGAATAACGCTTGCGATTAGGTCAATCACGCCTGATATGTTAAATAATGTTAGATTAGTTAAGATTAGGATGTTGCCAAGACATTTTGAACATCTACTTCATTGGCATTCATAGTTCTTTTTAGTGTTTTACATTTTATCACGTTTTGCATTACATTTTAGTTTTTGATTGTATTGATACGAATTTCGGTAACCACATGAATAAACTTGAAAAAGATAACATTTTTGAAAAGAGAATGAAGAGACCATTCAAACGATATATCACAAGCCTATACTTCCCATTTAAAAAAATTGGTTGAAGGTAGGGATTGCATTTTCACGTTGGAAAATGTCAATTTCTAATTCAAATTTGACGTGAATTTATTCCGTTTGGCTTTTACACTCTGTATATTACCAGCAATAATTGGTAAACTCACATTAATACTTGTCGATTCTAGAATTGAGTTACGAAGCTGGGCTTCAATAAAAGATTCTTTGCAATTATGCTTTGGTGATCAAAGGAATTTGATTCAAGATTTAATTACACTTGGTCCTCATAAAAACGAAGCTCCGTACAATTTTGGTATGAAATGCGCGTAGTTTAATAGTATCGAAAATCAATTGTCTTAATTTTTCGCTTGAAGAAAAAGTTATTCGACTAAAAAGTTATGATGATTTAGCTTTGAGAACTTTTATTCGCAGATTGACAGGACATTTATAAAATAATCTTAGACTTCGAAATACTGATAGCTTGGAAAAAGCAATGTCATTAGTAGAGGTGGGAAAAACTTCTGATACTTCCAAAATCGTAGCAATTCTCTTAATCTACAAAACAATTTTATGCCTTCTCAAAGAATAGTTCCATCTATCAATCAAAGACCCAGAGACTTTCAAATACGCCCACAATCAAACTAAAATTCTCAAAACTTACCAATGCGTACACAACCTAATTTTAATAATTCTTCCAAACTCTATGAAGACGATGAACCCTATAAATGGACAACCACAATTTCAAAGTTTACTCATGTCAAATTTTCACCCTCAAATTTCTAAAATAATTTTAGACCACCCCCCCCAGAATAACTTTTAATTCAGACCACAAGATCCTCAGAGAGTTCAGCAAAATATACCATTTAATCAAAACAGATTTGCACAAAAAAATACTATCATTCCAAAACACTTATATAAGCCAGAACCAATGAATACCCTTTCATCCAATACTGAAACACGACCACAAAATAAATTTATTTCAACAGACTCCATAATCAAGTTGCTGAGGAATTTGAAAATTCAGTTGACCAATCAAGTGACGATCATGAATATGAGCAATACTTATATGAAAGCAATTATTGTTCTCACAATGATTAATACACGAACCCAATTGATTTCCTGTAAATTACATTCAAGACGAAAATATATTTAACCCCAATGCCAATGAAAATTTCGACAGGATCCACCACACCCGAATCCACCGTAATTCAATTAAATTTATTAAGATATAATTTACCCTATATTTTTATACCTTTCCTGAAGGCAAACTTTTTGATTGACACCGGTAGCACCCGTAGTTTTATGAATACAAATTTAGCTGATAGATTTTATAACGAATATATGTATGATGATAATTTCACGGTCCAAACGGCTCATAGTACTTCTTATCATGATAAAGTTATGAACATACATTTTACCTATTGGATTTCAGTCAAAACTATGACGGTTTGATAGGAATTGATTCATTAAAGGAAATTAAAGCTGCTATAGACTTAGATAAAAAAATTAATAGCTACTTCTTATGCCAAAATACCAATAACATATAAACCAGAAAAAGTATCAGTACTTGAAAGAAACCTTCAAATAAATAATTTTGTAATTACCTTTCCAGGAAGGAAGTCCCAAACTGTTGAATTACCCTTTTCCGCTTAAAAAGTAATAGGATATTTAAATTATATTAATTTTGGAAACCAAATAGAATCACCATGTGCCTTAGTAAATGTTGAAAATCATTTTGCTTTAACTTCTATCACTAACTCTCGAGAAACCCTCGTGAAAATTTCTATTCAAACTCCTTTTAATATAGAAATCATTGACGTAGGAGAAAACAATTTAATGGAAAAAATTGAAACTGATACTGTAATAGACGAATACATTGATCAAAGAACAGCGGACTCTCTTTCTCAAATTTCATTGGATAAACTAGAAGACGATTCATTAATTAATAATCCCGGAGATATTAATCTAGAGTCAACAACCAATGACGGAATAAAAATACTAGATGAATTTATTAATAATAAAGTAAACCAAATATTAGCATTTTCACAAGCTTACGCCAGACTTTAAAAATGAATAAACAAAAAGTTATTTCTAAAACGAATTCTCAAGGTGACGAAATCCAAGAATTTGTTATCAGACAAATGGAATTCAGAAAAAAATTCCGGTCAAGAAAGATTGAAAAATAAACTTTTAGGTCCATATGAAATAAAAAAAATTAGATAGAAATCGCCTAGAAATTATAAATACTAAAAAGAATAAGAAAAAAAGAAATATTACATATAAAATTACTGATAAAACCTAACATTGTTCTAGCTTCCTCAGCTATGCCTACAGTTACACCCTTGGAATCGGACAACCGAAGTTCCATAACCTATCAGACAACCCAGGCTTACTTCCCTTAAAATCAGGCTCTGCTCAAAACATTATACATTATTGGTCCTTTATTCAATAGAACTAGAAGAGATAAATAATTATTATAATAAAATTTCATAAATCAAACTATCGAAAAATTGTTCAAATCAGGAGACACTAATTACTATACATTAGCATTAACACTTGAAAAACAAAAAAAAAGGTATATTGATTAAATCCTTCACTTGAAATTTCTAGAAGTGAACGAGGATTGATAAATGCAACTGCAGTATAATAAAATCTGTAACAGGTACCTTAGACGAAGACGATGCCATACGATATGACACAGCTATTGAAGGTATATCAAACAATGAGAAAAAATTAAAACATTACTTAGTGCACAATCAAGTTATAATAGAATCTAAATACATAAATTGACAGAATCAATAAATGTGAAGAATGAAATAAATAATCGCTTAATTGAAGAAAACTATACACAATCAATAATTCTAGAAATCACCATTGCATAACAAGCAATTTATGACATGTTAGAATCATTAATCGGTTCCATAACTCAATTGTTGAACCCAAAGAGCTATTAGATGAAATAAAATCAATCAGGTATCATTTACGTCAAAGTAAATAAGCTTTTCAACCCAATTTAGGGAACATTTTGCTTTATGAACAAATAATGAATATAAAAGATTTTAGCAAAGGTGACCAAATCATTTGCATTCTTGTTATTCCTACAGTAGAATGCCAAAGTTACGATTACTATCACCTATATCCTTTACCCACACCACAAATAAATTGCTTTAAAGTAATTATCCCAATTTCCAAGTATCTTCTCCTGAATGAGAAGAATTATATGAAACCGACGAAAAATGTCAAGAAATAAGTTCAGGAGAATTCATTTGCCATGAGGAACCTCCGATGAAACTTATACAAGAGAAAACACACCATGTGACGTGCGCATGATTATGTACAATATGCTGAATTTAACAATGTGCCAAACCGTCCATGTCGAAATAAACGAAAAAACATTTCAGAATATTGAAGACAACAAATGAATAATCATTTCACCAAAACCTCAACCCGCCGTAGTGATGTGTGGTAGATCCAAAAACGATATTTTATTAAAAGGTACTCTGTTGCTAGAACTGAATAACTTGTGCTACGTACAAATGAAAGACTTCAAAATTTAAACTTTCCAAAGTGTTGAACGCGAGTTAATAACTTTGAGTTACCAAAACTAGACTTTTCATTACCATCCCTGGAAAACTCGATACTTCAAATTAAACCTCTAAAATTAGATAACGTTCATTTAGATCGAATTAAAACTTTAAAAATTCAAAAGAAAGTTTACAAACCAATTTTTTAAAATTCCGTTAATTTTCATAGTGCTAGTGTATTGACTATAATACTTTATTATTGGCATTGCAATAGACCTGTTTTACAATTGTAAGAATAAACTCGCAATACATTTACATACAAGTGATAAGAATTGCAGATGTGATGGACTTTCAGGAATTGTATGGACACTGCAGTTTTACTTATAATCATTTATTTTTCTTTGTATTAAAATTTAAATGAAATAGTTAGTTATTGTAGTAGCTTCAAAGTAGCTTTTTTTTAAAGATCTCGCAATTGATCCGAAAATAATTCGAAATATAAGTGGATTGACAGTTGCACTGCACGAATTGGTTGTTATGTGGTGCAACTCATTTGTACCGATAACTTTTCACAGCATTGTTTTTTTTCTTGAAAGATAGCAGAAATCTCCATATTTTATCGACTGCGAAATAGCTATGAGAGCTTTTACAAGACTGAAGCTCACATCTGCAAGAAATATTCCATCGCCATACCCACATCTAGTAAACACTACCACATCAAGTGCACTTATATGTCAATTTGTAAGGTTATACTTCCGGAGAAAACGTCAGTAGGTTTTTAAGGGCTAAATTCGAGCCGCATATGCGACGTTGCAAAAGTATCCAGGCGCGCTAAGTAGCAGTCGCACCAGGTCCTGGGCACTCGGGTGGGCGAAATTAATTCAAAATTGGTACGATTTTTACTGACATCTTTATTTGGAGGCGGAACTAAACGTTAAAGATTTCAAATATAGCTGATAGATGGAGCCTAAGGTGAAATTAAGTTTCGGAGTCTAAAATTAAATTAGGTTCAGCAATCATCTGTGGCAATCATGCATTGAGCTAGCAGCCATATTGTTTATTATTATTCTTCGTAAATAAAGGGCGTGCCAGTTCGTTCTTTCGTCGTTGTTTGTGCTTCTATTTTCTCATTTATATTCCTAAAGTATTTAAAGATGAGTTCCTATGATGAGAATTTGCTGTGTTCCTGGATGCATTGAGAAGGTTAGTACTAATTATTAACAATACATGTTAATTTCTACCAATATTATCAGCTGAAGAAATTTTTTTTAATAAAATTAATTCAAATACTAGTTAAGATAATTAGACTTAATATTTGGAATTGCTAGATGTATTAATTGTGGTTTATACAAAGTCAACGATTTCCTTGAAAAAAAAATGAGAAGTATTATAACTAAGTATTAACCTAAGTATTTTTTATAGGCATAGAATACCTACCTGCTAACCAAGAGGTTAACGCCGTTCGGAATGAGAGAATTAATAATTCTAAGTTGGCTTTTGAGTCTTACAAATCTTATAAAAGTTGTAACATTAATTTTGAAGATTGTGGCAGATTGAATAAATCCCTCACTACATTTGTATGGTAAGAACTATCTCTCTAGAATCCATTTATATTCTAAGTGCTTCCACCACAAAAAGTAGTAATATTCCAGTAGGAAAAGTACAACGACCAGTCAAGACATATACAAGGAAGCGTTTACTACATGAGTTTGATGAAGTACCTGGTAAGTATTTTTAAATCACCTTCAGGCAGTATACCTTATGGTGACCTTCTTGTGGTTATGTTGAAAACTCAATTGTAAATAATTCTTATGTAATTTTCAGCTTGCAGTTCATCCACATCAAGTTTCATACAAGCACCATCCATTTCTTGGTATCTGGGCTGATATAAAGGAGTTTTAACTGCAACTGGTAAGATTGTTTAAGTTAAATAACTCATTATTGCATATGCTAGTCATACCTTGAATTTTAATAATTGTAAGTACAAGTGATGTCAAAAACTATTTTTTTGAAGGAAATCATCCTAAATTACAGAAAAAATTGTTCACAGCAATACCTTGCTTTTGTGTATATAACTTATAAGTTCACTGCATACAACTTGAATGAGGATAACAATAGTTGACTTTTTTTTTAGCTCATGGATATAGGGGCAATAGGAAACATTTCGATTCTCCAGATGTAAGAATTTTATATAGAAAACTAAGCCAGTGGAAGGCAGCTGCCAAGAAAGCCCAGAAATCGCGTCCAAAGCGGATATTTATCCAAGTCTATTGAATAAAGTGTGTTATGTAATTGTTTCCCATTTTTCTTTTATTATATCAAGTGAAATTACCTGCTTTTTAAATTGTTTTTTTCTTAGATTCTTAAAAAGTTCGTAATTGTATTTATGTAAACATTGAATGTCCTATACCTAGTGGAAATATAAAAACTAGATTAATGCTCATTTCGAATTTTAATTTTTTTACCTACTTTTAACTAAATAAATGTAGGTGGGAAATTTAAATAGTTGTATTCGTAATAATTCTGTAGTAGAGAGGTGATCAGTTGTAACTACAAGTTATACTAGTAGAGTTATTGTCTTTGCATTACACTGGTTCTATTTTACTATAATAGCAAAATAAAGAGTGTAATGTGAAGACAATAATACAACTAAAATAACTATGTGTTACAACTGATCACCTCTCTACTACAGAATTATTACGAATACAACTATTTAAATTTCCCACCTAAATTTATTTTAGAATTTCCCGCTTTTTCCAAATTAGAGGGTTAGCCTGGATCTGAACCTTTAGCATGGCTCTGAACCCTTAGCATAGATCTGAACCCCTAGCATGGATCTGAACCTTTAGAAATGTTGGTAGTTCTGCCTCCAAATATAGATGTCACTAGTTTCGGTGCGCTTGGCTACTTTTTTATATACAGTGGCCGATCTACCTGTGTATCTTATCTCTGAGTCGCACCGATTTCGCATACAAACTGACGCGATAGAGGACTGAATAAAAAACAATATAAATATAATTTTTTCTCTCCAAATACAAAAACACTATTGTAAATTGGCATCTTCTACGTAAAAATCTTGCAGCATACAGTATTTAGATTTTAAGTTTTATTTTTAAAGTCACTCTTTTTTCACTTTATAAGGGATGTTCAATTTCTTGAAGGACCTTATTGATATTTTATGTCACCCTTTAGAAGAAATTTCAAGAAATAGAGATATACATGTCATATCAGTGGAAAAAGGGAAAAGAACCCAAAATATATTATGGTGTGCTATTTAAAAATAAGTTATGTCATGTCTACTAACCTGATCTCCTTAAAGTTAAATTGCCTCCTGTTCTCCAGATATTCTATCAAACATTATTTTTCACTTTTTTCACATTTAACAAGATAAAGAAAATATTTGACATGACAGATTGGGGGAATTTCGGAAAATCGCCCCTTATCTCGAAATTAAAACAACTTACTGAAAATCTTGACTTGTTTAACAAAATACAGGGTGATTGATCAATATGCTTTACTAATAATTTATTAATAATCAATAACCCTGTCTATATAGAAACGATATACCAACTTTTTTTATCTCCTCTAATTTTAGAAATACTCTGCAAAACTATCCAATTTGGGACAACCAGTACAAATGATATCAGTTCAAGGCGTAACTTTATTTCCATTTTTAATAATTTCTACAAGTGAAGAAAACGACATACTCTATCATAACACAAATGAACGTCGTCACTGAAAATATTTCGATGGTACTCAACATTTCCGATACAACTTACGGTGTCATTTCACGAATGAAATTTTTGCAAAACTGGCAGTAAAAGACGCTACATTATAATAGCGTTGGCAGAAATCTTTTGTAGGCCAGTCGAAAATTGCCGAAGAAAAAATTTTTTCTCATTAGATTTTTCGAATTGGACAGTAACCTTCTGTGAGATACTGGTTGTTTTGGAAAATTGGGTTACTCTTTTTTTTTTCAAATGGATTTTTTAACTTTTCGAAAATAGCTGGAGAACTTCAGAAATTTCACAAGAAAGTTAATTCAGAATTAAATAACGAAAATAAACATGAAGATTTGGAAAAAAGAATTAGGAAAGTAGGCATGATGTCAGTCACTAAGAATCACTGAAATAATGATTATAACGGAGATATACGGGGATTCTGAAGAAATTACTTATTTTCACATTACAATAATTGTGATTATATTTATTTTAGTGAAAAAATAAATGAAAAATACTCATTTCCTCCTACCTCTGTCGAAAGTATATCTCCCTTATATCATGGAGGAAACTGATATTTTAACTAAGTTGTAGATGATAAAACTTATAAAACTATATTCAAATTGTTTCTGTGATTTTCAGAACATCTGGTATATCCCGTAATCTGGTGAAAATTAAATATGAATTTCACTTCAACGTTAGGTTTTAAAATAGAAGTTTCAACTTCAAGATTGTCACATATATTTTTTGACTTACAAATAAAACTTTATTGACTTTTTGAGAAACGGAGAGCGATTCAAGTGATTTTGAATTTACAAATACGCGACCTAATATTAGGGAACACGTCGGCAAAGCCTCATCATCCTTATTATCACAAAAATCTGAAGACATGTATAAAAAACAATACATACGATATAAGTAATGGGCTGAGGACAATGAAATAAATAATTATTTGGAAAATATTTAGTGACACATTTTTCACTCCAAGGAAAAAGCTTTAACACTTTGGTCCAAATGTTCAATACTACGCGCACAATGAAACAAGTAAAGGACAATATCGATATTAAATATCCAAAGTTGATTTCATTTTTGAAATGTCGGAGTGCCGGATACAAACCAAATAAAGCTAAAACTTTTACAAAAGAAAAAATAAATACATTCATAATTAAAACTACCGATGATGTTTGTTTATTTATGAAGGTTAGAAATGAAATATCATACAAATACTTAATTGAATTTTTTACATGGGAAATTCAGATATACTCCTTGTTGAATTTACTGTTTGGACCCTTACTTTGTGGAATCTACTCATATTAATATTATAAATGAAACTAACTGTTTCTAATTAATTCCACTATTTAATGAAAAAATTATGAAAGGATATTGAAATAATTATCAATATCCTTTCATAATTTTCATAATTTTTTCATTGAATAGTGGAATTAATTAGAAACAGTAAGTTTCATTTATAACATTAATACTCCTTGTTATTGGAATTTCTGGAGCATGTCGATGTGATTTGAATGTCTATGGATAATACTGGAAATGAATACAAACTTTTTATAATAAATATTCCCACTTCAAAAACGAATGAACAACGAATATTGGTAATAAATGCTACAATAGACAAAGACCGAAATTTTATTCAAATCGTGAAAATATACATCTGTTTTCGTTCTAAAACTGAACATAAACGATTGTTCGTATGCTTCAAAGCAGGCAAATATATGAAGCAAGTGGTTGGCGAGAATACTATAGCCAAAGTACCACAAAACATTGCAGAATATCTTAAGCCAAATGCCAAACATTTCACAAGGCACAGTTTAAGACGAACTTCAGTAAACGCTGGTGGAGATATCTTAGCTCTAAAACAGAACGGCGAGGTTGGAAATCAACCAATATCACAGAGGGTTATGTAGAGCAATCTTATGCAAAAAAGGAAAATTTCTGTTCAAATTATGGGAAATAATGAAGAGCCTGAACTTGACCATAATCAGCCAAGCACTTTTAGAAGTTACCACCATAGTCCAATCAAACGGTAGTTTGTAGTGGAAAGTTTTGGTGTAATTGTTTTTATTGGTTCATTCTATGTTTTTTGGGGCGCTGAACACGAATCTGAAGTTGTCCAAGAACGTCGTATGGTTTCCACCCAAAAGAGTTCTGAAATATGGGAGAGATTAGCATTTGAAAAAAATTGCAGAAGACATCATTAGTTTATATTTTTCATTTTATGTAGGTGAACATTGTTTGATAGATTAATAAAAGAAGCAGTACTTCTAGGTCTGAAACAAAAATCATTGACTTAATTGCAAAATATTCAACAATTTATTGAATAGATATGAAAAATATCAATTTATAAGTACCTATCTATTTACTTGTACGAGCCCTTTCAGGTACCGGTTCCATGCTTTCCTAAGGGCACCTATCCAGTTCTTCAACGCCTGAAACAAATAAGAGACCAAATTTAAAACACTTGTCAACATATTGAATAGAAGATATGAAAGCATTAGAAACATATTTTGACACACAAATAAATAGTGAGTAGATAAATGATGGTAAAGATAGAATTATCCATGCACAGTTATCTTCAAGTAACTCCGGATTATCTATCCTTTGCTTCTTCCTCAGTTTCTGCAATAGGCATATTATTGCAGCTGTTCTCACAGTTGAGGCACATACTGGAACAGTTAAGGCCAGATTTTCTACATCCACAGTTGGTCTGACAGGTCTTTATGCATTTGCAAGCTATTAGTTTCAATACTGCGTCTGATGCTGGTGGCTGTAATGTTGTTACTGGTTGCAGACCTCCTTTGGTTTTCTTCCAACCCCATTGTTCAGGATATTTTTCATTTCAAAGCCATTGTTGTTCTTGAAAGTAAACTCTCAAAGAATGCTGCTGTGCTGCAGCTACGGTAGGAGGTAGCGACGCCAAATGTGCTGTTGTGTTGTATGTAGATCTAAGGTAGCATTTATACCTCAATTTGTTCAAGGACGCGCTTTCCTTGTCAGTTAATTTGTACAATGCAGTGAAAAAGGTAAGGCAACGAAAACACTCGGAAACGAAAATAACTGGACTTCGCGCCATTGCAGAGAGAGACAAATGACAATACCACGGCAGTAGTAGTGACCGAACTGAGTAACTGAAGGCATGAAGACGTGCCCTTGACGCATACCCCCCCCCCCCAGTCAGCCAAGTCGAACCGAACGGTCTTTGCCTTACGTCGAAAGGCGAGGCGCTGCAGATGAATTCTTTCACTTGAAGGGAAAATTGCATTGATTCCTTCATTATTTTTTGCTTTTTTCCAAAAATTACTGATTTCTCCCATGTTTCAGCCCTCTTTTGCGTGGAAACCATACGACGTACAAAAAAATGTTAGGCAATATAAATTATAGCTTGCTTTGCTGGTTATAAGCTGAAAACCACTAAAAAACACGTGTTTTTTTGATGATTTCTCATATTTGCCCAGCAAATTTTTGTTGGACCAAAAAACATAGAATAAACCAATAAAAATAATTACAACCAAAGCTTTCCACTTTAACCCCTTTTTGTGCATCGTTTTACTAGCCTACCATTACAATGTACTAAACGAAAATACTGAAGCTCCTATTCAAACACCATTTTCTTCCAATGGTGTTCATATCATGTTTTTTTTTTCCGAGTCAAAATGGGAAACTCATGTTCGAATGGGTCCAGGACCCAAACAGTGTTGGACTCATCCCCAATGGGATGCCTTCCAACCAAACCCACCTCAAACTCGCCGTTACCCCCGCCTCGGAATCACTACCCTAGCATGTTCATATCATGTGCTGCTCATAACTGCACATATTATATTAACATAACTAACTCTAAAATATACTAATTAATTGTATAAATTCGTACATGTGTACTTAATTATATCGAATATATTGATAAATTCGTTATTTGTGCCGTGAATAAAATTGAAAAAAAAGGTTTGATAAGTGGGTAGGAGAGAAAAATAATATTTATCATACAGGAGTGTAGTGCCTCTTCCTTCTTTGGATTATTATTCAGTTAACTACATCCTGCGGGAGGAAAAGTGGCATTTTCCTTCCACAAGCGAAGAGCAGTAATCATTCAAGTGAGAAAAAGGCACTTCACTCCTGAGGAATACATATAATTTCATCTCCTTCCCTCTTATTAAACCTTTTTCTGAATAAGTATTTATGTTGTCCTCAGCCCATTGCTTATGTTGTATATTATTGTTTTTCATACATGTCTTCAGATTTTTGTGGTCATAAGTTTGAAGTGGCTATGTTGGCTTGTCTCCTAATAATAGGTAGCGTATTTGTAAATTAAAAATAATTTGAATCGGTCTCTTTTTCTCAAAAAGTCGATGAAGTTTAATAAACGTAACAGCTTAGCACTCTAAAAGTCAATCGCAATGTTTACTGTCAGTGAGCCAGAGCATACTGTGTTTTAATTTAGTTTAGTTTTATTCGTATGTCAAAAAACGTATCTAACAATCCTGAAGTTGAAATTTTCATTTTTAAACCTTACATTGAAGTAACATTCATAATTAATTTTTACCAGAATTCAGGATATACAAGATGTTATTGAAATTATAGGAACAATTTGAATATGATAGATTTACAAGTTCCATCATTTACAACATAGTACAAATGAGAGGAAGGAAAAGTGTGTACTTTCCTTCCTAGGGTGGGAAGTATGAGTTTCCTTCCTGATATGAGAGAGGAAAGTGTGGAGGAGAAAAAAGCATTCTCCTATCAAGTGCGACATGCGTTTGAGTTGGGAAAGACACTTTCCGCATGTGTTAGGAACAAAATTTTTCTACGAGCGTTCGGAAAATGGAAAAAACATCATTTCATCAGACATACAATAACTAGATACAAACTAACAAGTTTATTAGTTACCTTCTAGTTATCAATGCAATATCCAATAAAATTTCAATGAAACGAAAAAAAAAACGATCATAAAATGCAATAGTAAATATATTCCGTACAGAAAAGTAACGTATCCGCACGGATCCACAATATAGAAAACATTTTCCCAAAGAAAACTAGTAACTCTGTGTACCACTGGTTTTTTGGAACATTAAAAAAATACTCTCCATTTTAAAATGCGCCTTCATAACTTTTATAAAACCGCTGGAAAAATTTCGTATACATTTTCCCAGTGAATAGATTTAAACATAAATAATTGTTTTTGTACCTTTAATTTGGACTGTGATTCAATAATGTATCGAACCAATATTATACAGCTGACATCCTGCAAATAATTTACATTTCACAGAGGCACAAACGATTTAAACAATAATTAACAATAATAAACATTCCAAAAGTGATACTACAAATGAATAATTGCATATATATCATTTTCCTGAAAGTGAACACCACAAATTACTATTGTAGTTGATTTTCAGGATTTTTAATTTCAGCAAGGATATACCAGGAGATGGTTGATTGGTCTGGAACTCTGTAATATTCATTTGTATTAAGTAGGTATAACCAGTTTTAACAATTTCCTTTATTTTTAAAAATTAAACTATGGAATAGAGAACGAAATATTCCAGTCATCAGACTCTCAGATTCTCATTATCACTCCCCTCGTTATCATTGACATCAATTGCCATATCTTCGAAAATTTCAGGATCATAGTTTTCATTGACATATGATCCATATGATGACACATGTCCATTGCATTGGCCACAAGCAACAGAACATTTGAAGTGAGCAGTTCATCTGGTGCAGGTGGTAAAATTGTTGTTACTGGGTCTAGGCTTTCCTTTTGCAGCACCCAACCCCATGTCTGGGGTTCTAAAAATTGCCCAACTAAGCTTAACTTTGGTAGTAGACACGATTAATATGTTGACTGAACTGCTGCACAATATTTGTTATACCAAAATAAGAGTTCAGAAATTTAGCTAATTCCGTTAGATTCTGACCCCTTTTTTGACAAGATAACTGTATTGAAAGAAACCTAAAGCAACAAATTTAAAAGGAAAAAAACAAAGTTAAGACTATTATAAGAAGTGCAGAAATTGAATGAATCAATCAATAGTTTGTGGTGAACGTAACAATAACTACACAAAAAAACTGATATACGGCAACGTGATTTTAAAATGTGGTGGGTGCGTCTAGTTCCGCCGCTAAAATTTTCTTACTTCTTAAGAATTTCAATTGAAATTAACGTTCTAACATTAATGTTCTAACAAATGTTTTTGCACATAACTTCTTAACACATGTCGCAATAATGTATTTAGTAGTTGAAAGAAGAGGATAATAATGTTGTCTATTTTATTGTCTGAAATAAAATAAATTCATTTACAGCTTATATATATTTAGAGTTTAATAGTTCTATTTTAGTTTTAGTCTAACTTCACTAATTATTCGGTGTTATTGTTGGAATTAGGTAAGCCTAACGTTTGTATAAAATGATTATCATTTTGAAATGTTTATGCATAATTAAATTTGGATTTACCCAAAGTTTTCACTTAACTAAAGACATCTCAAAAAACTTATGCCTCCCTTGGGTCGTTTTATTGTGTGTTTAATGAATAATACCTTGGAACAAAATTTGGTCCAGATGTTTGCACTGTGAATAAACCAATTCTCAAGTGGTTCATTCTAATAGTCGTTACCTACATGTCAGCCTCCTTGAAGAATAGTATCGTTCACAGCTATACCTACTACTATTCACTTTGCTCAATGTGTTCCCACATTCTTACATTTAACATTCAATAAGATGAAATAGAAATGATATTTGCAGCATTACACAGTGGACTTCTTCGATTTCCACAATTGGGCGACTTGCTACCCAGAATCATTTTCTTTGCAATCTGGAATATTTTGGAACCGAAGCAAATATTTTATTAGCTGTTCTATAAGACGTATTTTCATAATGAGTCGGTATATCCAAAAACCTCTCTTCAAAAACAAAAAAAAATTGCCCATCACTCGCAAAATAATTTTCTTTGATTTAAAAAAACTATGAATAAAGAGACTTAGATATTCTAAATCCATAGCTCTTATTTTTCAGTCAATTATCTTTAAGAACATTGATCCCTTTTATATTTTGCAAAATATTTCCTTTTTTGTAAATATTTATTTTACTATGACTTAACTCTGAAAGTTCTCATGTTTCCGAAATAATTAATGATTATGAAATGAATAAAAACTTTTTTCCTAACAACCCTTTTCTTTTCACTCAATTTCAACCCAAGCTTTTCATCACTCTTTGTTATTTATTTATCCAATTGTCACCTTAGAGTCTGTAGAAATTTCCCATGAGGATCTCCGCCGGGACATGTACATTTTTTATGAGTTGTTCGAAATTTCTTGTTTGTAATTTCGACACCATTAGAGCTACCTCCTAACCATCAGATTTGCTAGTATAAAAATAAGCGAATCTGCGTAAATTTTCCAAAAACATTTTATAAAAAACGTTTTCCTCTCGAGATAAATATTACATTCTAATTTTGGTCGGTATCTTTTCAACTGGCCTACATTACGTTATATTATGAGAGCAAGCGGCAAAAATTTCTCTGTATTTCTTTGCGTCGTCTAGATATGCCCCGTCGGTGCCGTGCGAATTCATTTTACTTTACGAGGAAAAACATTTTCATATTTTCTCTGCTTGAATTGACAATGATAATGGAGTATAGAGGTGTTATTTTGAATTCAGCCTCGGGTTATTTACTTCTTATTACTAAATAGGAAAAATATTTTATTAGGTTATTTTTACTATATAGTCTCCACATATACAAAAGACATTTCTTAGCTATTGAGTGTATTTCTTTTAAAAAGACAAGTATTTTCTTATCACACCACCACTCCAACACCGTCAGAGTATCGCCTAATATGATAAAAGATCCCCCACTTAACCATATGCTTGCAAAAATTCGAGAGAAGATACAGGGTGATCATTTGAATTCCGACACATTTAATTATTATCCTATAACCAGAAAACCAGTTGAGTTATCGCAAAGCAGTATTGACTAAATGGCTCAGAAAATGGAAAAAGATTTTCACGCTGTTGTCAATTGGATGTCATTTTCCCTTGACTCCAGGGAAAATGTGGGTTTTCTTGAGATGAATAACTAAACATTATTACAGATGAGTAATTGTACATATACCAATCGACACATTAGTAGGAAGTCGAACCTTAAGTCATTTCTATTTTATGAAAACATACAGGATGTTTTTTCGTAAATTATTGAGTAAAACGTTAATTGGTATTAGTTTTAATAACATGTTGGGTTGTTCTAAGCAGCCCAGCAACAACCGTTTCTCGATATTATGATTAGTGTATACGTTATGTGTTGATCAAATATTGACCAGATTACTGTAGTCGTAACGAATAGTTTCTTCACTTACCTACTAGTAAAAATATGTCTTCATCTGATCAATACGACCAAAGCTCCTTTTCGCTATTGACTGTCTCCAAGGCAAACCTTTCTTTAGAATGACCTTTTCTTGCTTATTTTTCTTATCTTTTTAACCTAAATTGCTGTGGTAAGCACCACTGCCGCTAGCATACTCTTAGACACTCTCGAAGATAACTTTAAGATACCTCAAGAATACCTCAAAAACACTTTCAAGGATGCCTCCCTAAATAGAACCTAGGAAAACTCCACTGGGATACATCCAGGTCCACTTCTCTGCCCACTTTTCCCGGAGGAAATAAATTAAGCTAAGTACTAGAAAAAGTACAGGCCTCATATCGTTTTTGTTCCGATTCCAGCAGAATAAAATGAATGTTTTAATTTCTTCTTTTTTATTTTGAATCCTCCCTGCTATAAGAGCTGTAGGGGATCCTGTCCGGTTAACGTAAGTTTTCAACTTTTTTCAAATTAATATCTTTAATTAAGTTCTACAAGGTGTCTCTACCTTTTTCAAGTTAAACTCATTTTTATTCTTTCGGCGATATCTAAAAGGTAGTGGCGCCCTAAAGCTTCTTATAGTCTGACAACCCTCTGGCATACCTAGCGCAACACAAGCATGGAGTCGAACCACCCTAGAGCAAAGTCTCATGCCAGCATCTTTTTCTAGCGCCCAAGAGAATATCAAGTTACACAATATAGTATCATGATTGAAATTGCTTTTTGACATGCGATGACATTCCAGAACTTTCCAGAACATCCTAGATTTTCTATAGTGTTTATATTAAATTCAATAAAAACATGTTCAGATATAAACTTTATAGGGAAAATAGCATTTCTTCTACACCCTTTATATATATACCTACCCGAAACATTTTCTTGGATATATATTTTTGTAATGGTCTGACAAATAAATGGTGCGTTAATTTCTGGGTTAAGTGTATTTTCATCGTTGAATGAATCGGAATGGAGATATTTTTAAAAACTGTCGCCATTTCCCAATATGGCGACGCGAGCAGTGAATATACGAGATGGCAACGTAGTAAATCGGAAAGAGTACATCAAAATCTATATTATCACCAATTTTCGAAGCTCCCGGAAAACTCTTCAACTGAAACTACTAAATAACTGTACAGTGTGTTCCAAATTCAAGGCGTACCATTGGGGTCTAGAAAACGGCAAGAGGTAGAGAAATGAACATTCAACATCTTTCCAGTAAACGTTATAATGATCATCACAATAAAATCAATCAACAATCAAAAACATTTAAAAAATCACAGAGATAATAAGAGTGAATTAATACAGTTTCCTGTAAAATTGTCGTATTTAGTAAAGCGTTTTAACAACAGATGTCGAAGAATAAAAATATATTATTCTACGCTTCACAACTAGTTTTGAAAAATATTTTTCAAAAACAGTGACCGTTCAACGAAGAAGAAACAACTACTTCCCGGGCTACATGCCCCGACAGATATTGAATTACACTTCTAAGTCAAACGGGGTTGGTAAATCTACAAGATTTAAACCAACCATTCTGGTTTGCAACTAGAAGGGATAACACAACTTGTAGACCGGTTTCGGCGTATTGCGCCTCATCAGTACAAGGTATATGTTATCGTCCGAGAGTTAATCTCGGACTGAAATGTGACTATAATCAACAACGGTACATATTGTCCAGTTACGGAAATATTTTTGTTGCGAAAATAGCGACATCTCACCTCTAAGTCACAAACCAAAATTCGAACGAGACAACAAATCACGTGGATTTGAGACAAAAATGAATTAATACAGTTTCCTGTAAAATTGTCGTATTTAGTAAAGCGTTTTAACAACAGATGTCGAAGAATAAAAATATATTATTCTACGCTTCACAACTAGTTTTGAAAAATATTTTTCAAAAACAGTGACCGTTCAACGAAGAAGAAACAACTACTTCCCGGGCTACATGCCCCGACAGATATTGAATTACACTTCTAAGTCAAACGGGGTTGGTAAATCTACAAGATTTAAACCAACCATTCTGGTTTGCAACTAGAAGGGATAACACAACTTGTAGACCGGTTTCGGCGTATTGCGCCTCATCAGTTGAACGGTCACTGTTTTTGAAAAATATTTTTCAAAACTAGTTGTGAAGCGTAGAATAATATATTTTTATTCTTCGACATCTGTAGATAATAAGAGCTTGATGATGACTGTTTGTGAACGAAACAAATACTTCAACCTACCTTAATATATGTTATGGTAACCACAATAAAGTTAGTGAAATGTTGAAGATCAAAAAAATCCAAGGCCGTATTCAAAAAAATTAGGTTGAATGTGGGAATCCAAAACCTCAGATGGATATGTAGAAACAAGAAATGACGAGAAAGAAGTGCCAACTGTTTTTTGATATATTTTTGAATGGCTTACAAAAAATAAGAACAAAAATCCGAAGAATCACTTGTTTTCAATTATCTCCAAAACAAAACAAAATGTTTAAAGTCTGATCACGTCTAATTATTGTTCCACTCAATGCGCAGCTTTGTCCAATAATACGCCTCCAATTTGGGAGATACTGTACATAAAAAATTTCACTGTAGAGAATTTTTGAAAAACTCTCAAGATAAAGATACACTCAAAAATGTAACCATTTTCATTCGAGTTCCTTTCTAAGCATGGAAAATAGATTTGGCTCGGCTTTTGCCAAATTTTCTGATCTTGGGTAAATTTCAAATGAAGTCGAAGATATTGTTTCATTAATAATTTCTACCATGCTGTTTTCATATATAATATCACAAGAGAAAAAATGTCGCAAAATTTTCGAAAGGTATGAAAGTTTGTTGCTTAACAATTTCGCGAATGACATTTTTGACCATATCACGAGCAGCTAGGCTTGGACGAGCAGCTAGGCTTGGGAAGAATTTTGCCCACACAATTTTTTCTCGAGTGATTTTCGACATGACTATTTCACGAGAATAAAAGAAAAAAACGTTCGTGCATTATTTTTATCATTATGATGTGATTGTGGAATATGTACTTGCGGTATTTTTGAACCCATACTAGGAAAATTCACTTGGTGCTTTTTCAATAAATTTTAATTGATGTTCAGAATCCAACTGCAATTGAGGTTTCGTTTCCTGTTAATTTGATCATTTCTTGCTCACTAACACCTTTTTTTGCAAGGGCAGAAATAGTGGAAGAGCGATGTGAATGGTTTGTTACTTGAAATTTTTTGGTATTTACGCCAATTTTTTCTGGTTTTGGTCCATTTTGACATGCTGTTGATTCCAATAGGCATGTTTTTGTACCAAATTCGGCTCAACTTTTGTTCAGCTGAAATCAGTTATGGAAAAACTGTCATGACAACGATTGTTGTGATAAGTAGTAAGCAAAACCCCATACAGTGAGGAAATGCGCGGTTGCCGAGTTGACCAATTTCGTTTAGCTGAAACCAGTTATAAGAAAATCGTTGTCATGGTAACGATTCTCATCATAACAAGGAACAAAAAAACAAATAATATGCTGAGGAAATGCGTGGTTACCAAATCAACAACCTCAGCATGGCTGAACCTAATTTTACAAAAAAACCGGTGGCATGGCAACCGTTCTGATGGTGAAGGAAGAGTGAAAACCCTAATTTTACAATGCTGATACACGCGGTTACCAAGTTGACCTCTTTCGCTCATCTGAAAGTAGTTATGGAAAACTTTTGTAGTGGTAACCATTAAAATGGTGAAGAGCAATGGTGACAAGTGCATTTACACAAATGCAACTTTCTTTACCAAAAATTGGAGGGCCTGGAATTATAGTACAGGTGACAAAAATTATTCACATGATTATCCACATTATTCTGAAAGACGTGCTCAAATAGATATACTATCAGGAATACATGCACAATTTTCAAATGGGAAAATTGAATGAACAGCTATAAACAGACTATGAAAAATGCGCGCCGGGTCGACGTTTCGCAATTCGCATATTCCAAAAAACGAGTTTGCCGACAGGCTTTGCGAATATTTGTGGAGAAGACACTGTAGAAAAAACAAACTCAATCCAATGTGTATGATAATAGAGTATAGAGATTTTAGGTCAGATTAATTTTTTTTGTTTCATTGTTGATATTAGAGAGTTATTCACATTGAAGTTCGTTGAAACATTTTGAATCATATTACACAAACAATTTACAAAGAATCTCTCAAACATAGAATTAGCATTTCATTATTTCAAGTGAACAACTTGACAACCTCGCATTTTCCCACTATACGATTTGGATTTTTCTTCACTCGTTACCAAAACAATGGTTACCATGACAACGGTTCTCCCATAATTGGTTTCAGCTAAACGAAGTGGTCAACTAGGCAATCCCGCATCTCCTCACCCTATGATTTAGATTTTTGTTTACCCGTTACCATGGCAATGGTTGCCGTGATAGCAGTTTTTCCATAACTGATTTCAGCTAAACTAAAGTTGACCCCTTTTTCCAATAATTTTATAAATAGACGAGTAGGACAAAGATATTTGTTAGAGTTCAAGGCTTCAAGGCTTTTGCACCTCCTTGTGTGGTCCTTGAAAATATGGGATTGTATTCGATACTTCCCGTAAACTCTCCTTTTAGTTTTAATTCTTGCTGGAAATAATCTACTTCGCAGTTCACTGCTTCGTTGCCTCTCCAGGCAAGTTTAAATGAGAATAAGTAAAATATTCCTGTTTCTGTAGGCCGTCTGGGGTGTCTTCGTCATGAATTTCTACCATTTCCAATAATTCTTGAGTTGTAAGGGCTTTAGAACTTTCTTTTCTCTTGGTTACCTTGAAGTTGTTTTTGTTTGAGTCTTTTGCCAATCGGGCTGATTTAAAAACAATGTCGGCGGTAAATGAGTCTATTTTTATATTGAATTCTTGATAGTAGGTAATTTTCTTGTAGCATCTGCGCCGTGGTGTTCCATATGCTTTTGATACTTGACTCTTCGTAGTCCTCTCCGTTTTATTTTCATATTGTAAGCATAATCAATTTTTACTAATTATTCGGCTGGAGTATGCTTTTCAAGCTTATAATCTCTTATCGATAAAACTGTGAAAACTGTGCCAACAGGAAGCTTTGGAGACACACGTATTTGGAGATATATTCTCCGACACTGCCTTTTTAATTTCTGCATGGATTGTGCTCCAAATCTCATTTTAGAACTGAACTAATCTGACTTTTTCTAACAAGGAATAACACAATGTCATTTTAAATAAATATCAGAACCATAGTAATAAAATTTGCTTTGATCAACGCACCTTGAAAAAATTAAAATTTTGTCGCTGTAAAAATAACATGTGAATTTTTTCAAGGTATTTGCAGGTAACTTTTTTGTCAGTGGAAAAGATGCCGTTGCTGTGGTATTTTGCCAGTGACAATTTGATTCATGTATAAAAAATCCCATAAGCCGCGTGATTTTGTCATTATGACAGCGAAAAAAGTTTGCCCTAACTTTTCCAGCGACAATAACGGAACCTATCTTTTGAAAGCATGACAACCAGCATTGTAAACAAATTTTTGATGACGTTATGTCAATTTTTCTCAAACTTGCGTTGTCAGAAAAGTTTTCATTTGTGGAAAGTTCTGAAAATCAAGCTATTTTTTAATTTATTGATTTACATATTCATTAAATTGTCTTACCGAATTACACTCTAGCTTTTTTTTTGAGTCGAAGTAAACTTGACATTTATAATTCGAATTTTGTTGCCATTAGGTAAATCAACTCAAAAAACTGCCAGAAAAAATTATTCGTCCTACGGACTCGTAATTTTTTCAGAGGCAGTTTTTTTCGTTACATTGCCAGGCAACAAAATTCTTATTGATACATGTCAAGTTTACTTCGACAAAAAAAAAGCTCTCGTGTAATTATAAGTGAAAAACACTCTAGTGAAATAGGCTCCTCTAACTTACTGACAATGTATGATGCTAATAATTCCGTTTCATTTGTGTTACGACAAAATATTAATCATGTAAACACGAAAGCCGAGATTAATGGGTCATTAAAATATATTGGACTATTAATGGGACACAATCTATGTTTTTGGTTGAGAGATTTAACGATCTTAGTGCGCACTCGACCACATTATAAATATATCGTTCTTCTCCTCTACTTTACTCGTAATTCTTCCACATTTTACTCATATCGCTTCTAACTAGGCTAGAATATCGTCTTAACTGCGCCTTTTTGCCAGTTCATAAAGTTATAGTCCGGACGATAGAAGAGGTTGTTCAAACTCTGCTTGTTTTAAGATACAAAACTAAAAATCCACTTTATTAATAATAAAATTCAACAAGAGAACTTGACGCCATTGTTTACTGTAATTAAGTAAATAATCTTCACCCAGTTGAATTCTCCAATAAATCAGCTCTGGCTCTAATCCATATCAAATAACTCTCGTAAATTGATAAAATTAGTAAAAAAAGGTTTTAATGAATAATTTGTTCATTTACTTGAGTAAGGTAGGGTTCAAAGTCTATTACTGTGTCTATTATTGTGGCGCTTCTCCTTACAAGGATATCGCCCGTTACGTTATGATCCATATCAAAGTTAGCAGAAATCTAGCCGAAGAAAATGGGGAGGACTTATCCTACCGATAAACTTGTTTATACTCAAAACCCTACGTAGGCTACCGTATGCACAAGCACCAGTGTCCGAGAGTATTTTCTGCCTGTGAAGTGGCTGCTTTTAGTAGTTTCTTCTTCTGAAAGTATCCAGTCTCTCCTCAGACCTAGGAGACGAAAATACCGGCCTGCACTAGTGATTAATGGTGTTTTTGAACTGCCTGTAAAAAAGCTCTAAGTGATTCCTTCTTTAGAAGTACCCAGTTCCGCCGCAGACCTAAAAAATGAGAATAAGAGAAGAAGCTACTTCAAGAAGTTCCTTTTTTATAAGTATCCAGTCTTGATGAGGTGGCTAATCGGCCTATTCCACTGTGACCTTTTCAGATCTATTGTGGTCCTCTGAATCCTCCAGCCCGACTCTTTTTAAGTAGCCTATCAGCCTCGACTCTGAATCTTTCATGTAATTTCTTGCCGGTGGCTTCTCAATCCCTAATACAAGAAAACGCACATTCGCCATAGGTAGTCGCACTGGCATAGGATGTGCTCTGTAGTTTTCTTTTCTAGGTGACAGAATCTGCACATGGCTTCGTCTATCAATCCCATTAGCTTTGCGTGCCTGTTAAGCTTACAGTGCCGTGTTAATATACCTACTGCGGCTTTGACAGTTTTCCTATCTTTGCTTATTAGGTCTGCCGTGAAAGTTGGCGAATGTCCCCTAATGAACTGTTTCCCCTGACTCTGTCCTGCTGAGATTACCCACCATTCTAGAACTTTCTGTGACACCCAATTCCTTGTGGCCATATTTATTGTCGACTTTGCGACGCCGCAGAAGGGTTCCGGTCCAATAAATGGCATTGATGAGCCTTGTCTGGCCGTTTCATCCGCCAATTCGTTGCCCTTATGACCCCTGTGCCCTGGTACCCAGGCTACAATGACCTTTCAATGGTCTCCAAATGCGTTTAAGGCACCTAAGCAATCCCATACTAGCTTAGAATTGACCTATATGGAATCAAGTGCCTTCAGTGCAGCTTGGCTGTCGGTGAAGATGCCAACTGAGCGGTATGTCCGTTCCTGTCTTTTAATTTCTCTAACGCAGAGGTGAATAGCCGGCACTTGCGCTTGGAAAGTTGTGACGTCCTTAGATAGGCTTATTGGAATAGCTATCCTTTGTTTTCGGCTCCTACCCCTACTTCTATCTTGGAGCCGTCCATGTACCAGGTTGCCTCAGTCTGTGAGAGAACTCCTTTTTTTTTTAATTTTCCCTACCTGGTATAGTTATTTGGAACTTATTCTTAAAGCTATATCTCGTGGACGTTGCGTCAATGGGTTGCCCCATTAAGACATTTGCTTTTAGCTCCTCGATAAGCTTTCGAGAGTCAGCACCGTGCGTTTGGCTTATGTGTTGTTGACTTTGCAGTAATCTGTGCGTTACAGATCTGGCTTCGCCTTGTGTAAAAATGTGGAGTGGAGACGGATTCAGCAAGACTTCTATCGCACTTGTGGGAGTGGTTTTTATGGTTCCTTTAATACACAGGCAAGCAAGCCTTTGTGTGTTATTCGATAGCCTTACAGCTCCCACCTGCAGTTAGACCGGGAGCCGATAGGATTTTTGCATGTATCATAGGCCCCACGCCGAGGCTTTGAGGGCTGATAGACAACGTTATTCCCCACTTTGAATTCCCGGTATGGCACCCCTAAAGTGTAGCTTTTAGGGAGGGTGAATTTTCAAACGTGTAATTGATATCCATACCCCTGTATTATAGGTCCCACTTTGATTTTTGTTTTATGTCATCAAAGTCCGCGAACTCAATATGCCATACCAATATGGCGTCACTTAAGGTCCGCCTTACTGACCGAAACGTGTAATTTCTCCACTGTGGACATGGATCATGGGCCCCGCGCTGTTGTTTCGTGATCTTTGTTAACAATGAACAGTAGAACAAAGATTTCAAAACGCCATACCTATGGGGCGTCACCAAGTGGTTGTGTATTTTTTCAAAAATCATCATCTTAGAACATTTTGTCCGCCATATTAGATACGGCTTTTTCAATCTTGAATCTGTTTTCATAAATTTCACAAGTAATGAACTCAAAAACTTGTATATACACATTTTTAGAACAATCTACTCCATATTGGGTCCGCCAATTTGATTTTTACAATTTTGTCATCAAATTCGTATTCAGCGACCTCGAAAACCTATAAATACAAGTTTGGAAGCAATTCTGCCCAGCCATTCCAGAGCGTCACTAAAAACAAAACAAAAAATCGTTTTTTCGGTATGGCACCACCCCTTTAGAGACACGCTATCGGTATGGCAGTGTAATCCCCGCTTAAGTGATGCAACAGGGCATCCTATTATACAGGTTCATTGCTAAAAATGACATGTTTTATCAACCCCCCCCCCTAATGGCGGCCACTTGTTGACGTCCCAGAGGTATGGCGTTTTGAAGTCTTTGTTCTACAGTTCATTGTTAACAAAGATCACGAAACAACAGCGCGAGGCCCATGATTCATGTCCACAGTGGAAAAATTACACGTTTCGGTCAGTATGGCGGACCTTAAGTGACGCCAAATTGATATGGCATATTGAGATCGTGGACTTTGGCGACCTCCTTGACTACATAAAACAAGAATCAAAGGGGGGCCTATGATCCAGGGGCATGGATATTAATAACACGTTTGCAAATTCAGCCCCCCCCCCACCCTAAAAGCTACACTTTAGTGGTGCCATACCGGTAATTCATAGTGGGGAATAACGTTGTCTATCAGCCCCCAAAGCCTCGGCGTGATACATGCAAAAACTCTCTCGGCTCCCGGTCTGAGTGTCTTTGTCCACCTCACTACTGATCCACAGGCTATCATTGTTCTAACAACCCTTGTGTATAGCCATTGGGTCATTTTTGGGGTAAGTCACCAGTTTTTTTCAGTTTTTCGAGTTCTATGTGAAACAGCTGCTCTTGGTAGTACCTTATATATGGAATCAGAGACTTTATGTCCAACAGTAGTCAGTTACATAGATATCGGTTCTAAAAGCACCTTGGAAATGATTCTAGTAATTTTTTCGAGCTCTATAATTTACATTCAATGGATTGTGATGTAGAATGATATATGATGCAATCTACTAATACAATGAGAAAAAAAAATTAAAATATGGTGAACTTTTCCTATTCGATGTCTAAACAACCAAAGTACTTCATCGTTATTCGTTTAAATCGAAAGAGCGTCTTATATAGTTAAAGTGTAGTAACTGGGTTATAGTTCGTCGTCAGCTTTAAAGATGATATTCCAAAAGCCCTCGGGTTATATAAGGACAATATTGGATTTTACTTGAAAAAGATAGCAAATATGTGATTGAGAGTATTTTCTTGTCGTTTACGATAAATGGCAGTGAATATGGGATGTCAGAGTTCATATTTAATTTGTTAAGGAATATGTATGTCTCTTTTGTATATGGAATGTTTTTTTGTTTATTTCTCATATTTAATCAAATGGAGTTTCCCAGTAAGAAGCTACTTATCTTCATGCACTGGTCAACATTCCCCCTTTCCATACTCCCAAGAGACGAAGACGAAAAAATTTTGCTTTAGGATAAAAACACATCAACTGCTTAATATACAGGGTGTTGTTGCAATTTTTCTTAAATTCCATTGGTAATACTACGAAGCAGATAGTAATTAGGTAGCAAATGTTGAATTCGTTGAACATGATATGGATACAATAAATTTTCTTTTAGAACATTTCAAACAGTGACTAATATTTACTCCTTGGACAATTTTTCTGGTACTAGTTTCTGGATGTTGGTTGATTATTTGAAGAACCTGACCTTCGAATTGTGGAGTTCTCGAAGGTCGTCCAATAATTATACTTGATTTTCAAAAGTTCCAGTGTGATGTAAACGAAAATGCAATTTAGTAAGCGTTTTAGAACATGGTAAACGGTTAGTTTTGAAAACCAGTAGGGTGACTAAGGAAAAATTATGGTCGAAATAAATTTCACTTATAAAAAAGTCAACACCTTGAAGTATCTCATTAACGTCAAAACTAATCACACATGTTTATAGGAACTTTTCGTTTTGAAATTGATCGATTTTTTCTTGAAATAATTATGGTATACACGTCAGAACCTGCTGTAAAATAATTCCTCAGATGTGATATCGAATAACCAATTTATTTGAAAATCAAAAAGGCAGATAACATCGGTCTCTTTCTTGTTTGCGACATATATAGGCTTGAATAGAAAACCCTTTTCAGACGGCGTAATCCTTCGTGACTTATAGGGAGAGCCCTGAATCAAAATTCACTAATCTATTGTAAGTATACCCTAAGAGAAAATTGATTAGAAGTCCGATTAAATTGTGTCACTTTTGAAAAACTGTTATGTCTGTCGGGGCATACAGCCCGAGAAGTAGTTGTTGCTTCTTTGAAAAGTATTTTTTTAAACTTTGTAAGGCGTTATAATAGTATTCAACTATTCCCTTAGACATATATTGATAACACGCTTTACTAAAATATGACAATTTTTACAGGTAACTGTAAGGTAGTTGGTCAAATGAGAGATCCAAACCAGATAAACGTTAACGAAGAATTAGTTGAAGTGCAAGCAGCTGAAATGGTGGAATATCGGAATCCAAAAGTGTATTTGAAACGAAAAAATCGTTTACGAGTTTCAATTTATTCAAGAGCGGAAATATCAAATGTTGTAAATAATTGGAGCCTTCCTATATCAGCTGCAACGCAGGTCTTGAAAATATTGGATTATGATGAAAACTATTGATTGTCATTACTATTATTTATTGAGGTTATTTCTATTGTTATTTAATACCTATTTTCTTATTTGTTTTCTGTTTCTTATTTTCTGATATTGGCATAGACAGTTACACTTTGATTCGGCACTAAAAAATGTCATTACAATTTCACTCAAATAAATATCTGTGCCTGTTAGTCGGGTTGGTTTGACGGGTGGAAGGAAATATGTGAATCTTCGTGAATCTTCTCGAAAAAATATCCCTTCCCCTTTTTGGAAAGCTTCATGTGGAATACAAATAATTTGATATTTATGTTTACAATTATTATACACACATATTTATTCATCTTCTGGAAAAATTCATGTTGAATATAAAGTATTTAACTATTTTTTAAATAAAATATCTGTACAAATAGTGGTCATGGTGAAAATATATTGTTTTTTGGATTATTGTCTATAAATTCTGAATGTACCACAAATTTTTTAGTAAAAAGATCTAAAACCTTGGGTAAAGTATTTCCAAGTCGTCACGAGTTACGGAAATGAGAACTGGCAACATTGTACATCCACCGCTCTTTCTAAAATTTGTGACCATCTGACATCTAGACATAATTGTCAAAAATTGTCAAAATTTTTAAAAAAATGGCGGATTTTTAGTACTTTTAATTGCAATTTTTTCTTTCAAAAGTGCATGATCCAAGATTTTTTTTCTTTTAAAATGTTCTATAGCAATAGAGCTTGCTAATAAAAAAAAATCGTTACAAAATTCCGAGGGTCGCGAACCTTACCGGACCCGGAATATTCATCATCACTTATTATTTTACTTTCGACACCAGCAATTAAATTTATATGCGTCAACTTTGACAATTCATCCTTAATACGTTTCCATAGTAACCCAAGTAATTTTATTACTAATTTCGAAGGAATTTATTTGTGACTAAAATTATTCGCGATTTTTTCAAAATGTCGAATTTTAAACGATTTGCGGAAAAACAGTATGTTTACCTCCTATCAATATGTAATGTCAATCATGACGATACTGATATGAGTTTCGTAATGAGGTTCATTACGACTCTGGAACTTCATTACGACACTGTTACTTCATTACGACTCTCAAACATAAACATGATAAGAGTATATGATTAATTTATTGAAATTGACGTAATATCAAATTTGGGTTTTTTTAAATCAGATTAAGACTTAAATATTTATTCATATCTCTGGCGGGACTTGGCAGGTATTAATGTTTGTATCGCAGCATTTGCTAATTGTTTTTTATCTGAATCGCTACTTTCAGGATCTGAACTAATAGCATTCATGATGAAGTAAGTAACTGATATTGACGCGTTCTATTATGACAATTTGCTTGATAACAACAATAAAAACCATCATGGTAACCAAATCCTTACAAGATTTATTGTTGCATGTTTCTAGTAGACGAAGATTGTTAACTATCTTTGAGTGGATATTTAGAATTATTAATGGTAGGTAAAATGTTGTACAATCAGCCGTATTCCGTAACATGTATGTTATTTGTAACGATACTCTGTTATGTTAAAATAAGGATCGTATTTTACTATATTGTTAACCCTTCTATGATTACGTATCGAGCTTCCTTAACGATATTGTTAAAATTCTATGTTAAAAAGGAAGTAAGTTTTGATTGTTATGAAGCGAGATGGAGTGATATACCTTCAACGAATGTAAAAAGAGATGGATTCGGTCCCGTTAGAGTATAACCCTTATATAACATACCATTAAAACGCATGACAGATAGTGCGTCACCTGTGCAATTTAACGCGAGAAAACTTTAAATTCAGGTGTTATACCTAAATATTCAAATGGAAAAACAAGTACGTCTTCCAAAAACAACAAGGGCACAGTATGAGATGCTGTTGGAATTCTTAGAGAATAATTCTATTGCGATTAGAGGGAAGAACAAACCATGTGAGGCTAAATTCATAAACAATTTGTGGGAGCAATTCGCCAATAAAGTGAATACGAAAGAAACGGGACCATTAGTATATTCTTCTTACTTTTCTTTCTTGACAATTCTTTCAGCCTGTGTTCTAGGAAATATAATCCATTCGTCCAGTAGCTGATTAGTCATAAAATCAGTGAAGCTACTCAGTAAATGCCAATACCTACCATCAAAAAAATTTGTGCCATTCGAAATTCATTAGAAGCACTGTTTCACAAATATGTTAATTATCTTGGGTTGCTAAAAATGACAAATCACCACTACCACGAATATATATCAAAATTAGATTAGATTCTCCTCATTTATTTCACTTAGCAAGATCGTTAAGACATAACAAGCTGCTAAACAGGTACAGTTATTTTAACAACAGGCTTTTTAAAAATAACGATTATAAAATAACGATTCTCGTTCAAATAACTATGCTTATGATTATACAGAATCTGCATTTTTGGTCATATCGTTATATTACAGAAATTCACGCTTAACGATGGTCGTTAAATAACATAACCTGATACAGAATAGGGTCGAATATTTGTATCGTAAATTCATATTACGATGATCGATGGGTTATCAAACTCGGCAGAATGTTCCATCTCATATCGTAATATGAAGCTTTACGACAATAATATCGTAAATATCTAACTACTATCAATATGTAATGTCAATCATAACGATACTGATATGAGTTTCGTAATGAGGTTCATTACGACACCGGAACTTCATTACGACACTGGAATATAAACATGATCAGAGTTTATGATGAATTTATTGAAATTGACGTGATATCAAATTTGTGTCAAAGGTATCCAAGCAGTCAAAACCGGCGATGGTTCCTCGAGTAATGGCAAATTCTCTTTGAATTTCAGTTTTCGTGTTCTGCATTCTCATGGTAATAAACGTCACTTCGTCAACAACGTCATTAATTTTCAAATTTTTCATCTCTTCTCTACGGCAAGCTCCAAAAACACTAACAATCATTGAAACCTACAAAAAATAACATTCAGTATAGTCATGTATCACTATTTTTATCAAGAAACGATCATCATTAGCTTCTTTCAGAATGTGTGTATATTTTATTTCGAAAATATCATGGATTTTCTCGTCCTGTAACCTTCACTTTTTCGCTTTAAAAAAGCTACCAGCTGTGAGAAACTACTTATATTCACATTTCTCTTCATCGAAATTAGTTGTTCTGAGCATACTATAGTGTGTTCATAGTGAAAACGGCTTTTCTTTTCCAGCTTTACCAGCAAAATAAGCTAATAAAATGGTCTCTGAAACATCACGGACATGTTTTGAATTGCAACACTCTTCAAACCGCTTAAATTCATTTTCATATCTGTGGCGGGACTTGACAGGTATTAATGTTTGTATTGCAGCATTTGCTAATTGTTCTATATCTGAATCGATACTTTCAGGATCTGAACTAATGACAATAGTCATTCATGTGAAGTAACTAACTGATATTGTCGCATTCCATTTGACAATTCGCATGATAACAATAAAAACCATGGTAACCAAAGCCTTACAAGATTGATTGTTGCATGTTTCTAGTCGACGAAGATTGTTAACTATCTTTGAGTGGATATTTAGAATTATTATTGGTAGGTAAAATATTGTACCTACAATATTTGTATCGTAAATTCATATTACGATAATCGATGGGTTATCAAACTCGGTCTAATGTTCCATCTCATATCGTAATATGAATCTTTACGACACTTATATCGTAAATATCTAAAAACGTTACTAGCGTTATCATGATGCTAAATACGTCTATGAATAGGGTATTTGTGATTTTTCAGATAGTAGAGTCTTAGTAGCCACTAACTTTGACTATGAATAAGGATGTAAGTTATTTACTTTAGTATCAAGTATCAATGTGTTTTGTTTATACAATATATCGACCAAGCAGTTTGCTTATAATTTGTTTATCGAAATAAGTAACAATTGCTAAATAAGCAGACACGCGCTGAATTAAAAGACATTTTCTTTGTGGTTTTTCAAGGAGTTCTGATGAAACATTTGACGAAGAAATGTGATTTATTTCAAGAACGTACACCTCAACTAAAAGGAACCTGAACCGGATAATTCAACTTTATCAGACATAATTTAATTTTGAGCACATGTCGTATACCTAGATGAATTCTTGGAAGAACTCCAATTAGTATCTACGGAACAAAATACTAATGTAATGGTGCTTAAACATGTTAAAGCAGAGAGTGTGTGTGCGCGAGAAAGGTGACAGAGAAGTTACTCCATTCGCCATAGAATTTTGGAAATTGCTCTGCTCAATTTGGATAGTAACGTTGGATTCCTCCAAGAAATTTATTAATAAATCTTAAATTATTTTATTAGCATTCAACTTCATCAGCGACCCAATCAAACCCTCAAATCTCACGATGTTTTTGGAGCAATTAGTTGGGAAAACAAGATAATAAAATGCTAGGAAGCGAGAGGAATGGCTTCACCTCCATGACGGCGCAGAAGAGCAACAGATGCTGAACTACCATAAATAACTAGTCTTAGGAATTATCATCTGATTCCTTTATGTACATGTTTAATACTACAATTCACTTTTTTGGTGGAAATCAGCCCTCGGTCGTGAATGAGCTGAGAATTGCACTATTTTGGTTCGTAGTCTAGCAAAATCACTGTCAATGTCTAGGGTGGTGAAAAGGTGATAATGAATGAAAAAGTCTCAAAGCATACATGCTAAGGACAATTTACTGCCTTTTGTAATGAGCGAAAGTACAATTTAGAGAGTCAAGCTACAGATGAGTATTTAGCCAATATTAGACGTACAATATGAGGAAAATGAATGGCAAAAACTACAAAGGAACAGTTAAAACTGTATGAAACACTACCTGAAAAATACTTATTAAAAAGTGTTACAATGAATACGGTAGAAAAATCAATCCACATGAGGACGTAACTTACAAGAAGGCAAAGAAAGAAAAAAATCCTTTCCGGAGAAAAGAAGTTAAAGCTCCATATCTCCTTGCTACCATGACTTCCAGAGACTTGTCGACACATGCGATGGAAATATGGGCTAATCAAAAAGGTATTTTATGTATTTTCTCACAAACTTGCATGGAGAGGCGAAGAGGGAACAAAATGTATGCAAATATTTGATTATTTTTTGTTTATTTCAAACCTGCATAATTGTCATTCTAACCCGATATCTGTTATTTCAACTGAACTGACAGATATTATATTTTTGCAACTAAAATGAATAAGAATACAATAAATAAGCATACAATCAATATAGATACAACAATTGAAAGTACTCCATAGGTAACATCTTATTGACAAAGCAAAAGCTACAACTTTGGATTTATTACCTGAAAAATCTAAAGCGAAATATCTGAGTATCTACTTACGACAAATTGGTTAATTGGAAAGAATCCAACATTGAAACTAGCAGTTTTGAAGCAGATTAATATGAAAAATATAGTGTGTGACGCGGGATGAAACTAGATTTCAGACTTTGTGTGATGAGAGGGATAAAATACAATCCAATTTTTTTCCAAAACGCAAGCAATAAAAATTTGCCGCAAACCTTCATAAATGATTTCCAGCAATTTTACATGCACTTAATATATTACTGTTGAAAAATTATTCAGTTTTCTGAAAACTGTTCAAATAAAAACTTACGTATTCTTGTGAATCGCAAATGTCAACCAAAAAGTGATTGTACTGTGTATTAAGAGCATAGTATTGAAATATAACTAGTACGATAACTCAAGGCGGCTCCTTTGAAGTTTTGTCAGATGGATCGGATGACCTTGACTGCTTATAACGTGCCGCCGGTATACCAAATTTGCGAATGACGTTTGCTTGACGCTAACCGGGCAGGATCGGGCTATTCAAGTAATCTTTGAAACTCATGCTTCAGTATTTATTCTGTAGTCGATTGAAATACACCGTTTTCCAAATAGGCGAATATGAAGAAAAACAGCTTATATTTCTCTTTCTTAATTTTTTAAGGGATATATGATTATACACACAAACTTATTAAACAGGGTTGTCCGCCACTTTACATATGGATTTGCCCTGAGGATAAGGGACAATATATGACTTCATTAAAAAACATAAATCGATATTTTTTGTCAAACCACGTATCTGCATTCAGAATAGAAAAATTAATATATCTAATTTTGAATATTGTCCAAGAAAGCTATTTAACACTTATGTTAATAAACTAGTCTACTTAACATAATCAATTCAAAATTTGTAAGAGTTACTCTAGTATTATGACTGAACCAATTGTTTTTAGGTTACTTCCTCACCATGTAGTTTTGCACCAAACCTTAAGTGAAGCGGATTGTGATCGAAGGCTGGATCATTGTTACTGGCTTTTGGAGATGATCAATGAAAATCTCAATTTAGGTCACAAATTCTTTGGAAAGACGAGGCAACTTTTCACAGTGACGGTAGAGTCATTTTGCATAACATGCATTACTGGAGTGCCGAAAATTCCTACTGGATGCACGAAGTGCAACATCAGGGACGCTGAAGTGTCAATGTTTGGTGCGGTATAGACATACAATAATTATTGGGCCCTATTTCTGCGATCAATCACTAAATGGCAATACATTTTTGGAGTTCCTTCGTAATGAGTTACCAGTTTTATTAGAAGATATACCCCTTCAAACCAGGGGAATTATGTTTGTTCAGAACAGTTTTCAGTTATTGCTAGGCAGCACTTGAATGAAACATATCCAGAAAGATGGATAGGAAGAGGTAGCCTCTTTCCCTGGCCAGAAAGGTCACCCGACCTGACTTGCCTAGACTTTAATTTGTGGGGGCGAGTGAATTAGAAATGCCTGTCGCAGCCTAACACCTAACACGGACATATGAGCGGCCGTTTTTTCTACTTGAGAAGGTCTAGAGCGATGTGCCAATAATAATGGCAGGCAATTTGACCATAAAATGAGTTAAAATAGATTTTTTTTGCAGCTAATATACTTATGCTACTATATTATTGATCATCATATTTATCGTAATTTTTCACATTTTTCACGATAAGTGAGATATCAAGATGCGGTTTTCACTAAAATATAAGAAATTTAAAGCTGCTTCAGAATGTTACTTAAGTAGTAACGTTTCATTTATTTTTTTTTATTAAAATCATAAAAATAAGTAATCGCTGCATAAAGCGACCTCTAGTTTATCTGTTTTAAAGTAATCGATAAGGTATATGAACGCTCTTCAAAATCCACACAACTCTCTTCCATATAAGTCCAGAAACAGGTCGGATAGGTTGAATAGTTAACGAAATATTAAAATTTAAACACTGAAATATAGATGGTCTTCCTTCTCGCTTATTATGATTAGATTCAAAGAAATGTCACTATAGAAAATTATCTGGTACTAAGCGGGCTTTCAAATTAATAATTGGTTTGGCATGCGCTTGTTTTCGTGAAGAGCTTTATAAAATGAATCTGGATCTTTTAGCAGATAAGAAACCATGTAAGTGATTGAAATCCCTAATTCTGGAACGAATATGAAAAGAACCTTTGTCGTCATTGAAGAAATAGTACATTGTTTACCGAGTAGGAGAAGCCTAACATTCCTGGACGACAGTGAAGTTTGCTAAGCCGAGGCGCAAACCGAGACTTAACAGCACAGTGTTCAGGAATGTGGCTTTTCCTACGAGGTAAACATACTACTTTTGCGCAAATCGTTTAAAATTCGACAGATAGTAATTAATTTTGAAAAAGTCGCGAATAATTTTATTCACAATTAAATGGTGCTTCGAAATTGGTATTAAAATTACTTGGGTTACTATGGAAACGTATTAAGGTTGAATTGTCAAGCTTAACGCATATAAATTTAATTGCTGGTATTCTCGAAAGTAAAATGATAAGTGATGATGAATTAACCATTTCAGGGAATTCTCCAGATCTGGTTGACGCAGTTGATACTGCTTCATTAGAATTATTGCCAAATAAATCAAGAGAGAAGTACAAATATGCATATAAACGTTTTATGGACTATCGCAAGAGCAAAAAAACGAGTTCTCTCTCAGAAAATTTTGTAATGGCATACTCCCTAGACCTCTGCTTAAAGATGAAATCTTTAACATCATGGGCCAATTATTCAATGTTGAAGTCAACCCTTGCAATTAAACACAATGTAGATATATCTACATATTCAAAACTTCGTACTTTATTGAAATGGCAAGCTCAAGGTTATAGGGCAAAGAAATCTAAGATTTTAACAAAGGAAGAAATTGAAAAATTCATCTAGGAAGTTCCAGATAAAGAAAATTTAATGATTAAGTTAATTTACAAGGTTTAAATTTATTTAGATTACACTGTGACGTCTTTTTACCTACCCTTTGGATTTTACCAACAGGGCACGCCACTTTTGACACCCTCGACAACTTACACTTTCTCGGGCGCCAGATTTTTAGCGTGGTTAACTCCACGGCCCCTTGACTTCAATCGTCAAGAGTTCCAGGTAGCCTCAGATGGAGGTACGGTGATTTCCAGGGGTCTAGTTATATCCCAATCCGGCCGGGGTAGTGGTCTTTGTTGTTCCTGAAACAAAAGTTTACCCTCCTGGTCCACGATGCGGGAAAGCTAAATTCGTGCAGCTAAGCGCCTACTCTACTTATAGGGAAACTCTACACTCTACAGCAGGTCAGAAAAACACATAGGTTCAGTTAAGTTTTATTACACCTACCCTCTATAAAATATACAATGGTCGTGGCTGTCTAAAGCCGTTATAATATTAATAATCAAAAACACTATTATACAAGAAGAAGCGTCAATACTCTGGTATCCAAAAGCATAAATATATAAGCAAACTAGAGGTACAATTAACATGCGCAAGTTAGAGACGAAGCGGGCAGGACATAAGCAAGAGAGGTTTATAAGTTTAACAATGGTTTTATACAGAAAATAAACGGTGACATCAAACTTGAATGTTAGGGGTCTTTTCGCTAAACAGGTTGATAATTAAATAAATACACCGGATAATATGTTATTAAATGTGCCATCACTTTTGATGCACCCGGTAGGTAGAATAATTAGTAATACTAAAACTTTACATTTGGTGGGATCGGGAAAAAGAATACGAAAGGTTTTCCGGTTCGGGAATTATAAAAATGTCAAAGAAGCTTTATACGGGAATGCCACAGGATCCGGTCCTTGAATTAAAATATTAAAGGGCCCTGGCCAGACGCCTGGCACCCCTCAAGATTTCAACTAGGACGGCTTTACGAATCAAAAGATCAAGGAGCCCTGGCCAGACGCCTGGCACTCCTCAATATTTTAAATCGGGACGGGATTAGAAATCGGGAGTAAATATTAAAGGGGTTTGTTCTTAAACCAAAATATCGAAGAAGCTTTATACGGGAAGGCTACAGGATCCGGTCCTTGAATTAAAATATCAAAGGGCCCTGGCCAGACGCCTGGCACCCCTCAAGATTTCAATTAGAACGGCTTTACGAATTAAAAGATCAAGGAGCCCTGGCCAGACGCCTGGCACTCCTCAATATTTTAAATCGGGACGGGATTAGAAATCGGGAATAAATATTAAAGGGGTTTGTTCTTAAACCAAAATATCGAAGGGCCCTGGCCAGACGCCTGGCACCCCTCAAGTTTTCAATTTAGAACGGCTTTATGAATTAAAAGATCAAGGAGCCCTGGCCAGACGCCTGGCACTCCTCAATATTTTAAATCGGGACGGGATTGGAAATCGGGAATAAATATCAAAGGATTTTCAAGAGGAAATTATACTTGAGTTCGGAAATATTTGTTAGGAAACGGAACTACTGATTCTTACTGTAAAATATAATTTTAATACAATGGAATAAACTTTATTTATTAAGGATTGAAAAGACCGCCTATTTTAAATGTAAATAGTTTCCAATTAATTCTTACCTTCGCAGCAACGGTTTCAACTTTTATCAAATAAAAGTAAATTACTAAAACAGAAAAATCAAAAAGGCAAACTGCAAAAAAAAATGAGAAATATTAAAACAACAACAATAAAAAACGGCAGACGGATCGTTGAACGGTAGCTAGCTTGCTTCAGCCGTGGCCAGGTAGAACTTAACTTTCGACTCTCTGACTCTCAGGGCTTCGTCTCCCTATCCCCCTCTCTCGATCAGCTTGACCTGCGCGCTACCTACTCTATAGTTAGTGGCAGTGGGGAAACATGAATTTTTGAACCGCAGCGCGATGAAATTACAATTTTATTTCAAAACCCGGAGAGAATATTTAATATTTAAATTATTTTACACATATTCGGAGGGTATAACGGGTTATAAACAATATTTACTGGCTAATTATATTTAAAACAAAATAATTCTGAACGGATGAAAAAAACCTCGTTACAACACATTTATTTATTTTTTAGGTGGCTTTAATATTTGGTATTTCTGGGGCCTGATGAGTTAGTCCGAATGACTAACTTTTATTTATCATACCTGATTCGAAGACCATTTGTAAGTAATCAGATGTACTTGAATGTTTCGTTAAGACCAGAAAATATGAACAATGACCGATTTTTCTTCAAATATCAAAGCGGAAAGGATTGTAGACAAGTGGTAGGAATTCATAAATTAAGAAAAATGCCTAAAATAGTTGCTACTTATTTGAACTTGGTAAATCCGACATAATATACTGGTCACAGCTTTCGTCGGTATTCTGCAACAATATTAGTAGACTCTGGTGCCGACATAACTAGTTTGAAGAGGCATGGCGGATGGGAGTCATCAAACGTTGCTGAAGGATATATCGAAGAATCTCTTAACAATAAGATTGAGGTGGCAGATAAAATTTTCACAGTACAAAATATTCAACAAAGTAACCCCCCGCATGTTATCCAAAATGTTTCTCATAGTTCTAATAATGTTCCTCCAATGTTCAATAATTGTACTAACAGTCAAATAACTGTAAATATAACAAATATTAAATATTATATATATATATATATATATATTGATATGAATTTTTAAATTGATATGAATTTTTAATTATTTATGGTGTTAATATGTATTTTAATTTATTTATTGTAATATATTTATTTGGGCGCCAATTAATATGAATTTTAATTTAAATATTAGTGATATCATACATCACTCACCTTTTATGATGACTCTTCACCTCAGGTTGGGTTCATGGGTAAAATGCTCACTTAGTTTCTTTTTTTATTTTATTATTTAATATATTCTCAGGCCGGTCCTGTGTCCTTGCCCTTGAATAATAGGAACTATCCAACTGTGAAGCAGTTTTGCCAACTTAATAGGAAGAAAACTCTTTATATTCGAAATTTATGAAATATTATTTAATTTATTTTTTAATGAACGGCGTATTTATATAGAATTGATAAGTAAATACATAAGAAACAATTCAAAACACTTATCTAAATGATCTTTCACTCAACGTTCACACTAAATGAAGTTCTTATATCTAATAAATATATGAAAATTATATAACTCTTTTAACATGTAACACTAATAACCAAAGACAAAATAGAACATCTGTTTTTAACAGATTTTATATACAAATTTGACGATATTGTAATCGTAACGAAGATCAATAAATATTAAGTTCTGGATTTGATCACACGCACGTAAGTTTAATAATGTAACTTATAGTTTATGAAATACCTTTTTATCTTGTATTATTTTCTAAGATTTTCTATGTTTTAGACCTTTCTGGGCCTTGGAGTCTCTCGTAGAAGTGGCTTCAATATGGCTTCGGGGTCGGCTTGGGAAGATTTTCAGTTTTGTTTACCTCTCGGAACCTTCACTCATGGTTTGTTTAAGGAATTTTATATTAACAGAGATTATTCAACCTCTGTTTTTAACAGGAACTTGATAAGGAAAGGTTAGAAACACAAATCACTTTATAGTTTCACTTTTAATACAACGTAGTCTAATTTTTAAATAAATTTTTAAACATAAAAAAGCTTATACTTCTCAAATCTGTATATTTCTTGTAACTAACCGTTTTCTAATCAATAGCAACCAATATCAAATTTTTCTATCTTTTCAAAATCCATATGTCTCTTTATTTTTAAGTTTTTCTATATTTGCTGACCAATCAAATTCATTTAATAATTTTTGATTTCTGTTATTTGACATGATTGTTTTATAATTTGATCTTTTTCTGATATGAAAGTTTATTTTCAATGTCTCTCCAAATAATTTATTATTATTTTTATCTTTTAGTTAAAAAATTTTAAAATTATTTGACATCTGTTTTAATTTCAGTTGTCATCTCCTTTCTTCCGTTCGAGTTGACAAATCTAGATTCACACTTTGTTAGATATGTTCATAAGTGTACTTCTTCTATTTTTACCAGTGTCAGATTTTATAACCTAATTAATAATTTTTAATTTTCAGGTTCTTTCTTTTTAGATTTATGATGAGCCAAGAAACTTTTGCAAAGCTTTTGAAAATTCTGAAACTATGTGATAGGATTTCAATAAATTAGAGAGAAGTTGTAAAGATTCCCGTTTAAAGTTTGGGTTGTAAATATTTGTCAGGTGATTTGTTTATATTTTATTTAGATTTTATACTGATATAACCCTTGTTTGGTGTATGTGTTGTATGATTTCACTTTCCATATCAATATATATTTATATATATATATATATACAGTGTGTCTACTTAAGTTGGACTCATATGGGAAACTTTTTTATTATGGGTTTTAGGAAAAAAAGTTATTCCTCATAAAAAGTTCTGCATTATCTAAAACCTAAAATGCAATCATTAGATATTTCTTATTGTGAGCCGTATACGAGGTTTGTCAAAAAATATTAATCTTACTCAAGAGTAAAGTACCTTTATTTTTTACAATACAGAAAAATTGTAAGAAGTAAAGTTGTTTAAAATTAAAAGTTATATTTAAATATGCAATTACAGCTATTTAGCATGAAAATTAAGATTTGGTGATTATTTACTATTCATTCCGTATTAATTATTCTGGCTTGGTACAATTTAATGTAATCTAGGATGCTCTGTCATGAAGTATTTGACAGTGAATGTCAGAATGGGTTGGTTTTCATAAAATTACAGTAAAAATGGCAGCTTTACTGACTTGTGAAGAAAAAATAGAAATAGTTTTAATTGTTGGAGAAAATTACAATACACATAGAGAGGCAGCAAATATTTTCAACAACAGACATCCCCATAGAAGCATCGGGTATTCAACAGTTACCAAAATAATGAAGAAATTCAAGACCAGTGGAAGTGTTGATAATAAGTTTAATAATAAACGCATAAAACGGGTTGCCAATGAAGACACTGAGTTGGAAGTGATGCTTTCTGTCGTCGAGGAACCAAAAATCGGATTACGCAAAAGGGCTTCTCTAATCACAAATACTTCGGTAAAAAAAGATACAGTGGCAAATATTTTAAAACGTTATAAATATCATGCATACAAACCTCAATTCGTACACACATTACTACCAAGGGATTACGATGTTCGATTTGAATTCTGCGCTTTGATCCAAGGAAAGTTGGAAGAAGACCCGTTTTTCGCAAGAAGTATAATTTTTTCCGATGAAGCCACATTTTCATCCAACGGAACCGTCTCATCACAAAATTGTCGCTGGTGGTCCAACAGTAATCCAAATTTTGTAATAAAAAGTCGTAGCCAATATTCGTTTAAAACGAACGTATGGTGTGGGGTTTACAAAAATAAAATAAATGGACCATTTTTTTATCGACAATCGTTAAATGCCGCACGTTACTTACAATTATTAGAAAATCAAGTAAGTGATTTTTTGCACGAACTTCCGTTAGAAGAACGTATGAAAATTTGGTTCCAACAAGACGGTGCCTCCATCCATAGTACCGTAAACGTTAGAGAACTGCTTGAAAATATGTTTAATGGAAAGGTGATTCACAGGTATTCAGCTATTTTTTGGCCTCCCAGGTCTCCTGATTTAACTCCACTTGACTTTTTTATGGGGTTACTTAAAACAGAAGGTTTATGAGCGAGGACCATTTGATGATGTAGACCATTTGGAAAGGATTATTTCTGAGGAATGCCAAAAACTTACTCCAAATATTATACGGAAAATAATAAAAGAGTTTCAGACAAGAACAATTACATGTTAAGAAAGAGATGGTGGATATGTCGAGGCTTTAGTAGTTTAAATTAAAATTTAATTATGTTTGTTAGTTATAAATAGATTTTTGTTTAGGTACATAATATTCTTTGTGTGGATTCTCCTATTTCTAAGATAAATAATTATAATGCAGCACGTATTTAAATGCAAGATTGTCCAAACACATTAACAAATAGAAAGGTTATCATATTTTTAACAGATGAGAGGGATAAAGTCAGTATTGAAATTTACGATTACAAATACTTTATAATGTAAAACGTAAATTATCACCAAATCTTAATTTTCATGCTAAATAGCTGTAATTGCATATTTGAATATAACTTTTAATTTTAAACAACTTTACTTCCTACAATTTTTCTGTATTATAAAAAATAAAGGTACTTTACTCTTGAGTAAGATTAATATTTTTTGACAAACCTCGTATACGGCTCAAAATAAGAAATATCTAATGATTGCATTTAAGGTTTTAGATAATGCAGAACTTTTTATGAAGAATAACTTTTTTTCCTAAAACCAATAATAAAAAAGTTTCCCATATGAGTCCAACTTAAGTAGACACACTGTATATATATATATATATATTAATTCCTAATAAAGAATGTGTTTTCAATCATTTATGTAGAACACTAACAACTGTAAGGAAATATCATTTCCTTATAGTAAGGAAGTGAAAAGGAAATCTTGACTTTTTCTTAAAGAAACTTTGTCTGGAATGTCATAATTTCCTAGTGATTTGCGGAAAATAATATTTCTTTAGACACTACGTTAGACACTACGTCAAACAAACACACCACATCGTAGATTATTTGTTCTTTATAAAAACGGAAAATGTACTATACAACCTAATGGTATTCACGCTTTTGGAAAAATCGCCTGTACAATTGCTGAATTTCTTAAATAACCGCATCCCAAAGAATACACCAGGCAATGTTCACGCAGCTCAGCCACTTTACTCGATGAAAGTGGTGGTAGTATAACCAACTTGAAGTGATACGGAGGAAGAGAATCAACCAATGTAGCAGAGGGATACATAGGAAATTCTTTAAGAAACAAAATTCACATCGCTTCACAGATTAAAAAGGGACGTAACGGAATGGATATCTCCAAAAAGTAGTTCATATTCCTGATAATATTAATATAAGTAATTGTCATAATTGTGTAATTGATATTTATAAGTAACGTATTTATAAGAGTAATTGGGCAGGTTCAGACGGGCTCAACGGTTGAGTTGCTGTCTCAGCGGTTGCGTTCAGACCATGGAAGAAACAGCTCTTAGAGAGGTATTGTCAGTAGGACTCGATCGTTTTACCAATTTAAAAATCTTATGCGCAGGGTCCCCAAGCTGCCATATTGCTACATATACATGTGTACGTCGCATGGAAGAAACAGCTCTCAGAGATATTTATATCATGGTACGTCGTATATTGCGTCGAATAATAAGCGCCTTGATCGTAATTGGTTTAGCGCGGAAACGTGGATGCTTTAGGACCCGTCACTCTGATTCGTCAAATCATTTTTATAAAAGTGTCTACTGGCAATACCTCTCTCAGGGATATTTATATCATGGTTCAGACTAGATAGATAGCATCAGTTGTTGAGCATCAGACGCAGCGGCAATTATTTGCGCTTTGTTTACTCAGCGCTGTCAAGGATGACAGAAGATTTATTTTTTCATCTTTGGCGCTGTTTAAGTATTGTGTTGAGTTACGTTGTGTTGTTTGGTAATAAACAATGATAATGGAAATAAACTGGAAGATTACAGAGTAGTGATAAATAATGAAATTATTCTATCCAATGACACTGGAACAATATTATTAAAAAGTTATGTTATGTTCCACCATTAACTTGCAGACGGAACTTAGCCGCTGACTGCCAGCATATTCAACATGTTTTGTGCTTAGTTCCAACCGTTGAGCCCGGTTTGACGTAACTCTTGGTTTATTAGTTTCTATGAGGGGGTCAAGTTTTCGTAGGAACACCCTGTATAAACTTCATACGGTATTATCCTTTTTAGTATACAGAAAAAATATTGTACGTAACGTATGTACATAACGATCCAAAAGTTATTTCACGGTATTCTCAGGATTCCTGGAAAGTTCCTACTCATTCCGTAATATATCACTTTCGGAACTTGCTACGTAAATTATTATTGAAAAAAATGTAATGTAATGAATTGAAATAGTAAATTGTCTGATGAATATTGTGTGAAATTTATATTAATTGAAAAATATCCACAATGTATTATAACTCGCTCGTAGATTAAAAGTAAATTTCCAATTAATCGTCACGCGTTATCTAATCAAACAATTTTTTTTTCACCGGAATGTCGATAAGTGACAAAAACCTTCCGTAGCCGCATTGTGTGCTCATGCATTTTCCCTAGGGATTTTTTTATAAGCGGATTGCTAGATTGACATATCCCACAAACACACACATCCAGTATGCGTATCGACGCTTGTCAACGTAATCGGAATTTTTAAACCAAAAATTTCAACAATGACGAATCGTTAAACGTTTTAAGCTGAATGTTAACGCGAATCGTTTTAATTCAATTTGTATTGTTAGCAATAGATGGCGCTGTTGCGATGTGACACTACCATTGTGAAATAGAACGGAAACGACGACAGGTTAGAAATAAGCGAAGTAGGTAGTTTATTTGCGCTGGACGCATTTTTTTTCGGAATAGTTAAGAAGTATTAAAAAAAAACGATAAAAACGAGTTTGCATTAATGAAATACGTTTTTCAAATTTTTTCTGATACAAATAGGACAATAAACAATAGATATTTATTTTACAAGGCAGAAAAGCACAAGGTTCAATGCCGCGGCTGGTGATTCAGGAATCTTCTTTTCTGCCAAGTGAAACATATAATTTTTCCTCCAAATTCGTTCCAATTTTATGCAAAATCTAAATAATTAAATTCACACAATATTTAAATAATTTAATTATTTTAACAAAGGCTCTTCATTACTTTGTTTACCGCTGATGACGTTTCAAAAAATTGTCAAGTAACTGTTCGAAATGGATTTAATTGGAAGTGAGGATGAGTTATTACCATTAACACCACCTGAGATGAGAGACCTGGCGCGAGATATGGAATTTAATCTATTACCGGATAAGTCAAAAACTATATATGAACTCACATTCAGCAGATTCATGGATTATAGACCTAAGAAAAATATAGGATCTTTTCTCTGAAAATGTGCTGATTGCATACTTTTCCGAACTTTCGAAGAAAATAAAGCCATCAGCGTTATGATCTACCTATTCGATGTTGAAAGCTACCTTAAACAATAAAAATAACATTGAAGCAGCATGGGGTATGAACGTCTTCAGCGGTCGCGGAGGACTTGCTAGCCAATAAGCAAACATCTGCAATAAAATATTTCCAGGCGTTTCCGAAGTATCAAGTAGTGTAGATACTAATAATGTTAATTTTACGTATTAAATAATTGTTCACAAATCACCATAAATATTTCATTCAAGGGTCAAATTTGTGACATTCACAAAATATTTTATTAATGCTTTATTTGGACAATTATTTTTCATTATTTGATACAATTTTTGTACGGATGAATCTTAAAGTGTTAGTAAATTTGAAGCTTATTGAATGAATTCAGAAAACCACAAAATTAGAAGAAAAATAATCATACCTCACAAAAAAGTTACAGCAAACGCGTCTTATTAACAACAATTCTAAAATAGGCAAAAATCAAAAAATATTTCTAGAATGTGCACTTCATTCACTAGATCCCATTACCACCCATTTTTGCAGAATTTTAGTCTCTATTGAGATAACCTGTAGGATTTGTGACCAACGCCATCTGGTTACCATTGATTAAACTACATCAACAGAATTTGTTTTTTTTTGTGTTTTGCGTTTTCAATTATTTCACTTTCACGATTTATAAAATGAAAACCCTCCACACCCAAATTATTGGACATTTGATAGTACTTTTTTGGGGTTGGGGTTGGCTGTCTTTGCTCATTGTTGCACTGCTTGAGCTACTGCTTGCTGCTTTTGCATGTAGGTTATGGAATGGCGGGTAAATTCAGCAATCGGGTGCCAGCTTCCACGTTAGCACCGCTGGTAATGGGAATAACAGGATCATTTTGTGTGCTGTTATTCTTTGACTAAATGACATCCCAACGGTTTTGGCTTAATCCTAAGGTTTGCGTATCCGTGCCGAGGGGATGTATGGCAGTGAGCCTATCATTTGTCTCTAACGGACCTTCGAGATACTAGGCGCCCTCTCGTGGTAAGTAAGCCTTGTCACGGTAATGCAGGGCTCTGCCGTGATGGACATCTTTTCCCTAGCTACTCGTGGGACTTTTATGGAAGAAGTAAAAAACAAAAAAAATAATCTGGAATCTACAGAGGAGATGGAAGTCGATCAATCGGCTCCAACTGACCTCCCTGTAACCTCAGATCAGGAACGAGAGCTCCTTAGTTCTCCAACTCCTGAGAGCAATCCTAGGAAACTAGGAGGTGCAGCCAGGAAGCGGCTCAGTCGCCTCCTCAAGAGCGGGGTACCTTACCAATCCACCAAATTCTAGAGCAGCGGAAGCAGGATCAGCCGCAAGGGGTGAAGAATATTCCCTCTGTGGTTGGTTCAAGCAAGCGCTTACGCTCTAATGATGACTCACCCGGACAAGAGGCAAAAAAGCCCTGCTCGGCTGAATCAGTTGTAACGTCAGATAAAATTGACTTACAAAAACCCTCTTATGGGCAGGTTGTATCCGGCATTCCGGCATCAAGGTGGGAATATTACACCTTGAACATCCGACAACCTCCATAATGACCAACCAACTGGAATCTCTTCAGTACGCTATTATGGCCGCTGTAGAGGATATTCCGGAAAGTGGTCCACAAGTGCAGTTCCAGAGCTGTACATTCCGGCCTGGAGGGCTGCAGGTTACCTGTGTAGATCAGGAGAGTGTCTCGTGGTTGACTGGAGTAGTCAATACCCTTCAACCATGGGATGGTGCCTCCCTGAGATGCGTCTTGGGTGACCAACTTCCAAAGCCACACATCTGTGTGGCTTACATACCTGATGAGGGCAGTCGTAGACTAACCTCTGAACAGGTCCTCACTAGGCTGAGGAAAATGAACCATGGTCTGTTAACCTTGGAGTGGACTATTCTACACAAGGAAGTTACAGGCCCTGGCCAAACATGGACCTTCGCCATTGACGATGGATCTATGGCCGAGCTGGAGAGGGTGGGTTTTAAACCTTACCTGGGTTTTGGGCAGGTGGTTTTCCGCCCTAAAACCCGGTCTTCCTCCCAACAGGCAGCAAAACCGGGTCCCTCGAAAGGATCTGAGAAAATCCACGGCCTGGGGCCGAGCGTAAAACCCCCTGCGGCAGTGAGGAGAACCAAAACTCCACACAAGCTTAGGGGTAGTGCACCGCCGGCACGTAGCCAAGGCACCAGCCAACCAAGAGCTGGGAAAGCTGGATTTCCCAAGATGAAGACGGCTATCGTCTCTTCTAGGAAACCAGCAAAAGAGACTGGACCTGGTGTCCTGAAATCGAAGACCGTCATGGCCTCGACAAAGGCACCAAAAAAACCAGCTGGGCCGGCGACGAAAGGTGATCAAACCTCGTCGTCTGCTCCAAACACAGCCTCATCATTGGCAGGAGCAGATGGTGGCGTCTTAATTGACCCACCGACTGATCCTTCCAATATTTGAGGAGATATGAGTTTGCCTGCGGCACTCAACACTCTGCCACATTCAATTGTTTACAGGCAAACTTACAGCATGCCAAGGCCGCTTCTTATATCCTTGGCAAAAGGTTCAAGGACGAATTAATCGACCTTGCTTTCCTGCAAGAACCATGGACAGGAAACACAGACCGAGTAACCGGTCTCAGCAATATTCCTGGTGAGGTAATAGTCTGCCCTGGGGTGAAACCTAGAGCATGTCTACTCATCAGGAAAAATATTAATTATTTTTTGCTTACAGGCTTTTGCACTCCAGATGTAGTAGCCATCCAGATGTACTTACCGGAGAAGAATGGTATGACAAACATAGTCGCCTGCTCTGCATACTTCCCAGGAGACATGGATACTGTACCCCCTCTTGCTATACGGCGATTAATCGACTATAGCAAGAAGAACGGACTTCAGTTAGTCATGGGCTGTGACGCCAATTCACACCATACATCGTGGGGCAGCACGAATATAAATCGCAGAGGTGAGTTACCCTTTGATTATATACTAGGGGAAGGGCTATCTGTTATTAATAAGGGCTCCGAACCAACCTCTGTAACTAGAAACAGATCAGAGGTATTAGATTTAACTATCAGCTCAAACTTTCTGAGCAATAAGATACAGCATTGGGCTGTATCTACTGAACCTTCGTGTTCAGATCATAGACATATTCAATTCAACATTGAAATAGGCCAGAGGCCAGTGGTGGAATATCGCGACTCAAAAGCTACTGATTGGAGTGGATATAAAAATTCCCGTCAACTGTACATTGAGGATGGTTTCACCACAATTAACAGTTTGTGATGGGATAGATACTGCAGCGGGAAAACTTCGCGAAGCAGTGATCTTCTCCTATCATGAAAACTGTCCACTCAAGACTAAAAGAGATAATCGCAACTCTACTTGGTGGAACAAATGCCTAGAAAAGCGAAGAAAAGAAGTTCGACGACTATTTAACCGAGCTAAAGAGTCAGGCAACTGGGAGCTTTATAGAACTACTCTAACAAGTTACAATAAAGAAATAAGAAAGACGAAGCGGGAGTCTTGGAAAAAGTTCTGTGAGAGCATTTCTGATATACCTCGTAGTACTAGAATCCACAAGATTCTCTCTAAAGAGTCGATTGCCGAGATTGGGTCGATGAAGTGACCTGATGGCACTTTCACGACCTCTAGAAAAGAAACGTTAGAGCTTTTGATTAAAAATCACTTTCCTGGAAGTTTGACTCTGGATAACAATCGACCTCAAAGAGCGGAGCTTTGAGGGCGCAAGGCGGCCAAAAAAGATCGATTGGGAGGCCGCCAAGGAAGTTATCACAGCACCAGCAGTTGAATGGGCAATCAAATCTTTTCAGCCTTTCAAATCTCCTGGCGAGGATGGAATATTTCCAGCTCTGCTGCAAAACGGACCGGAATCACTTTTACCCATCCTCATTAAACTGTATAGAGCTAGTCTGGCGTGGAATTACATACCACCCAGTTGGTTGACGGCTAGGGTGGTATATATACCGAAAGTGGGCCGCACAGACCCACACCCTAAATCGGTCAGACCAATTAGCCTAACATCTTTCCTGCTTAAAGGACTTGAAAAAGCACTGGATTGCTACATCAGGCGGGTAGCTTTATATAATTCCCCCCTGAGCATCCACCAATATGGTTATCAAACTGGCAAATCAACAGATTTAGCATTACACAACCTTGTTGAGAAAATCACACAATCCCTTAACAACAAGGAGATTGCGGTGGCCATATTTCTTGACATTGAAGGAGCATTTGACAATGCACTACCCACCTCCATTGGTTCAGCTTTGACTGAAAAGGGCATCAAACCAACCATTACCGGTTGGATATATGCCATGCTCACTAATAGGACAGCCACTACATCTCTTCAGGACGAGACCATTAGCTCTAAGGTTTCCAGGGGCTGCCCACAAGGCGGAGTACTATCTCCCCTACTATGGTCACTCTTGATGGATAACTTGCTTAGCGCTCTCGAAAGAAGAGGGGTAGAACTGCAAGCGTATGCAGACGACCTTGTCATCTTGGCAAGGACCAAGTCAGGAAGGGTAGCAAATAATACCCTCCAAAAGACGTTGGACGATGTCCACAGTTGGTGTCAGAGGGAACAGATGTCTGTTAACCCTGGTAAAACTGTAATAGTTCCCTTCACTAGGAAAAGAAAGTTGGAGGATATTCCACCACTTTCCTACAATGGTGAGGTTATTCCATTTGCAGCGGAAGTAAAATATTTGGGGATTATCCTAGATATGAAACTTACTTGGAAGGCTCACTTGGAAAAAATTATCCATAAGGCCAGACTATCCTTGTGGACATGTCGTAGGATCTGTGGAAAATCTTGGGGCTTGGGACCCAAACAAATCTATTGGATATATGTGAAGATCGTTAGACCAATGATCACATATGGAGCTATTGCCTGGTGGCCAAAAGCTTTACAGCGAACGGCCCAAGCAAAGCTCTCTGGTTTACAGAGACAGGCTTGCCTGGCAATTACTGGTGCTATCAGCTCCACACCGTCAGCAGCCATGGAAATCCTTCTGGACCTACCTCCTCTCCATATATTTTTGGAAAGAGAGGCTAGATGGACAACTTACAGAATTGTGCATATTTCTAAATGCACAAATCAGGCTTATACAGAACGAAGCAGAATGCTAGTGGACACTGATAGATATAGATAGATAGATAGATAGATCTTTATTGTTATTTCGTATGAGTATACATGAACAAGGGTGACAACATTTATAATATTATTGGCTAGTACAAAACATATATTTTGATAATAAATTATAATAAATTTTATAGCAAATTAGGTTTGGATAACATATCCCGACAAGAGTGAGGCGATATCATTCGTTTACAATGAAAGACCTGATTTTTAATATTTTCTTTATTATGTCATATATTTGAGAGAGAATTTGTGGTTCAGCTTCATTATTTATTATTGATTCAATGTCAGTTACGGATAGTGGACACTGAAAGTCACAGTATTCTGGGAATGAGCTCTGACATAATGCCTCCAACAGTAAACTACGGCCTGCCTTATACCGTCCTAATTCCAAATAGAGATGAATGGGTCCTCCGTAAGGATGAACTATTAAGAGCAGACAGCTGTTGGTACACAGACGGTTCAAAAACACCCTCAGGCTCTGGTGCAGGTGTATACGGGCGCAGACCTAGGACAGAAATCTCAACCTCTCTAGGATCCTATGCAACAGTATTCCAGGCGGAAATTTACGCCATTGTTTCATGTGTGGAGAGATTGGAGCAAGCCAATCTCATACATAGAACAATAAAAATTTTCTCGGACAGCCAAGCGGCTTTGAAAGCACTTAGCTCTCACCGTGTAACGTCGAAATTGGTTTTAGACTGCCAAAGAAGACTCTCCTTAATCGGAGAAATCAATAAAGTATTGCTGGTCTGGATCCCTGGCCATTCTGGCATGGAAGGAAACGAGAAGGCAGACTCTCTTGCAAGGGAGGGTGCCGTACGTGTTTCTATCGGACCAGAACCAATAATTGGCATCGCAATAAGTTTTGCCAAACAAACACTGAATACCTGGACGGCAAGAAGAGCTTTAGACTTCTGGCATAATTTACCAGGATTGGTTCATTCAAAGGCTTTCATACATCCTTCGAAGTATGTCTCCAAAAAATGTTAGACTATAGCAGGCATGACCTACGTTGTCTAACAGGTCTTTTAACAGGCCACTGTCATCTGAATCATCATATGCTAAAACTTGGACTGTCGGAAGATCCGACCTGCCGTCTTTGTCTGGAAGATGATGAATCAGCAGAGCATATAATTTGTGCCTGCCCCGCCGCGGCTCGAATCAGGTATCTGATGTTTGGCAGGGATTCTCTCTCGCCCTCGGACCTGAAATATCATTCACCAAATAAAGTAATTGGCTTTGTTAAGAAGCTGAATTTGTTTGGTGAAATCTGAATAGGTGTGAGCCACAATAGACTCTTGCGAGTCGCAGTGGAGGGCCTTATAGACCCACTCATCAAAAACCTAACCTAACCTAGTACTTTTTCGAAATTTCAGTTCGATATTCATGGTTTTGTGGTATTTACAAGACTTTTGATGTTGAAAATGAGTTTTTTTGAAAATATCATGATACTATTTGAAGGTGAAAAATTGTCTTTATCAAAAAACTGAGTCAAGCAGTCGATTTCGTGACCCAAATTACTCCATTTCATAAATTATATTATTCTTGTCACAAAAAATGGGAAACTACAGAGTGCAATATGCCTTTTTCAGACATTAAAAACGTGTTTTTATGTTTTCTGGTGTTCACAATAGCACTATATTTTAAGAACCTCTTCGAGGCACCCAATTGGGGATCATACCACTGGGAGCACCTTTAAAAGGAATGGATGTGTCTTCCAATTTCCTTCAGAGAACCGCAGACACGTTTCTGGGCTATTTTGTGTAAAGACGCCTTTACTTTTCAGAAGAACATACAGTTTCTCGACAATACTAACCAGACGGGAACACTCAAGATGATCTAACCTTACGAGCTTCTGTAATGTATCAGACCAAAGACAGATAGTGCATACGTTAGTTAGTTAGTTAGTGTAGTAATAAGTATTCAGAAAAAAATTAAGGAATGCTAGTGAGTCCTCAAATCAAATTCTCTCATTTTAATTTAGCCTTAGATCGTTAAACAGACTCTCCCGACTTTATTTATTTTTACAACTACTTCTCGGGCTATATGCCCCGACAGACATTGAATTACACTTCTAATTTTGTAAAGCGTTTAATAGTATTGAACTATTATTTTTTGACGTCTATAGATCACGCTTTACTAATATGACAATTATTTACAGGTAACTGTAATTAAGTAAAAATCACTAGTCTTGGTTCCTCAACACAAAATTTAGACATCCATAATTACAATTCTAGACAAGCATGTAATATTCGTCAAATCGTTTTCGTCTGACAAGATCACAGAAGAATTCACTCAACTATTCCCTTAATATCCCTTACCAGCAGAAATGAAAGTTTTGAGTTTGAATAAATTTAGAAGGAGTTTTAAAAAGTTTTTACCTAAATTTTGTTGTTACTCTGTCAACGAGTACATTAAAAACTATCAGAATATCTGGAATTTCTAAAATGTATTTATGCTCATCGGGCATTCATTTTCCTTTCTTTTGTTTTGTTTGTTTATATTGTAACTTTAATTTTACGCCAAATAGCTACACCTTCCAGTTTTTCAAATATATTTTTATTGTTTATATTACGTGTTTCTATATGTTGAATGTTATACATTTTGTACCTTTGACTTGCTACAAATATTGTAAAACATATACCACGATATTCAAAAATATTAAATAACGGTAATCATTTCGATAACGGTCCCGTCACGGCAACGTCTCCGTTTGGTATCAGTTGGTATTCACAACCAGAGAAAACCCTGAGACGCACAAGTGCATAAGAAAATTAGTTCGGTGAGAACATGAGAAGAATTCTTTGTCTGATACATTGGAACTGCATAAATGTGTCTTTGTTTAAAAGCTCGCACGGTGTAGGCAGGTGGCGGTAGTAGCGCTGCAATTCCATTGGCTGTTCTGGCCATTCTCATTCCGTGCATTTCTTGTATCGTGTTCATGTATTCGCCGACATCTGACATCTGACATTTGCTGTGTCGCCATATTTGGTTTATGTTTGTGTTGCTCTGTTTCTGATTTTCATTTTTCTCGTTATTTGTTACTTTTCTGTTTTGCTGGAGAATTCCGACCAGTTTGAAGTGCTTAGAAGTTAAGATGTCCCAAAAATTTTGTTTGCTTTGTGGCAATAGTGAAGAAAAGGTTGTGAAAATGCATTATTTTCCATCCAATGATAAAAAGTAAGAATATTTTTGGTCTTTTCAAAGTAAAAAATAATAATTTAATTCTATTGCGTTTATAGGTCCAAATTGTGGCTAGAAGCGGTGGGAATGAAGTATATGCCTGGCATTTCTCTCCGTAACCATATCAAATGAATGCTCTTTTTTATCCACATATTCAGTGCTATTCTTCTCGCATATTGCTGAAAACATTGTTGTATAAACAATATTGTTATTCATATGACATACAGCAATATGGCCAAGAAATTGTGTATTCTGTTCCTGCGTTCATAGCAAGAATGGTTCATGGTTTTGTCAATAGCAATGTTATTTCCAGTAGCTTGAATTTAACTACTAGCAACATTGTATTTCGGCATTCAATAAGAAAAGAAGATGATTTATTTTGGCTTTAACAGAGTTTAACCTATACATTGTTCGAAAAATCTGGATTATTTGTTGTAAAGGGCAAGTCCATGTTACGTCATCTGACAGTCGCCCTGAGATAAGAAAGCAATTCTGCTCAACTCGTGGTGCTTAATAGTGATTTGCTGAGGTATTTTAAAAGCTATATACGACTGTTTATAATAATGAAGCACGGAAAAAAAATGGCACTTGCCATTTCTCATTTGGGCAGAGGCATTCAGAAAAATTGCCAATGCGTTAACAGTATATCTAAGGTTATCCCTAATTTGACGAAACTGCAATTTAATAGTTTCTCTACAAATTATTTATATAAATAACCCATCAAAATAATATTCGTTCACAATTCACCTATTTTCAATATTCTCAAATTCCTGGAAAAAAAATAATGAAAAAAATAGAATTAATCATTTTTAAAAAGCTTTAGCAAGTACAAAAATGAGGTTGCTGAGATAGCAAGGTAAATAACAAGATATCTTTAAAATTGACAGGTCATATATTGCTCAACGTGAAGATCAGAATACCATTTTTTGGAAAGTTGCTATGATAGCAATATATTCTCTATAACAATATTGCTATTTGCGAACAGAATCGCACTATATCTCACATTTTTTAACGTGTTGACAAATATATCACCAGTATTCAACTGCAGCTTCGTCCAATTTTTGCCTGACCAAACTTTCCACATCAGCTAATTAAAACGAGGTGTTATGGGCTACCACCCAGTTTTTTGGCAATGCCCAAATTTTTTCGGGTTAAATTCTGTATGATATGGTGGCAACCGTAATACTTGATGACCATGTTCCTCCACGAATTTATCTAATTTATAAGTTACTGCTATAGAGTCACTTTTCAGTATTCGCCATAAAGTATTTCTGCTTTTGGTAAAGTCAGGGATGATATTTTGTATTTTTTGTGGAATACCTATACAAAAATTACATTTAATGAAAGTTATTTTTGATTCTACTATGAAAACTTACACTTCATAGTGGGAGCTCTCTTTTCCATAATGTAAAAATCATATATTAATTCTCTAACTCTTTCTAGTTCTCCATCTCTAAAACTATCTTGAACATGCTTCCTGCGTGGTCTTATCTTATGAGGAGTTCCAAAAGATGTTGATGCTCCTCTGTTAATATTTGAGCCCTCCTTTCTAATTTTACTATACAGGGAGTCCCAAGATTTTTTTTACAGGCTGTAACTAAGGAACTAACCAATAGGTTTATTTGAAAATTGGGTAATCTTTTTGGGACCTACTGTAATTCAATCCGAGGTATACAGGGTATCTGTGACATCATCATAGGAGCAGGGACGTCATCGCAATGAAAAAAATTCAATGGAAGGGAGGGATCAAACTTAGCTCAAATGAAAGAGCTTTTTATTTCAAATTCAACAGTGTATCACGTGAGGGTACTCAAGTGGATAATTACACCAAATTTTCAGTTTAATGTTTATTTGCAACAACAACAAGAACATTTCGACTTTACAATGATTTTATAGAAGATGTTCAAAATGGCCTCCGTCTGCAACAACACAAGCATCGAACCGTCTGACTAGTTCACGTGTACATGCCGCATGTATCATCTCTTGCGAAAGGTTATTACAAGCTTGTCTAATTTTATTTTTTAAATCGTTCGTGTCTACAGGTTTTTCATTATAAACAAGCTCTTTTAAGTATCCCCATACAAAAAAATCTAGGGGTGACAGCACCGGCGACCGTGGAGGCCATTGAAACGGTCAATGAGTTCCAATAAATTTGTTTGGAAATCTAGCATTAAGATACTTTACTACAATACCGCTACTATTGGGGGTGCGCCATCTTGTTGCCATATCATATATCTCTTCTTTCATTCAAAGGAATATTCTCCAGTATCGCAGGTAGGTTATTTTCTGGAAAATTTAAATATCTCTGACCATTGAGATAGTCTTCAAAAAAATATGTGCCTACTAACCGACCATTGAATAATCCACACAAATGGAGTGGCGATTCACGACGCCATTATTATGGAAACGCGCTTTATCACTCCACAAAATTTTACTCAACACATTGGGAGTGTCTTGCAACATAACTTGCATGATGGAGATAAAGCTTAATCTCCGATCCAGTTCGGTGGGTCGCAACTCAAGAGTCAAATGCAATTTAAATGGATGGTAATAGTGGGTTTTTAAAATTCTATGAACTGAACTTGAAGAAACACCAATTTCTGCAGCAATGGTTCGGTTGGACCCATGGGGATTAACCGCTACATATGCTAAAACATTCACCACATTCTGTTCGGTCTGTATTGGTTTGTTATGATTACTATGCTTTGAGTTTGGAAATGAACCTTGCCGTATCCTCTCTTCAACCATAGCAAAAGTCACATGAGAAGGTGTTCTTTTTTCGGGAAAACGCTCCTGGTATAAGCCTGAGCATTTCGAGAATTTTTCCTACACTCGTCATAGATTAGCAACATATCTACATATTCATTCGGTGTGAATAGAAATAGCATTTTAACTTCGGAGTTTTCACACTATGTATTGTTTTAAAACGATACTAGGTATGAGAGGTATGAGGTAGATTTTACTAATATCAATCAAAAAGCGATTAAGGTAGAATTCCAACGCCAACTGTTTTGCGGCATCCAAATAAACGATAAATTGAAAATTTGGTATAATTATCCACTTGAGTACCCTCACTGTGATAGACCGTTGAATTTGAAATAAAAAGCCCTTTCATTTGAGTTTTATCCCCCCCTTCCATTGAATTTTTTTCATTGCGAGGACGTCCCTGCTTCTATGATGACGTCACAGATACCCTGTATACCTCGGATGAAATTACTGTAGGTCCCAAAAAGATTACCCAATTTTCAAATAAACCTATTCGTTAGTTCCAGAGTTACAGCCTGTAAAAAAAATCTTGGGACACTCTGTATGTACCCTTGGACACACCAGTGACTTTCAGTGTTCATTGCCTAAAATATGCAAAAACATTGGAGTTTTTAAACACAATAACAACAATTATAAATAAAACAATAACTGCTATTATCTAATAAAACAAATTTGCATCTTTCACAGTGCGTCTTTAAAGTAACGCATAAATTCATTATTAGCTAAATAAACTATAAAACTAGAAATTCCCGAGAAAGGTCGATTTTTGATTTCAATTTACTAAGTTCTCAAATTATAATCTAATGTGTGATGACGTCATCACCATTTTTCTTAAATAGAACCCCACTTTTTTTTCAATTTCCTAATTTCCCTTGCTGAGATGATTCCAAAAATGTATAACACGTTGCTTCAAATAGGTACAGGGGGGAAAAAATACAAAAAAAATTTATGAAAATTGTTTATGGAAAGTTATAGGTTACTGAATGTAATAAACAAATTAAATGGAATTACGTAGTTATGCAATTAATGTGATACACTAGCAAAAACAAACAAACGAAAATTTACAATAAATGTTCAAATTGTTCTCCATTGATCGTTAGACAATGACTGAACCAGGCATTACTTTGGTCTCTAGCATTCTGTAGCCTAGCGGGAGTTATGTTCTGTATTTCTTGTCTAATTCGGTCTTGACGGATAGTTGACGGATATTTCCAGGTCTGATTGTGTAGACTTTAGATTTTAAATAACCCCATAAAAAAGTCTGATGGGCTCAGATCAGGTGATCTAGCGGGCCTTTCCACTGGTCTTCTTCTTCCTATCCACCGTTGTGGAAAAGTTCTGTTTAAAAAATCGCGCACAGTTACTGCGAAATGTGGCTGTGCGCCATCCTGTTGAAACCAGATTCTGCGGTCTAAATTAGTGGGTATTTGAATATCAGGAAAAAGCTGGGTCAGATCAGGAATTAATGTATTTTATAGGAAATCCACATATAATGCTCCTGTTTAATTTTCATCAAAAAATATGGACAAATAATTGTATTTCTCACAATACCAGCCCATACATTGGTTTTTTGTGGTCTTTGCGTATGGTACTCTTGCATCCAGTGTGGATTTTCATCTCATCAGACCAATAACGGGTGTTTTGCCGGTTAACATGACCGTTCAAATAAAACGTTGCCTCGTCCGAAAATCAATGAAATTGTTATTTTGGTTCATCATATACTTGCAGAATTCAGTTCTTCGGTCAAAGTCGTCGTCAGCCAATTTATGGATAAGACGTACTTTATAAGGATGGTATTTTACCTTTTTAAAAATGTTTGATACTGAAGACCAATACCAAAATCCCTAGATAATCCTCGCACTGTACAGTGTGGACGTTCTACTGCCGACAAAATCATGCCTTGTTGAATATTTTCATTAATTTTTGATCTACCTTGCTTTGCTGTATTCCTCACATGTCCCAATTCTCTGTATTTTCGCCCTTTTCTGCTTACCGTAGATTGTGAAATAGGTTCACGATCTGGGTGCATTTCATGGAATAATCGGCGTACCTCTTGTTGAGTCCGCAACTTGTTTCTGGCAGTTTTTAACGTCAATTGAAAAAAATGATAAAAAATACTGTCATAAGAAATATTTTTATGGTTCAGGGGCTTTGATCACTAATAAAAGCTATAAGCTTCAATGTTAAAAATAATTCAGGGTGTTTTTAATAGTTTATTAAAGTAATTGTATAACAATTCGTAATTTCATTTCATGTGACTATTACGTTTATTTATTATTTGAAATTTTTGCATTTTTGCCCACCCTGTACCAATTTGAAGCAACGTGTTATACATTTCTGGAATCAGCTCAGCAAGGGAAATACGGAAATTGAAACAAACTTAACTTAAAAAAATAGTGATGACGTCATCACACGAAGGTGGTTCACCCTGTATATTAGACTATAATTAGAAAAAATAGTAAATTAAAATAAAAAATCTACCTGTATGGGGAATTTCTAATATTGTGGTTTATTTAGGTAATAATGAATTTATATGTTACCTTATGGACGCACTGTATATTGTAACGGTAGTAGTAGTACCTCACAGGGCACCAGCTCGAAGGGCTCCGGCTAGAGACTCCTCTCAAGGGTGATTCGACCCCAAGTTTATGTCACACAGGGATAACAGAAGGGTTGTAAAAATTGAGGGCGCCACTACCTTTTTAACGATGAAAACTACAAAAAACTAAGGCGGAAAAGGTAGAAACGCCTTGTAAAATTTGAATAAAAGTTAATAATTAAAAAAAGCCACTGAAAATTACCCCGGGCGATATCTCCCTCAACTTTTATAGTTGAGGATTTTAATAAAAAAAAGAATTAAAAACAAATTTACAATTTATTCTGCCACAGGAAATGAACAACGGAATTTGTACTTTTATAGGTACTTAGCTTAGATGAAGTGGCTTCCTGGAGAAGAAGTCAGGTCTTGATCCGAACTGATGAGTTCTGTTCTAGGGCGGTAGTTTGAGGGTTCTATCCTTGGCTATATTCTTGGGGTTATATTCTCCGGTTTATATTCTTGGGTTCTATCCTAGCCTAGGGTTATATTCTTGGCTTATATTCTCGCCTAGGGTTATATTCCCGCCTAGGGTTATATTCTTGGCTTATATTCTCGCCTAGGGGCTGTGCTTACCTAGAAGTACAAGTGGATCAGGGATATGTAGGAACTTGAATGTTATGGCACATTATGTTGGTCAGCTTTTCAGGTTAAAGAAAAGGAAGGCAGTTATTTGAAAGTCAAAAAATTGATTTAATTTACTGAAAGCTTTCCAACATTATATGTCCCATGTTAAAACAGTAAAAATAGCAATTATCGACTGAATTAAAAAAATATACTAATGATCCGAAAGAAACTAATAATAGCAATAAGTTATTTATTTGGTTATATGAAAAAATATCGTGCTTAGGAAATATATGAAACCGGCACTGGCGTTACGAAAGAATATTTTATAGGTTACCGGTAATTTATAAAAATGTTATTTTATAATTCAGAGTTATTTCGCAACTGAAAAGGCTTGAAAATATTTGTATAAAAGTAAAACTGTGAATTATAAAAAAATAGTTGACTTAAAACTACCATATTAGTATAAAAGAACAGTTTATGACCACGTGTTGAATTTAATTTCGTCTATCTCTGTAAAAAAATAAAGAATGCATACGAAAATTATATCAGACAGTACTTTAGAAGAAGCTTATTAATTATGAATTATGATTTTGAACTTACCACAGCAAAATTCATAAGATAGGTACTTGAGATATGAAAGATAGCGAAAGATGTGTCGCCTTCGGTGGTTGTTAACGAAAAGGGGTGTTTAACGTGGCGGTGTGCAAAAAAATATGGAAGCGTCCGTTGGCAGGCGTCAATTGTCTTACGTTCGGGGTAGAAGAGTTTGGGGTCACAGAACTATAATTGGATGTGGCTAGTGACGACGAGCGCTAATTAAAAGGATTTATTCTGTAAAATCGAAACAGGTCGATAGACATGTTACAATATGAAGCAACTGTGTTTAGTATTTAGCCAGCTATAAGTATAAAATACAATTTGATGCATGTGCAACGGCTACTCAGTTTAGAGAGCACCTCAGGTGTAGATTCTGAGACCAAACTAGTATAAATTCAGAGAGTAGTCTTACCGGTTCGCGGGTAATTCTACTTGAAATTCAATTAAGGTGAAATAAAGATAAATTATGTAAATTAGGAAAGGTAAGTGGGCGCCACTCTGAATAATACTAGTTTATTTGTTATTCACCTCTGCATTATAGCGACAAATCCTGGAAGATTGGAAGGGAAAAAAACTATATGAACAACGTTATTAAATTTACAAGTTGTATATTTTCAAAAAAAATTAAATAGCAAAAAAAATGACTAGTCGACATATGTTGTTGTTGGGGAGCAAGAACTATTGTACTTTGCTGTTGTAGTAAAGTTGTCGGAAAACTTGCAGTCCCGGATGAGGTATTCCAGGTAAAGTGTCTCGGGTAAGTGTCCCAGGTAAAGTATTCCGGATAAAGTGCTCCAGGTTAAGTGCTCCAGGTAAAGTGCTGCAGGTAAAGTATTCCGGATAAAGTTTCGGGTCCCGGTAAAGTTTCGGGTCCTGGTAAAGTTTCGGGTCCTGGTAAAGTTTCGGGTCCTGGTAAAGTTTCGGGTCCTGGTAAAGTGCTAGGGAACAGATATAGTATCAGGAACAATTTTCACAATTTTCCAATTTAACTAAAATCCAGGATGTCTGAAGTATGATATTACAAGTATGATATTACGATATTAAAGAAAATTATTTGACAACGTGGTTCATACATCCTGTATTTTTAGATAAAAAGAAAGCAAATAAAAAAACGATAAAATAGAATAACCGATTCTGCACCGGTAAATACATACATTTGTTTAAATACGTATATATTTTTAAATAGATAATTTTAAATAGATAATATATAAAAAAACTGAAAGAAAAAACAAATTCATATCGATATATATTATTCCTGGCACTGGAATGATATTGCTACATAATAAAGATAGGAAGGTAGAAGCTATTAAAAAAGGAGAGTTAGTTATACATTTAAGCGAAATGACTTACCACTCAAATGAATGCACTTCTAAGATAAGATAATATAAGCCAGAAGGCTTCAATGGCACATGTATGCAGGAAAGAAAAGAACGAAACCCCTTTGCCACTTGTTTAAATACACTAAATCATGTGAACGACAACCGACTTACGTCTCATGTTCGTGTCACGCTCATACGCTTTGACCAGGAAAGGAATTTACCTTTCAGTAGTGAATTCTTGATTCATATTTGATTTATAATTGGTAGAAGAAGAAGAGACACGAAATCGAAGTGGGAATTTCAAGATGGGCGTGACTATTTTCCGACAGACGGGCCTCGATCATCGCGCATAGAAACGTTGATTTCGACTCTCGTCGACAGTAAATATATTCAGCCTTGAAACATTTCTCGGTGTTGGGCATGAGAAAGGACTGGCTATTCGCCGCCCATACGATAATTTATTAATTCAATCGAGGGAAGTAAAGTGAACGAAATTAACGTTACACATGGTGATTTGATGGTGATTTTGTGAAGGAATTTGAATAGCACTTTCATCTTTCGTTACCATAAATTTCGCAAGATTATGCACAGTTTGTCTTCTTTGGCTATGAATTACTTTTTCTTTAACACCGATCAATGCAAAGAATCCCTCAACGGGTTGGCAAGAGACAACAAAGTGACTCTAATATGGGTGCGGGCACATGAGGGGATTTCAGGTAATTGAATGGCGGACCAGATAACTAAAGAAGGCTCTAAGGGAGACTTCATAGGTCCGGAACCGTTTTGTGGAATCACAAAAGATTGCATAAGAGGGGAAATCGGGAACTGGCTAGATAGGGAACACCAATTCAAATGAAGGGCTACACAAGGGCACCTTCATACAAATAGTTTACTGAACAATGTAGACAAGGAACTCTCAACCAGGCTACTGAAACTGGGTAAGAGACATTTGAAGACAGTTTCCGACCTGGTGACTGGACACTGCACCTTGAGGAAACATCTGTACAATATGGGCAAAGTTAGTGAACCTATGTGCAGGAAATGTAAACTTGATGATGAAACACCTACTCACATAATCTGCTTCTGCGAGTACTTACAAGAACTTAGACGGAAGCACTTTGGAGAGGAATTGATACAACCATCACAACTACTGAAAATCCCTCCAGTCAAACTAGTGGCCTTTATAGAAGTCACGAAGTTTCTGGAATGGAAGTAGATAACATGGAAATGGTACAAAGATTCAGTTCAAGTGCCTGGGCTGATGAGCACAACTCAAATATATATGAATCAATGAATGAACCGCTCAATTTTTTAGGAGGCATATTAGATTTTAATTGAATACTTAATACACTTAAAATAAATAAAAAAACTGAGCTATCAAGTGAAGCATTTATAACAAACTAATACTTTTACACGAACTAATACAAAGAAATAAATTAAAAACTTAAACGAAGCTTAGAGGTTAGGTTTAAATATAAATATAAACCTGCAACCCTCTTGTCAATCTATATCAGTGGCACTGATCATGGCGCACAGCTGTCAAAAAATGTGTCACATTTACTGAAAAATACAGAATAACAGAAACCTTTAAATTAACATTTTCTCATGGATTAATGAAATTTTGTAGGAATATTGTCAAAGATCAAATAAATCGCTTTTTATACATTTATCTTAATTGTATAATGAGTATTAAAGGACATAATATTAAGGAACCACAAAAAAACTCAAGTCATTGGATGATTATTACATTTAAACTTGGCAGCATCAGTGGAATCCAGCAAAATAAATAAATACATTGTTTATGTTGGCATAAGATAATACGTGTGTTATTTCTTCTATAGTATGTTTATTGTTCGGGGAATTTATGCTATGAAAAAGGTACTCATTGATCTGTTTTGTACAGACAATTTATGTGACTATGTAATCTAGTAGATTTTTTTTTCTAAGTACTTCCGCAAGTAATTCGAAATGTATGCTATAATGATGACGAGAAATAACCCAGAAACACGTCTCTTAAAAAAAACAACTTCTCTTTAATCCCCGATTGGATGTCTCGAGTGTGAAGTAACATTTTTTCCAGTAAGGCTTTCAATAAAAGATATTTTCCTTTTGATTTAACACACCAGAAGGAGACATCAACAGTAAAGATAAAAACATACCGTAATCAATTTTTCTTCACATAATTAGCGACCCTAGGTTTTACGGGATGTATTTCATTCAAATTTATTATATTTCAAGTATTTTCAATAACCTCAACGGCAGACATTTTATCAGCGGGATACTTTTTGGTACATAAAGGATGTTGATTAATAAAATAAACACATTATCATGATTCTTCCGTTAATAAATTGAGGCCAGTGTATCTGGGATGGGTTTAATTTGATCTTTTTTCCATAGACGTCAACGTAGTCCAGGCGATTCAGAGTTTAGCGCGATAATCGCTGGTATCAGCTTGAAACTTTGTATAAAGGTTGCAAAAAATACGTACAATAAAATAGTACTAACGCGCAAATGCAAAACCTTGCACGACATTGTTTAAATGACCATATTGTGCTATTTTCTAGTAGAATTTCTCGTTCATTCGTGAATATCTTTTTTGCTCTTGATTATGAAGGAAAAATAATAAATACTTTTTTTTTGTCTTCTAAAAACGAACAATATGAAACCAACCGCGTCGAAAAATATTGATTAGATCAAAAGTTATTGATGATTAAGTTTACATAAACATTAGTTTTATTAAACAATGTTAGATTATTTTGTTAACAATGACAATATCCTGTAATTGTGCTTAATTACTGTACTCCGTCAATAGATCACGTGTGCCAAACCCGCAATCGGTAAGTTGAATAGTTAATGAGTTATAGCGTTATAAACAAATTGACGTAGCATTTTTTTACAATAAACCTGTACCACTTTGTCACTTTCCCTGCATGACGCTGATTTTTTCTAAGGTAGATTACGTACGGTGTAATCGAGCGGCGTCGTTATTTTTTTGAAAATTGCAATTGCACGGCCAAGGTAGGGTTTTTTACAAATAACATAACAAAAAATGTATACTTTGTTTGACGCACGCGCATCTACTCAGGTTTCAATATTTCCAGATTTTCGACAACGGGAATAGATTTCTCTCGTCGCGAGGTATGAAATTAAAAAAAAAATCATCCAAATATCTTTATTGGATCCCAAGAAAAGTCGACTTTAAGTAGCACCGTTCAATTTGAATGGCTGCGTCAAGATTTTCAGCGAGTCGGCCGAGCTCATGGTTTTATATGTAAACTTCATTAGGAAAGAGTATTAACTGATAAGATCTCTGTTTTTTAAACTCCAGAGCTCACAGCATTAACTAGTTTTTAATACTTCGAGAGCCAATTGAAATCTCACAGTGCTTTATATTGACGAGAGCTAGCGATTGTATTTTCTGAAAACATCAGCCCGCGTTTGTCTACGCATCTGTCTTTGAAGCCCACAATGTGTTCTAAATGAGCCATTCGGAGCGAAATAAAAATAAAACCCATGAGTTCGCATCAGAACAATTTAATAAAGAACTTTCTTAGTATATTTGCACACAAATGATAATATTCCAAATTGTTATTCTGTAAAATATGTCAATACGATGCAAGTGAAAATCTAACAAAAAGTTGAAAATAGGCAGGACTGTCGGCATAAGTGAAACATAAATAGATGAACCCATTTTAAAAATTTCATTGCACCATGATAAATGGAAATTTTTTACAAATAAATTAACTCCCAATAAAAATTTTATCGGATGTCTATGATAGAAGGAAATTTTTATAACTAAATTAACCCCTCATAAAAATTTCACCGTACACCCATGGTGAATGGACATTTTTACAAATACATTTTATCGCATGCTTACGATAGAGTCGCTCCAACCAAAAATCGCTCGACGCGGCTAAAGTTTTCATTTTAATAACTATAGCAGCTATTTCCGATTTTTTTTTATTATAATTTGAAAATTATATTAAACCTCAGATCCCACAATAAACATCATTCAAACAATTCAACTCTTATGCAACCATTTCGAGTCTCTAGACGAACATCTTCCTCTTTCCCATTGGGAAATTAAATTGCAGTAATTTGTTTGTACAATGCTTTCACAAGATAAGTTTTGGCATTATTATAATGTAAAGTGCAGCAAAATTTGAATGGTGGTTTACTAGCATAAATTTGTTTTTCCTACGCTCTATCTTTAAAGTACCTTGTATTTCACTAGTTTGTAACGCTTAAAACGGCTGTTTTTGGTGAGAGTGAAAAAAGTGAAAAGGCGTTAAAAAAATGCCATAACGTTAACTTTATTTCACGCTTTCCATAATTCAATACAATTGATTAGTGCAATTCGTCCACACCTTCACCGGAAAAAAGTATCAGGTTACCTTTGACTTTTACAGCATATGAACTGTAACTGATTTGATGTTTATCCATAAATCAAACATAAACAAACGTAACTGGATCAAAAATTCACATTAGTAAACCAAACAATTGCGTAATCAATATTCACATTGCGAAATAAAACTAAAATACATATATAGTTGTTAATTTTTCTTAATATTATTGTGTACATTTTCCAATTCAGTCACTACGCATTCATTAGTTGTAATTTACTGAATGAGTTTAATTAAAACATTCCAAATTACTATTTTGAATTTATTATTTGTATAGGGCTGTAGAAAAAATATTGTATGCAACATATACATAAAGTGTCTTTTTTCCACTGATGAAATTTCTATTCGAGAAAAAAGTACCAGTTTATGCACTAGTTGCATAAATTACTATTCTGGAAATGACCTCACATTATCAAACCTTCTAGAACCCCTATTATCTGTCATGTATCTACAGGATGTCCAGAAACCCTCCTGCCAAACGCAAACTACAGATACTAGATGTAATTTTACCATCCAAAAGTTCCTCTTAAGGGAGCTAGCATCCTTTTAAGATGAGCACATCTCAAAAAACCCGCTACCTATAAATTTCAAACTTGATGAATTGTATAAACCTGCCGTGATAAAATGCTTACTAAGAAACCTGCGTTTTTTATTGCCATCTGAAGCGTTCTACGTGGGAGGGGCAACGGGTAAATTTGGTTAAACTTTTTGTGTATAAAATTTTTGATAAATTTTACATTAATTTCAAAAACTGTAGGATATTTGCAAAAAAAAAGTGCTCTTCTTTGAATTCGCTATTATGCGCCGTTTTCGAGAAAGATCAATTCTAATTTTTTTTGTATTTTTGGAAGTCAATATAATTATTTGGTTGCTAAACGATCTTTACAGTACGTAGTTGGCTTTGACAAGTGAACAAGAATTGTCATTACATCAAATTGCTTTGAAGTTGAAGAGTTATTGTTGTTGCGTAAAAAGGATAAAATAATTTTAATTTTCAATCAAAATGGTTAATTATTCCTATGCAGAATATGCTGATATGCATTTAATTTATGACGAGGTACTATGTAACGCTCATGCAATCGGATGAAAATACGAGGAACGTTTTCCTAACCAACGACATCGATCAACATCTACGACTCTCCACCAACAGCAAAGAGAAGCCGGCTCAGTAGTACCTAAAAGCATTGAAACTGATACGCAACCGAATGTTACAGAAGTGTACGAAAATTATATTTTGGACGAAATAGAACAGACTCCAGAGTTCAATACAAGAAGACTCGCGGTTATGGTCCTGCAAGTTCTAAATTTCCAATATGGAATGTTATTCTTATCCGTTTCACTTTCAAAAAGTTCATGCGATGATAGATTGTGATTTCCCTGCTAAAGTAGTTTTTGCAAACTGGTTACTGGACCAAATGAACCAAGATCCCAATTTTTTTCCATAATTAGTTGCGATGAAGGTACGTTCACTCGAAACGGAATGTTCAATTTATACTTTGTTCCGAGATATTTTGTTGACATATACCAACATGATTGATTTAAGACAGAAACCCCCCTCGTTAATCCGATAACATATACATCTTTATTAATTATCAATTTTCTTTACATTAGTGCATACAAAATAATACCGATAGTGCGACGTTGTCACTACGCCGGTGTCCTGGCTCCGTTAGTCCATGCTGCAACATTTACTTCCTCCATTACGGCTCCTTGCGGTGAAGCATTATCCGGGTATTATCGTGATTCATGACCTATAATACATCCGGTCGAAGTTAATTCGATAACAATAGCGTTTATTCGAAAAGCGAAAAGATAATGCCTAATAGTATGATTATTTTACAACTGAAATGTTTGGCTGGTAAAATAATATTTTAGACTGATTTTTAAATTTATTTAATTATTCTATTATTTATTTGTGCTTTGGAAGATATATTTTCAAATTTTTATTTTTTTAAGTTAAAAGTATTTTTCTCGGTAAATGGTTGACCACCTTATCTATAAATATTTTAATCTGATTGTGTAGATATAAAAAGAGCTTTCATTACTTGTTTTCCTTTGTCTGACCTGTACTGCACCTACCTACTTTATTTCCAATGCCCTTTTTATATTTACATATTATAATAATAGTATTGAAATATTTATAGATATAATAGAAAGTGGGGATTTTGGGAAAATCATTTTTAATATTGTCTCAGAATTTAAGTTTGTAATGAAAATTTCACTCCGAAAGTAATCATGTGTTTAAAACTAAGTATGTGGCGTCCTAGGATGCGGATGCGAAGCGAATTGTGAAAAATGTATTTGAATCATTGAAACATCGATGTTATAGTGTAACCGATACAACAAAAGAAATATGTAAAATGCAAAAGGATATAATCCGAAGAACGATATATGTCTTATACCAAAAACAAATGATACCAACCCTAGATTGTATAAAAAAGCGGTTAATTAAAGACGAAACGCGAATTGTTCGTAGCCGAACAAGTTTGTGGAGAGCTATATCTCAAATGTGATTAAAATATTGTACCATCAATAAGAGGCAAGTGATAATGGAGTCATATCGTTTAAGAATGTGGCGTCATGATTACTTAGAAGATATTCAAAAATATAGATGTGAAAATAGTTCAATTATCTTCCTCGACAAGAGATGTTATGACACTCATGATACTCCAACGAAGGTTTTTTTTTGGATTCATCGGGAAAATGCAAAACAAGGGCTCCATCAAATGAAGTACAAATAATGACGGTAATACATGCTAGATCAGAATCAGGTTTATTGCTGTCAGCAAAGAATATGTAGGATTCAAGCTCAGATTATCACCAAAATACAACAGCAGAACTTTTCGAAGTTTGGTTTGAAATGCAACTTATTATAGCTGTCAATAGATTAAAGTACCAAATAACAACATCAGTAAACGGGAAATTCAAGAGTATTTGTTAAAAATTGACCTGTATTTTGAAGAATCGTACAAAAAACCTGTTGCCGAGTCAACAATATATTCTGAAATATTCTTTAACCTTTAATTCTAGGACCAAAAATCGATCAAGAGAAAACAAAATATATGATCCTAGGAGATACTGGAGGTATCGAAAATCTGGTAGTTAAAACGACAAGCGAAAACGAGCACACTTTCCAAAGAGTAAACGCATTTGTTCATCTGGGAGTACTAATAACTAGCAATGCGAATGAAGAATAAAAAATAAAGTCTGCAATTGCGAAAGGCAACAAAACATTTGGAATGTTTCAGTCACTGATGAAATCAAAATACTGTGAAAGATGAAGCTAATAATCTATAATATCGTTATAAAACCCACTGTGACGTACGAAAGTGAAACATGGACCTTAACAAATAAAACAGAAAGAGAAGCTGATGCGATGGGTTCGAAAAATGCTTAGAGCAATCTTCGGCAAAAACACCTGAAGAGTGGAGAAGGAAAACAAATGAAGATGTAAACATATTGTAAATAGAACCAAAAATAACAACAATGTTAAAAATACAAAGGTTAAGGTGGTTGAGAAACGTAGAACGATTAGTCAAAGAAAAAACGACAAAAATGGCACTTAAAGGACTCTAATTGGGAAAAGAAGAAGAGAACGGCCAAGAAAAAGATGGTTTCAAAGTGTGTTGTCTGATGGTCAAAACATTTAAATTGACTTTTCTCGAAATCGGTGCATAATAGCGAATTCAAACAAGAACACTTTTTTTTAAGAAAATACCCCATCGTTTTTAAATTCAATGTAAAATTAGTCAAAAAACTGATACACAAAAAATTTAACTGTTGCCCCTCCCACGCTAAACGCTTGTGATGGCAATAAAAAAACGCAGGTTTTTTTGTATATTGTAGCATTATTGGGTGATACGGATAATAATTATTCATTTTGATTCACGTTTTTTCATCACGTCCACGATTAATTATGGATGCATCGAAGCCGGTTGTTGATAAATGCATGGATTTGCTTTTTTATGAGCTCTTCCACAACTTTTCCCATCACATTTTTTGCTACAATCTTTGGTTTCAGCTTTTCTAATTTTATAACTCAGTTTTAATTTTCTTGTGTTTCCTTTCTTAATGTTTTTTACATATTTAATGATAGTTCTACTTCGTCTTTCAATCATCTCCTTGATCTTTCTTCTACCTTATATATTCTACGCCACTGTCATCTAAAACATTTCAGCATGTTTTTTTATCATCCCGTCAATTTTAACGGGAATATCATCATCTCGTGCCTATTCGATAGAGTAAGTAGTTTTTAAGTTATTTTCGTTTAAACAGAATGTTAAAAATACCTAATTTTATTTTATAGCCCATTTCTCACGAGTAAACACTATTTCACCAATCTGATTATAAAATTAGGACAAGCAATAGAGCATGCAAGTATAGTAATTTTTGACAAAATTCCTTATAGAAAACGGATGATGCCATCATATAAAAGACATTACATAGTATAATTTGGATATGTTTTCAACTTTTGCTTTTATGGCAATTTTAATTTTTTTGATGCGATAATTCTCAACGTACCTGAATGCGTTATCTATAGTTCGATTTTAAACGGATTAAAAAGTATAGATGTAAAGCAGCAAAACGTATATTTTCGATTTGTAATAAAAGTATGCGAATTCGGCCAAAAACGCCTGAGAACACCGCCAAAAATGACCGAGCGCCGGAAAACAGCTGTGTAATGGGTTAGCGGGGATTAAAGAGACGCATACTATATATACAAGCGCGCTGACGCGCGGCGTAACCAGGCTTTGCATTCGATTATTTTGGCGTTTTTGGCAGACTTCTAATCATTTCATTACAAATCGAATATATATATATATATATATATATATATATATATATATATTATTATATTATCAGATCGATAAAAATACGAAAAAACAATTAACCACTTATAATGGTACTATAGCTAAATATTACGGTTTACCTAAAATACATAAACCAAATTTATCAGTAAGACCTATTGTAGCTTCTATGGGAATTCCTACAGAACATTTATCTGCATTTATAACTAATATACTTACTAATGCATATGATTGCAATAATGAATATTTTGTAAAAGATTCTTTCCAAATTTCAGTAACATTCAATAATATGAAACTTCCTCCAAATTATGTTTTAGCAAGTCTAGATGTAGTATCTTTATTTAGTAATGTATACTTAGAAACCTGCTTAAGATCTATTGATAAACATTGGGATTGTATTCGTTTACATTGTAATATAAACAAAAATACTTTTTTAGAAATTATCACTTATTTGTTTAATAATACTTTTTTCACATTTAATAAAAACTTTTATAAACAAACTTTTGGTACCCCAATGGGAGCAAATATATCTCCCATATTAGCTGCATACGTTATGGATGACTTGTTAGACATTGTTGTTCCAGTACTTTCCTTCAATCTTCATTTTATAAAAAAATATGTAGACGATATTATCGTAGCACTACCTATCATAAACATCAATGAGATATTAGAAACATTTAATAGTTATGACCCTCACATTCAGTTTACAATTGAAACTGAAGATACAGAACAATCCGTTCCTATCTTAGATACCAGACTTATAAGGAAAAATGATACTATTACAGTTGATTGGTATCGAAAACCCCGTAGTTCTGGTAGATATATCAACTATTTTTCATACCATAAATTTTCAACAAAAATAAATTTGATAAAACAAATGAAGAATAGGGTACTTATTATCTCAGATAGTACGATGCATGATAAAAACTTACATATATTATCTAACCTATTTATTAACAATGGTTATCCTAAAACATTAGTAAGAAAAATTCTGTTTAACACCCCTCATCCCATACATACTGCAATTGAACCAAATTTAGTTATTACGAACTCAGAAAATGTAACGAATACAACTACAACTAACATATTTTTTGCATCTTTACCTTACTTTAGAGAGCTTACACCTAGAATTTCCAAAATATTAAAAGAAGTAACTAATATAAAACTTGCAAATAAAAATGTTCTCTCACTTAATTGTGTTTATAGTAAGTTGAAAGAAATTGATCCTCTTACTGATCTTTCTAATGTAATATATAGATTGACTTGCTCTACATGTAAATCTGCATATGTAGGTGAAACATCACAAAAAATTACTAAACGTATAGCTCTACATAAGAGCGGTGCAAGATTATATCCAGAAAGATCAGCATTAGCTGAACATGTTTTTTCTACAAATCATATAATAGATTATAAAAACTTTGAAATTTACATAAAGAAAACAACTACTCTAAAAGGATTTTCCTGGAAATGGCATTCATATCTCAAGAAGATAATTGCTTAAATAAAAGAACTGATATTCAAAAACTTAGTACAATTTATAGCTATTTATTATCTTTTGACAAAAAAACAAAAAATTCAAATATTGAAGATGAGAATTCTGTTCCTTTATATTAACTTACCAACTATTATTTCACTTGCTAATATACTAAACATATTTAAAGACATTTCTATGACTACTAAAAATTAACATCGATGTCGTAATGTCAATTTTGATAGTTTTATTTTTAATTTAATTTCTTGAAAAAGAAAATTATATCTTATACCATGTTTTTTCTCCATATTATACATATTATATATAGATATTGTGATTAACCTCGCTTAGTTGTAAGTAATCAATGTTTTACTTTTAAACTGAATTTATTTATAACTGTTTGAAATATCTATAAATGTAGTTCTTTGATAATGGTGATAATAAATTACCGAAATCTCAGAACAAACTAAAAAGAGTTCACTTATTCACATTGCCGCATCCCCCACAATAATAGTTAGACCTAACTAGTATCGGCAACGAACTATTTCCTATATATATATATATATATATATATATATATATATATATATATATATATATATATATCACATATCTCAAGAACAAAATATCATCAATAGAAAGAGTGATCATAAAAATTTGAGTGATATTTATTACTACCTTTTGGCTATTGATAGGGAGCATGAGTGTCATCAAATTTCAAATTCGTCTATTTCAAACATTTGAGGTTAAAATAACATCAAACAAATTAAAAAAAAGGAGACGAACCTAGCCAATCTTGATATTTTTAGATATAAGTTAGTTATAATTATATACTATTTCTTTTTCTATAAGCAAACGATTTTGTTTGACATCATTTTGACATTTACTTTTTAAAAAAATTCAAATCAAAATTATTATTATTAGATGTATTTACCATTTGAAACAACTTGTAATACAATCTCGAATGCTGTCCTTGAGAATGGAAATAAAGATATTCCGAAAGCTTGGAAAATAGTGTAAAGAGTACTCATTTTACAATTTTGCCGCTTCCCCAATATTCCTGTCCTTGTATATATATATATATATATATATATATATATATATATATATATATATATATACACTGTGTCCGTAAAGTATGGAACAAATTCATTTTTAGCAAAACAGACCATTTTAAGAAATAATCCTGAAACACGTCGATTTTTGATTTTAATTTACCGTATTTTAAAATAATAATCTAATATACAGGGTGAATTACTTTCGAGTAATGACGTCACCGTCATTTTTTTTTAATGGAACACCCCCATTTTGTTTCAATTTTCGGATTACTCTAGCTGAGCTGATTCCAAAAATGTATCACATGTTGATTCCAATTGGTAAAGGGTGGACATAAATACAATAGTTTTGTGTGTGCCCATAAAGTAACGCGTTAAATTAACAATATTATCAAAAATACTTATTGTCTAGCGGACAGAATATGATGGAATACATGAATTTATAAATGTTCGAACTTCAGCCCTTGCTGTATATGACAGTAACCCAAACGGTGTACAAATTCTTGTTGAACCTTGTTTATTGTGTCTTGAGAAATATTGTTTATTGCTGTCCGAATTCTCTCTTTTAATTCTTGAATATTTGCTGGTTTCGTTTGATACACAACATTCTTCAGATGGCCCCACATAAAATAATACAAAGGATTGAAATCTGGTGACCTTGCTGGCCATTCGATAGGTCCACGTCTACCAATCCACCTGTTCGGAAAAATTTCATCTAGGTACCATCTAACGTCTACAGCATAATGTGGAGGTGCACCATCCTGCTGACTCCATAAACTTTCATCAAAACCTCCAGGATTACGTCTGCTGGGAAACAAATTACGTGAAGTAGGTACGAGATACCCCCTTAAAAACCCAAGGTACGTTGCCCCGTTTAAATTACCTTCGATAAAGTAGGGTCCGATGATTCGATTTCTTACAATTCCAGCCCATACATTTACCTTTTGCGGGTATTGTGTATGATGCTCACGCATCCAGTGGGGGTTTTCTTTTGCCCAGTATCTACAATTCTGACGGTTAACCTCGCCATTTAACGTGAAAGTGGCCTCATCAGAAAAAATAATGTTTTGTATCAAGGGTCTCGGTGACATTTATCCATCATTTTTTCGCAAAATTGGATTCTTCTATCGGGATCATCTTCGTTTAATTCCTGCACAAGTTTGATTTTATAAGGATGCCATTTTTCATGCTTTAATAGTTTGTGTACCGTTGTTTTGCTAACACCGATATCGCGACTAACTTTACGCACAGAAGTGTGCGCATCTTCTTCAAAACTAAGTAAAACATCTAATGCTGTATCATCATTTGCAGAGGGACGACCTGATTTGCGTACATTTTCAACCGTACCAGTTTCTCGAAATTTCTTTTCAATTTTACTGACTGTTGAACGCGTTATAGGTCTTTCTGGATATTTACCATTAAATAAATTGCACACTTCCATCTGAGTTCGCGATCTGTCTCCATACCCAATCATCATAAGTATTTCAATTTTTTGTTTTACACTTAACTCCATTTCTACTTCAAATTAAATCTAAGCAATAATTAAAACATTCACGAATACCAAAAATATTGTAGTACTAAACTGTCACTGAACATCAATAAATTACTAAACAAATAATGACTTTTCACCAAAAACTAGACGACTATGTCTTTTTTAAATTGATAAGAAATAATTTCTTTCATATTCTGTCTGCTAGACCACAAGTACCAAACATGTTTGGAAACAGCTCATTTTTATTAATCTAAAAATGTAACAAACTACAGGGTGTTACATTTAAACCAATTGCCGCTAGACAATAGGTATTTTTGATAATATTGTTAATTTAACTAATAAAGAATGTTACGCGTTACTTTATGAGCACACACAAAACTATTGTATTTTTGACCACCCTGTACCAATTGGAATCAACATGTGATACATTTTTGGAATCAGCTCAGCTAGAGTAATCCGAAAATTGAGACAAAATGTGGGTGTTCCACTTAAAAAAAATGACGGTGACGTCATTACTCGAAAGTAATTCACCCTGTATATTAGATTATTATTTTAAAATACGGTAAATTAAAATAAAAAATCGACGTGTTTCAGGATTATTTCTTAAAATGGTCTGTTTAGCTAAAAATGAGTTTGTTCCATACTTTACGGACACAGTGTATATATATATATATATTTTTTTTTGTTGCTCTACATGTATACTTCTCAAAACCGTTTTATAATTTGACTATCGATAACGCTCCAGACATGCTGAAAAATAATTTTCTTGTTTTCCGAATTTCCTCGGTTCCTAATTATCCGATAAATTCGCTCGATGTCCCATTTTGTTCATATTTCAATTACCCACGATTTATCTTTACATGTCATTGAAATTGTTCCAGTACTTTTTACGTAATATAAAAAAAATAAAAAAGTACGTTTTTCTCGTTTTAAATGTTTTTAACAAATTACTGGAAAATGTTTTCGTGTCCAAAACATATTCAAATTACACTAGGGTATGTCTTTTATATGATGGTACCATCCGTTTTCTACTAAGATTTTTGTCAAAAATATTTACCTTTTGCTTGGCCTAAATGTATTAGTTTTAATACTTCCAATGATTTTTTCATATTGTTGTTAATCAATTTCTCATTCCAAGTTGATGAAAATTGAAAACTATGATTTTTATCATACACCGCTTCTGTATGTACCACCATTCAAAATATCCTAATATCCTAACTAACTAACTGCGCACTCAAAAACCCGCGTATATATAGTCCGCATCAGTTCTGGAAAGTTCTAGTACATTACGCGATCGCGCTATGCACAAACAAAACCGTTGTGCTCGAATGTTCGAGAGAACACGCTGGCGGAGAAACCCGGCGTAGCCACCAAAATTAACAATCGATGGACAGGGCCGGCTTTGACCTCGAAACATTGCCCCCTCCTTAATAGGAAGTTCCTCCTGGGACTTCTGTGTAGCCGGGACTGGATGTTTAAATCGGCAACTGGACCCATTCCTACACCTTCCGGTCGTATGAAAATAACAGGGCACTGACTTCATTGTACACTGATAACCGGGGTATGGCTGCAGATTAATATGTGGACACCCGTATCTCGAAGATCACTTCCATCATATTTCTGATGACTCGCCAATCCAACTGGTTGCTCTCTGTCTTAGGCATAGCTAGTTTCTTCACGTTGGATTCCAGCACATGGTCTCGAAGGCTACGTAGCGCTTCCCACACATTCCGGTAGGTGGATCGATCTTGAAATTCGTTCTTTGTTACCAGATAGAAGATGTACCTTGAATTGTGTTTGAGTCTCAGTGTCTTGCCAGGGGTTGGAATCTGTTCTTCAAGTTTTTCTAGTTGCCCAAACTCCTTTCGGAAGACGGTTGCCAGGCCTCGTGCGTTTTTGATACTGGCTGGGATGTTGTGTGCCAGTGAATAGTCTTCCGGGAGCGTGAACAAGTCTTGTCGTTGCTCTGTAGTGACTCCAAATCTAGCCTTACCGGTACCTCCATATGCGCCCATAAACTCTTCGAAGGCAGGGTCAGAATCTTCCTGGATATGATTCACTCCTTCTTCTATGTCATGGTCTCCTTCGAATGGCGCTAGTCGATTTTGGTGAACTACTTTCGGTTTTCCATTGGGGATCTTGCTTATGCGATAGATGAGGTCATTGATCCTCTTCTTGATCAAGTACGGACCCTCCCAAGGTTTTTGGTGATTTTGAAGAAAAGCCTTATCTCCTCGTCGGGTTGTGTAACCATACTTTGACCCCTTCTTGGAAACTGCCTTCTGTGGCCTGCGTTTACGTACCGTTTTTTCATTCTGTCGCTTGCAACTTGAAGATTCGTTCGGACCAATTCGTGTACATCGTCCAACCTTTTTCTCGACTGGATTACGTAATCTTCTCTAGCTAGATCCTCTCCAGGTCGACAACCAAAATCTAGGTCACAAGGAAGCCTCATTTCGCGTCCAAATAGGATTTTCGCAGGTGTTTGACCTGTGGACTTATTGATGGCAAATCGATAAGCCAATACAAACAGGGAAATATATTGGCCCCAATATCTCTGGTGGCTGGAGACTACTTTGGACAGGTATTTTCCAATAGTCCTGTTCATTCTCTCGACCATTCCGTCTGACTGTTGATGCAACGCCGTTGTCCTGGTCTTCTTCATTCCCAGCTTGTCACAAATTTCCTGGAATACACGGCTTTCGAAATCCCTTCCTTGATCGCTGTGAACTTCCAAGGGCACTCCAAATCGGCAGATGATTTCCTTCACCAATACATCCGCGACAGTTGTGGCTCCTTGATTCGGGATCGCGTAAACTTCTACTCACTTTGTGAAATAATCCATCACAACCAGGATGTATTTACCACCATTTGCTGTCGTCGGAAATGGTCCAGCGATGTCTAAAGCAATACTTTCGAATGAGCTTTCAGCATTATACTGTTTCATGAGTGCCATTCTTTTGCCGTGAGGTCCATTACTCGTAGCACAAGTCGTACAATTATCACACCAGTCCATCACATCGTCGGAGCTGTTCATCCAATAAAACCTTTCACGGACTCGCTGAAGGGTTTTCTTTACTCTCAGATGACCTCCCGATGGACTGTCGTGTAACTTCCTCAGTACCTCAGCTACTGTCGTTCTCGGAACCATAATCGTTTTCAAGGATTCGTTTCCTTCTTCCAGGACAAGGGAGTCCCACTGAGCCCAATATGTCTTGAGTGTCGATGAAAACCTCGACACTTCTTACAGGTAGGTCGCCGATTTTCTTCCTTCCATTGCCGGATCATCTTCAGGTGAGGATCATTCTCCTGATCTTCTCTGATCCTGGTGGGTGACCATTCTTCATTGACTACTGTAGTTCTTGAAACAGTGGCTTCCTCAGAATCCGCCTTGTTGCAGTGAGAACAGTCTGCTGGACACGGCCGTCTAGACTGGGAGTCAGTATTTCGGTGACTCGCGCCAGCACGATGTACGATGAGAGAGTCTTTGGAACGATCCTTGGTCGGTGGTTCTTGGTTGCTGGGATCCTAGGGCGCTCACACGAACTGCGTACATGCCCTAGCTCGCCACAATTCCAGCATCTAATATTCTTTGGCTTTTTGTCTACCATTCTTCTTATCAAGTAGACGATGTGGTCAAGTCTATCTTCGTCACCTTCTTCTTGAATGGTCCTCACTTTGTTATATCCCGAAGACTTCGTGGCTGCTCCATATTCAAGAGCAGCAGTCAATTCATCGACCAATTTTTTGGGATGGGCTAAACGAAGCATCCTCTGCATATCAGGGTCACGTAAGCCATCACTAAAGGCCTGGATGCCTAGACATTCCATCATGTTTTCCGGTGCTGTTGGATAAGCAAATCGAACTAGTCGGGCGATATCCACTTCATACTGTTGAAGAGATTCGTCACGTTTCTTCGGTTGTTCAGCTGAGATTGGTACAAGTGTTCTAGATGTTCATGACCATATCGCATGTCCAGCCTCTTCTTCAGCTGCTCGAAGTCATCCGTTTCTTCAAGGGGTATCGTCTGAAGCACATCTAAGGCATCTCCCCGAAGCGCGATGGTTAGGTTCACTGTCTTCTCCTTATCGGACCAAATATTCGCTCTGGCGGCTGCGTCAAACTATTTAACATAGTTGGTCCACGACATCTTTCCGTCGAACTTTGTGGCTTTGACTCGGGCAAAAATGCCAATATCTTCTGTCTTGGGGTGTGCTTCTGGCTTGCATGGTTTTATTTGTTAGATTTTTTTCTTCTGCTGGGGTGCCTTTTGTTCTTAAATCTGCCATTTTCTCTCTAACTCCTGGATTTTCTCGTCCATTGTTATTATCTTATTCCATATCTTATTTTAAAGACTTCAGCGGCATTTTATTTTCGACTTCAGCGGCAATGTCATTTTTCATTGATATCGGCAGAAATATCGTTCTTCATAGTATAAATCTCGTTTTCCATTGTAGAAATCTTCTCGTCCATATTAGCAGAAATATCGTCCTTCATATTAGCAGAAATATCGTTCTTCATAGTAGAAATCTTCTCGTCCATCAAGGAAATTGACGAGATTAAGGTGGAAGCCGAAAATTTTTCCGGATCCAAGCCATCACTTTCCAGTGCTATTCTCAATATTTCAACTAATTCACTCTTCTTTCCGGTCGTTTCCAATTCGCGATTTTCCAATTCTGCTTTTAGTTGCGTCACTTTCAGCTCTCTTCCGACAACAATGTAATGTTTTTGTTATTTATTTGAATAGTTTTTACTTGTGGGATAAAATTATACACACTACTATGGCTAATTACTATTGATTTATTTATTCAACTCAATATATATACACACTTTACTTAATGTCTACTAATGTATTTATACTCGGTATAATAGTTCTAATTTATTTTTACCTCTGTCCGATTACTAAGAACTTCTGTAAACTGTCTGTGAACTAACTCTTTGTCTTCGTTTCACTAATTGTCAACTCACTCAAAAACCTGCGTATATATAGTCTCGATCAATTCTGGAAAGTTCTTGTATTTTCCGCGCTCGTCGCATGCGTAAACAAAGCGGATTTCTGGAATGTTCTAGAAGAGCGCATTCGCCAAAATGTATAGTCGAGAGGCAGGACCGGCTTTGAGTTAGTTGGTGATATCGCAACATAAATAAACTTTTTTTTACCGCAATAACTGGGTATTTTAATTTAACACTATACAGGTTTGTACTTCTTGCATTATGCATGTAATTTGTATCAGAGAAGCAATAAAAGTTGTTCTTGGGTTGACAAACAGTCAAGCTTACAATTTCTCACTACAACTGTATTTTTACTGGAATTCATCCTATGGTGTCTTTTGCGGAGCATTAAAAATTACTCAACATACTACTTAAAAGTGATCAAACAGGAAATCAACTAAAATCCAATCTTGTCAACCATTTATACCTTGTAAATAATTAAAAAGGATTAAATGCAAAACGCTAAAACTGAAAACTGTGGAATAAAAGCTGCACCGCTTTGAATTTAATTTGCAAAGTTTCCAAATCGAGTGTTTTATCCGTATACCGGAGGTGAGTACTTTTCAAAAAAAGTTGTTTCATTTTGGTAGTTTATTAAAAGTATAACCTCTAGAAAATAAAGTTGAAACATTATACCTTTTAAAATCAACAAATTACTAATTAATTTGAAAATAGTGATGGTAATTGATGTAACTTTAAATTGTCTACTTCAACCAAAGACGATATGGGATAGTGTAAGAGTTTTAGATAAAGTGGAATTATGAAATACTAATGCCAAAAACAAATGAAATTAAGCTAATTGATATAAACGAGACTCAAAAATGGCTTTAGATAGGTTGGATATCGAAAAATTGTCATTGAGGGTTCTAAATTGTTCTTCTTCAAAAAATATTAGTTGGTCTATAAGTAGCGCCATTCCGCTTTGCAGTGAGCTCCAATGCACTGATTCAGTGAAATCGTCGTTAGTCCGGTCCTGGTTACAATTGATACTCCTAATTTTAAAGTGATAACAAAAACATATTGGCTAATACCATATCCCAAAATCAATAAAATCTATCAAAAAAGAAAAATGTTATTAGGGTTAGAATTATGTTCCAACTAAATTTGGCCCACAGTATAGAACCCAATGCCCACAACTAATAAGAAATTAAAAAAATTGCATTCATATTGATCGTGAAATGATGGCAGCAGCTTGACAACTTAACGATTCGATTCCACAAATGTATTGACTTAGAAGGCACAAATCGAATAGTTGATTTAGAGTGTCGTAAAACATGTTCTTAGGTGTTCATTACACATTAATTTTAATTACTAGATAATAAAATTGTGTTTATGCCAATTGCAACTCTATATCTGAATGATTACAGTATCCTTATTGAAATTATCTAGCTTCACCTACAAAGTAAAAATAGGTGCTCTTTAAGATATTGTTTCATTTAAAAATAACCTTAAATATGTCTCTCACCCTTGCAATATATTCTAATCAATTTAGAAGATATTCTCAATTTGTACGTCAAAAAAAGCTCACCAGTAGGTAATTAACAAATAATATACTATTTTATTAAATGATAATTATCACTTAACAATAATAGTATTTCTGTTAATGTTTTTGAGTTGTGATTTTTTTTTGAAGGAGGTTTAAACAATTTTCTACAAGTAATCAGAAATTATATCTAATATTGCCTTTCGCGAAACAATCTTTTGGTTGAAAGTTCCATTATAATGTTAATTAAGTTTTCGCCACATAATTCTTCGTCCAAATTTTTAAGTGTCAACTGCAAGGCCTAGTGAAAACGGCAATTTAATTTCTTTCAAATTTCAGATCCGGCCTTAGAGATAGCATGGAGAAATATTTTAGCAGTTACACTGCGAGTGCGGAAAATCATATTGGGCCAAGAATTGTACACAATTTTTCATATTATCACGTGATAATTTTACCAGATACAACCAAAATGACGTTTTTATCTAAGCTTCTATACTATTTATTTACTTTATAGAACAATCCATGTGATGTAAAGGGTGTCCCAAATTGTATTGCAGGGTATCTCGAAAATTAGAGGAGATAGGAAAAAAATATTTAAGATATCGAGACTCATTTTTTTTGTCAAACAAGCCACGGTCACCTAGATATTTAGTAAGTTGTTTCCTTTCCAAGATATGAGGCGATTTTCTAGAATTTTCCCAAACTGCTATATAAAATATCTTCTATATCCAAAAAGACTTGTTTTTCATATTTGCTTTTTTCCCTTCCAAATGTTATGTGTGATGAGGCTAGTAGGGCTATTGGTATGATTGAGGCGGGTCGCCCCCAGAGAGAAGTTGCGAACGTTTTCCAAGTCAGTGAAAGTGCAATTTCGCGGCTTCTTCGCATATATCGAGCAAATGGAAACGTGATAGAAAGACCTAGAAGTGGACGACCAGTGGTTACCACCCCTGTACAAGATCGTTATCTGACTGTGTATAACCGTAGAGAACCTCTGAGAAAAGAACATCAACACAAATTCATATGCATGCCCGATTGGCATTGACTAATGAACATGTGAATTGGAATGCTGAATAGAGGTCCGCATTGTTTACAGATGAGTCGAGGTATGGACGGTTTTCTGATAGTCGGCGCGTTCGTGTATGGACTCTTCGTCTAATGTCCTGAAATCGAAGAGCAGTGTAGAAAGTTCATCCGTTCAGAGGTGGTACAGTTGCTGTTCGGAGAAGCAGTTGTTTCAATGGGCGTACAGGATTGTTAGTACCTGATGGGAACATGACTGCGCAGATTTACGTACAACAAGTTAATAACAATGTTATACATTTGTTCCATGCTGCTATTGGACCAACTTTTCTCTTTTTATATAATCGACCGCAATGTGCCAGAGTAATCGAAGATGCTTTGGACTCCTCGATCGCCCGACTTCAATCTCATCAAGCAAGCTTGGGACCAGTTACAAAGAGCCTTTTTTTTTCGGGCCGAGATAGGAAACTCATGTTCGAATGGGTCCAGGACCCAAACACTGTTGTACTCATCCCCAATGGGTTGCCTACCAACCAAACTCGCCGTTACCCCCGCCTCGAAATCACTACCCTAGCATACTTCGAGGCGGGCGGCGGTCCCTCGCACATTCTCCGCTCTCATGCCATATCGAGTCCTTCTCTCCCCCTAACCATGCACTCTACTACTCCACTCACGTCCATCCATTCCTCCTCCCCCCTCAACATTATCTCCACCATTTTCTCCCAGTACACCTCCTCCCCTAGTTTCCTCTCCAACTTCTTCAGCACTTCCTCGTTCCTCCAGTATCTAAACACATGCCCCACATCATCCTCCACTTCACACCTCTCGCACACTCCAGTCTCTCTTTCCCAATCTTGTGGAGGTACCCTACTCTCGACCCATGTCCAGTGAACACCTGTGTCAAGAAGTGGTTCACCTCCCTGAATTTCCGCTCCATCCAATCTCTCATATTCCCAATCGCTCCTTTTAGCGCGCCCTCATACTCCTCCCACCTTCTCTCCATTTCCCCCTCCATCCATTCCTGTACTTCCTCTCTGGTCGCACCCCTCCAGCGTTTGTTCCTAGCTCTGGCCATCACGTCCAATGGGTAGGACCTTGCCAGCACCGCTGCTGCCAGTCCACCCACTGTCCTGTACCCCTGCACCACCCTCAGCAGTATCCCAATTTGCTCCCGCAGGAGTGGCCTAACCCTCGCATTCACCCCCGCTCTTCCACCCCACACCTCCGCACCGTACAGCTCTACCGTCCTACCAATTATCCTCCTCTTCCACTTTCCCGGCCCCTTCACATTACGCATCAATTTCCCTAGCCATGCTGCCCTCACTTTACCCTTCTCTGCCGCCTTCAACATGTGTGTTCGGAAGGATAATTGACTATCCAACCACACCCCTAGGTATTTCACAGACTCCTCGATACGAATTATCCTTCCTTTAACCATCACCCCCACTTCCCTCCACCTGCTCCGACCCTTCACTAGCAACCCCACCGTCTAATCTTCCGCCACTTCTAGTCCGCACCGATCTATCTTCTCCACAATCTTCCTACACATTATCTCCGCCTTTTTTTTCTATCTGCGCCTCTCCCTTTGCCGTACATACCAGACAAACATCGTCCGCATACACCGTAATCTCACATCCCTCTTCACATACTATCCCACAAACCTCATCAAACACACACTTCCAGAGCGTCGGTCCAAGAACCGAGCCCTGGGGCACTCCAGCCTCCGTCTTATACCTCCTCCCTCTGGAGTCTACAATCACACACCCCGTCAGGTAGTCCTCAGCCAGGTTAACCAACCCCTGCCCCACTCTTAGCCTCAGCTACACGCACAACACTGCCGTTAGCTGGCACTGTTGAACGCGTTCCCGACGTCGAAGAATTTCTTCTTCCTCCAGCTGCCCTCTCTAGCTCTTTCCACCAAGCCCATGACCTTGCCCAGTGCCGAGATACAAGATTTCCCCTTCGTGAACCCGTGCTGGTTTACCCTAAAACTCCCATTCCTACCAACTTCTTCATCAATCCTATCCTTTATTATCCCCTCCATCAATTTACCCATACCTCACAGCAGGCTGATAGGCCTGTAGTCCCCCGCCCGCTTCCCCTCTCGATACGCCTTCTTCATCAGTATGACCCTGGCCACCTTCCATCCTTCCGGGAACTCTGAACTATTTTTTGAAGGTGTTTAATTGTTTATAACTTTTGGAATTTTTTATGGGCTAATTTAATTATTTGGCACAATGATCTAGACATTATTCCGGATCGAATGAGCTAAACCACATAATTTTAATAAAAGTATGTAGAATTAACACCTTTTTAAGCTTATAGACTAGACGAGTATAAAACAAGTTAAAGTTTATTTGGATCAACTTTCGTTTATCTGAAATCTTCGTTTATTTACTATTTGGAACCTTTTCTAAACAGAAATTAAGAGTCGAAATTTTTTTTGCGGAAATGCATAATTTTATTTTTTTCGACTTTAGAATAGCTGAAACCAGTACAAGAAAATACGTTTCTGATTTACATTTTAGACAATTTTCTAAACATAAACACGCAAAAAACTTCTTGCGGAAATATACCATTTTCATTTATTGATAAAAACAGGCATGTACAAAACCGTTTGTCTCTCGAGATTTTTGAAGCGATATTAAGCTGATAAGAATAGATATTATTCATTGATCTGTGTTAAAGGTCGGGAAGAGGATTAAACTCAATTTTTACATAGTTTATATTATTTATTATAGTTTATTTATTAGTTTCAGATATTCTAAAGTCGGGAAAATGATGCATTTCCGCAGAAAGTTTTTTGTGATTTTGTATTGGGGGAGGCATCTATATACTGAAAAAACAATTTTTTTTTGAAACTAGTTTCAGCTTAAAAAAATTTCACCCGTTTATTTCTATAAGGTGTACAGTGCGACATAAAACATCTATATCGCTTAATCCTTCAATATTTATCGAGTTGTCACCAGGCGACGCTTCATATTTAAACATAATGGGGAAAATTCAGACGTGGCATTTAGAAATGGAAGGGAAAAAATATCAAAAACAATTACATCATCTCCCATGGGCCTGAGTTCACAAGGGTAGTGCAAATCTGTTTATAACGCAGTTCTAATTAAATAAAAACAATATTTAAATTCTAACTTTAGATACGAGTTCCTAGAACACCCTGTATGTAACTTTTTTATGTGGTCATAGGAAAATCCATATTTTAGCTAAGCAAAATTAAATTTATCGATGAATATAAACTGTGTCGATACCGAAAAGTAACACACAGGTGTTTTTCGTGCATGAAATGCGGAAAAAGCGAAATCTTGCCTCTTTATTTCCAATCCCCCGTGGAATATGAGGTTTTGAGTCAAACAAAACTTAAGTCAAAAATAAACGATATATTTTTGATTTATATGTTTGTTTTTTTATTAATGTCCTGATTTTTATTATAGTTAATAATAATTTAGTGTAATTAAAATATTTCCAACGAAGCTATCGAAGATAAATCGTAGAGAAAATAATAATTAAACTCACAAAGAGGAAATCGCAATTACTACCGCAAATACAAAAAGATAATTAATCAAAACCGAATTGGTTTACGCTCTATTTAGGTTGAAATTGACCTACTTCGTGATAGGCTATTGTATGTGGTACAATTAAATGCTTTAAAATTAAACATTGAAAATATCTTGAACAATAAAAAAAATAACTTCATCACAAAGGTATCAAAAATGTATTCCTAATATGATAGTCTAATGCCTGATTGCACCATTTACTTTGAGACAGTCTTAAAATAAAAAAATCCCTAAGTATTTCTTAAACTAGTTAAGTAGGACTTAATATTAAGTTCCCGATTGGGCCAACTTAAGCTCGACTTAGTTTGTAAACGCGGTTAACAAGTAATCTTACCTGAAAACTTTTCTTTATGAATGACGTTTTCGAAGTTGATTTTGATATCCTCGAGATAATAGACTTTCCGAGATGCTTTACACTCGCTCTGATCATTTCCACGACATAAGGAATTTGCTTCTTATCAAAGATTTCGAGTGACAAAGCAATGCTATTTACGGGTTTTAGGATTGATAGAGGAAGCTCTGAAATTTCGAATTTATTGTTAGGTAAAATATTACCTCATAAGGAAACCTACAAGACCAAATGATCAACTATTATTACAGAAGCAACAGCTTGTCTCCCATGAATCAGTTCCTAGCTCCACTTCGTTCTTATGCCTGCACCGGGCATTTGATAACCATGGCTGATGTCTGAAGTTTATGGTTTTCTTGTTAATCGTTCACATTTGACGCGGGCGGAAGCTAATTGTAACTCGATACAAAGCCAAATCTGAAAAGTCACTAATAAGTTACTAGATTTTCTCAGTGTTGCCACGTACGCAATGCGTTAAGTGGTTCTTAACTAAGTAATGCTTAAGCTGCAGCGGTGCAACAAGCGAGACAATTAAGTGCTTCTTAAAGTCAAGAACAACTTACGAAAGGCATGCTTGAATTCCAAACGGTGCCAACGGGCATAAGATTCGAATGGGAAATGACATTCACCCATCTGTTTAATGGATGAATAGAATTTAAGAGATAACAGAATATCGTTCTCTGATAAAAACCTTTCAATGCTTATCAAGGCATATAGCCCTGAGAGTAGTTGTTTTTTGAGGTGAAATGGTCACTATTTTGTAAAATACATTTTTTGAAAAAGCTCCCAAGAAAGAGAGGAACTTTTCATAAATTTAGTTTAATTGAGTAACCTCTATACCCAACAGAATAATTTAAATAAATTATAATTAATGGTTGAAGAGAAGAAAATATTCCATTATATATATATATATACAGCTAGGGTGCTTTCAAACCAATCTGAAATATTGTTATGGGCGATTTCTCATACAATTTTAAGAAAAAAAATTCCGTGGTTAGATGTATCGTTAACGATATACAGAGTGCTCAATGTTTTTATTATTTCAATAGAAGAAATAACATTGTAATAAACATGAACATTACCATAAAACCAATATATTTCAGAGCAAATGTTCAAAATATTTACCTCCAGTTCAATTACAAACATTCGCCGAAGACGTTCGAAAAACCAGGAGTATTGCGAATAAAGCTGGATTTATAAACTCTGTTGTTCGTGATTCCCGCTGCTCGAAAACAAAACATTCATATCACATTCATGCGTTTATAAACAGTTGTTTATGTCGTGTTGTCGTCGTTGCTCTCAAATAACAAAATTTCATATCTTGTTATTCGTGATTCGCCAATGAAAAGTGAAGTTAGTGCCACGTGATTTGATATCTGCCAATCGTATCAAACTTCGCATATTTTATATTTTGATAATTGATTTGCTGTTAAAGAACTGATTACTATCTTACTTTCTTGATATATTGATACAAATACGAGAAATAATAACAAAACCTAAATAATCTGTAGCGTCAATTTTTCTGACGTATATGTCACCTTTGTGACCATTAAAATTTCAACATCGCCAATATCGAAAAACCAATGTAAATTATTTGACTCGGGAACAACTGTGAATAACGAATCGCCACCAACGTGAGAAACATGGCGAGCAACAAACAACGGGAACAACAGGGTTTATAAATCCAGATCTTGTAAATTCCAGATCTGGATTCTGTAAGCGAGTGATTTCAAATATCCACGCACGCAAAATCCAGAGAATTATGTTCAGGTGATATTGGTGGATATGGGTGTGGAGATCCTTGTCCTTGGAAAACGGTTATTCAAAAACTTCCGTACGATTACTGCAAAATGTGGAGACGCACCGTCATGCGTGAACCACATTCATGCTTTATATATAAGAGGTACATCTCCCGAAATAACTGAAAGTTGATTTTCTAAAAAATGAAGATATGTTCAATCGTTGAGGAAGGAAAAATGGTTTGTTTTTGCGTTGGATTTCAGGTTTGACACAATAATTGTCAAAATACAGCTATTGTCAAAATTCTAAAGGTACTGAGAATAAACTATTCTTTCTTATATACAAGTTTTGGAAACCAGTAGCATCACTAAGGAAAAATCATGGTCGAAATAAATTTCACTCGCAGTCAAAGTTCGTTTATTACAAACAATTCAACAGGAACATTTCGTATTAAAATTGAATAACGTATCGCCAATTACAACATTTCAGATTACTATGGGAACACCCTTTATATACGATGCAAATGTAATTGGTGAAACCTGTCGAGAAATATATGTTATATTTTTATCGTGGAAAAAAAATTCCATAAAACTTTGTTTTTCACGACTTTTTAAGTTGAAACGGCCACCGATATATAATTATGTATAAGAGAATAACTGAAAAGTTTAATGTTGATAGAAGTTTCATACATTTTAACGTAATTTTAATATGATCCAAAGCGGCAAAAACTGTTTCCAATCTATGAATAACAATTTCGATTTTCTCCAATTTTCCTGGCCTTATTAAAACTCCTCCACATGCGCGATCTATCCAACTCCCAACTTCCAACTCCCAGTCATCTCTCGCCGCAACTCTACACAGCCGCAACTTTTCAGTCTTCTGCAGACCGTCTCTGGAGCGCCGTCGAGCTCCGGAAGTGGCAACTGTAGCGTCGCGATGCTTGTTCACCCGTTACCGTGGTAACTTTCTCTGATGGTAAACAGTTGCGCTTTACGCCTTTAGGCGTTTCAGGTTCCGATGTTCCTTTGTGAGTTCTTTTCGCTCCTTGCGGCTCTTTTTTGGTCTCCAGAAGAACTTCGGCTTTGTTGACTTGGGAAGTCTGCGGGTATGTTTTTATTACATTATTTGGTTGAATTGTTTCAGTATCCTTCGTTGAACTTCTCTCTTATTATTTATTGGTTTAATGTTTTCCTTTTATTTAGTTAACTGTGGGAAATTTAAAAAAAAAAATATTGAAAAAAAAATTTGCCACGAAAATAGTACGAATTATATATTTTATTTTCTATATTCCTATATTTTTTTTAAATTTATTTTCAACAATATTTTAGGTTGTCCCACACTTTTTAATATTTAACTGATTTACAGAAACTCTTTGATATTACACCAAAATATAAATAAATGAAAATGATTTTCAATTTTATAAAAAAATGCGTTCTTTCTGTATTAATAGGTAACAATTAATAATAATTAAAAGTTCATTATTTGGCAAATTTTCTCGCAAGAAACACCACTGATGGTCAATTAATAAATTATATCAATAAGTAGCTTTATCATAACTCAAATTACCGGAATGAAAAAGTAAATCTGAGAACTCAGTCACTAGCATTTCTCAATATTTTCTAATTACTACAGCAACTAACGTATACATAAGACTACTCTATGTGTTTGCACCTAAACATTACTGAAGCTCTTCAGGTTTAATCAACTCAAGATTTCTTGTCTGGTTGGTATTGTCGACGAGATGAATGGCCTCGACGTTGCCGTGATGAAGAAATCGCTGTTAGTGACTTTTGGCCAGTATTCATTTCCAAGTTCCTGTGTAAGTCATTGTTTCTAAAATACCAAGAAACATTAACCATGCACCTTAGTACTTTGTTCTGATACCTCTAGATTATATCTAAGCTACTCTTGTTAGCACAACCCCACAGCTGAATACCATATATGTCAATGCAGACAGAATTTGTTTGTACTTTGTTGTGGGTTAACAGAGTACTATTTCTTCCAACTTCGAAAGCAATTAATTTTACCTTCTATTAATACCTTTCCAATGAAAAGTTGAACTTGTATCTATGTAAGAATTTTTTATTCGATAAAATAGAAATTTTTTATTCGATAAAATAGATTTTAGTTAAATAATGAAGAATCTTGTTTTGTTTTGAAATAAAATTTGACCCCAGGGATACGGTGTCCTTTGAGTAATAAACAGACACTTAAGAGTTCTTAGGCGGAGAAGCCATTGGTTTTATAGCGCATTTTTCTCTGGGGCTGAAATAAACAGGAAAAATTTCATAAATGTAGGTGCTGTTATTAATTGCTTGGATAAATTTGAAACATTTTGTGTTATTTTGATGATTGATTTCAATGTTTTGAAGTTATTTCAAAACATTGAAATGTGAAAGTATTAGCTTTCATTGTGATATTTTGGTAATTTTTCCTTTCAGGTCGCCCTGGACTGTTTTTCTAGTTGGTTGAGTAATAGCTTCAACTAAAATGAAAAAAAAAACAATTGTTTCATATTCATGCTCTGAATTCAAATATAATTTTAACTAACATAAATTGTTGTTTCAAAAAAATATAACAATGGTATAAACAGGTCAACAAAAATGAGCTCTTTTGTTCAATTGGAAGAACTAAAAGAAGATGTTTCTTCTTCGTAAAAAAATTTGACTAGAATTTAACAGGACCTACTTTCTAAATGGATTGTTAAAAATTATTAGAAGGTCCTTCCAATAATTTAGATACGTCATAAAGTGCATTTCAGATTTGTTTGTTTGTTTCAAGATAAAAAACACCTCAACCACATTCCTTATACTGAGCAGCTTTTTCCATATGCAAAATACTTCGTGCCAGGAAGAAGTTAAGCAGAATTTAGACCAGCTTCATACTCTTCTCCGCGTTCTACTTAATTTGCATTCCTATTTTTTGTATAACAGAGCTTGTAGCATTATCGAATTCGTGGCTTCTTCAAGTAACCTCCAGTTTCAATATGTCTAAGTTGAATCGAAAGCTTGGTATATACTATCAAGATTGTTCAAAACTAAGTTCTTATCATGGAATGCTTATTAGACAAATACTCATAAACAAACATAGCTTCATAAGATATTTTCTGAGTTGATGCAATAAAATACAGAATGTTGGACAATCATAGAAATTTGGATATGTTGGAATTTTGAGAAACTAGTTTCTTGTAAGTATCACACTTTTTTCATAATTCAATAATATACAGATAAAGCCAGTCTAGTACGGACGGGAGATTTAAAAACAGGGGCAATTGATAACGCTACCGTTCCCAACAACTATAAATCAACTTTTATCGAGAAGCAAGATGCGACATTTTCATTCAATTTCACTGTAATTAGCCCTTAGAAACAATAGGTATATAGATGTGAAAATCCACGCCCACGGTCGACTTTTTCACAAAATCGATTTGCTGTGGATCGATCGGTAGTGTAAAGATGATAGTAAACTGGTCTTATATAACTCATATATTCATTGTGTTCGCTCTTGGGTCGCTTGTACTGTATTAAATAGTTGGTATAAAATTAGAGCTCAAGATCTGTAGTTTTTATAGACATTATTCTTTTGCGATTAAAAAAAATTAAACTTCAATGGAATTTAAAAATGAAATTAATCTACATTGAAGGATACATTTTTGTAAATTCAAGCAAGCGATAATTTACAATTACATATTTTCGAATTTTCAGCGTCGGCGTTGCAAATTACATTGCGCTGGAATAAGTGTAACCCCCTCTTAACTTCTCTATTTTTATACATATAATAAGAAAAATGATCGGACAGGTCGATTTTTATAATAATCATAGCATGATACGATATACTAGTTCCCTCCTCACGGGACAATCATCTCTTCAATATTTTCAAACGAGCAAGTTCATCATGCGACACCGCGTTTGACAGCTCTTGAAATAGTGGCCTCAAAAATGTATATTAATATTTACTTTGTAACAATTCAATGGATTTTGTTGGCTTGTCTAATTTTTTTCTTTATAAATGGCGATCTTCTGTTTTTATTTTACTATTGTTCATCAATTTGATAAGTTAGAAGAATAATAAATTTCAAGTAACAACTGAGGGTATACTGAAAACTAAATAAATCTAATACTACTTATTAGAGATATAAATTTTGTTGATATAGAAAGTATTCAAAATCTTCTCTATTTACTTCTTGGCAGTAATGCAACTTATTTTTTGTTTCCTCACTAACCCCTTGCAACATCTCTGGATCAGTATTACGGCATTCAGCGATAATTATATCGAGAAGTTGGTTAAATGTATCTGTTTTAGATTTTAAATAACCCCACAGTAAAAAATTAATGGGGTAAGATGATCTGGGTGTGCCGGGAAAAGAGCATTTAATAATTTCGCACTCTGTCGAAGCCCCGTCTTGCTAAAATATAACATCTTGTCGTAATTCATGTGGGTGGTTTGTAAATGATGTCATCAAATGCCTCCGTTATCTCTGTCTCCTGCATATTTACATAAGTTTCATGGAATATTTGGTCTAAATTGTAGTTACCTACTATGCTTGTCCAAAAATTTTTGCAGGAATTGTTTGTGGCTTCCCGAAATAATCGGGGATTTTCATTAGATTATTATCTGATATTTTGCCGATGTAAATGACCATTAGAAGAAAATGTCGCTTCGTTACTAAAACAAATGTGTGTGGATGATAATCAGGATTTTTGCAATAATATTTGTTATGGTTTCATAATATTCCATTCTTCAATATGGGCCATCTTCTGTTAGTTCTTGCACCATTTTTATTTTGTAGGGATAGAACTTAGTTTTCCTTAAGACTTTTGAAATTGTCTTCTGATCTACTCAAAAATATTGAGCCCCAATTCTAGTTGAAGTAGATGGATTAACGACGAACTCACTCAATACAGAAATCTGCTTATCTTCAGACAGGGATTTCTGCCATTCTTTATCTTATTCTGGACAACGCCTGTGAAATAGTAATTATGCGCCAAGGTAGAAAAGTGAGGTATTAATGTCGAGGTCCATTAAATGGATCCGAGACATTGATACACTTTTCTACCGTGGCTGATATAGCATTTTTTCACTACTTCACTTTCAGTTTTTTGAAAGCTTTCAAACGCTGTGTCGCATGATGTACTGTCTCATTTGAAAAAAATGAAGGGATGATTGTCTCGTGAAAAGGGATCAAGTATTTTTTTTAGTATGTAAAAATAGACAAGCTAAGAGCGGGGGTAACACTCATTCTAGCATACTGTATAACTTAATAATCTTACTTTTGATTCCCATTAATAAATTAAGAAAATTTTACATCATTTTTTCTTCTACGACTTTTTTTTATTTTTTGCCGAAATTAAACTTATTTTGAGATTTAACACATTTTTAACTTCATCGTTGGTGCTAGTTGGCTAATCTGTTCATTTCTGGTTTTATTTGATAACCATCAAATAAACGAAGTAAACAAAAATGTATTCCACATAATACAGGACTTATTAAAACCCATCTAAATTCTCAACGTCTATAACTATGTGGGTGAAACACAAACTAAACTCTCATAAAAATATCTGTGTCAGTGAAATTGAACTTTACGCCCAATTTACCCAAAAACATCCACCTTAACTGTTCTTTAATTCCATTACCCATCCCTAATATCTGATCTCATTTTGTCCTTATTCTATCTACTCGCCGGAAAGTAACCCCAGAATTTTGCGTCTGGAGAAAATAAATATCAACCCTGCTCGAAAATAGTGGGCTGGTGTGGAGAGATGCGTTTTATCATGTCTGTGTGCTGCCTAGGCATCCGGGACGATAAAGTATTTTAAATTATTTCATGTCACACACCATATTGGACCTAATATTTCAAAGAAAATTTATCTAAATGCGTTTATATATAGGCCATTAGGTCGGCTTTTCGCTAAAAATAATTTCGAATGTTTGTCAGGGGTTTATCGTACAACATAAATTTGATTCTATTCACTGTGATGAAAACATTTTTTAAGCATATCCCTTTTATACATCCACTTTATATTGATTAATTTGAGTGGTTACTTGAGTGAGTTTATTTTCCGACGTGTCATAATGACATTATTATGGATTTCATTTATAGTGTACTGGACAAATATATGAAAAATTAATTATAAACAACAAAATTTAATGATTAAAATTAAAAACTTCAACATTACAATTTGTGAAATTAATGTTGTATGTATGTATGTATGTAAATTGGGGTGACATTCACTGAGACCTAAAAGATCTATTGTGCCCCCTTACTTCTTCTTAGTTCCTGAGGAAAGTCTCAGAGACTAGTAGCTCCTTTAGTCCTATTTCCCGGAGGAATTTTAGGATATCTGCAGGCTTTAACTTAGGTAAATATCCCTCTTCTATCCAGTAATCTCCAAGGTGTGGTGCCCTAGGATTCTGAATTTCTGTGCAGTTCGAAAGTATGTGGATGGAGGTTTCTTCTTCCATGCCACAGAATCTACATTCTTCTTCCTCCACTATTTTGAGCTTTTTCAGGTGCCCATTCAGGCGACAATGTCCCGTAAGTATGCATGTTGAAACTCTAAGTGCAGTTTTACTTTGACTTATGCATTCATTTGATCTCAACAGGTTGTAATCACCCAGAAAAATCTTTGATTGCCTAAGTCCTACTAGATCTTTCCAATGGTCAGATCTTATCTTTTCTTCGGCTTTGTCTATTTCTTCCAATATTACATTGGAGCTGATACCGCAAAAGGGTTCCGGCCCCCAAAAGGGTGTTCCACTCCCCCTCTTTGCTAGTTCATCTGCTATTTCATTTCCTTCCATCCCAGTGTGTCCTGGCATCCACAGTAAGGACTATATTGTTCTCGCCTAGTTCATTTAGTTTGCCTAGGCATTCCCACACCATTTTGAAACTGATAACACAAGGGCTCAGTGCTTTAATGGATGCTTGACTATCCGACATTATGATAATCCTTTGCCTTCTATATCCTTTATCAATATTGAACTGGGCACACTTTCTTATGGCGTGAATTTCCGCTTGAAAGATACTCGGGGTATTTTCCAAGCTTTCAGAGTGTCTGGTTCCTGGCCCGTACACTCCTTTCCAGTTCCTTCTATTGCTTTGAGCCGTCTGTGTACCATTGAATGGCATTATTTCCAAGTCTGGTAATGGTATTTGGATCCAATTCCTTTTCTTTGAAAAGTTATACTTTTTCATCATACCATTTTGTGGCATGTCCCAGGTTTTCTGAATTCTAAGAAGTAAGGAGGTGGTTTTTTTAATGATTCCCTCTCTACTTAGTCTGTATCTTGTTCTTTCTGCAACACTTTCCACCACCACATGTAGTGGTGTGAGGTTGAGAATAACTTCCATGGCTGCCGTTGGGCATGTTACTATTGCTCCTGTAATGCACATACAGGCTAGTCTTTGAATTTTGGCGCAATGGCTCCATAAGTGATAATTGGTCTCACTATGGCAGTGTATATCCAGCTCAGCATCCAACCCCAATTTCTCTCTGCCAGATTCCTGCACACCATTAGAGCCATTTTTGCTTTGTATATAATCTCCTTTTCGTGTTTGTTCCACAGAAGTTTACTGTCTAGAGTCAAACCTAGATTCTTGACTTCTTGTCTCCATTCAACCTCGCTTCCATCAAGTTTAATGGTTTTGAGGTTGAGCTTTCTTTTCTTAGTGAAGGCTATTAAGATGGTTTTGGTGGGGTTGATGTTAAGTCCTACTTGCCTACACCAGCTATTTGTATAGTTCAGACTCTTACGATGTCACCAAGGGTATTTTCGAATTTCCCCTGGCTGTTATGACAATATCATCCTTGGCAGGATATTCCGAGGTCAGTGAAACCACACAGGAGTTCGTCAACCGTCAGGCTCCACATTAATGGGGATGCTACTCCTTCCTGTGGACATCCTCTGGTTGTACAGATGGAGACAATGTCTTTGCTCATCCTCGTCTCTGCTACTCTAGTGGTGAGCAGTTCCGACATCCATTTAGATGTTGTGCTGTCTACACCTCTTCTATTTAATGCTCTTTTGAGATCCTCATGAGGAGTATTGTCAAAAGCTTCTTCTATATCCAAAAAGGCGCATACTTCGGCTTCTTGGTTGTCTCGAGCACCTCGGATATCCTCCGTCAGTTGTACCAGTGCAGTCTCCGTAGATCTGCCTGCCCGGTAAGCATGCTGATGCGGGTGGAGAGGTAGTCTTTCTAGGATTTCCGCTCTAATGTAATTTTAAATAGCTTTTTCCATCGTTTTGAGCACAAACGATGTTAGACTAATTGGTCTGATGGATTTGGGGTTTGTTGTGTCCCTTTTTCCAGCTTTTGGAATTTAGGTTACTATTGCCCTTCTCCATGCTTGTGGTATATAACCCAGTTATGAGCTGCTTCGACTGATCCTAACCACATGTGATAGAATTTCGTCTTGTCCTTGCTGGAGCAATACTCATTTTCGGTATATTTACCGTCTGGCTTCCTCAAAGCCATATCTGTGTTGACCCTACTTTTTGCCATGTCTTTGTAGAGTCTTGCCGCAGCAGGTGTTGTGTTTATATCTTCACGGAATTTTCTGAAGCTATTTCTTTTAGATTTTCTAATTTCCTTGTAGTGGGTGTTTCTCACCTCGGTGTATCTCTGCCAGTCTCCGGTGAGTTTTGCTCAATTAAAAAGGTCTCGGGTTTGAGATATTAATTCTGACAGATGTTTATTCCACCAGGGTGCATGTCTGCTGCTTCGTTGCTCTCGATTCAAATGCATCAATTATTGCACTGTTCGGGTCCTCAAGCTCATTTTCCAGATCGAGATGGTGCTTAGCCCTCCCTTTTCTCTAGATATGTGCTAGGTTTTCTTTCAGACAGGTGTTATAGTTGTCCCAATCTGTTTTTCTTGGTTTTCTTCTGGGGCTCACCTCAGGTTTGCCTAGTTCTAACTTGAATGTTATGATGCTACGATCGGAGAGATATGGTTGGCCCGAAACTCTCCAATCTTTTACTATGTTTGAGATCTTGTGTTGCCAGTGTGACATCTAAAACTTATTGCCTTACCCTTGTTACAAATGTGGGGGTATTCTCTATATTGTGAATATTAAGGTTTTTATTAAGGATATAATCTAAAAGTTGCTCACCTCTCTGATTGGTATTGCTACTGCCCCAAACAGTATTGTGTGTATTGGCATCACATGCTAAGAGTATAGGACGTCTTTTCTCTTCACAGTACTTCACCAGCCTTTGTACCTCAGGGGGTGGTGCTATCCCGTCTCCCGCAAAGTAGCATGATGCTATTACTATCTCCTTGCCCTCCTTTTTGTGTTTGAAGAGTGCTCGAACTGGAACGAGGTCTCGAATCATGTATTCTGAACGACAAAAATAGTTAATATTGTTCCTTATCATAATACATGTTCTTGGTATATCACTACCTGAGTTATATACTATTTTAGCATCTTTACATGATAATTCTGTTACTATTGACCCAAGGTTCTTGGATCAAACACATCCCCCATTGGTCCTTAGTGAACAATCTTGTGATCTCCGCCGAAGCTTCTTTGGCATAGTGAGCATTAACCTGAGCTGAGCTAAGTTAATCCCCGCCATCCTGTTAGTTTTCAGGTTGGGTATTACCCTCTTTCATCAGGATGATGTCCCCTTCTGTAAGAGTGCTGTCCCCTTCCTCCGACCCAAACTCCATTCCCTTCTCGGACAGCGGCGACTCCTCCCCAAGGAGTTTAAGGATGTGTAGGCTTTCTGCACTACTCGAGTCGTCGCTGGCCTTGGAGGAGATAGAAACCTTCTCAGGGTTTCTTTCCTCTTCTTTTCTGAGGCCACGTACGGGGATTTTCTCAAACCGGTGAATGAATGGTGAACCCGTTGTTCTTGATTTTTTGACAGGATTGATTGTCTATTCCTGCCCTCAAGACTAGGCCTTTGCCCTCTTCTTTAAGGTTGAGGACCTTCCACTGGTCTGTTACCAAACCTTCATTCTGCGCTTTTATCAAGCGAAGAATGCTTATTGGGAGAAATATCGTAGCGGTATGCATTTTTGGGATGTTTTCTCCCTGGCACATCATCAGTTCTACTCTCTTCCAGCTTTTCAGCTGTGGTATTATCATCTGGAGATATTCTGCAGTCTGTGGTGTTTCACAGTCGATCAGAACGACTCCTGGTCTGAAAGGTATGCCAGTAAACTGGAGCTTATGCTCCCTTCCAGCATACATTTCTTCTATTATTGCGTTCTCCAGCAAGGTTTGGTCGTCCGCACTGAGAGTGGTCTCAGGCTACGCCCTAGGGAGAACCGCCATTCTTATTATTTTTGCTACAGCTGCGTAGCTGCCAGCTGAAGAAGTGATGGCTATTTTGCCCTCATTTTTCTTCTTCTTCTGTCCTTGCGGTGACTGGGCTGTCACCACTTCCCGCTTTCGTTTTTCTCCTTCAGGAAGGATGTTGTCCTCCTCTCCTTGTTTTTTACGCCCTGCGGCTTTCTTTCTTGCTTCTTCCGGTGCAAGTCCCTGCTCAAGAAAACGAAGATACCATCTTACCCCCGCTCCACTAAGTCCACGCCTCAGTGAATCGTCCCTTCCTCCGGGTTTACCCAGTTCAGGATGGATGGGGGTTTTTCTTCTTTTTTTCCAGGATTTTTCCCGAAAACTCTCATCAGTTATGGGTATGGGTGCCCCTGCCGTTCTCCTCTCCAGTTTGTCTGTAGCCTCCTCTACACGAGGGCTGCTCGCGCGTGAGGGAGGTGATAAGGTTTTTTTGGACACTGCGGATACATTTCTCCGACTTGTGCCCGGTGGTGGTACTTTCCCGCTCAACTTTTTCTTTTTTTTTCTTATCCATGGATGATCCCACGAGTAGCTAGGGAAGTATAAGGTCCACTCCCGCAGAGCTCCGCATGCAGGAGTAAGGGTATTTAAACTGGATGTCCCCAGGTATCCAGAGTCCGCCTATTAGCGATCAAGCTTCCCCTTGACCACGCAGTCCTCGGCATATGCTGTTCCACCTTGACTTCGGGGGTATTTTATTGTGGTCTCCTTCCACTTGGCCAGCTGTTTAAGGCAAGCCCCCACATCTAGTGAATATACCTCATCAACCACCTTCCACTAGATACGGTTTATATCAGGCAGGTTTCTACGAGCAAGCTATTGCTCCGACAACCTTGCCGACTCCGGCAACCGACCGGCTATCAACGAACTCATCGGGACAACAGTCCACTCTCCACGCTGAAGATCCTGATATCGGATTTCTGCATTCCACAGGAATTCATTTAGCTGTCCTTTGTTTCACGTATTCCCCCCGTAAGGCCCGAGGAGAAACCGCTACTCGGCTCCCCCACCAACGACCAGGTCCCACAGATCCTTGATAGGAAATTAATGTTGGACATAGGCGTCGAAATTTTTCCATTGTTCTTTTTTTTATTTGTAACTGTTCCAGTTTCTTGTGCAGATGAGATAATTGGTGAAACATCCGATAAACATTTTTCCCCAAGATTGTGTAGTGGTACGGCCCATGGCCGAGTAGACAGTACCAAGACATTGTGGAAAGGGGACGGTAGAAGCTAGGCATGGGGAGTGCGCGGCGGCAGTCAGCTACCGACCGTAATAGGTGGCTGATGTTTATTTACTAAGTTATGTTAAACTCCGATAGTATTATAACTGTTGGTATTTCTTTGGTTGTCTGTATCTAAAAAATAAATATTGTGTTAAACTTCTTGTTCACACCCTCGAACCCAACGTCCGAACGAGATTGTCCAGTGCATTTTGGCCCCCAACTAGCGGCGTGTGAAACAAAGAAAGGTTTAGTTCACAAACGAGGCAGATACATCGCTGTTGCTAAGAAGAAAAAACTAGCGCAGGCTTTAACAAGAGCTGTTCACGCCAGCGAAGTGATCAGATAGGACGAGGATAGGAATTCCATTGGTGAGATCGTTTCATATATTTTTCTTTTAAATGAATCAAGAATAAGTTAAAGATTAAAGTTTCTTCCCACGATCGTATTCTTGAAAGAAAATACTTATAAACTATAGTGTTAGACCCTATCTCTGGGGGGTAGACATAATTGACTATTTTTGGCATAATAATAAAACTGTATTGTGTTTTTTTTGCCACGTAATACTTATTAATGTTACGAACCTATGAAAAATTGAGAACCGAAGTATTTCATATTTTATAGTTACATTCTGATGATATTTTATTCTGTTTTATGTATATATAATATATAAGTATCTGTAAATTTTTATATAAAAATGGGCTCAAGAGGCAAAAGTAGGAAAAATCGAAACAGTTCCGATTCTCCGGTAGAACCAGAAATTGATAGTTCGGTGAAACAACTGTCCCTTGAAATGGACAATTTGCGAGAATTAATTAAAGATCTTGCCGTAAATATTCAAGAAATTAAGGTAAAAACAGAGGATAAACAAGGGGCAACGGCGCCGGCTATTCAAAATGCTCCAAATCAAATATCTAGTTGTTCAGTACCGAGTGTAAGTCAAAATAATCGTACATACATTGCTAATTTCAAAGAGTTAGGTGGTAATCTCTTAACATATTACCCAAATTGTAAATTACACCCAGCAGCATTTCTCAACAAATTAAAAATATTATTTGACGAAGCAGGTGTCCCCGACCAGTCTAAAAATAGATTAGCAGTGACGTGCTTGCGAGGAAGTGCAGCGGAATGGGCTAGTATGAAGGAAGGCTCTTTTGTTGATTTTAACGGGTTTGAAAATGCGTTTTTACATAGATTTTGGGGGGTAGAAAAACAACGCGAACTTTATCTGGAAATTTGCTATGGTTCTTATAGTACAGGAAGTCGTGCCGAATACTTTTTAAATTTATTTAACCAAGCAGGCTTTTTGTCAGAAAAAATCCCGACCGAAAAATTGATCGAAATGATTTCTAGACATTTTACCCCTGAAATTCAGAGAGGCATTATAACAAACGGATTTGATAATTTCGAAAGTGTCGAATCTTACTTACAAAAGATTGACAACACATATAAATTGGAGCCAAACCAAAGTCATGGAAGGAATTGGCGACGTCACAACCCTCCCAGAAATAACAACAATAATAGAGACCAAGCGGCCGTTACCGAGGATAATCAGGAGGCTTCAAATTCACGAGTTTACACTATTACTAAATTTAATCAGGATCCAGACGAACTACTATCGGATTGCGAGGATGAACCAGCTGAAAGTGAATTAATTTCACCTTTTATAAATATAAAAATCGGGGGATTTCCGGTTGAAACGTTGATTGATTCAGGTTCTGATGTATGCGCAATGTCAGAAACTTTTTATGAATACCTTAAGCAATCTATTGAGCTACCTCTGCTGCCGGTAACTAATACTTCCGTTTCAGTAGCTATAGGCGGTAAGTCACAAAAGATTAAATTTCAAGTATTAGTTCCTATTTTATTGGGGGGTAAAACTAATGATGTCATATTTTTAGTAGTTCCCAAATTAAATGCGAACATGTTAATCGGGGCTAATTGGCTTTCGGCAAATAAAGCTGTGCTTGATTTTAACCGATCGGTCCTAACCTTAGTTTTAAATAATCACGTAATATGTATTAATTTGTCGTACAAAATTAATGAAAAAAATGTAAGCATCAACGTCTGCAAGTATGAAAAATATAAAGCCGAGGGGGAGAATTTGATTCCGCCGGCAAGCCAAGGAAGCGCGCCTATGTCTCGCTATGAGGGTAGTGATTTTATCGCGAAAGCACAACAGGCAAATACTGACGGCGAGACACGTGTCGAACTAACGGAAATTCTTAAACAATATCGAGATGTTTTTTCTGATAATCCTGGCTGCGTTAAAAATTATATTCAAGATATAGAATTAAATGATTACAGTGCATTTAATTGTCCAATGTATCCGGTACCTTTTATTCATAGGGAGGAGGTATCCAAGCAAATTAAGGAAATGTTTGACTGGGGAATAATTAAAAAGGAAAAAACCGAGTATGTGTCACCGTTAGTTTGTGTTCGAAAAAAGGATAAAAGTATTCGGGTGTGTCTAGACGCACGTTTTATTAACAAACGGTTGAAAAAGGATTTTTTAAATCCTCCTAATCCATCGGAGTTGCTTTTTAATTTCAAAAAGGGGCAAATTTTCAGCACTATTGATTTAACCGCGGCTTATTGGCAAGTGCCAATTAACAATAATCACACTAAATATTTGGGTTTTATTTTCGAAGGAGAGTCGTATACTTTTCGGAGACTTCCTTTTGGGTTGTCTGTGTCAATGGCTAGTCTCATGAGAGCCCTAAACGAGGTGCTTGGTAAGGATTGTGCCCATTTCGCGTTAGTATACGTCGACGATCTTATTATTTTTTCAAATTCAATCAACGAACACCTTAAACATTTGATAACCATTTTTGAAAAATTACTCTCGGCCGGATTAACTATTAAATTGAAAAAATCGAATTTTATTTGCAAGGAGATATGTTTTTTGGGGCACATCCTGACTGAAGACGGTATGAAACTAGACCCGAAACGTGTCGAGAGTATAATGAATTTTCCCGTACCTCGAAATTTAAGGGAATTGCGCGGTTTTTTGGGCCTCGTGAATTATGAACAACGGTTTTGCAAAAACTATGCGGATTTGAGTGTACCTCTTTTGAAATTATTGAAAAAGAGACAATTGTGGAGCTGGAGTCAGATCGAAAATAATGCTTTTAAAGCTATTAAGGAAGCGTATGTGGCCGTCACAATGGTGTCACATCCGGATTTTGACAGAACCTTTTATATACAGTGCGACAGTTCCAATGTTGCAGTCGGTGGAACTCTATTTCAATTAAATGACGACAACGAGAGAAACGTCATTGCATATACGAGCGCTACTCTTAAAGGAAGTCAATTATCCTATACCACAACGGAAAAGGAGGCGTATGCTGTTATTCAGTGTTTACGCCAGTGGCGCACGTTAATACTAGGAAGGGATCTAGTTGTTATCAGTGATCACAAATCATTGAATATTTTACTTACGTGTAAGTTACGATCAGCAAGGTTAACTCGCTGGATCATGTTCATCCAGGAGTTTGATTTTACGATTCAGCATTGCAGTGGCGCGAATAACGTTATCGCGGATGTTTTATCGCGATTTGCCAGTTGCAATACAGAACCGGTGCAACCGAATAATTCAGACATTCGCTTATTTTTCTGTAAGCTGTCACTGGATTTTGCAAAATTGGAGGAAAATTTTGGAACTCTAAGGGAGGATCAATTGAAGGAAAAATGGATAAGGGGTAGGGTGGAACTGCTAGAAGGTGAAACAAGTGGCACTAAGCTGCTCTCAGGTAGGGAAAGGATGCGAGTTCAATGGTTCTCTATTCACGGGGGGTTACTATTTAAAAAGGGGGACAGTAAATGTCCTGGGTACAAGTTATGCGTACCAAAGGCTCAAATTAAAGAGCTGGTTCTATCCCATCACAGTGCTATGGGGCACTTTGGAAAAACGAAAACTTATTATTATATGAGACAAACTTTTTACTGGCCAAAAATGGCTCGTCACGTCAGACAACTGGTAGCGGCCTGCGACCTTTGCCAGAAATCGAAAACGTCTCCTAAAAGTCGGGGTCTCGCCAGTCCTATAATTGTAACGAAGGTTGGGGAACTAGTGTGTTTGGATTTAGTAGGCCCGCTCCCAGAAGGTAGGGGGGGCGTTACATTCGTGTTGGTTATTGTGGACGCTTTCTCTAAGTATGTAAAGTTATATGCGCTACGGAAGGCGACTAGTAGAGCTATTTTAAACCGAATTCTCAAGGGGTACATGTTGGACGTGCAAAAACCACAATGTATTTTATCGGATAATGCCTCACAATTTACTAGTCGGGTATGGCTTCGCGAATTATCATCCGCGGGTATAAAGGTGAAATTAATTTCGGTGTACTATCCTGCAGGTAATATGACAGAGCGCTATAACAAGGAGGTGGTTCGAATGCTCAGAGCATATTGTCACGAGAGACATACAAAGTGGCCCAATATGTTGGAATTTGTAGAAACTAGTATAAATAATGCTATAAATTTAAGCACCGGTTTTACTCCTAACTTCTTGCAAACTGGTATAAGGGACGAATTTCCTATACATAAAATTGTGAACTATCCGGTTTTTGACTCAGACGGTACCGATTCGCGAAAAAAAATATTGGAGGTAGCCTTAAACAATCTTCGTACGAAGGCGCAAAAACGAGCCGAACGAGCGAATAAGGGAGTAAAAACAACGGACTTTAAGATGGGAGATGCTGTTTTGGTCAGGACACATTATCAGTCTTCCGCTATTCAAAAAACTATTAAAAAACTGTTTTTAATTTACGAAGGTCCTTTTTATATATTAAAAATAGCCGGACCGAATTCCTTTATTGTAGGAAATCTCGATGGAACCGGGAGTTCCAAACAAAATATTATAAATCTAAAGCCGTATAAACCCATGCCGGTTGATTTAGAAACAGACATCTCCAGTTAGGAGCTGTTCTGAGGCTGTACATTTATTTTATTTTTTGAGTTTTTTCAGCTGAAATATTATTGCTAAATTATTTTATATCACCTTGAGTTTTAATAGATATCGCGAGAATGATCGGTTCTTAAAGATTGTTCCTACTTCTGTTTTTGTCCATTGGTATCTGTCATTTAAGTACTTAAATATTTAATGTACACATATTTAAGTGGGGGGTTGTGTAGTGGTACGGCCCATGGCCGAGTAGACAGTACCAAGACATTGTGGAAAGGGGACGGTAGAAGCTAGGCATGGGGAGTGCGCGGCGGCAGTCAGCTACCGACCGTAATAGGTGGCTGATGTTTATTTACTAAGTTATGTTAAACTCCGATAGTATTATAACTGTTGGTATTTCTTTGGTTGTCTGTATCTAAAAAATAAATATTGTGTTAAACTTCTTGTTCACACCCTCGAACCCAACGTCCGAACGAGATTGTCCAGTGCAATTGGATACAGATTTTTTTTTCATTTTCGCGTGAGTTTTCTATATATCCTTTAGCAACTTTGTCTCTTTCCCAGCTAACAAGCCGTTTAACAATGTGGAGATGTACTCAAGAATCAGCCAATAAAGTATCTGCAGATCTTCGAAAACAGTGACCCGTGTATTCGCCACAATAAGGAAACTTTTAAAAAGAAGCAATCGTCTCCAAAATAATTAATACCTACTGGCTGCTTTGTACATTTCTTTTTTCTAAAAGACAAAAATTAACGGGAAGTTTCGGCATCGCTGGGTCTCATTGATGAATAGGTTGGCACATATTGTATCATATTTACTCCATCGACATGACTAGGCGTTACGAAAAATTCTCGGTTTTTGTACTAGGAATTACAATTCTGAAAACAGTTCCATCTTCCCTTCTTTAGTTTTTTGGCTTCTCTCTTCGTCATGCTCCACTTATAACTATTATCATTGACCTTTTCACTAGCATATACTCTTCATTCTCATTCTTCATATCTTCATTCAAAATTCTGGACTTTTTGGTTTTGTAAGAATCGAAAATTCGTTTTAAAAAAGTAATCAGGTGACTGAGCCTCTTGTCAAGTGAATTTTCTGACAACTCCAGAACATGTAAGCAAAACTCGAGCCACTTCGCAATTGCGTGTAAAATGATCACGACCGACAAACGGCGACAGGAACTAACCTGCTTTTAACGATTTATCCAAACCGAGTGGCCAAAAATGTTATTTCATGAAAATGGGTCACCTGTATCCATTTGAGTACAAGAATTTTATTGCGAAAAAAATAATATTTTGACACATGAATTATAAAAAAAAATATTAAAAGAAGAATTTTCCATACCTTTACTACTTCTACACAGTGGCTCAGAGATAATTTTTTTCATGGTGGGGCTCAACCAATTTATCGGAAATATGAGTGGATCGTTTATTTTGCCTAAGGACTTAATTTTTGGCAAAATTGTGTAAAGTTCCTGGCCTATTTAACTAAAATATAAATGCCCAAATCTACACTTTATATATGTATTTTATGGAGCCCTCCATGTGGAATTTTTCAAAGAACTGGAAAGTTCAATCTTCATTATTGTCAGTTAGCAGATTCTTTTTGTTTTGTTGTATTCATTCTGTTAGGATCTGGTGATAACGAACTCGCGTTAATATAATAAGGAGTCGGATTTTCTCGTATATATTGAAAATAGAGATATATTCTTAATAAGAACAAGGTTACAGAATTTAATCGAAAATTTATGCAAGACTTTTCACGACGACCGGCGTTTCCTGAAAACTATGCAAGATAAAATTATTAAACTTTGTATTGGGAACTTGTTCGAGATTACAAGTAAAACTAATAGTTTATCTAAAATATTAATATTTTTACATCACTTCCGGTTATATTGGAAGCCTTAGTTATTTTAAATGGAACACTCTGTATGTTTTCACATTTTTGGATTTTGCGCTTAATTTTAGGCCATTTTTCTCTGATAAGTCCTATGTCAATATTTCATCGTTTTCGAGATATTTAGCATTTTATGATTTATATTTTTTTAATTAACCATACACGAGTGAATTATGCAGTTGAATTTATAATTAACAAACAATTGAGAGCTAATTTGTTTGTTAGATGAGGGTAATCCATCAAAAATATTTATTGTCATTAAACGTGATACAGGGTACCTACTCTAAATTTTCATTTAAGTTACGTTACAAAAAATGTAAGTCTCACTGTTTTCAAATGAAACAACCTGGTACTACAATTAATTAATTTGTGTGAAATTAGATACCTTAGTGATACCAAAATTATCTGCGAAATATAGAACCTATATTAAAAGTTATTTATATACAAATGTCACAATATAATAAATAAAAATTATCACCGCGACCAGGATTCGAACCCTATGTCTACAATTCTGCATTTCACGCAGATGGACCTCTAAACCATTCCGCTACGAAGACATATATAATAAATTATCAAGCTGTTTTATATAGAGAGAGATAATGTCAAAACTAAGAAAGTGCCATCTTAAATAATTTATAGCTGATTGTAGGAATTTTAAATATTATACTGAATATAAATTGAAATTACTAGAAAATATAATATGGAAAGCGAATCAGACACCGAAATGAATATTACCCCGCCAAAAATAAGAGAAGCAGAATAAATAGTATCCTTAAATTAATTGCCAGAAAAGTCGAAAAAATTTTATATGAAAGCATATAATCCCTTCCTAAATTGGAGAAAAGAGATGAAATAAATTCATTTATAAACTGTATATTAATAGTGGTGGACAAAATATAGTATTTTACTCGCATATAAAGGCTAATATTCACTTATAATAATGTACCATTGATAAATTGTCCTACATCTGACAAACAATTTAGCTGACAATTGTTGTTTAATTATAAATTTAACAGGGCATAATTCACTCATTAATGTATGGTTATTTTTTATAAAAATATCATGAAAAGCTAAATCTCGAACACGATGAACTATTGAGGTAGTATCAGAGAAAAATGGCCTAAAATTAAGTGCAAAATTCAAAAAAGTGAAATTATAAAGGGTGTTCCATTTACAATAACAAATTTATTATTATCAACTTCCGGTATAACCGGAAGTGGCATCAAAATAATAATATTTTAGATAGACTAGTAATGTCCAAAAAGCCTGTGATACAAAATTTCATGGATATATCTTATTTAATTTTTGAGAAAGGTCTAGTAATTGATACAAAGTTATGGAAAAAAATATAAAAATTTTTTGTCCAGTGTTCAATATTTACTCTAGCACTGAGCTTTAATTTTCAACAAAATATTACACAAGCTCATGTGGTTTGGTTCTTCTCAATCTTCGGACAAGATGTTGCTAATCCAGCAGCTGAAGAGCTTCGGCGTTGTCATAAAGGTGAAGCCGGTCATCATGCTTCTTTGCAAATCCTTTAATCTCTTCTTTAACAGTTGGCAAGTAGTACTTCATTTTGGAAGGTATGTATAATTTTTAAATTGCTTTTTTGGTACAATTTAGACGTACTTGACGTACTTTCCATTTTAATTTGGCATCCAGAGTCATACAAATCTACAATTTATTCTTTTATTAGTTAATATGATTTTTCATTGTGTCTTCTGCAAAAATTGCCAGTGCTATTTGTTCTAGTTCTGGTACGTTATGTGTATATAAAAGGTGGAGTAGTTGACGAAATATTCTATGACATATTTTACTTTCTTTTACTGGAGAAGTTTATCAGAAGTTTATGCCTGAAGGTGAAAAAGAAAGAAAGCATGGTGTCGGTGTACTATAGATATGAGAACATTGAAAAAGACAAATATCCCAAGGCTGAAATAGTCATAACAAGCATTATACAGTAAATAAGCTTTGATATTACATCGGAGTGAGAAACGAAGGAATTTTACCGGTTAAACTTGAATAGATCAGTACATAAAACTTAAATTTGGCAGTACTTACTGTAAGGAGATCGAGTCAAGACTGGAGTTGGGGTTTGGGGTTCCAAAATGCCAATATTCATGCATCCGTCCTCTAAGACCGTTATGTTTTGGTGGTGATGGTGGTGGGATGTAAGGGTTGTCGCCGCTTAGACGGAAGCGATAGGTGAAACAGATTTTTTGTAAGGCGTCTCCAGCCGTGGGATGGTGTCGCGCATTTATGTAAACTTAAGTTGGAATACTAGTGAACACGGAAATGAGGTATTTAGAGGCAAATATTGAATAAGAAGAGAAGTTGAGGTTGCGGTCTTATTTAATTGTTGATAGTCGCAGTTGCAACAGTACTACTACTTTTAGTGACAGTCTTTCGAACAATCTTGTCCGAGGAAATAATATTAATACTAATTATTATAGGTACTTGAATAATAATGGAGTTTGTATTGAATGAGGGCACAGACTGCTCCAAACCTTTATTAAGAAATATGTTTAAACTCGCTACAAGAGATTTTGATAGATGTAGAGCTTGGAATGGATCAAATTTCAAAATTTAAGGTCCGAAAAATGTAATTCCAAAGGGTTGTCAATAATTAAACCGTTATCCATAAAGCTCCCTAATATCTGTCAGACGAATAATTATTATTAAAACTTAATCAACTTTCTTTGCTAAAAATTGTTAATAATTCAAAAAGCCCATTAATGGTTTAATTAAAAAAGTGTCACGCCGACGAGATACACTCGAAAAATACTTCTCGTTTCAAGTCTGATCTGAGTTAACCCCACAACCTGAAATTGTGAAATAAAAATTCCGTCACCGACAGGAAAGGTTCACAGAAAATTTCCAAGTCATCTCGAAACCAAAAAGCGTTATTGGAAGGATTTCTCATGAATTTTTTATCCCTCGACATCAGGGCAAATCAATTGGGAACGGTATTAGGCCAGCTTTCGTTGAAAAAAACTTACGCAAATATTGTTAATGTTGTGCTTTTGCTTACAGAATAATAAATTTTCAGTTCTAATACGGTATTTTTGAAATATGGATACGCTAACACGAATTTCAAACTGCTGGTCTAATTAAAAAATCTGTTAATTCTTGTAAAAGCTACTAAAAGTATGAGCGATGGCTCATTATATTTAGACTTTTGGACGCCTGGAAAAATCCATCGAAAGTTTTCATTATATTGCAAAAGTTGTTATGAGCAAATTAAGATGAACAAAAGATATTCAGTCTTTATCGAATTACCCAGAAACATCAAGGTATAAGTGAAATCTGAAAAAATATGCTTGAATAGGAGGAAATTTCCAATAGTACGAGCCCTTTCCAGCTTCAGCAATAAAGGTAAAATTATTCATTTCTACTTTGAAAGTAGCATTTTGAAAAAAAAAAAAAAATTACTTATAACAATTAAAAATAATTAGGACTAAAACTAGAGAAAACTAAATTGGTGATTTATATAAGCTTCAAGATATCTCATTCTACCACTGAGTCACATCACCATTATTTTTGATAATATATCTACTGGGATCTGACACTTAAGTGGAGTGAAATTATTCCAAATGTTCTGGAGCCTGTGCTTGAAATCTGGCAGGATTGGGTCTTAACCGCTTTTTCATTTCATGCCACAAAGTCTCGATTAGCGAAAGGTCCGGACTAGAGGAAACCTATTTAAGTGGTGGTATCTAATGGAATTTTTTGGAAGTGTGACTTGCAGCACCGTCTTACTGAAAAATTAAGTCATTTCCAGAAATCCTACTTTCTTCCAATGTATACAATAAATAGTCCTCTAGGATGTCTGAATATTTATCTGTGTTAACAATACCGACGACAAAGTTTCATTTTCCAAACCCTCTAGCCGACATCAAGCTCCAGACCATTACCGAAGATGAAAATTCAACTTTACGCTTAAGACAATCAGGATGGTAAGCTTCATGTTTCTGGCGGATAACTCTGCTCTGGCTATCACCGACACAAACTCTAAATCGCGATTTGTCACTCTAATGTATCCCATTCAACCTCTCCATATTCCAATTCCGATAATGTTCAGCCCATTTCAACCTATCCGGCTTCTGTTTTAGAGTCAATAACGGCTTTTCTTTAGCACTCGCAAATGCAATAATTATCTTTCGCTACTTTAGTTTGAACTCCAAAAACTAAAGCTAAATCTCGTCTATTATTGTCTGTTAATTTAGATTTTTTCACATATTGGGGCTTTTGGGCATCTGAACCCTCTGATTTGTTCAAGTGGACAATATTTCGAACACTGTATTTGGATAAGCCAAGTAATATTTCATTTTCACCGTTTGAGTTGCCAGATTTGTGTAAATTAATGATAATTGATCGAATTTTTTCATCAATTGGTTTTCTCTGCCCATTAGTAACAACAAGTAGCACTATTAAACTATTTTATAACTGTCACTACATTTCTGTTAAAAAAGCGTTGTTTTCATAGCCATCTTAGTACTATTCGATATCAGTACTTAGATAATGGAATGCAACGAAACTACCTTTTTGACTAATTTCTATTTTAATGAGATAGTACCACAAACCATTCTACCCAGATCTTTTCTATATTCTTCTAAATATTATATTCAGTCTTATATATTACATTATAAAGGCTGCCTTGAGCAATAAATGCCAAAAATACTACAACTTCTAAATTTGGCCAGCTGAAGCTGGTCGGGACAACAGTTCCTGGTCAAACATTCCTCGGACACTTCGTTAACAATATGTTAAACCACAGCAGGGGCCAAATGAGAAAAGTGATGGTATTACTCACCAGTCACTGTATCCTAAGAAAGCACATGTATACAATTGGCATACACAGGTTTGAACCTATCTGTCGGATGTGCTTGGAAGAGGAGGAAACACATTATCTTCGAATGTGAAGCACTGACTCATTGGTTATATAAACTGCTAGGACTGAAGCGGTCAAGGGATGATTTATCCTAGAAAGACCTAGTAAAAGACTGATAAATCTACAAATAAAGAGTACAACCAAGAGCACCAAAAGTCTAAAGACTAAGCCTAAAGGTGCCGAGGACTCGAAGCCTCTGACTGATGGTACTGTACTAATCAATTACTCAATCAAGATGAAGTAAAAGGGATCCCAAGGGATTCAAGTAGGAACTGTATAACTAGATTAGTATAGTAAAAAATATTAAACCGGCCTATTCGGAAAACCTCAAGTAGGAGCAGTCTGTATTCACGTAAGTAGACGAATCGAAGGATTTCCAACCGACAAGAGGATTAGGTCCTGTCGACTATTATGAAATTTTACGTAGAACCTTCTCGATGCTAATTTATGCTTGAAAAATAAATCGCTTGGAAATTGAAGCGAGCGCGTCAGTTATACGATTTTTCTTTGTGCAGCTGAGGATTTGTAGGCCCCCCGAAAAAAAAGCTATCAATTATCGGCGGCTTGATTAATGGATGTTCAGCTGATAAATTAAAGCAATAATACCTGAAATGAAATATGATTTTTTTTTCATACTAGTTAAGGAAATTGCAATTGAAAGATTGAATGATTCTGTGTATTGAAAAAATGTAAGTAAGTCAGAGTTGGTGTGATTATTTTTTACTCGAATTGATTATAATTCTAGTAATTTTTCTTCAGACACTTCGCAAGTGTAATCAGTGAACCACTGACATTGTTGACATTATTCTTACTTCCAAATCTCAGAGTAGCTTTGAAATTGGACCTTGGATTTCGAAGTTAAGCCACGAAAACAATCAAAATCAAATAGAAATAGATAATGAAGAGTGATTGGAATATTCTTAGGTTTATGATAATTTCAGAACAAGAAACGTACTCAACTATGATCAGGGACGTCCTAGCATAGTTTCAAGGTTGTCCTTTTCCAATTTCATGGGTATTGGACTTCGAAGATTTAATAAATTTTTCAATTAAATTCAATTTGTTTCCATGTTTGGCAATGGATCCACTCTCCAATGTACATAACGAAACGGATTACAGCTTCAAAATCAAAGCCAACAGGAGCCCACCTTTTATATATGGATGACAACAAAATACACGCATCAAACCAGCGTCAAATTATTTACTTAATATCACTGAAAATTTTTCCAGTGATATACAAATGGGATTTGAATTAGACATGTGCAAAGCCTTAAATATCAAGAAAGGTGAAATCGTTAACGGAGATGTGTTACTACCTAATGGGAACATTATAAATGCCATGCAAAATGGTGAAACCCACAAATATCTAAGATTTAAGCAAGCTAAGCTACTAGACCAGAAGCAAGCAAAAATCAAAATAAGAGGCCAGTTCACTCAAAGAAAACTACTAACTGGAAGATATTCAAAGAACAACGCGTACGATGATGACCAAACACAAATGTCACCACATGTCATCATCAGCTTTAACGGACATAGCTAATTTACATCAAAACAAATATCTAAACTCCAAAAATTCTTCATTGGCAAGGCTCAAACATCTAAATTGCATTAGCAGGTCGCGAAAGCAGATAAAAACTATTCCCCCTTAGATCTTGTAAACCCTGATCAGAAACTCATAGACTCTGACAAACAGGCGAAGTGGGCCCAGAAAGCGCTTCATGGTCGACATCATCACGACCTCAATCAACCATATATCGACAAGGAAGCATCAAATAAGTGGCTGTCTGACGGAACATTGTTTCCAGAAACAGAGGGATTTATGAAGGCAATTCAAGACCAAGTAATTTATATCAACAATTACATATATATATATTACATATATATCAACAAACAACAAAGACGATACAACACATACGTCGGGATGTTCAGCCATAGCTAACATGGATTACCTACGCAGCCGCAATCAAACTGCAAAATTTCAAAATACACCGATCTTGCAATTGAGGTAGGGAAGATGTGGCATGCAGAAAAAGTAGAGGTGGTGTCGGTCATCATTTCATCTATAATAATGATGATGATGACATCGAATGTAAGCATAGGAAACCATTACTTATAAGATGCTTAATATTTCAGGATGACTCACAAGATACTGTTTGACTTCAAGTTTGGAGGCAATTGGTTATATAATCTTGGTGCATAATATATATAAATGAATTTGTTGCGACAGATTTTTTAATTAATGCAGTTCTAACGTTTAAGTTTGTAGTTCCTCATAGGCTAAAGGTTTTTTTTCATGGTAGATACAGCAATAAAACAATCAATATCGAATAGGAAATGTAAAGTGATGGAGGTGTTGTTAGGTTCATGACAATTCCAAAACAATAGCTACCTAATTATGATAAAGGACCTACAGTGCCAACAAATTCAGTTAACTAAAAAGGAAAAAAAAGTTGTCTCAGATAACTATTCAATACACAACTGACTGCCAGTATTTCTGGGGGCCGGTTGTTCAACCGCGGTTCAAACAACGTTTAACACTGATGTAGGTTTAGACCTAATTTTACCGTTACTGAATTTCGGATCAATAGATGAACCTGTATCATCGACTGGTCACGATAAACGCTCAATTATTGATGGTTAAACTATGTTTAGTGATAATATGTCTCTCTTCAAATATTAATCATTTTAAATAATAATAGGTAAATATTCATAAATCACATAACCAATAATATTCCTGAAAACTTGTGAAACAACGAAAACTTTCTAGAATTGCTGGACATAGTGAGCAATCCCAGATTACCTATAAGGGGAGACCAAATCACTTTTTAATTTGGAATGACACTTTTTGAGTACTTTCATTTACAGTTACGGACGTGACGGTTGTTATTTGAATTCCGAATTAAATGTATTTCATTGATAAAACGATCAAAAGTTTAAATAATTAGAATTAACAACTTTTTCATGCGAGTCACCTTATCAAATCTAACCAACCTTTCATGAGACTTTGACATAAGTTTTCCAAGTGTCAAAAAAAAACAGTTTGAAATTAAACCTCCAATATTGGTCGTTTAATTTTAAACTATTTCAACTTCCATAGAATCGATGGTGCATACTAACTCAAAATTGTAAACTGGTTTAATGCTTAAGCGAGTTCAAGTGTAAACGGTGCATACGGCCGTTAGACAAACTGTGCAAATGCTGATTAATGAGATTTCTGAAGATATAAAAAATTATACTGAACAGTAAAATGTGTTATTCTCATCCTTACATACAAACAAAGTTTCTTTTCCCCGGCAGGCTGCCGCTAATTTGCCTTTGATGCATACAATAATAATTTGTTTTAGAGTACTGTTATTATTAATAAACTAAAAATAAGCTGTTTTATCTACTGAGACAGATTACCTAAGGTATTCCTCTGATGACATCCGAGCTCTTGCGCATACGTGAGAGCGTGCTAACCAATTTTTAACAAGCTCTAATTAATCCTGTTGCAATTTGACTTCAACAACGCCGCAACCACGCAACCTCGCTTGATCGCAGTTTTCAGATGAACTACGGTTCAGAAATATAAGAAATGCATTTACCGATACAACTTTGAACTTTTTGTTCCTGGTTAATTCAATTATTTTTCCTTAAATTCAGTGGTACATGTTGAGTTGATAACGATAATGATGTTAAAGTGATTAAAACACAATTTTATTTTAATGGAATTCAAGCATAAAAACGAAACTAAAAAGTGTTGGAATTTAGATGCTTATCTTATTCAATCTTCATTCAGTATTGATTTCTTCGGGAAGCTCATTCAGGTGCACGCTATAGCTATGCTGCCAAATCCTCCACAGTTTACTACACAGTTAGCCGTTGAAGGAGACATTTGCATGAAGTCGGGAATATATTTTCAGTATGACTTTTTAAATTCTTTAATATGACACGAGTATATTCTGAACCCATGAAAGAAATCAATAGATAGATTTGATAAGGTGGCTTCGTCTGTCAACCTACCTCGTTAGCAGACCTGTTACGCTTTGACAGTTCTCTTATCTTTGCCTATCAGATCGGCCGTAAATTTTAGCGAATATATTATGGTGAAATATTTCCACAATTTTCCACAACTCCAGAGATTTTTTTGTCATCCACTTTCCTAAGCAATGATCCAGTTCAACGAATGGCATTGGTGCTCCTTGTCTGGCCATCAGAAAGCAATGCTCCTTCTTTTGCCAGAGCGTCTGTTCATTGTAACTTTTCCTGCTGCAATTTCCCACCATTTCAGAGATATCTGAAGTATGTATGTATGTATTCTTGTAGTCATGTTTGGTGTCGATTAAGCAACGACACAAAATGGTTTTGGTACAATTCAGGGCATAGAGTTGCCTAATCTGGCCATTAGAAAGCCATTTTCCTTCTTTTGCAAAAGCAACTGCCCTTTGTTAATTTTTGAATGTTTCTTTTGTAGCCTCGACCAGTTATATACTTACAACTAAAATTTTTAGAGCAGCTTGGTTGTTTTAAGCCACCTCAGTTCAAACAATCATTACAATGATGTTCAAAACACGATTGGTATCTCTACGTTCACTCCTGCAGACAAATTGGAGTCGTCTATGTACCAAGTAAGCTCTCCTCTGTGAAACTGGAGTTTTTTCTTACCACTGGACTAGTAAGTAGAGCTCCTTTTCAAACATACCCATCTAGCTCAAGCAGGTACAGTCTTGTCTCGCTCGTTTCAAGGGAAACTTCAATGAATATAAACAACTTTGCTAGATTCAAAACAAAATACAACTTGATTTATTCAAAATATAAGGAAATTGGTATTTCAACTACTGCGGCAAGACCAGTGATACAAATCCAATTCCAATAAATTTTATAACTTTAAAATTAAAATTATTGCCTGTGGAGTGGAGCTTTTATTCGAACCCGATGAGCCTACGAGATACCCGTAATCAACGAGTGAGAAATTTTATTAGAATAATGGTAGTTAGTACGTCGCATAAACAACCCGAAATAAAACAAAGAAAATTCAATTTGCAGCGGTCTACTGGCTTTAGATATTTCTCATTTAGAACCTTTTTAACAATTATTATTCTGACGATTTCCACAAATGCAGCTGCTCTTTATTTTTTCCGTATTCATGAAATGTCCGGTACGTAATTAAAAGAGATAGGTGGGTATGTTTATAAAATTAAATTTAGGAATATTAATTTGGGAGAAATGTAATTATGGGATATTTATTTATTTTGAAAATTCAGAGGAAAATGGTTCCTCAGAGACTGACATACATTGCTGGTGGCAAGGATATATTATAACCGGGTATTTGATTTGATGTAAGATTTCATCAATTTAAATTCCATAATTACAAGTCATTTTTTATCTACAATATTAAAATGTTACGAATTTAATTGCGTGGAAAGGGTGGCAATCGATGTATGCTAGATTTATGGAAATTTTGAGATGCAAAGATTTCTTGCAGGTTTACAGGATAACTTCACCAGATCAAACCCACTATCCGAAACTGACTTTGTCGTGATAATCATGCTTTGGTGATTATTTATCCTTGTTTAAACAAATACTTTTGACCAATAAACCATTGTAAATTATTGAAAAATTGAAGCTCTACTTGCTTTTACTGCTTGCCACATGGTCAGATCCAAATTTGCTTGGAAGTGCTTCATAAGCGAACAATTCTTGGTTGCAGTTGGCCCATTTTCGTAGAACCGTACAGTTCACTAACATATATACAGGAAGCTTCATCTGTGTGGATGGTATAAACACCCTTTGATAGTTTATATATTTGGTGTCAGGGTAAGTGCCTTCTGTAAGTGTTTATAAATCTTAATGATAAAATAAAACAATTTAATTTGTTTAAATCTCCATTTTATTTTGAACTGACGTTCTATTTGAAATTAGTGACGCGTTTCGCTTCACAGTAGCTTTTTCATACTAGTAAGTTGTTGAAAAAGTTGAAAAAGCTGCTGTGTAGCGAAACGAGTCACTAATTTTAAATTGAACGTCAGTTCAAAATAAAATGGAGATTTTAACAAATTAAATTGTTTTATTTCATCATTTAGTATGGATCTTCATCAATTAAAAGCCTCATCTATTCAATTTATAAATCTTCCCCAATGTTTTCTATCTTTTTCCATTCGTTTTGCAACCAACTATATTTTTCTTGGCCTTCCTAGTATTTTTTAATATTTTCACTTTCTTGATCATTGGTGTTGGCGATAGAATGCGGACTCAACAAGAGCACATTATTTCATGAAATGCATCCAAAATGGTAAACGTATTTTTCAATCTTCGGTGAGCAAAATAAGAAGAAAAAAACAGGTAATAACTACCCCTGAAGAAGTTTTATATGAAAAAGGGGTAGCGTGTGATACCGCGTTTATAATAGTTTTTATGGGACTTTTTGATTTTTGGACGTTGGTAATAAGAAAAATCAATTTTCAATTATTTCATTTGTAGAATAATTAATGATACCATAGAAAGGAACAAACTTTCAAGTGATTAACAATACTTACAATAATTATAGTCTAAATCAAATGCATTTCTTGACAAAAACATAGACGTTGAAATTCTTCGGCAACGTTTTGCAGCATCTCTGCGCTAATTTGATTAATTTATCGTATTATTCGGTGGTTTAGATCATCCATATTAGTTGGTTTACTCCTGTAGATTGATTAATTTTAAGTAGTCCCACAAAAAATAATCCAGTGGAGTCATATCTCAAGAATTTCGCCACGTCACTGTATATTAGGATAATAATATGTTATTTTACTAAACGACATCCAAAACGTCTACAAATCACATGACGCTCTTATAATATTAGGTTTCGTACAATAGGGATGTTTTCCGGAATAACAATAGATTCTGAGCCGAACTATGAGACTTTTCCTTCATACCAACGACAAACTTTAAGGTTACGTTTCTCCATTTGCTGGATTTTTTGTAATAGAGTTTACATCCAAACTTCCGTATTTTAATTTCAAATTTAAATAGCAGCTTATTGTGATTATTCATATTTTTGTCCTCATAGATCTACCGATTTGGGCTAAAGCCATCTTTCAAATCAATTTCGACATCGACTGCATACAGTAGTGATCCGGTTTGCGAAAGGAAGTAATCTTGAGTACAATCTATTACAATATGTAAAAGGGGCCGCCAGCCGCAATTGAGTTGCTCGAAAATCGTTACCTGAACGGAAGTAACATCAATAGAGTTGGCATAACTGCTGAATAAGCGGCATGTTCCACAAATCTCAATTTCAGAAGGTGTGATAAAACCGTTCTATTCAATTTCGGTCAGTAGTTTCCTTTACTTGATTGAATTTAATTTCAATTGACTGTTTCCTAAGACCCAAACGACGCTAAACTTCACGTGATATTCTATTACCGAGCGCAGTTGTGACGACAATAAGTGAACGAGTAGAGAAATTTATAGAGAAATCTGTCAGTCTGTACCGGTAACTTAGAATTGGTTTCTTTGATAATTTGTCATGCGTTATATTTACCTCCAATTTATTTATTCACAAAGGTAATTTGTCAACTGTTCTAACACTTTAAAATGGTTTCACAAAAATACAAAGTGGCTGTTGAATGTTGTGACGCAGAAATTGTGAAGAACGGAATACTATTCATGCCTCTTTGATGATTTACGATTGTTTTTGTACAAGGTGCATTAGGCTGCATACACTGGTGTCACTTTGACAATTCATTCGTATTTACTTAATGTTTATTCAAGTTTAAGTAGATTGATGTCAAATTCTGTTTGGTAGATACAAATTGAAGTTAACTAGTGAGTTTGTAGTTTGCTATTTTTGCATTAATTTGTCTGAATACTAGTTTCATTTATTCATTTTATAAAATTTATACGTATACAATCGTTGAAATTAACGATATGCATTTTGTGTGAGGTTTGGCAAATGGTAATTCTCTGGAAGCTAGTCTTTATGCTGAAAAATATCCGCAACGAGTGACGCATCATCATTCTTTATTTGCACGTATTTACCAAAGCTTTTATTCGATACTGTAAGATTACAGAATGATTCAAACAACACTGGTCGTTCCCGGACAGTTATAAATATAAGGGTAGAACAAGATATTCGGGATGAAATTGATCAATACCAAGAAGCAAACTCTAGAAAAATTGCTAACATCCTAAATATCAGTTACACATCTGTGTGGCGAGTTTTGAAAGATCAGCAATTATACCACATCCAACGCGTTCAAGCTATTTTACCTCGAGATTTTTCTCAGCGAGTTACATTTTGTGATTGGACGACAGACGAAATACAACGAGATCCTCAATTTCTGAAAAACATATTGAGCACAGATAAGGCAGTATATTTTAGTGAGATTTCTAGGCAATACTTAGATGCAGCTTATCCCAACCGTTGGATTAGTAGAGCAGGGGCCCTAGCACTGGCCTCCTCGATCTCCAGAATTAAATTCATGTGATTTCTGTTTATGGGGATACCGTAAGTCATTAGTTTACAACACACCGATACTTGATATCAACGATTTCAAGAATCGTTTTCGAATAATGTGTTATTCTATAAGAAATACGCCTCAAACATTTGAGCGTATTCGACGATCAATGAGGCGTAGACTACGTGCATGTATTTTAGCTGAAGGCCAGCAATTCCAACATTTATTGTGAATTGTATTTTATTCTTGCATTTTCCATCTTCACTGCTTTCCACTTTCAATACGTATTTTATTATAAAAAATAAATAATAAAATTATGATATTGTATTTTATTTTTTCACGGAATCTTTTGGGTCTAGGAAAAAGCTTCTAGAGTAAAAAATGTTCATCAAGATGCCACAGATTTTAAATATTATTTCATTTCACAAAACTCAAACTCGAAAAAAATAATTGATATTAAGGGTTGATAATGTCACCCCCTTATAATGTAACAGGAATGTTGAAAAAATACCGGTGGTTAGTCACTGCGAATTCCCATCTTTACTTCAATTTGAAAACAATACAAACTCAATTCCACTCAGCACCTTTTAGTGGTGATATTCCGGAAGGAGGTGGGCTGAGGAAATTGTGTCATGAGAAAGACCCATCATACTGTTATACGGGCAATCACTTCCTGAATTTTTTTGCACAAGTTTGAAAGCACCCTGTTAATCAACGAAGATAGCATACAAAGCAAAAATGGCTCTAATAGTGTGCCGGAACCTCGGAGGGAAAATTTTGGGTTGTAGCCCAAGGATTCTGACGTGGATGTACACAGCCATTGCTTGAGATAGTAGTACTAGTCTATTAACGACTTATCCATTAAACATCCATTAAAGTAGTTCCTGACTTCACGCCACTACATATGGTGGTGAGAGGTGTTGCAGAAAGAACAAGATATAGACTGAGTAGAGAGGAAAACATAGAAAACTGCCTACACACATTAGAGAAATCAGAAATCCTACAATACGCCACAGAATGGTATGATGAGAAAATATAACTGTTTAAAGAAATTCAATACAGAATACAGTAACAAGATTCTTCAGTCCTGGAAGGAATGCCATTCAATGGTATGGTATACTAATGGCTTTAAAGGGCCAGAAACCAAACACTTCAAAAGTAGAAACACACTATAGGAAAATGTAACCAGTTCAATATTGATAGAAGATATAGAAAGCAAACGATGTTGGATAGTCAAACAGTCATTGAATGCTGAGTTCTAGTGTAATGAGTTCTAAAATGAATTGAGAATTCCTGGAAAAACTCAATGAACTAGGCAAACACTACAGCGTCACCTTACTGTAGGTTCCAGGACACACAGAAATGAAATGGCAGATGAACTCTTTTTAGAATCAGAACTTTTTTGAGGTATAAGCATCGATGAAATATTGTAAGAAATAAGAAACACTAATAAGACCAGAGATCGCGTATGGCTTAGAAACAACGGTAATAAACAAAAAAGAAGCAGAAGACTTCAAAATCATAAAAAAGAAAGATTCTTAGAACGATACTGGGGCGGAACATAACAAGATCTGGGGAAAGAAGACTCAAAACTAACAAAGAAATAGAAAGCGAGTTAAGCAATGAGAAAATCGTGAAATATATAAAAGCACAACGCCTAAAATGGGCAGGACATATTATGAGACGAGAGCCTGGAGAAATGATAAGAAGAATAACACAATGGACTCCTCTATGGCCGAGAAGAAGGGGAAGACCCAGAGAAAGTTGGAGGAATCAGATAGAAGAGGATACAAAAAGGATGGGAATCAAAGAGTGGAGAGAAAAATGCAGAAATAGAGCAGAATGGAAGAAAATAACTTCTGAAGCCAGGGCACACAAGAAATTGTAATAATAAGGAGTGAAAAGGGAGTAATCCACCCTAATAAATGGATTTAAAAGCGCATTAGCGTTAGCCACAATCTATTATATTTAAAGGCTTGATGATGATGATGAAGAAATGGAGAGAAAAAAGAGATCTAGTCAGCGGAAAGATCTAGTAGGGCTAAGACAATCAAGGATACTGGTGGGAAACTACAACTAGATAAGAACAAATGAGTGCCTAAGCCAGAGAAAAACTGAACTAATCGTTTTGTCCTAATAGGACACCGCCTCCTGGATGGTCACCCTAAAAAGCTCAAACTGGTGGAGCAAGAAGAATGTAGATTCTGTAGAATGTAAGAAGGAACCTCCATTCACATACTTGTGGAATGCATAGCAATACAGAATCCTCGGGCGCAATACCTAGGAAGCTTCTAGAGAGAAGAGGGTCACTTATTTAAACTGATGCCCGTGCAAATCCTGAAACTCCTTCTGGAACTGGGTAGGGGAAAAGAGACCATAAGGAGACAAACTAGATCTTTCAGGTCTCAGTGAATGTCAAAACGATATACATACATACAACTACATAGGTAAATATTATTCCAAATGAACTATAGGTTAGATTAGATTTGATAAGGTAGCTAATGGGCCTATTCCACTGCGACCTTTTCAGATCTATTGTGGTCCTCTGAATCTAGATTACATTCTTCAGCCCAACTTTTTTCAAAAAGCCACTCAATCTCGAGACTGAAACTTTGTGCTCAGCAGTTTCCTAGGTGTCAAAATCTGCTCATGGTTTCGTCTGTCAACCCCATTAGCTTTGCATGCCTGTTAGACTTACAGTGTCCTGTTAACATATCTACTACGGCTTTGACAGTTTTCCTATCTTATTAGATCTGCCGTAAATGTTGGCGAATGTCCTCTAATGAACAATTTCGCCTGTCCCTGTCCTGGTAAGATTACCCACCATTCTAGAGATTTCTGTGCCACCCACTTCTCTATGGCCATATTCATTGTCGACTTTGCGACGCCGTAGAAGGGTTCCGGTCAAGTAAATGGCATTGCTGAGCCTTGTGTGGCCATTTTATCCGCCCTTATGACCCTCGTGCCCTGGTATCCCGGCAACCATAAACTTGCAATGGTATCCAAGTGCGCTTAAGGCACCTATGCAATCCCATACTAGCTTATAGTTGACCTTTATGGAATTGAGTTTATCCAGTGCAGCTTGGCTGTCTGCGAAGATGGCAACTGAACGGTATGTCCTTCCCTTCCTTTTATTTTCTTCAACGCAGTGGTGAATTACCGTCACTTCCGCTTGGGATGTTGTGAAGTTCTAAGATAAGCTTATTGAATTAGTTATCCTTTGCTAAGCCCTACACCTATTTCTGCCTTGGAGCCGTCCGTATACCAGATTGCCTCAGCCTGTATCACCTTTCTTCCAGTCTTTCTCACTTGGTATAGTTATTTGGAACTTATTATTAAACCATGCGTTTGGTTTATGTACTGTTGACTTTGAAATAGTCTGTACAATACAAATCTGGCTTTGCCTTGTATACAAATGTGTAGTGCAGGCAGATTCAGCAAGACTTCCATCGCACATGTGGTATTGGTTTTTATGACTCCCGTAATAAGCAGGCAAGCAAGCCTTTCTGGGCTACTTGACAGCCTTACAACTCCCACTTGCAGTGTCTTCGTCCACCTCACTACTGATCTATAGGGGGAGAGGTGAATCGCTTAGTGGAGTGTTCTAGCTCAGAATCAATGAAATTAGTATGACGCGGCTGCGGGAAAATGTAGTGGTTGAAATAATGCATTCGATAACCACACTGATTTTGTCGGAAGTAATGATGATTGAGATTTTTGCTATGAATCGCTTTGTCCGTTAGCTGATTGTTTCCGTTTTGACATCCAGATTGAACAATCCAAATGTGATGACGGTGTTTAAAGTTTTCCTGGGTTGGTTTCGATAAAAATGTAAATTGCCTGTAAATAAAATTCAAGTCGTAATCCTTTGGGACTCGTTTTAAAGCAGGTTTTATATATAAATTTTTTTGCAATTTTCCCTTTTATGTCTGTTTTATACGTATATACGGAATAGAACATGGTTTTATAGGACAATTCTCGATTAACAGTATATTAGATACATAACCATAATCTGATAATTATAAAAAATATCGTGAAATTAATTGAATAATTGACTATTTTATTCCTATAAAATTTGGTTCCCTTAGAATTGTAAAATTAACTGTACAGGGTTATTAATTATATGTGGAGCCCCCTTTATTTCAGTGGTATTAAGATCACTCAAAAATCACGAAACATTTTGTAGGAATCTGTGGTTATTTTGAGCAGCTCTCATAGCTTGAATAAAGGATCATTTCAGGGCTAATAAATAATATGCAGTGGGTCCATACAGAAAGAAAGCAAGAAATACTTTTAAAGTTTCTCTCTATAGTCGAGCGGCTACGATCACTTATGAAAGTGAACAGACAATGTTCAAATAACAAACAGCTTATGCTTCTTTCTCCACCATGTACCAATTTGAAAAAGCTCAGCAAAATAAGTCAGCAATTTGAAAAAAGGGGGGCTATTCATTCGAAAAACTGAAGCTGACGTTATCACTCAAAGGTTATTCACCCAGTGTTATAGATTATTCTTTTGAAAATAATAAATTGAAATCAAAACTCGACCTGCTTTGTTTTTTTTTATATTACTATTCATTTAGCTGATAATGAATTTATACGTTGTTTCATTTCTCTACATTATAAAGATCATTAAGCTTATGCTATATTATATATTTTTGAAAACAGCACATTTATGACTATAATAAAGAGGACTCGAGGACATTAGAGCAGGACCAGACTGGCTTCAAGGAACGGTGAGATTACGAGTTTGATATAAAAATAATCAAATTTTATTAAGCTGTGGGACTAGCGACTTTCCTATAAATACTTATCTGTGGATCTATTTATTTTACACGCTAGATCCGTAGATTTGCCTTCATAGGCATATTGACGATTGCTTAGAGGTTTATCCTTTAACACTTCGTCTCTTATGAACCTGTCTAATAACCTTTTTATCCTTTTTAGTAGAAAGTAGGATAGGCTTATTGGCCTGTATCACTTTGGCGTTAAGTCAGATACTTTAACTACCTTGGGTATGTAAATGACTTTAACCTTTCGCCATACTTCCGGTATGTATCTCCATGCCAAAATAGCTTTGAGGATCTTAGTAACGTGTAGTATTAACACATCGGTTCCCATTTGTAGTTGAATGGGATTTTGTTGTTGAATGAGATTTAAATGGTTGACATTTGTTCATTGCCAATCTAATTTTATTTGGTCTGGTGACTTCAGTGGCTATTTTCCAATCCGCAGAACTTGGCCTGTTCGACTTTCGTTCTCGTATGGTCGGCCTAACTGCATCGGTGGCCAGAATTGAGGCTGGAAAGTGGACATTTATTAGTTCCTTTAAACTGTCCTCTTTGGTTTCTGTATAGGTGCCGTTCGCTTTCCTAATGAAACCCTCTTCTTTTCTGGTTGTCCCATCTTTTGACAGGACTTTGTGGATTCGAAAGCATGCAGGGGCATCCGAGATGTCCTCGCAAAAATTCCTCTGAGTTCCTTTCGGTTTTACGAATTCCTTTGTTGTACTGCGTGAGCTTATACCTGTAGGTCTCCCAGTCTTGGTTGCTTTTGGCCTTGTTAAAAAGATCGTGGAACACTGCCCTAAGTATCCTTAGGCTGTTGTTCCACCAAACTGTGTTAACCGTCTTTTTTTGTTTTTTTGGTAGACCGCCATAATCGCTTCGCTTACTTTTCCTACTGCCGCGTCTATAACTCCAATGCCATCAATCGGTACAGTACCATCCTAGAATTCTACCGAGGGACGTTTTATATCCTATCCAGTTTGTATCTTTTGGATTACGGTACTTGCTTACCAATGGAGTTATATTAATGTCAAACCTTATGTGTCTGTGTTCCGAGCATGACAGTTCATCAGACACATGCCATTTTTTTATGTTATAACTAATTTTACTCGTACAAAGTGTTAAATATGAAACTTCTTTACGAGATTTAGTAACGAAAGTAGGTTTATTCCCTATATTGGAAACTATTAACCCTTCAGTTAAGATGAACTTCAAAATTGACTCATTTCATTGATGTTGGTGATGCCCCAGGTGGTATGGTGAGCATTGGCAACACATCCTATGATTAGCTGCAATCCTTTTTCCAACATTTGCTTTTGTACTACTGAAGGTTTGAACTTCATTTCCGATTATTACGTACAAACCAATATTTATAATGTAGAATTTACAAATAAATCGTTTCTTGTGGGGTCACTGTTCTCTGATGGGCTTCGGCTTCACAATTCGCTACCAACTGATATTAAAAATAGTAAAAATGTGTACACCTCTAATAAAGATACGATTTTCGGAATATAAAATTTTGTATGAAATTCGAATCATAAACAATCATTATGGTACATAATATAATAAATATCTATTATTGTTTCCTATGATAAACTAATGTGACATTGACATTTTCACGCTCATAATTTGAAAAAAATAGGAAACGATGGTGACATTAAAGATTCACGAGAATTTCATGCAAACGAACTAATTACTATTAAAAATACTGTCAAAGATTGGATCGGAAAGCGTGTTTGATCTTTCGCTAAACGAAAATTACATTATTCACTTTTGAAAAGTTCAATTTACTAGATGTGGATCCAGTTTATCAGGATTTCCACAATTTCATCACAGAGTGAGTGTTACTTTTTCTAGTTAGTTCGAGTATTCCAAATTTTCTACTGGCAAAAAGGACAAAGTATATTTTTGAGATGCAAGTTGGACATTTTTAAACGGCCACTTTGGCTCAACCATTTGACTTGCTATATTTATATAAGTATCATTAAAAGTTCTTGAAATAATCTGCCAAATAACATCTATTGCGAGAAACTAGAAAGAATTTTCTTCCAAATTTTATTCACCCTGTATATCTACAACGGGCTGAAATCTCATTAATACCATGCTCATTAGCTGAGTTTTTGTTTTTTTTTCGAGGTGAAAATTCAGCAATTTTGTTTCATTTTACGAAAAAGTCGACCTCAAGATAAATTTTCGTTCGTAAAGTAGTTTTTTTGGAAACGACACGAGGTGCTTGATATATTGCTATTTGGCAAAGGACGTGACGGTCTTTTTCACAAACGACAAGAAATGTAATGCCTGCGATCAGTATAACATGGAGAATCAGATTACTTTTTGTTTTCCAGATAAAAATGCTTATATTGAAGAGGTTTGTTGAGAAAAAAAATGGCTAAGTTTATTTCATTTCACGATATTTTTCCAATAAATACAAAGATTCCAAGCTATAGACTGTATACTTTTGATCTGAACTAGAAAAAAACAAATTTTAATTTTTCCTCATTCATTAATGAAACCTTGTTATTATAATTACCTAATTACATGACTATCTCTATCTTTACAAAATAATTTCTGACATTTATAGAATTTTAATACTGTTTCATTTTATTTTCTAAATACGTTTGACAATAATTAACATTGTTCGATACAAGATAAAAAAAATATATTGAGCTATAAAAAGACTGGGTATAAAATAAAAAAAAGTTACGAACAAATAAACAATATCACAAACTATATAAACAGCATAGGTTGAATGATTATGTTATTTCTAAAAATTGGATAATTAATTAAATATAAATGATCATTTCAGTGCTTCTGCCATGAAGTTATACAATTTAGTAAGCACCATGGGGTCTTTTTTTTTTTCGGGCCCAGATGGGAAACTCATGTTCGAATGGGTCCAGGACCCAAACAGTGTTGGACTCATCCCCAAGGAGATGCCTACCAACCAAACCCACCTCAAACTCGCCGTTACCCCCGCCTCGGAATCACTACCCTAGCATACTTCGAGACGGGCGGCGGTCCCTCGCACACTCTCCGCTCACATCGTCGTCTTCTCCCTAACTTCCACTCCTACCTCTCATGCCATATCGAGTCGTTCTCTCCCCCTGACTATGCTCTCTACTACGCCACTTACCTCTATCCATTCCTCCTCCCCCCTCAACATTATCTCCACCATATTCTCCCAATACACCGCCTCCCCTAGTTTCCTCTCCAACTTCTTCAGCACTTCCTCGTTCCTCCAGCATCTGAACACATGCCCCACATCATCCTCCACTCCACACCTCTCGCACACTCCAGTCTCTCTTTTTCCAATCTTGTGGAGGTACCCTACTGTCGACCCATGTCCAGTGAACACCTGTGTCAAGAAGTAGTTCACCTCCCCGAATTTCCGATCCATCCAATCTCTCCTATTCCCAATCGCTCCTTTTAGCGCGCCCTCATACTCCTCCCACCTTCTCTCCATTTCCTCCTCCATCCATTCTTGTACTTCCTCTCTGGTCGCACCCCTCCAGCGTTTATTCCTGGCTCTAGCCATCACGTTCAATGGGTAGCTCCTTGCCAGCACCGCTGCTGCCAGTCCACCCACTGTCCTGTACCCCTGCACTACCCTTAGCAATATACCTCTCTGCACCCGCAGGAGTGGCCTAACCCTCGCATTCACTCCCGCTCTTTCACCCCACACCTCCGCACCGTACAGCAAACTCTGCTCTACCGTCCTACCAATGATCCTCCTCTTCCACTCTCCCGGCCCCTTCACATTACTCATCAATCTCCCCAGCCATGCTGCCCTCACTTTCCCCTTCTCTGCCGCCTTCAACATGTGTGTTCGGAAGGATAACTGACTATCCAACCACACCCCTAGGTATTTCACACACTCCTCCATGCGAATTCTCCTTCCCTTCACCATCACCCCCCAGTTCCCTTGTCTTGCTCCGTCCCTTCACTAGCAACCCCACCGTCTTATCTTCCGCCACTTCTAGTCCGCACCGCTCTATCTTCTCCACAATCTTCCTACACATTCTCTCCGCCTTTCTTCCTATCTCCGCCTCTCCTTTTGCCGTACATACCAGACACACATCGTCCGCATACACCGGAATCTCACCTCCCTCTTCACATACTATCCCACAAACCTCATCAAACACACACTTCCATAGCGTCGGTCCCAGAACCGAGCCCTGGGGCACTCCAGCCTCCGTATCATACCTCCTCCCTCTAGTGTCTACTATCACACGTCCCGTCAGGTAGTCTTCCACTAGGTTAACCAAACCCTCCCCCACTCTTAGCCTCAGCAACGCGCTCAACACTGCCCGTTTGCTGACACTGTTGAACGCGTTTCCGACGTCGAAGAACACGAGTAGGGCCAATTTCTTGTTCCTTCAGCTGTCCTCCCTAGCCCTTTCAACCAAGCCCATCACCCTGCCCAGCGCCGAGATGCATGATTTTCCCTTTGCAAACCCGTGCTGGTATTCCCTGAAACCCCCATTCCTACCAACTTCCTCTTCAATCCTATCCTTTATTATCCCCTCCATCAATTTACCCATACCACACAGCAGACTGATGGGCCTGTAGTCCCCCGCCCTCTTCCCCTCTCTACCCGCCTTCTCAAGTAATATCACCCTAGCCACCTTCCATCCTTCTGGAAACTCTTCCTCCCTTAGCACCATGTTGAAAAGCTCGCAGAAGTACTCCCCATTGTCATCCAACATCCTCTTCAACATATCACCCCTCAGGCCATCTATCCCCGGGGCTTTCCTTACTTTAATGTTCCTTACCCTCTCTTGTACTTCCCACTTCTCCACCGGCCTTATCCCCCACATTTTTCCTACCCCCCTAGTATCCTGGACTTCTCGAATCCTGCCTCCAACTCCTTCTCCCCCTGTGAACAATCTGCCTATAACCTCCATCTCCCAAACTTCCTCTAGCACCTCGCTCCTATTTCCATCCATCCTCTTCACCGCTATCTCATATGCCTTTCCCCATGGATTGTTTTCCAGGTCCCCCAGTAACTCTTCCCACTTCCCTCTTTTTTCCCTCTCCACCCTTCGCTCCAGTTCCTTCTTCTTCTCTTTGTATCCCCCTTTTGCCTCTATCCTACCTCTTGCCCTCAGCATCCGTCTTCGTTCTTTCTTACACTCCCTCCACAGCTCCTCTATTTCCTCATTCCACCAGTAATTAGCCCTTCGCTCACGCCTATTGCCCCTTTTTCCCTCTCTTTTACAGCCCTGTATCACATCGTACAATTCATCTACATCATGTCCAAGTCCCCTTTCTATCTCCTCTCTTACTTTCTTCCTCATACTCTCTGCCTAGGCCTTCGTCCACCTCCATCCCCACTCTCCCGATAAATCCCTTCTCCCCTTCCCTATATCCGTCTCCACATACCTATGTAAGCTCAAGCTTTCCTCATCCTCCAGCACCTTCCAACTACTCACTTTTTCCCCCAGCCATTCATCACATGCTGTTATATCAATGAATGACGAACCCCCGTCACCCCTCACGAAGGTGGGCAGTAGTCCGTCATTCAGCACCGCCAGCCCGTTGGATGTCAACACTTCCTCCAGGATCTCCCCTCTCCTATCCGTTTTCTTCCCCCCCCATGCAGTATTTTTAGCATTGAAGTCCCCTGTCACCATTCTCCTAATTATCCTCCTTTTCCCTTTTGACACCCTCAGATCGTCCTCCAATCCTGTGATGCTCCTCTCATATTCTTCCAGGCTGACATTTGGGCTTATATACACACTGTAGACCACCATGTCTCCCATTCGCACTACCACCCATCCGTTTCCTTTCCTCACTTCATCCGCCCTCAGTCCATCTCCCACCACTCCTATTCCTGCCTCTCCTGTATCATCCCTAATCCATCCTTGTTTTCCCACATATCTAGCATTCACCTCAGATCCACACACCACATCCCCTTCCCTCCTAAAAATCACTTGATCCAATATATCATGCGCTATCCTGCATTTCCCTAAATTTATCTGCAGCACCCTCCATCCATCCCCTACATTCCTTCTTCCCGCGCCCTGCCCTCCCCTTCCTCCCATTGGTCCAGACTCGTCACCTCTGAGGGGTCCCTCCCATGGGGTCTGTAGAAGATAAAATCACGTCCAAATCAACCGAGAGTCCTCGAGGTTTTATAAAAGTATCTCGAAAACTTTTATACAACGGGCAGACTAGCAGTATATGTTCAAGGTTTTCCGGTACAAGGAGGTTTCATATGGAACACGTCGTATTGATTTCTATTCTATACGAATTATTATTTATATATATATATATATAACCTTTCCGAGTTTATAGTGCGTAATTGAGCTTAAAGTCTTTTGATTTGCTCGCTAGAAAGTGTGGGTTCTTATATTGCAGTAGCACCATTATCTCCAAAATGTCTCTTTCCACCTCAAGTAGAATCGTTAACCAAAATTTTGAATTATATCATGCGCAGTTGATAATGAAGAGGTAGGCCTATTATCAAATGTAGAAAATAGTTAACGTATTATTCATGTGATACCATTTTGTTTTTGTTTTTTTTTCTTCTAAATTGTGTGTGTGATAATGAACAGCTTGATTTAAGTTTTACGTATGTTTCAAAGTGTAAATTAAAGCGAAATGAAATGAAACTGTCGTTTCTTGCTTGTCTATACATGAACGATAAAGTTTCTTTTGTAGTGGTATGTTCGCACTAGACCAGCTTTGTCTATGTTTAAGTTTTTATAGACATAATATTAGAATAATTAATCCCAATCAGCTGACCGTCTTTATAATTATAATCATGTGACCGGGGCAAGGGAAAAAGACTTGAAATAGCGACATGAGAAGGCAAGGTATTTCTGATGGTTTAGTTTTTTTATTTATGTGAATTATTTATTGCGGAAAATAGTTTTGTAGGGTTTGAAGAGTTGAAAATATAATGCAGTAAGTAGTTGAGCTAGCAATTGATATATGGCGGTAGCTATGCACTTTGCACACTTTTACGAGTATGAGTTATTCAAGTAAATCATCAGAAGCGTGGGAGAACTGCATACTTAACACTATATCCAAGTTATCGAAACGCGCGTCAGATAGTGTAAAATGTAAAATTTATTGTTCCTTAGGGACGCTACTGGTTTTCAAAACTAATAAGTGGCGTTTGGAATTTTGACGATAAATGTGTCAAACCTGAAATCCAACGCATAAACAAACAATAAATTTTTAATAGATTACTACAGTTTCTTTTAAATTGTTGTATTCAGTAAAGCGTGTTACCAATAGATATCGAATAAAAGATATAATATACTTTCAACGCCTTACAAGGTTTTGAATATATTTTCAAAAACAATGACCGTTCACTTAGAAGAAACAACTACTTCTCGGGCTAAATGCACTTCTCAGTTAAACGGGGTCGGTATTATCTAAAAGATTCAACCAACTTTACTAGTTTGCAATTTGAAGGTACAATAACACGTGTAGACCGGTTTCGGCGTATTTGCGCCTCATCAGTTCAAGGTAGATATTCTCCGTCCGAGAGCTCTGTGAGCTTGATCCCGGACTAAAGATGATACTGAAATCACAATCAATACATATTCTCAAGTAAAGGAAATGTTAAAGTTGTGATAACAGCGACATCTTCATCTCCAACCGCATACCAAAATTCTAATTGACACAAACATCAGTTTGTACTATCAATAGATTATTACAGTTTCCTGTAAATTGTCGAATTTAATAAAGCGTGATACCAATAGATATCGAATAATAGATTTATACTATCAAAGCCTTGCAAAGTTTGAAAATATTTTCAAAAACAAAGACCGTTCACTTAGGAAATACAACTACTTCTCGGGCTATATGCCCCGAGAGACAATGAATTACTCTTCTTAGTTAAACGGGGTCGGTATGATCTACAAGATTTAACCAACCATCCTGATGAGGATGAAAAAACGCCGAAACAAGGGGTATTGTCCCTTCAAATTGCAAACCAGAACGATGCAAGGCGTTAATAGTAAAAATCTATTATTCGATAAATACATTTTTACCATTCTAATTTTGTTGTAGTACCAGTTCTGCTTCCGTTTGTGTTCATTTAATAACGATGCCGTGTTTACTAATGCTGGAATGACTGATATGCATTTTTCATATGGATTAGCCAATGGTAATGCCTTAGAGGCCAGACGTATGTATGCCCTTTGCTAACCAAATAACCGCATGCCATGCTCTGAAACGTTCACCAGAAACTGGAACTTTTGCAAAAACAAGGGATATTATTGGACGACCTAGAACTGTGAGAACTCCACAACTCGAAGATCGGGTTCTTAAAATAGTTGACGAATATCCAGGAACGAGTACCAGAAAAATTGCTCAATATGTAATAATAAGTAAATGCTAGTCACAAAAAGGTTTTGAATGTTCTAAAAAAAAATTCAGTGTATCCATATCAAGCCCAGCTTATTCAACAGTTGCTACCTAATGACTATCCACTGCGGATAAATTTTAAGAAAAATTGCAAATAATCCCAATTTTCGCACCACTGTTTTGCTTACAGATGAAGCCAACTTCTCAACCCACACATGGGTTCAGTAAATCCACATGTTACAGTTATAACACGGTTCCAGCACTCATTTTTGGTATTATCGACGATCATTTATTAGGGCCGTTTCCCGTTCCTTATTGATTGAATGGTGATAAATATCTTCAGTTTCTAGAAAATGTACTTCCAGCTATTTCGAAAGATGTACCTCTCACAATAAGAAGACGTATGGGGTTCATGCATGACGGTGCTCCTCCACATTTTGAAGTAATCGTACGGGAGTTTTCAAATAACCGTTTACCAGATCGTTGGATAGGACAAGGATCACCACACCCATGGCACCCATGATCACAATGCATTAGACGTCGAGCGGATGCTTATAATTCAGCTGGAGGTGTACTACTTTTATCTTTATTTTTATCACAATGTTAATGCTTCTATTAAAATATTAAATACATTGACCCTGTATCTCAATAACGATAAAAATGATCAAACATGATTATAGGAAATTTTCCTCCTAAAATTGAATGACGAATCGCCCACAGATTATACTTTGGAAAGACCTTTATTTTCATAGACACAACCTTTAATTTTCTAGATAAAGTGCAGAACAAAGTATCAAAAACATAAAACGAATAGATTGTTTTTTTTTATTTTAAAAAAAGTTATAAACGTAGTTCTTCGTTTTTTTAATAACGAAAACTGTTCATGTATTCTAAGAGCTGTTTAATTTGTCTGTCATCTTAATGATCATTAACCGTCCGCAAATGTTCTATAGTGCAACCATCTATTCAAGCAATTTAGAACTTAAATTACTAGAGTTTGAAACTTAATTATAAGATGTTTAATACCGTTCGAAAGACACGTCATTTGAATTGACACCTAATTTATTCCACTTGCTACATAGTTTTATTATTTATAGGTTATGAATAATTGGAAATTTCTCGTATGTATTTTTTTAATGGAAACAAACCGTAAACATTAACTGAGACAAGATCTTTAGCTCAGTTTTTGGAAAAAGTCGGAGATATCAGTATTTTTCTGATTCCTCAAAAAAATTTAAGAATATCCGCTGGCTCCACAGGCAAGTCTTCCTTTCCATTCAAGTAGTTTCGACATATACTTCTGATGATGCAAATTTTGTAATTTGTGAAACCGGTCGAGTAATATACGTTATATGTCTGTTGTGGAATGTGTAATCAATTTATTTCATTCAATAGTATATTACGTAACAAGTGTTGTAAGTAACCCATTACGCACGAAGTGAAAAAGTTTACGCACGAAGTGAAAAAGTTTACGCACGAAGCCGCGTAGCGGCGAGTGCGTAAATTTCACGAGTGCGTAATGAGATTACAACTCGTGTAACGTACTATACTTTTTCTACGCCCATTTTAGCTATTTTCTTCTATTAAATAAAGGAAATCGCAATTATTTAAACTTTATTATAATAGTTGTTTATAACAATTGAACAATTATTGTAAGTCGTTGGTGCCTCATTACTTAACGGTGATGAACTGTGTAGTACTGCACGATACATCAGGAGATGAAGATTGATAATTGGTAATCGCTTCCGATATTCGTTTATATTTTTATGAGAATGATTCACATTGCCTCCTGCCACTGTAGAAGATACTATATTTTGTTACAAAAATTGACAGCATAAATGACATGACGTTTATTATCATATCATGCTAAAAAAACGCGACTTATTTTTTGAGAAATTGTATAATGTGTTGCCGACATTTAGGGGCATTACTCTTTCAATTTAAAATGTATCTTACTGATGCTAAAAGCTTTTATGTTTTCCAATTGACTAAATTTATGTAAATAGACCAAATAAAGTAGTACGTAGATGAAAATTTGATTGCAATTTGATTAAACAAAGAAATTTAAGTTTTATTATCTAAACGCACGTGTATGTTATGAGATCTCATTACGTGCATGTTATTGTTAAATGTCACTTACAAGGAATGTTGACAGTGCGATTTTTGACGTTTACGGACATGGGCGTAGAAAAAAATTACAATAGAGTACTTATTAAGTGATTTTCTATGTAATAAGTATGTTCACGCTTTAAACGGTTTTTGCTAAAAATAAGAAAAAAGGGGATAGTGACAAAACACTAGACATAGATTGTGACGTCAGTCAAGGTGCGCGAAAATTACAACGTACAAACTACTTTTTAATTTTATTAAATTTTTTTGATTTGATTGAATTTTTTTGATTTAGTAGAAATTTGATTTAATAGAAACATTAGATACATACTACTTATTATAAAAAAATTCAATTAATTTGAATGTAACAATAACGACTAACGACCCGCCTCGGCTTCACTCAGTGACGCCCACTTAGTTACATAAATCCGTGAGTCGAAGAAACGAAAAATAAGCTTGCAGTGCGACATAATCCATATCTCTTAATCCGTTAATTATATCGATATGTCACTAGAGGACGCTTCTAGTACCACATCCGTGAAGCATCAGTTTAAAATATCTTTTATAAAGTGGGGATGCAAAGTGATTGTCTTACTACATTCCATTCAAGGAAGTTTTTGAGTACCACAAGTGAAAAATTTTTCAAAATCAGTCAAGTAGTTTTTTATTTAGTCCATTACAAACAAACAAGCGAACAATAAAATATTTTCTTTTCATAACAATCATATAACTATCATAGGTTTTATTACGAAAATATCATGTGCTCACTTCTTATTTGATGTACAAGCCAGCAAATTGAACATGTCATTTGGAAGTCTGAAGATAAAGTTGATTGTTTTGAAGGTCGATGAATGCTCCCATTTTTTTTATTCCGCTCTTATAGACACGGACCCTTTCTCCTTTCACTAACCTACAATAGATCCATCGATACTATTAAGTACTTTTACTTTTTTAAATTAGAAAAATGATAAGTGTTCACGATTAATTACCTTCAAGATCCGTCGACGATTAAAATGAAGTAGTCGTAAACTAAAACGGATAAAGTAGAAACGAACAAGCTTAGGGTAAAGTGGGAAATAATGTAGAAACTGACTCTGAAGATCGAAATTAATTTTAAAAGATCGTAGGAACGTTGTGAAAAAAAGGAATGCAGAATAAAAATAAGAAAGTCATGAAAAATTGATAATAGGAGAATAAAAAATATGTATATCAAGCTTTTGAATCATCCAAAGGCGGGGCTTGACCATACTGGGCTAGGCCAGCGGACTTGCGTTTAGCGCCACCGTTTAATTTTCTAGCCCGCATGCACGCATGCGCATTTTATGATCAGTTTGCCTTGTCTTGTCATTTTGAATTTTTAGGTTAGAATAATTAGGAACTAATACTTGTTTTTGTTTCTAATACGTTTCATAATTTTCTTCGTTAAAACAGATCATTGGTTAATTTTTGAAGAAGGGAAAGGAAAAATAACCATTCCACTCACCATGTCCCTTCTGTATAGTTCAATGATTTTCCTTGCCCTTCTCGATAAATTAGAAGGCAAACTGATGATGAAATGTGCGGGTTAGAAAATTAAACGCAAGTGGCCAGCGGAACTAAATTCGATCACACCAATCTGGCTTATTCAGCTGGTTGCTGACTGGTTCTTGTTGGGAATGTTTAACGACGATGACATTCGATTAGGGTATATGGCCCTAACAAAACGCAGGTTCTGGGTACGGCCTAGTTTGAATAGAAACGTTTACAGTGGTCGTCAAATTATCCATCAATAAAAAGAACGTATGGTCAAGTGACTGGTCAAAATACCATTAGAAGTTCCTTTCAAAATTCTCTATGGATGAGCGAAGCAGATTTTGAAGAACAAATTTGGAACAAAAATTGCGAGATTGAATATTCCTCAACCACACATAAAAAACTACTAATTTGAATGAAATTTGGTCAACGGGTCTGTCCGCGAAGATTCCTTAGATCCTTACCGACAGTTAGCCGCTAGCAAAAACAGACCAGCAAGATATACCGGCGACTTGGACAGATATTTTTATTTTCAATTTTTCGGTGGCCTATGCCTGCCGAGCCCAGTTTGGTGAAGCACAGGCTTTAGAGGTCCACGAAATGGTAACGTACATATTTTTCCAGTGTTTCTGGATCATGGAATAATAAAATTATGCTAAGAGGATGCTCGAGATTTTGGTATTAGGTGTATTAATACGAGGTTAAAATTTGACAAAATTGGGGGCAAAAACAATAGTTTCAGTGTTGAAGGTACATTTATTTTTATGACGCCACTTCGTCCCACTTATGCGTTTAATATGTAATGTTAAGATGGTGGAACAAAAAATCGATAACAGAGAAGACTGTATAGAAAGAGGAAGGAAATTGATCATTAACTATTAAATTTGAGCTTATTGGTTGTTTGTTCCAAATAATCATTTTATATACAGATTATAGGGGTAGAATTGAAGGGAAAAATCCAATAAAAAATATAAGTCGGGAATAATATAGGTGTATTAATAATTTTCGATTATTTGACTGTGGAAAAAAGGGGAGATAAAAGATTCATAAGAAGTTTTTATGGTGGAAAATATTGTTGTCATTTCTTTTTAAAATAACGCCTTTATCGGAGATAATTTGTCACTGCTACTCATATGTCATAGTATTTTCCAGTCCTAGCGAAATAGCAGTGACATTTTGTCACAGATTGGCACTCGAATATAGGGCCGCTTCGACTTACGTAGCGCAGAAAAAGTTATTAATTTTATCAATTAGGGGAATATCGAACTTTGAACATGAATGAAAAATATACCCACGGCATCTATGTAATAAATTAGTAGATAAAATTCAAATTCTCGAAAATGTTTAATATTTCTGAGATTAAAGAAGTATAGCTTTATTACGCAGAAATAAAGCTATCAAAATTAAATATGTAAGTAGTGAATTAATAAGGACTAAAAGTGTGTAGCTGATTTAATCTTTCAATTTGGCGTATGTGGCGACATCTACGAGTTAACTCAAATCCCCTTAGATATTCTTGTTCAACTTTACTAAAACTAGTGAATACCCAAGTTTCATGTCATTATCTAGTAAAATAGCCGATCTATTGAAAATAATCTCTTCGATATTTTTCACTCAATAAGGAGCAGAATAAAGGTGGATTCATGCAAGCAAAAATTGATTCTTAGATTAATTTAAAACTAAAACTAAGAACATAAAACCATGTAATGTAATGTTCTTCCATGAATTCGAAACAACGCATGCGTCAAGCCCTGACAACAGATCACCTACTGCTTCTGAACTTGCCGATAGGGATGTGAGATTAATGAAAAAGAATCGATTAAATAAAAATCGATTTTTCTTTGTTAAAAATTAATCGATTTGTCAAAAATCGATTTTAATAAAAAATAAATCGATTTCTGCGAAAAAATCGAAAAAAATTTTTTGTATTATTTTAAAAAGTACATGCTTTTCGTATTCCGATAATGAACCTAAGAGATTCATTCATTAACAATTTATCAGATTAAAAATCAAATAAGATTATACGAAAATTGTCAAAAATTTTAAAATATGGTTAAAATGGTCAATAATTGTCAAAAACTGTTAGAAATGGACAATTTTTGTCAAAAACTGTCAAAAATGGTCAATAATTGTCAAAAACTGTCAATAATTTATAAAATCTCGAAAAATGGTCGATAATTGTCAAAAATTTTGAAAAATGGTCAATAATTCGAAAACGGTCGATAATTGTCAAAAACTTTGAAAAATTGTCAAAAATGTCAAAAAAAAATTTGAAAAATGGTCAAAGATTTTCAAAAATTGTCGAAAACTGTCAAAAATTGTCAAAAACTCAAAAATGGACAATTATTGGTCAAAAATTTTGAAAAATGGTCGATAATTGTCAAAAACTATCAAAAATTCTCAAAAATTGTTAGTTTTTGAAAAATTGTCAAAAATTTTGATATATTGTTTAAAATGGTCAATAATTTTCAAAAATGGTCAAAAATTTGGAAAAATGGTCCATAATTGCCAATAATTATCAAAAATGGTCAATAATTCTGAAAAATTGTCAATTATTGTTAAAAACTTAAAAATGGACAATTATTGTCAAAAATGGTTGAAAATTGTCATCATTTTGAAAAATGGTCAAAAATTAAAAAAAATTGGGAACAAAGGGTCACTAATTTTGAAAAACAGTCAAAATGGTCAATAATGGTCAGAAATTGTCAATAGTTGTAAAAATTTTGAAAAACAGTCAAAAAATAATACGAGCTATTTCCGAAAATCGATTTACTAGAAATCGATTAATATTACGGTATCCGCCAAAATAAACAGTACCGAAACAGAGAGTGCTGTGGAGTTGTTTATGTAATATGGATTTGTCATATTTGACTTAATTGTCATTAGTTGATATATTAATAGTACGCTGCAGTTAAATTTGATTTAAAAATGGTTCTAACAACGGAAGAAAAAGTGTTTTTGGTAGAGCATTATTTTCGTTCATACGGAAAATAGAATAATTTCTCGGGGAACAGACTTCGAATATCCTTCTCATTCACCTGATCTGACGCCACCTGACGCATACATTTGGGGCATAATGAAGGACAAAGAAAATCCGCCGGCGAATATTGCCGAACTACGGGAAAGAATACAAAATATTTTTCGGCAGTTACATCAACCACTTTTTATAAATATGTTTATTGACTTACAAAATCGATATGAAGCTTGTTTGCGTCGAAATGGTGAACATTTTGAACACTTACATTACAGAAATTAAAAATTAATTTTTATTTTTATTTTCGGTACTGTTTATTTTGGCGGATACTGTAATATAAAAATGGATAACTAAAAATCGATTATAAGAAAATAATAATCGATTTATATAAAAATCGATTATTTTTTAATATCCCTACCTGCCGAGCAAACACCATTTGTGTTAAGCTATTGTTTAGATGAGCTTGTGTTACATGTTTAAACATTTTTATAAGTGACAACTTTATTTTTCGTAAACAAATTGGTTTACGTTCAATATTTATCTTCAGTTATCTGACAGCTCGATTACTATTGGTTTGACAAATTATATAAGAGTGCGCATATCCGGTTGGTTCATTAATTTCCTAATTTATGTTGCATGAACAGCTGAATATTCTCAATTTAAATTTAACCTCAATCTCAAATTAGTTTTAGCTTAGCTGATTTTGCATGAATCCAACTTTAGACCCTTTGTTAATAAATATTATTATTTTTGTCTTCTGAACGTGTAGTTACAATTTGGTCCATTACTTATGAATCACCCTATATAATATTATATTTTCATACAGTACGACTTAGGGTTGACATACTATTGCCAAGATTACTATTACCAAGATTATACCATGCAGTAAGGCAACGACAAACCTCAAAATGTTCCAAGAAATTACTGCTATTTATCAGTGTGATACTGAAATCGCCGACTGGTCCAACTCTAGCTTTTATTAATTTCGTCATTTTTGGGAACTTAAACCCCAACTTTTTTTATATTTTCATTTAAATGTTTCAATGTAATCAAGAATAATTAACTTCTTTGTTAATGAAACGATTAGAATGATTCTTTTCGCGCTAAATCCAGAATAGCTCCAGGGTGATCCCATTTTAATTTCATCGGTCTTTGACCTTGGACTTCGCAGATACACCAAGAAACCAACAACAAAATTAAATAGGAAATATGTAGTGATTGAGTGATATTTGAAGTATTGTGAGGTTTATGACAATTCCAAAACGAGGTAGATACTTACTTAACCATAATCAGGGATGTACTAGTATAGTTCCAATATGTTTTTAATGTATTTTTTTGTTATGTAATCTCATACGCAAGCATTCTGTACCTTGAATAAAATCCCCATATTTCACTATTTCATTATTTTTATTATTCAAAATTCCATTTTCTATTTTAAAAATTAATTTTAGAGTTACTTCAGTATGCATAATTAATATTTCAGATTTCACAAAATTGTTGATCTTATTCATGTTTATGTGATTACGATGTGGATTTCTTAATTTTTTGGTGACAATTTGCATACATTTAAAACATTATAAATATTGTTTTTATTACCATACCAAATACACTTTCCAACGCGTGATTTATATCCTTAATATAAATTTAGAACTGATTTATTCTTAAAAAGACTTGAATTTTATATTTTACGATGTTTATTAATAAAATCGTTAAAATTATCATCTATTGTTAACAAAATGAACTGCTTCACAAAAACAAAGGAAGTTCCAGAATTCGGAGATTGTGTTTTAACAAATTATTATATATTATAAATTGAATGTGTTTTCTTCAACGTAAGCGTTTGTTTGCCCTTTTGCGCAATATGTTTGCATTTTTAAACAATAATTTAAGGTTGTGTACCTTTTTAATTTAATTAAAAATCAAAGTACATATTATGTTAATAACGAGTTTAGTTTCATCTAAGAAAATTACTTCAAAACAACGCCTCTTCAAAGTTTCAATGAGGTCGTCGAAGTAGGTAAAAGGGTAAAAGCTGTCTTAGTTCTTGGATTGTCTGTGGGGGTGGTTCATGATAATTCAAGTCTTTTTGTAGCTGGTCCCAGGTATGCTTGATGGGATTGAAGTCGGGCGATCGAGGTGGCATGGTACCATTGAAGTCCAACGCGTCTTGGATTACTCTAGCACAATGGAAAGTTGGTCCAATAGCAGCATGAAACAAACATATAACATTGTAAATAATTTGTACGTACATCTGCGCAGACATGGTCCAATCAGGCATTAACAGTTCTGTGCGCCCAATAAAACAAATACCTCCACAAACAGCAACTTCTCTAAGGGTATACACAGTCAGATAACGATCTTGTGCGGGGGTGGTAACCCTTGGTCGTCCAGTTCTAGGTCTTTCTCTCACGTTTCCAGTTGCTCGATATCTGAGGAGAAGTCGCGAAATGACACTTCTACTGACTTGGAAAACGTCGGTAACTTCTCTCTTAAGACGACCCGCCTAAATCATTCCAAGAGCTCTACCAGCTTCATCAGATCCAAGTTTGTTTAGGCATTATTCAAAACAAAATTCTAAATTTTAAATCACAGTTGACTGAATAAAGTGGAAACAATAACTTACCGCAAAATTCTTAATAATCCAAAAGAAAACAACTTGTTTTTAACCAAAAACTTATCCACTTGGAAATAAAAAACTAGTCAGATGTGTGAATATTTAATTTATCACAGACTAAACAATGGTAAATAAAACAGTTGATAATTTTTAATATAAATCCAATATATGTGAACGTCTCCAGCATTTGTGGAAAAGTTTATTTAAACAAAATTTTATGTCTCCTTTCTGAAACTGATTCGAAAATTCTACACTTTAGAACTCGTCTTTTATTAATCAGGATTACGCAGTCAGCATACTTCGAAATTTCCTGGCCTTTTGTTCCACTAAACCATTATTTAATTTTTTTGTGATATATTTTGAAGTTAGGTCAAAACCCGTAGTAGAAACGATCCCCTTTTTTTGCTGATCTACAGTTTTGTGTATCCATCTTATCTTGCTAAACTTCCAGTCCTTTCGCATCTTTTGTTTCTTCAAGTTTTTTTAATGGATAAACGAGGTCATTCCTTTGGCTTTAGCGAGCATCTCGAAAAAAATAGTGTGCCAGAGTGACAGGGAAATCTATTTTAGATTGTGAATAACAGGAGAAAATTAAGAATTTACCATTTTAATTTTTTGATTTGGAAATAATCCAGGAACGATCCATCAGAAAAAATCACGCTAATACTAGTAGCAAGTCCTTTTAAGTAGACTAATATATGAAAGGTCAACAGACTGATGCTTTTTAAAATTAAACATACAGACTAGGTATATTTAAAATAAAAAATGGCCATCAATTCAATTTATCCAAAATAAAATGAGAACAAAACACACTTTGGCAAAATTTGGACTCAAATTTCAAAGGTTATTAGACACAATTCAAAGAATAATATTACATTCCGTAATCTCCAAAATATTGGAACTTATTCAACGAATGCTTTTTTCAAACAGTGGTTGTAGAGTAACGGATATATTAAAATTAATACCTATTTAGAGGTACCAGCCGTTTTAGTAACTTAACGTATGCGGCTTCTTGAACCATCTGACATTAACATGAAATCAAAATTTGACGTAACTTCAAAAACGTGACATCTAATAAATAAGTTACGACGTTCATTTTTGTTGGTAATTTTTAGTTTCAACCGATTTATTAATAATAAATAAGGATGGTCTTATTCTAAATGGGTATAAAATTTACTATACATTCCTTTTCTACACAATTATGAATTCAAACGAAAAGTCCTGAAATAGGTCATTTTTCATCTATAAAACTACCCATCTTAATGAAATTATTCACCTGTCCCTTCAGCCCCTTAGGGAAAATAACTACCTCTAAAAAATTTTTAAATGACAAGTGGGAGCGTGTTATACCATGTTTAAAAAGGTTTTCAATTCTCTATTCAACAATATCGGCGATTGTAAACTGGCCCGATTATCAGGTAGATAATGCTCACTAATGAGTATGTAATCTCGGCCGGCCAAAATTTTTTACCCGATTTCAGGACACTTTATTTGGAGAATATTACTTGCCAGAATTTCACTTGCCCCAAGTATTGATTTGTTAACGTGTAATGTTCCTTGTCCTCACAATTAATTATTTACTTGTCCTTGAAGAGTTTTTAAAGTTTTTTGTCTTGTTGAAATAAAATATATTTCTCATTAATTTAAGGATTTTAAAAAATGTTTGGCAACAGGTATCATCACTATCATCAGTTTTACGATTGGCCGAGATTACAAACCGTATTTTGAGCGGTCGAGTTTACATCTGCCCAACAATATATGATTTGCCTGGCCTTTTGGTTTTGTCCAGTGCCATCTAAAGATGGAAAAAAAACTTATTACTTTTTGATTTTTGGACGTTGGCAATAAAAATCAATTTTCAATTGTTAAATTTGTACAATAATTGATCATGCCATAGGAAGGAATCAAGTTTGAAGTGATTAAGAATATTCACAATAATAGACGGTGTTGAAATTCTTCGAGATTTGCAACATATCTTTACTGATTTGATTAATGTCTCGCCTTATTCAGAGAATTAAATCATCAATATTTATCGGTTTACTCTTGTAGATTTTTGATTTTAGAAAGCCCCACAAAAATAATCCAGTGGTGTCAGATCGCAAGAACGGGGGGGCCATTCAATTTCACCACTTATACCGATCCATCGATGCCGAAAAACTTGATTGAGATAAGCTCATACTGATGCAGCATAATGTGGTGGAGCTACTTCTTGTTAAAGCCATATGTTTATATCAATGTCTACTTCGTTAAAGTATCAGGAAAAAAATATCTTAATTCAAGTGTTGAAACATTTTTAAAAAAAAGTAACTCGCCAACCCAAATAGGATACTGGGTGTGAACTGCTCTCATCTAGTGAGGACTTTGCGTACTCCAATACCGACCATTTTACTTGTTAACCGTTCCGTTTAAGGTAAACGTTGTCTTATCGGAAAAAAGACACTTCTCTTGTAGGTTTTTGTGGTTTTTCCAAAACATTTCACAATATATCAAATTTCTTTTCGTCATTAAATTTTGATCTCCCAGGTTTGAGAAGATCCAAATTGACTGAATTATTGATATATTCCCCTCACCATAGACTGGGAAATGTGAAGGTCAGGACCCTAAATAAATATTCTGCATACCTCAGAATGCGTTCTGGTTTAATATCTCAAATGTTCCCATTTCAATGCAATGGTGAATGCAAAGGTGATATACAAACAAAGGAAACTTGGAATCTTGGAACATCTGCTTTGAAAATAAAACGGAAATAGTTTGTTGAATAGTAGTTGGATTTTCTCATGAGCTTTACGTCACAAATGTGCGAGCAGCCAAATTACGTTCGCAGACAGCGTAATTCTACTGGAATGGAAACCGGAGTTCAAAATATCTCTCATGATGAAATCCAACAAATCTACATAGTTTTATAGCCTTACTTTGGAGTTTTTCGATTTTTTATTATATTAGCTGCTCTATAAGTATTATTTATTGTATTTATTAAGGACCTTGAAGGTTCGTTTGTATTTACATTGAAGACAACAAAAAGTACCTTTCTGTTTGTTTCCCTTCTGAATTTTCATATTATTCATTGTCTAAGATAATAATGTCCGTATCTGAACTTGCTTCGCATAAAGCTGATCTCGTATTATTTGTATTCGAAGTTTCTTCGCTTAAAACTGATCTCCTGTTATTCCCTTCTTTAGATATCTCGTAAATCGTGTTTTCTACTTTTTTGAGAGTATTAGGTCTCACATTAAAACAAGATACCACCGGCTTTTCTACAAAAGATAAGTATTAAATATTTTTAAATTATTGTTTAAATATGTTTTCATTTTGTCAAGTTGTCTTAGGTAAATAAATCATTGATACCTATAAAATATGTTTAAAACATTATTAGAGTAGTAGAGCCCCGATGTGGATTTATTAGACGACCGTGGAAATCATCCACCACTTTCCATTTTGTTGCAAGTATTAGATCGTATCAAAATTAGAGATATCATTCAACATTTCAAGGCAAAGTAGCATGGTTCACATTTTGAGCGAAGCAAAGCTTATAGAGTACATAAAGGGTGCATAGAGGCTCTCAACAAAACATCCAAGAACATAAAAGAAAATAATACTTTGATAGGTTGTGTTTCAATTCTATTTGCTGGAAATTTCTTGCAAATATTACCTGGCATACTAAGGTGATGAGGTGAAGTCATTTTAAATCATCATTTATGTGACCTCTTATTGAGAACCTTTTTCTTGAAGACAAAACCAAGGGTTTTCTTAGGAATAGATGCTACTGATGGCCTTTTTAAATGACAATTAGGGGATGAGAATTGTAAGATTATCATACCATATGCCTAGACACGTTACAAAAATCAATTCAAGAGCTTATTACAAAAGTTTACCCAGATATCGACGAAGTTCGTACAGTGGCCTTGCAAGCGAGCTATTTTAACGTCAACGAATGTTAAAGTGGCCGGCATTAACGATAATTTGTTAAAAGCATTCGTAGATTCCGTCGTAACTACTGATAATACTGTGAACTATCCCCTAGACTAGAATGTTTAAATAGCCTCAATCCAGCTGGTCTCCTCCCAACGATCTGGCTCTTAAGATTGACCTGTTCAATTAATTGTCTTACTAACCTTGAAATTTCTCGTTGTTAAGAATATAAGTTTCATGCCTTTTGGGGCTCTCTTTGGTTTGAGAGTAGCTAATTGAATTTGTGAAGGATGGAATGTTGACTATATTGAAACACGATTTCACCAAATTCATACCTTTTTTAGATGCTTGCGTATCATCAGTACTGATTGTTTTATTTTTACTAGATATGTTGGAAGTTTCTGATTTAGCTTCCAAATTCTTATCGTTTCCTATCGTTTCTTGAATCAAATTATCTTTTCCAGGTTGAAGCAACCTGATAAAGGAAGAAAATAAGGACGCATAATTAGGTATTTCAGGGAATTTAAATTTCATATCTTCTACTTCACAATTGGAGGTTTCAAACGCTTCAACCAACGAATTATTCATAAGCTCATGATATTTGTTGATAAAATTTATTGCTAAAGCATACGATAGATTATTTTCTTCGTTTAATCTAACATCGGTTTGGTTATAAGGTACTTCTGAACTTGTTTGAGTGAAAACGAGTTTCTTTTCGTTTGGATTCATATTGCAGAAATGTGGATCTACTAAACGATTAAATCAAGCGAAAGCTTCCGTATATCTTTGATACATCACAAGAATTTCTTTAAGCATAAAACCATTAAAAAAATATTTCTGACATTGATTGATTTTCTAATAATGACTGTCAAACTTCTAGTTTAAGTTAATGACTCGACGTATCCATTGAAATCATAGTAAGTCGTTGTCTCGTGTGTATCGGTTGTATCGTTGTCAATTCTTATAAGCTACTAAGATAGTGTGGACCACTTGTATAGGGCATGTCCAGCGGTAGGACTAGAGGCCTGTCAGCCTGCTGTGTGGTATGGGTAAATTGATGGAGGGGATAATAAAGGATAGGATTGAGGAGGGAGTTGGTAGGAATTGGGGTTTTAGGGTGAACCAGCACGGGTTTAGGAAGGTGAAATCTTGCATCTCGGCACTGGGCTGGTGATGGGCTTGGTGGAAAGAGCTGGGGAGGGCAGCTGGTGAAACAAGAAATTGGCCCTACTCGTGTTCATCGACGTCGGGAACGCGTTCAACAGTGTCAGCAAACGGGCAGTGTTGAGCGCGATCCTAAGGCTTGGAGTGGGGCAGGGGTTGGTTAATCTGGTGGAGGACTACCTGACGGGGCGTATGATTGTAGACTCCAGAAGGAGGAGGTACGAGACGGAGGCTGGAGTGCCCCAGGGCTCGGTTCTTGGACCGACGCTCTGGAAGTGTGTGTTTGGTGAGGTTTGTGGGATAGTATGTGAAGAGGGATGTGAGATTACGGTAAATACGGACGATGTGTGTCTGGTATGTACGGCAAAGGGAGAGGCGAAGATAGAAAGAAAGGCGGAGAGAATGTGCAGGAAGATTGTGGAAAAGATAGAGCGTTGCGGACTGGAAGTGGCGGAAGATAAGACGGTGGGGCTGCTAGTGAAGGGACGGAGCAAGGGGGTGATGGTGAAGGAAAGGAGAAATCGTATGGAGGAGTCTGTGAAATAACTGGGGGTGTGGTTGGATAGTCAATTATCCTTCAAAACTCACATGTTAAAGGCGGCAGAAAAGGGGAAAGTGAGGGCAGCATGGCTGGGGAGATTAATGTGTTATGTGAAAGGGCCGGGAGAGTGGAAGAGAAGAGTAATTGGTAGGACGGTAGAGCAGAGTGTACTGTACGGTGCGGAGGTGTGGGGTAAATGGGAAGGTTGGGCCACAACTTCAGGTGCAGAGAGGGATAATGCTGAGGGTGGTGCAGAGGTACAGGACAGTGGGTGGAATGGCAGCAGCGGTGCTGGCAAGGTCCTACCCATTGGACCTGATGGCTAGAGATAGGAAAAAATGCTGGAGGGGTGCAACCAGAGAGGAAGTACAGGAATGGATGGAGGAGGAAATGAAGAAAAGGTGGGAGGAGTATGAGGGCGCGCTAAAAGAAGCGATTGGGAATAGGAGATATTGGATGGACCGGAAATTCGGGGAGGTGAACTACTTCTTGACACAGGTGTTCACTGGACTTGGGTCGAGAGTAGCGTACCTCCACAAGATTGGGAAAAGAGAGACTGGAGTGTGCGAGAGGTGTGAAGTGGAGGATGATGTGGGGCATGTGTTTAGATGCTGGAGCAACGAGGAATTTCTGAAGAAGATGGAGAGGAAACTAGGGGAGGCGGTGTACTGGGAGAAAATGGTGGAGATAATGTTAAGGGTGGAGGAGAAATGGATGGAGGTGAGTGGAGTAGTAGAGAGCATGGTTAGGGGGAGAGAAGGACTCGATATGGCATGAGGTAGGAGTGATTGTAGGGAGAGGACGACGGTGTGAGCGGAGAGTGTGCAAGGGACCGCCACCTGTCACGAAGTATGCTAGGGTAGTGATTCCGAGGCGGGGGTAACGGCGAGTTTGAGGTTGGTTTGGTTGGTAGGCATCCCCTTGGGGATGAGTCCAGTACTGTTTGGGTCCTGGACCCATTCGAACATAAGTTTCCCATCTCGGCCCGAAAAAAAAGGGCATGCCACCAACTGACAAGTTTACACTAATGACAGTCGCCATGAGGATAAACGATTATTTGGAAAGATTTTAGATTTGTAATTTGGTTGTTTTGTATTGATTTAATAATCTTTTTTATTGTAAACAGTCATACAGTGCCCGTCTAAACGCCCCCTCCCTATCTATTTCATGAACCATAGAACTTAGATCAATAATTGTTTGGGTGCCTTAAAAATGGGTACAAATGCAACGTTTTTCGTTGACGTCACCATTCAAAATGGCGGACGGCCGCCATTTTGTAAGATAATTTTAAATGGGATCATATGGCAAGTAATACCTCATTTGAATGCTCGTTCCAAGTCCTGTTCAACGACACCATCACGATCAAACTATTTCTACTTATTCATGAATTTCAACACAAAAACGACAAATTGTGAAAATTGTTACATGGTATTACTTTAAATAAGTTCTTTATGAAGAACAGGCATTACAATACTGGCTTTAAGCATCAATTGAAGTACAGACTGGAAAACCATAGTAACGCAAAAGTTAACATAACCTGTCGTTAAGATACAGAAATGAATAATAATAAAAAAAAATAATAATTAAAACAAACAAGTTTAAATAAGATGCTCAATATGTCCACCGTTGACTTCTTAGCAATAAAAGATTCTAGAAAAAAACTGTTCCGAGCGCGTTCAAGGGTCTCTGAAGAAATCGATCTGCTTTCTTCACGGATCCTTTGTTTTAGATCTTCAACGGTGCCAACTGGCGTACTATAAACTTTTGTTTTCTTCAGATAATCCCACAAAAAGAAATCGAGTGGTGTTAGATCAGGAGAACGAGCAGGCGACTCTATTGAACCCCGTCGTGCTATCTACCTACCAGGGTACTCCTCGTTTAAATGTCGCCTCACTGGTCCATAATAGTGGGGAGGAGCACCACACTGCTAAAAAGTTTCCTCCAAATCACGGAATTCATTAGGATTATCCTCAAGTATTTCAAGGATTACGGGCTCAACAGCATTCTCTAGCATTTCCAGATATATTTCTCCGGTCAAATTCGTGTTCAGTGTTTTATTAACATTCAGATGAGGCAAAATAATATCTTTTGACTTTTATACAGTTGTCAAAATGTTGACAGACTAAATTTCTTGAAATTACTAGAAATTGAAAGAATATAAAAAAGATGATTAATATAGGTACCTACTTGTTAAATGGATAAATACTATTTATTTTCCATTGTTAGATTGCATATTATATAACATATTAATTTATGAAGTTTTTCCAAAATCAATTGCAAAAGATAGAAGAGCACGTGTTCGTCTCTATGGTCGACTTATTCCTTCGATCGGCATACGCCGACTTTACCTTTTAACATCTTAGAACATGAAATTACTTCATATGACGTATACCTATAGGTTTAACTAAGCTATTTGTTATTTATATCAATTTTCATGATTTTCATTCCTAAAGTTGCAAAGGTAAATTGTGAAACCAGTCGAGTGATCTTTGTTATATTTATGTTGTTGAATTTGTTAATGATTAAAAAAAATATATGCTACCAAATTACTTTAAAAATGCTAACAAACTAAATTTAACTTCAAAGACTCAAATTCTCCTGCTATTTTTATTTTCAGAACATACGAGACTCTAATAAATACAACTATTTCTTAGATACTGTTCCGCTTTGTTATTATAATTTTGAATTTACCTCGACATCATTGTTGTAGCTGATCAAGACGTTGTTTTCTATTACAGACATATACATATTACGTTTCAGCACCTTCCTCAAGTACATCCACAGAGAATATAATGTGCATAAATGCAATATTACAAGTTACAGAATGTACAGCTTGGAATGGGATTCCTTTGCTGCGTTATCTGTTAACACTTGGAATACTGTTATTGAATTTCTTTGCTGAATTGTTAGAGTGGAAAATTATTACACGTTTGTACAAATTATACCGAGAAGTGAGGGCATTTACACACCTGAAAGTGGATCTTACCCGGTATTTAAAATTTAACATCAATGATGAAATGTTTAGGAATGATTTTACTCATGAAATCATGCAACAGGAAGAGATGCTCTACAATAGACAAATGGTATCCGAATGAGCTAGAATTCAATGTCAAAATAATGTAAGAACATAACTTTATTGGCGAAAAAACTTAACCAAACTAACGTGTAAATTGATTTAAAAATAAATATCACATACGCACATACATGTGACCTGATAAAGGCGTTATATAATAAAAATAAAGTATAAATTGTTACAATAACAATGAAAAGTTAACAATTTTGAAAACTTACAAAGCAAACATCGACGAAATGCATTCTTTGAGCCGCAATGTTACCATGATTTTTAATAAAACCATTACTTTTCACCATAAAAGTCACCACAATCACAAGATAAAATTCGTTCATAGAAAACAAAAGTATTTTTTTTATAAACACACTCCCTATATAGAAAACCGTCGATTGCAAAATACATTGAAACTTTAATAACCAAATGCAGGTAGAAAATAGTTCTGTTTCTTACTCATAGTCGTTGTAATCTTTTTTGTCAAAAAAACACTTACTGATAAGCCGAGTTGGTTCGTATTTGTAGCTAGGGATGTTCCGATACTACCAATACAATACCAGTATCGATATTTCTATTCCGATACCGAATACTTTCATATCGATACCAGCTTTTCGATACTTCACTAATATTAGTACTCTAGTAGTGGTATCGTATCGAATCAAAATGGCTCCTCCTTAGAGTAAAAACAGGGCAAACCAGTATGCAGGAAATAGATGATGAAGTTATTTAAGAAATCCTGTGATGCCTTTAAAAACTAATCCATTTGAAGTTTGGGAGGATATGAAAACGGTTTTCCCAAACACTTATAAAGTTTCAAGAAAATATCTATGTATTGCTGCTACATCGGTTCCAGCAGAACGTTTATTTTCTAAAGCTGGAGCCACTTATTGCAGGGACAGAAATAGATTACTGGGAAACAGGGTCTCCAAACTTATTTTCTTATGAAGCTGCTCCAAATTATAGTGGAACATTTAAAAAAAAAGTTTTATTTGACGTTGACGTGTAATATTTTAAAAAAATATATATTTTTTTTCGTTTTTCAATTATTACTCCTTCTTCCATATCAGTTTCGATTTGATACCGGTAGGTATCGATAATTTCTTATCGATACGATATTTAGCGAGTATCGCATATCCATATTTCTAGCGTCGCACAAAGCATATAAGATCCAACATTTTAACTTGGAACATTTTAAATTTCAATTTTTAAATACCAGAAAAAAATTTGCATAGACGTGCGCATTGAAATTAAATAAAGTCCAATTATCCTGTTTTTGTATTGGAAAAAATATCAATATACAGAAAGGACCAAACTTTTGGAAATTACTGATAAGGAACATTTTATGAATGATTCAACCAAATTAACAAATAATTCTTTCGAGGAATCTGTTAGCTTAGAGTGATAGTTTTAATAGAAATCCAAAAATCCGCTCTATTTAAATATACTTTAGGAGATGAGGATAAATTACAAAATCACCTGGTGAAGAATACCACTAAGACACAAATCATTGGTCTTGGTTCTATTGCAACAACTTGAACTAGATATCCTGATTGTCTGGTAATGTTATTGGAAAGTTTGGCTAGTTTGGGCTGAAAGGAAAAATGTTGGAGACACAAGACTTGTTTTAAAGTAGTACAGAATATATAGGATGATTTTTTTCAATGACACATTAGGCATTATGGCTAAACTTATCGTAATGAAAATCTAAAAAATTGTAATAAGTGGCATTGGCATAGATGGATGACAAGTTTTGGCGAATTCATGGAAAATATTTTGACATACGTGTCACTTCCGATTACACCGAAAGTGAACGACAACTTTGTTATTTAATGTATACTATTAACTTTTCGGCTTCTAAATTAAATTTAAATGTCACTTTGTGTAGAATACCCTATATCTAAAATTTATCTAGATATTAATTTTTTTAATAAAAAATTGACAGTTGCAGACCTTCATATTCAAAGATTCTGTGTGAACATCCCTAATACCAAATGAAAAACTTCTTGTCGGGTTGATTAGTAGGACGATCAAGGTAATTAGTGACATGTCGAAAACTTCTTTTTTTTATACAGGGTTGTTAAGAAGATGATGAAAATTCAAGTTCAAAAATGTCAAATATCTTAATTTTTTAAAATGAAACAACCCTATTTTTATTCTTTTACTTAATTCTAAGGCCGAAAACAAGGGCAGTTCATGTTCACTTCAAGTGAATACAGACTGCCCTAGTTTTCGGCCTTAGAATTAAGTTAAAGAATAAAAATATGGTTGTTTCATTTAAAAAAAATGAAGATATTTAACATTTTTGATCTTGAACTTTTCATAATTTTTTTACAACCCTGTATACAAAAAAGAAGTTTTCGACATGTCACCAAATACATTTATCGTCCTACTTATCAACCCAATAATATACAGGGTGTTACATTTAAAATAACAAAGTTGTCGTTCCTTTTCGGTATAACTGGAAGTGACATGTCATAAATTCGCCATAGCTTGTTCACCATCTATTTTTATAGGAAGCATGTGATTACTCTCCAATATATAGATAGTGTAAGCTCGTCGTGAAACAGCCTGTATATATGGGCGGATCAAAGACGTCTTAGGAAAACATTTCTAATTCTTTATATTATACTAATTACGTACTTAGGCCAGTAAAGTAAGAAATGTCCCAGATCACATGTAATTGTCGACAAACATGTGATGTGAGGCTTTCTTGTTTACAGGCCAAGGTGTGTATACTATTTCTGTTCGACGGAGACGGAAAGCGCAAACTTCGTTTAGCGCGGCGGCCCGAGAGTTGATGCTTTCCGCCCGGAGGACAGAAAATAAACGGTAATTTTGGATAGTGAAAAATAGAAATAACTACCTTTATTCTTTTAAATTTCGTACAGTACAGTAGATTTAGAACAAATATTCTAAGCATATCTCTTCACCTGAGTGTAATAGATATCAAGATTTTTTTGGTTTTTATTATTTAATAAAAAATCATCATTATGATTTATGTACCTATAGTTTGGTTCAAAATATATCGTTGGCGTCCCCTGCTATGAATATCCACTTGAGCATCGTTATGTAGTATGCGTAGGACCGATAATCTTAAAAATGAATAAATTGTTACAGGGTAGCATTAAAAAGGGTTTAAACTACATAAAATAAACAATATTTGAAAACAATATTTTTATTTGCTAGCAAATGGAATTTAATTGGATTTGTTGAAATTGTACAACGTAGTAGTCATAAACATATAAAAATTTTCCACCTTAATAACATGTTCCATACAATTTCCCAAAGGTCTGTAGAAATGTTACTCAGTACATTTTTTGCCAGTTCTACTAAGGATGACCTCAAAGTGGGAAGAGCATTATTTGTTCTAGCATTATATTCAACCTGGTGCCATATTATCTCAATGGTATTAAATATTCAATAGTAGGGGGGAAAACGCAATACTGTAGTTTCTACTTTTATACTTCTATAACAAGGAAAATTATTCACCTGGCGATTATGATAACTTGCATCGTTCATTATAATCACATTATTTTGTGGTATATTTTTGGAAAGTCGCTGTTTGAACCAATCTCCAAATGCTGAGCGACAGTATCCTGGTGATAATGTAAAGAAAAATTTGCCATGTTATTAGCTGGAAGCAACAGACAGGTCTTAACAAAACCATTTTCTGAACTCACAGGTATTAATTAATATATGAATAATATATGAAAGAGTGTCCAGTTCAATATTGATAAAAGATATATTCAATGTGTTGTAAAAATGTATAAACTGTGAACTTTACATTATAAAAATGGGTTTTAGAGTAGTTGGATTTTACAGTTTTCATTAAAAACGATCGAATGGTTACATAAGTGAAAAAATAATACGAAGTTGCCTCTGTATATTCATTATTTTTTATCAGACGGATGACAGTGAAATCAGTCTAAAAAACAATTTACAGGCACAAACAGAATGATTAAAAGTACAACAAAAAAAATATTGGATTTGTTTCTACATGGATGAATTGTTTTTAAGCCCGTTCGAACGAATCGCATATATCCGTCAATTTCATTTAATACATTTAATTTAATTCATATAATACCCGGTTTGTTTTGGATTTTTTGTTTTGATGTCGATATCTACCTTTAAAAAAAATGTTGCGTTATCAACAGGTATACATTCCAAATGTTGGTAAAGGATTTGTTTTAAAAAAGAGTGGTATATTTTTTTAAATGTGGATTTTGAAATTATATGTAAATTACTTAAATGATTATCCTTTGGAAAATGTTTCCAATAAATGTTTGATCTGGCTGTTTCTAGATCCAAAAAACTCAAAAAATCGTTATGAACAAAAAATTTTTGACTTATTTTTCTCAATCCAGCCAATGCACTGCGTGAATTATCCATTTTGGCTCAACCCATTTTTTGAAAAAAATATCTCGCAACTAAGGACGGGACTAAAACTCATCTAAGAGTAGGGACAGAAAGATAGCGGGTTACCTGCTCGATGGTTACCGGCAGGCTTGCACATAGAAAGAAAGCGGGTAATCGGAATCGGCTTCTGTTTTCGTAGATTTATTTTACTTAGTTGAAGGATAAAAGTAGTGGAAAACTGTCTTCTTCATCGGATAAACAAATTTTGTTAAACAATCCGTTTTTAAAATTAAAAAGGCGGAAAAGAGGTATTCATCCTATTAATCAGAATAGAACACAATTTGGAGAATATCATTAGTTGTTTAAAGAATAAGGGCCGTAACTCACTTATCAGCACCTCATAGGAACAGCGACTGATCATCACCAGCAAATTGTATTTCTTATGTGTATTTAAATGTAAGCGCGTATTCATCCTATTAACCAAAATAGAACACAATTTGGAGAATATCATAAGTTGTTTAAAGAATAAAGGCCGCAACTCACTTATCAGCACCTCATAGGAACAGCGACTGATCATCACCAGCAAATTTTATTTCTCATGTGGACTTAAATGTAAGCGCACCTACCTAACATCATCAGCACAGCTCCGACAACGCACATCAACGCCTCAACCACAACAAATTTCTCAGAGAGAATATTTTGCGGACGGCGTGCTTGTAGTATGCTGATTCTTTGCCGACGTCGTACACTCACTTATCAGCACATTTCGCTTAGTACAGTTTTTACAAATTATTGTTTTATAGGCATATTGCACTATCGCCTGCGAAAATATTTATAAAATTTTTCTTCGTCACTTATCAGATGTGAATATATAGTAAAAATGTCTCCTTCCTGTTTTCGTAATTTCAAACTCGGGTGTATCCAGTATCTCCTTGTTGGGCATTTATCATTCCCCTCTTCATCTAATGATACAGCAATTATCGCTAATTCTAAATTTGAAAACCAGAACATTTCTTAAATAGGTCTAAGAATATAGCAATCTACTTCTAGGAACAAATCGCAACTGCTATAGATCAATATAAAGTGAAGCCTATAGTCGGGTACCGCGGCGGTGCTGATCCCGTGTCGATGCGTTAAGTGAACCCATACACAACCGTCAAGTTGACCATTCGACGGTGCTGTAACGATGCTTGTCAGGTGCTGTGCTGTTAAGTGAGTTACGGCCTTAAAAAGATTATCCAGATCGCTTTCTTCGTTATATCCGAATGAATCATTGTCGCATACAGGGATTTGTTTAAAAACAGCAGAAATTAATGCTACCGTATTCATCACCGGCTCGCTTTTAATTAAATACTCATTCTGATAAACTGCCAGCGACTTGCTACACGCGCCGACAAGCTTCAGCCTGTTTTGTCTCTGTGCGCTTACGTTTATCAACCATAAGTAAATTTAGGCGCCGATCAGCGCTGATAACCGGTCAGCGGGCAACCCGCTTCCTTTCTGTCCCTACCCTAAGTATGGAGACTCTGCAGCAAGGTGATAACAAAGTACTCTCAACCTCTTTCACAGACAGAGATGGCACGTCGGATCTTCCAGCAAACCAAGTTTTGTTATATGACGATGTTGGAATCCAACTCAACTAAAGAGCCTCGAAATTGACCATTCTTGTTATATTGGGTGAGTCGTGAGGAACTGTACATACTCCTACCTTGTATTGAGCCTCCTATAAGAAACTTCAAATGACCATTAGATTGGTCCTGCTCCCATTTTGACTGAAATTTGTTTTGGTGTTTTTTTGGTACTTAATGCAATATCGATTTAAAATTTACTCATATATGTTTGGAGCCACAATAGACTCTTGCGAGTCGCAGTGGAGGGCCTTATAGACGCACTCATCATAAACCTAACCTAACCATATATAAAATTTTCCCCTGAATCGGTTGCTGGTCATTACAACGTTCTCACTGTTGAATTGTAAGAGTTTCGCGTTGTTTTTTGTTCCAGAATTTGGTTTATTGGGTGTTTTCAATCATTTTACTTTGACGATTTATAGAATGGAAACCCTCCAGGTTGTGGTATTGTGAAATTTTGTTATCAGTTGATTGGTAATTTGAGAGTACTTTCCAAAAAGGTCAGTTCAATATTCATGGTTTTATGGTATTTACAAGACTTTTTATGTTGGAAGTGTGTTTTCTTGAAAATTTCATGATACTACTTTCGGTAGTATCTCGTAAAACGACTTTTCTTAAGAATTAAATGAAATTTGAATATAAGGCTAATAAAAGTGTTATTTATGTGACTAAAAAATTTTTTTATCGTCTGTGAAACGAGATAATAACAATTAAAATGTGCATAATTAACATTGTCGATATCTTTCATGTATGAAAGCCATGCATTCATTTCGGAATATCTCCAAAACTGCTCTTACGATATTTTTTGAAACCAAAGTGTTGAAAAAAACCCTGCATTTTTTGACCGATTTCTTGTCCAAAAATATCCCATATTAAGAATTTTCAACAATTTTCATGCCACAAAAATTTTATTTTTAAGGGTAAGTTGGATTCGTCTCATATTTTGGTGGGTCATTAAAACTAGAAAAAATCAGGACCGGTCTTTAAAAATTATTCGTTGTGTTCATTTAAAAAAAATTACACTTTATATGATTTTTAGAAACTTCAATCAAAATTTAAAAGAGGATACTTACGAGTACATAACAAAAACGGCGTATTTATTTTTCCCCTCATACGATCCTTCCAGTTATAATAGAGACATAAAATTTGAGTATAAATTAAAACTTGAACAAAATGAACACTTTCAAGTAAATTTCATTCCCAATAAGAGACAATGCTTTCAAAGAGTTAGCAGACTCTTTCACAATGGTGAAACATATATTTCTAATCATTGACAAATGGCTATCAAAAGACTTGTACCTTAGCAGAGTACCTACAATTCGGACATGTAAATTGGTACTTTTTTTATTGCACACTGAACCTTTAAAACATCAGTACTTTGTACTGCACTTGGCGATAATGAAAGAGCAGAGCAGCACCCATCAAGTGAGGTACTCATGGATATTTTTCCCAAATTCCGAAAAATATAACTTTCGATGCAAAAATGTAATTTTTAATAACTAGTACCATCGCAGCTCGTATATATATATATATATATATATATATATATATATATATATATATATATCTAATAATACCCTGTATCCCAATTTGTTTAACTTTGGTGTTACCAGAATTAAATAAAACATATGCATTTTATAAAAAGTACAAATCTATTCAACAAAAAGATGTAACAACTATAACATTAAATTAAAATTAAAAACATTCAACAACAACAAAAAAAGAAAATGAGATGAATTGAAATGAAGAAATGAAAACGTATCAGTCTTGCGTCTTTCACTTAATGCTTGCTATGATGGTAGATCACTTTGTAAACTGGTACCTTGACGGGTACTGGTTTGGGAATTCTGATTGGGATGTGTTTTTCAACTGGAACTGGCACTGGTTTCTCAACGTGGTATGGAATTTCCTTTTCTACTTTGTAAGGTACTGGTTTTTCAACGGGAATGGTGATAGTCTTGATTACTGGTACAGCAACAGGTTGGGGTACTTTAATGTGAACGGGATAGGGTTGGGGTACTGGTACAGCTACTGGTTTAGGAATTGGAACTGGGATAGTGTGGGGTATTGGTACTGCTTCGTGTTTGTAAACTGGAATCGGTACGTGTTTTGTTATTTCAACTGTGTGAGAAATGTCGTGTCCACCTCCATCTCCACCATAACCTTCATGACCTCCGTAACTGCCTCCAAAGCTGGCATTTACGGTAGCGAGAGCCACTAAGAGCGATACACACAACTGAAAGAAAGACAAAAAGTTAGAAAAAGTACACAAATACTATCATTGATTTTTACAAGTTAGGCTTAGGACGGTACAGGATTGCCTAGAACAATTTATTGAACTAGGCAAGAACAATATCAACACCCTACTGTGGGTTCCAGGACACACTGAAAAAGAGGGACTGAAACAACCTTTCGGAGATCGTAACCCTTTTGCATATGTGGTGAGAATAAACAAGTCAGAGTAAGAATGAGACTTTCCTTAAAAACCGAGTATAATAAACCTGCAGACATCTTTGATGTTATTTTGGTATTTGAAAAACTGAGGTAATTTGAAAAATCAAATAGGAAAATTCTATGAACAGGAAGCTGTGAAGATTAATTGAGCTCGGAGAAAAACGAGAAATAATGTCAGCAAATCTAATATATTAAAAGATTGATTAAAATATTAATTTTATCGTTTTTCTGTAGATTGTACACAACTTTCACTGAAAATATGAAATTCCAAACTTGAAACACTCTAGCAAATCTTAATTGCTTCGAATTTTATCAGCCGTAAATTATAGAATCATCAGAATATGATAATTATATCGAATTAAAATAAAAAAAGCTATTCACGGACTGTGATTGGTGAAAGTAGAATCGTACTTGAGTTGAAAGAGATAAACATTATTTAGATGAACACAGCTTCAGGAAGCGAAGAATATGAAGATGAAATGAAAGTCAACCAATTATCGGAGGGCTTCTACCAACACATTAATATTATTAAATTTCTAATTATGAGTAAGGAGGAAAGGAAGCATAACAATTCAAGAGGTGTTATTGGAAACTGTTATTTTTTAACGGTAGTTCAGATTAGAGATAAAAACTTTAAATTGTTTTTAATAAGACATTACGTATATTATGATGCCTATTAAAAGAATTCAAAGCACAAAGGTATAAACAAAAAATTAAGCTGCAAATGAAAAGTTTTAAATTTTAAAAAAGAAAAAGTTGTAATTTTATATGTAGATATACGCCCCATCTCAAATATAGAATGCATCAGTTGACACCGTGTTCGGTGCATGCCTTTGAAGTTTCTTTGTTCTTGCTTTGAAATTGTAAATGAAATGTTCAGTAAAATTGGCACTGTTCTGATAAGTTTTAATTGATTCGGTTTTAATTGAGAAACCGCACGAGATTTGTTTGTGTCGGTCTAAAACTTATTTTGACGAAGGTAAGTATTTAATTGGAAGGTCCTTTGTCGCCGACGCGCCTGTCGTTTTATTAACATCACAAGTTAAGAGTTACGATGGTTTTTTTTCAACGGAATAGGAAAAACGGTTTTGAAAATGTTGTTGAGACGTGAAATTTATTTTTACTTGTGTTTTTCACTGGAATCTGGAATATTTAATTTTCACTCCCGTGGAAAGGATATAACAGTTTTCCGTTAAATGAATTTTCAGAATTTTTAGCGAGATTTTGTACAAACTTAATTAAGACATTAACTAGCCAAATTTTTTGGATGGGTACATTTTATTGTTTTCTTTTTTTATTCAAATTAATTTTCATCTAGAATTAATTTGTGACTTTTAAAATTATTGTGAAAAAATGCGTCACACGAGACAACAATGAGCGTTACTTACGAATTATACACAATTTTTTTCCACGGTTATTTTAAAATTAACTTTTTATCAAATAAATGTCGGAGAATCTTATTCATTTGAAATAAAAGCTCCAAATTGACAGTTTGACCCAGAAATAACTTGTTACTTTTAAAACTGGTGTATGGACATATGTCACACAAGACGACAATGTACGTTTTTTCACGAATTCTACACTATATTTTTTCTACGGTCATTTCAAAAATGAATTTAATCAAATTAAATGTCAAAAAATCTTATTCATTGGAAATAAAAGCTACAAATTGACAGTTTGATCCAGAAACTGCTTGTTACTTTTAGAATGAGTTTTAAAAAATACGTCACACGAGATGACAATGTGCGTTCCTTGCGAATTATACACGATATTTTTGTACGGTTAAAAAAATGTTTTATTAAATTAAATGTAAAAAAATCAAATTCGTTTGAAATAAAAGCCAGACAATTATGTTTTGTTATGAGCAAATTGTTTGAAAAGCGGTTAATTTGATAAATATTTGTTCAATTGGAATGGGAATTAGCAGATTTGATGTGAAATGTACCTCTTGATTGTGTCAAATTTAATTTTATTATAGTTTATTTAAAATCATTGTTAATAAAAAATTTGTATTGTCTAAAAACCCAAACAAAAATAAAAAGTTAACACCACTTGAATTGAAAAAAATATACTTGAAACAAACTAAACGTATTTTTCTTGAAATTGTCTACTATCGTTAAAATTATCCAAGAAAAACCGTGAAAAGATTAAAATTTTATATAAAATTATTTTCCAATCGAAATAGATATCGTTGGTATTAAGATTTATTTTGAAAAATAGTTTTTTTGCCAGTACAAATTAACGCTTATAAATGCGCTATAAATTAATAAATTTTATATATTTTCACTGTTTAGTAGGTATTTGATGTAGTAATAAAATAGGAATGATTAAATATAAAAATTGAATATTTTTTCCACTCTAAAATTTTAAATAAATTTTCAATACTTTTGTGACATCAAAAACAAATCGAAAATATATCTCTTAAAATCGTTCACTATCGTTAAAAGTGGCTTAAGTGTTAAAAAAATGTTCCATAGTAGGAAGTTTCTGTTGAGATTTATCTTGACAAAAATCGTAATGAATAAAAAAATATATACACTCAACTGATATTTTCTTGTAACAAAATAAGTAAAATTTGGGAAAAAATTGTTCAAAATCCAATAGTATAAAATGATATTTTTAATAATTAGTAGTGATTTTGATTAAGTTATAAATTAAAAATATTTTAATATGAAAAATAAAATGAATTTTTCACGCACTTTATATTTAAAAATTCCAAATTTGTTTGTATCAATTTTTTTTCACGTATTAATGAATTTTTCCAAAAAGAAAATTAGAAATTGCCGCTAAAAATTTCACAAAAACTTCCACATAAAAAAGCACTAGGTACTCAAAAGACACTTTTATCATATTTCCACTTAACTTCATAAAAAATATTTAAAAAGAAACTTACAAAGTTATTCATTGTACAATGTTTAGGTAGATGTACAAGGCTGTGATAAAGTGAATCAACTGATGATATGTTTGACGAAAGTTCGCTATATATACTGATACGATTCTTTCACTACTTTCACTGCATCCCTAAGAGATTGTCCATGACCGTCCTATGATGTTGAAATGATATAACAATCAAAAATAGTCTAATGTAGTTTTTTGCATTAGAAACTTCATTAGATGACTTGGTTATTTATCAAATAATCATATCGATAAATTAGATTGAAGTTTGAAACATTTTTATTGTTCGAGTAATACTTCTAAAAATGAAATTATTAACAATTTCATTTATGCAGTTCATTTTTATTTATTTTTAAAGCCAATGTGTATTTCTTAATTATTTTTATTGTGTCCCAGCTGAAAATGATACATTTTACACGTGATTATTGGCTCAACTTCGCATTGCAAAAGCTTTCCTAGTTGTACAGATCAAGAGAAAAAATTTAAGTTAAGGCAGACAGTCTGCTTAAGAATTTAATGAAACTTGGTATATTGGTACATAATAACGAGATAATTATTCAGCAAAATTTTTAATGATCTACAGAAAACCAAAACAAAAGATATTAATATCAAAAAAATTTTGCCTTCAACAATGAATCACAGATTTTATTTCTTAAATAGTACTGTTGAGACGGAAAGAAAAAAGACATTTTAATTACTTATAAATGGAACTTAGTGGTATAAAAGAAATAACAAAACGAGATAAAAAACGAAATAAGAGATAAGAGCTGATCTAGAAGTGGAACTGATAATGAGTAGTATAGAAAGACAACTTATGAGGATTTGGTCATTTGGCGAAAATTAACAGCAATGGGCAAGTCAAAAGGATATAAAAAGCAAGATCAATCCAAAAACAGTCGAGAGGCATTAGGCATTAGGCTTGTTTTTTTTTTAACAGCAACATTTTTTATGTTATCCAAATGTTTGAGAAAGATTTGCAATGTACATTTAATATAGTAAGAGCGATATGTATGAGTCTTTCAAGTTATATTCGACATTTCGGAAGATATAAAAACATCATCGTGATACAACAATCGTTTTCATTGGAATTTGAATGTTGTCAGGAATACTGAAGATAATAATTTAAATACTTGGACTAAGTACACATTTTGCAGTGAGAGGGCTTGAATTAATAAAATCTGATGAACAAAATCGGAAAAATATTAAATTTTGTAAAGTTCTGTGTCGGTACCTCCAGTTATATATTTCAAATTCTGTGACATTCGAGACCTAACAGAACTTTCGATAATTGACTGAAACATGGAATGTCTAATAGAACAGCTGGCATAGGAATTTAATGAGTAATTTTACTGAATTTCTATATTTAAAGTGAATTGGCAGCGATAAATAGTAAGCAAAGATAAAAAATATGTTACTACAAGTGATTTCATAACAATATTTCAAAATAAGATCCAGAAACAGACTATTCAAAATGTTTCTAAGGCAAAAAAATGTATATATCGTCTAAACTATCTATCACAATATAAAAACTGTTCTATGACCCCTTAACGGACATATTTTTCTTTTAATTTAGCGGTGATTTTTACTGAATACAACCGTAAAATAATAATGTATAAAGTAAATTAACCACAATGATTGGACAAAATACTATGATCGAATTTCAGCACAGGAAATTACTTTCTATATATGACTCCTATAAAATAACTGCTTAAACTATTCAGGTTAATTTTTCTTAACAAGATTTGAATATAACCGTTTATAATTTTTGCAATAGATACACTAACGTATTTTGCGTCTAAATATATTTTTATAGTAGATATAGGTATTTCTTTAACCTTCCGATGACCAACCTTTTTTTCTTAGACGGATGACCAAAGGGGGTCAAAAATGACCCCATTTGTTTTAGGAGATAAAGTAATGCATTCGTAATTTTAATGTTTCTATTGTATCATTAAATGATATAATAAACATCAGTAAATCACATTTTTAATTAAAATTTAACAAAATAAGTAAAAATATCAGTCCGAACTTAGAAGTAAAGAAATTAGAAAATATACACTTATTTAAGTCGTCACAGGCAGTGGCGGCTAGTACATAAGCGCTGCAGTGCTGCAGAGCTCCCAAAAATCTTCTAATTAACTAACATATTTCCTTTTATCAAATATAAAATTTATAATATATTTTGTAAGGCATTCGCATTGTCATGATGATAAAAAAAACAAGCCACATCAGAAATAACAAACAAGCATAAATAAAGTCCACCAGTGGAATAACGAACCTATTCCGCGCGATCGTTGATATTTTATATAGCTGGGCCACACCATCGTGCTCTGCGAGCACTGGGCCTTGATCATGCGTGATTTTTCCTCTTAAAATCGCTGCATTCAGTCCAGCGCATCGAGGCATACGGTACGGTTCGATTGAAGTCCGTAGTAGAAGCCGAACGAAGTTTTTCAACACTGAAACGAATTCAACATTTCTTAGAAATTCAATGACCGAAGATCGTTTAACAGCTCTTTCCATTTTCCATTATAACAAATTAATTTTAAAGTGTATTCTGCACTGTATTGACGTTTTCAAAATATAAATTAATTCCTTAAAAACCATATGTTTTCAATCATTTATGTAGAACACTAACAACGTGAGGAAGTGAATAGGAAATCTTGACTTTTTCTATAAGAAATTTTGTCTGGTATGTCAAAATTTCCTAGCGATTTGCGGAAAACAATTTTTTTTAAATATTTGAATGTTCCTTGCAGATAAAATGTTTGCATTTATCGCATTTTGATGTGAATTTTCTTTCGGAAGATCGACTGTAAATTTTACATCGACCGCGTTTTCTGGGATTATCAGTTGGCTCTGCATCTTCAGAAACTTCTGAACATTTTGTTACCACCATGTCTATGGCTGTTTGAATGTGTCTATGTAAACCTTGACGCGGTCGGGATTGTATAAAGGATGTAACTAGTTCAATGCCTAAGTCTTGAAGAAAGAGTCTCCTTCGAAAATATTTTCCTTTTTCGTAGTCTTCATATTTGTTAGTACAGGACAAATCCATTTATTCCTCCTATGTCCATTAAATTGAAAAAATGCAACTAGAGGCCACCGCTTTGTATTACGACTGCATGAATTTTCCTTGACCATTTTATCCAAACTATCGGCTGCACCTTTGGGTTTGTTATAGTCCAAAATAATTTGGGACTTGTAGGCTGTTTCTTCGACACATTCAGGTCAGAATATTGCGTACTTAGCAGCAAATTGCTCCTATTTTTTCTCGGTACATAGGAAACTAAAATGGCATCTTTTGTATACAAAATTTTGCATGAATGTTCCGCTCCGTTTTTGTTGTGGTTAAATTGTTTGGGTACCTCTTTACGACCCTGTAAGAGTTTTGGATTGTTGAAGAAGTTCCTTTGATAACAGCATCGAGGTGAAAAAGTTATCTATGGTTACACATATCCAGATCCTAATCCATTTAGTAAATCCGTAACTACACGCTTACCTTTAAAAGAAAAAATCATTCAGCATTATTTATGACGTCGCTATTTATAATTATTACCTTGCTCTTTTTCTGGTATGTTATTTGTAATTCTTGTGTAGATTCCATCAATATGTATTAGTCGAATCACACAATGCCCCAATTGTTATGCCATATTTATCTGGCTTAGTTTTCATATAGACCCTGAATGGACATCTTCCACGAAAAGGCACAAGCTGTTCGTCGATACAAACATCAGGGTTGAGAGTATAGGCCTTCTTACTGTTTGAGGCAAAAAGTTCATGTATCTCTCTTAGTGGGGTTAACTTATCTGAAGCGTGTCTTTCTGGGTGTGTTGCTCCACAGCTCCAATATTTGTTCGTGATTTGCCTCGAAGCATCCGGCAATAAGTAATAATCCGATGAAGGCATACAGTTCCGGCTTATTGACGGGGTTCCAGTTATCGCCTAAAATTGATTGTGCGCGATTATTAGTTTCACGAATGACAATATCTATAATTTCATCTGAAATAAATTTAAAAGCTTCAGCCTTCGTGGTAAAATTTAAGCTGCAGTTAGTTCTACCAGTCCTTTTAGCTAGAATATTCCTTGCTAAGTGTTTGGAGCTTTTAGGTTTCTGTCCATTCTACAATGTGCTATCTTTCGCCAAAATATGATCCCCTTCGTTTGAATCGTCGTCATTTTTTTCTCCGGCGTCTGTTGTACTGATTCCAGCATTTAAATCGTCCTCTAAGAATACATCCTCGTTTTATAATATTATTTTATCTTCTATATATTCATAAAAGTCGCTTGCATTAGCTCTAACTCAACCGTGGTAAGAGATTTGCGAGCCATATTCCACACATAAAACACTAAGAAACTATATTATATTCGCCAGGAAATAAAAATAGTGACAGGTCTACAAATAGATTTTGATAATGCGCAGTGCAAAATTAATCGAAAATCTAGATATTGTCCATATTGACTTAATATAAAATTGGAACATAGAAGGCCAAGAGGGGTCGTTTTTGACCCTAAATCCAGAAGACATTATTTATAGGGAATTTTTTCCATCACAAAATATGATGAAAGATACTAAGAATGATAATATGGTAAGATAAAAAAATAATCAGTTAAAAATTGAAAATATGTCTGAGCTTATTGAAGAAAAGGAGATTGAGGACAAAATTGACCCCCCTTGGTCATCCGAAGGTTAATTACAAAGGACTGCTTAGATAAATTTGGTTATTCGGTGTAACCCTCACTTACCTATCAACTACGCCGTGAGGTTTTACAATATATAAGTAGTCTAGTTAAAAGTGTGTGTTCGGAAAGTAATCTAGAAACTTTTTGTCAAAATTGAAATGGATAGCCGAAGACGTTTAAAAAAGCCGTGAGTACTACGAATAACATTACAGTCTCGTATGATGCGATTTTGAAACTCTTGTAAATTTTATTGTGTAAACATGTGATTTTAAATATCCCCACAAACGAAAATGTGTTCAGGTGACCTTGGGAATCATAGGTGTGTAGTTCGTTGTCCTAACCAACGGTCGGGAAAACTGTTATTCAAAAACTCCCGTACAATTACTCCAAATGTGAAGGAGCACCGTTATGCATGAACCACATACGTATTCTAATTATGAGAGGTACATCTTCCGGAATAACTGCAAGTTAATTTTTTCGATTATGAAAATATGTGTCAACCGTTCGATTGTTGATGAAGGAAAAACGGTTCTAATAAATAATACCAATCCAAACATTGACCAAAAAGGAGCTGGAACCGTGCTACAACAGGGCCAAGTGGAAATATATCAGCCTATGTGTGGTTATTATGAAAATACATAATACCATGTCTTGAGAAGCTGGATTCAACAGTAAACAAAACAGTTGTAGAAAAATTGGGATTGCTTTCAATTTTTATTAAAATACATTGGCAATACTGCATACAGAGCTGATTGTGAACGAATATACAATTAAACGTTCCATAACATGATAAGCGGTTATTTGGATAATGCATATTAGGCATTTCAGCATTAGACACTGGCATCGATATATACTGAACATAAACGAAAGCAAAACTGGAGCTAGAATAAAATTAGAATGCTAAAAATGTATTGACGTCAAAAAATAATAGTTCAATACTATTAAACGCTTTACAAAATTAGAAAAATTAATTTCCAAAGAGCAGACCGTCCACCAAGAAGCAACAACTACTTCTCGGGCTATATGCCCCGACAGACATTGAATTACACTTCTAAAGTAAACGGGGTTGGTATATCTGTTAAGATAGAACCAACCATTCTGGTTTGCGATCAGAAGGAATAACATCACTTGTGGACCGGTTTCGGCGTTTTTGCGCCTCATCAGCACAAGGTAGATGCCACTCGTCCAAGAGCTCTGAGAGCATAATCCTGGACTAAAGACTACGTTGATACCACACTTATACATTAGCCTTAGTAAAGGAAATGTTAAGAGTGCGATATCAGCGACATCTCTACATCTAATCACAAACCAAAATTCTATATCGACAAATGGTTGGTTCTATCTTAACAGATATACCAACCCCGTTTACTTTAGAAGTGTAATTCAATGTCTGTCGGGGCATATAGCCCGAGAAGTAGTTGTTGCTTCTTGGTGGACGGTCTGCTCTTTGGAAATTAATTTTTCTAATTTTGTAAAGCGTTTAATAGTATTGAACTATTATTTTTTGACGTCTTTAGATCACGCTTTACTTATATGACAATTATTTACAGGTAACTGTAATTAAGTAAATACCTACAAAACCGAGATGGTTTTTTGTCGATATAGAATTTTGGTTTGTGATTAGATGTAGAGATGTCGCTGATATCGCACTCTTAACATTTCCTTTACTAAGGCTAATGTATAAGTGTGGTATCAACGTAGTCTTTAGTCCAGGATTATGCTCTCAGAGCTCTTGGACGAGTGGCATCTACCTTGTGCTGATGAGGCGCAAAAACGCCGAAACCGGTCCACAAGTGATGTTATTCCTTCTGATCGCAAACCAGAATGGTTGGTTCTATCTTAACAGATATACCAACCCCGTTTACTTTAGAAGTGTAATTCAATGTCTGTCGGGGCATATAGCCCGAGAAGTAGTTGTTGCTTCTTGGTGGACGGTCTGCTATTTGGAAATTAATTTTTCTAATTTTGTAAAGCGTTTAATAGTATTGAACTATTATTTTTTGATGTCTTTAGATCACGCTTTACTTATATGACAATTATTTACAGGTAACTGTAATTAAGTAAATACCTACAAAACCGAGATGGTTTTCTGTCGATATAGAATTTTGGTTTGTGATTAGATGTAGAGATGTCGCTGATATCGCACTCTTAACATTTCCTTTACTAAGGCTAATGTATAAGTGTGGTATCAACGTAGTCTTTAGTCCAGGATTATGCTCTCAGAGCTCTTGGACGAGTGGCATCTACCTTGTGCTGATGAGGCGCAAAAACGCCGAAACCGGTCCACAAGTGATGTTATTCCTTCTGATCGCAAACCAGAATGGTTGGTTCTATCTTAACAGATATACCAACCCCGTTTACTTTAGAAGTGTAATTCAATGTCTGTCGGGGCATATAGCCCGAGAAGTAGTTGTTGCTTCTTGGTGGACGGTCTGCTCTTTGGAAATTAATTTTTCTAATTTTGTAAAGCGTTTAATAGTATTGAACTATTATTTTTTGACGTCTTTAGATCACGCTTTACTTATATGACAATTATTTACAGGTAACTGTAATTAAGTAAATAAAAATGTATTGTTTGTTTTTGCGTTGGATTTCAGGTTTGACTCAATAATTGTCAAAATTCCAAGGGCCAGTGAGAATGAACATGTTCTTTATTAATAGTTTACAAGATACAGACTAAGTAGAGAGGGAATCATTAAAAAAAAACCACCTCCTTACTTCTTAGAAATCAGAAAACCTGGGACATGCCACAAGATGGTATGATGAAAAAGAATAACTTTTCAAAGAAATTCGTTACGGAATTGAGCAACAAGAAGGAATGGGATCCAAATACCATTACCAGACTTGGAAAGAATGCCATTCAATGCTACACAGACGGCTCAAAGCAATAGAAGGAACAGGGATAGGAGTCTACGGGCCAGGGACCAGACACTCTGAAAACTTGGGAAAAACCCTGAGTATCTTTCAAGCGGAAATCCACGCTATAGGAATGTGTGCCCAGTTCAATATTGATAAAGGATATAAAAGGCAAAGGATTATCATAATGTCGGATAGTCAAGCAGCCATTAAAGCACTGAGCTCTTGTGTTATCAGTTACAAAATGGTGTGGGAATGCATAGGCAAACTAAATGAACTAGGCGAGAACAATATAGTCACCTTACTGTGGATTCCAGGACACACAGAGATAAAAGGAAATGAAATAGCAGATGAACTAGCAAAGAGGGGGACTGGAACACCCTTTTGGGGGCCAGAACCCTTTTGCGGTATCAGCTCCAATGTAATATTGGAAGAAATAGGCAAAGCCGAATAAAAGAGAAGATCTGACCATTGAAAAGATCTAGTAGGACTTAGACAATCAAAGATTCTTCTGGGTGATTACAACCTGTTGAGATCAAATGAATGCATAAGTCAAAGTAAAACTGCACTAAGAGTTTTAACAGGCATCCTTACGGGACATTGTCGCCTGAATGGGCACCTGAAAAAGCTCAAAATAGTGGCGGAAGAAGAATGTAGAATCTGTGGCATGGAAGAAGAAACCTCCATCCACATACTTGCGAACTGCACAGCAATTCAGAATCCTAGGGCACAACACCTTGGAGACTACTGGATAGAAGAGGGACATTTACCTAAGTTAAAGCCTGCAGATATCCTAAAATTCCTCCGGGAAATAGGACTAAAGGAGCTACTAGTCTCTGAGACTTTCCTCAGGAACTATGTAGAAGTAAGGGGGCACAATAGATCTTTTAGGTCTCAGTGAATGTTACACCAATTTACATACATACATTATTAATAGTTTTGGGAACCAGTAGCGTCACTAAGGAAAAATTTTAGTCGAAATAAATTTCACTGACAGTAAGAGTTCGTTTATTACAAAAAAGTCAATACCCTGTATCTCATTAACGACAAAACTTATCAGACATGTTAATGTCTACGACCCCATGAATTTTTTTGAAGGGCTGATTTCAGACTAAACCGATTTTGATTATGTTTGTGTATTTGTATGAGTAAGTCCCTGAATGCTTAAGGTTCATAATTGGTCCCGGAAGGTGGCGCTGCAATCGTGTTCACACTGAACCTTTCCTAAGGAGCTGGGCCAATTTGATAAAATGTTCAGTGTGTTTGAGTAAGTAGGTACCTACCTGGAATTCGGGAAATTATTTTATAAAAGATTCGTTATAAGCTGATTTATAAACACTATATATATTATTTTTAATGAAAAATAAATAAATAAAATCACCCATGTTATGTTTTTTAATAAAATTTTCTTTCTATTCATCATATAGCCCACGTTTGTAGCCCTATTTTCACCATAAATATTGGTTTGGTTGAGTTTCGGGAGATCTTTCACTTGAATTCGGATACTTGCAATGGTATTCGAGATATTCTCAAGCAAAACCCTTTTTTTATTTTTACTAAATTGCTTAGGGCCACTTGAAAAAACGTAACGTTAGACTAATCCAATCGGTCGAATTTAATCTAATGGTAACCACAGTTTATACAAGTGACTGTTAATAACATTCGAGTCCCAAGTAGCACAAAAAAAACATTTTGAATTTAATTGACTTTTAAAACAGTTTATTAAGGTAAATAAAAATATACTGGTTTTAAGGTTAGCTTGTAAATATACTACCGGCACTGTTTAACATTTAATACGGTTTTGATGTGTCTATCAAGAATACATAGTGAGATTACTTAGTCTTGATGTAGTATTTGCCTTATTGTGGTTTTAAAATGGCTTGGTTTGAAGCAAGTTTAAAACTAGTTAGTTTTATTAATGACTTGTTTGGTTTTATTACGCTCTAAATCATGACGTTCTAGTCTGAAAATAGCCAACCAATTGGTTCTATTTACAGTTTTACTCTATAGTTTTCAAGCATCCTGGTAATACTGAATAAAACCGTTTCGTGCTACTTGGAGTGTCAGAAATTATTATATGTTAATCAGGCTAAAATAAAGTTAATTTGACACCAAGTAAGTGTCCATATGTACCGAGTGTGTACAATGTACTTTTTTTCACAATTCCAAGTATTTTGATATCTTATTAAAAATAATAGACTTTCGCTGCGAACATATTGTGATTATTTTCTCATGGTGCCATCTTTTAGATAGTATTTACAACAAAACTCATAACGTTGCAGCTTGTTATCCACCATATAACTTTATACTGTTGTCAGCCTTGTGAAGGAAAGATAACGTGTTATAGAATTTTATGGGCCCTTGTATGCTTCCTAACACTACAATCCGAAAACTTTTATAATCCTAGAAAAATATCAAAGGAAAATCAGAAGAGTGAAATGCAGGAGAAATGGCAAAGTGTCGACGAGATAGTTCCATTTTTATGGCGATTTCTTTTATATTCACTCTTTTCTTTTTCGCAATAACTTCGGAAGCGTTTCTGTTCAATATCGAGGTAAAGCCTGGGAGTTGTCTGAGTAATATGCCGATGGAGTTATTAGAAATGAAGTTCTATAAATAAAGAGGTTATTGTGAAATATACAATTGAAAATGTATTTTCCTTTGAAAAATTTTGCAATCAATTGAAAATATCTACAACTTCTAACATATATTTTCTGTCTAGATTAATTCTTTGGTATTTTTTATTATTTTCCAGTTAATTATGAAACTAATTCTTCACTTTTTCAATTAGAAGTTCATTTATGTATATTATCTTAACGATTTTCCAATCCTATAGGCAAGTTAGGACTGCCAAACAAGCTACTTCTGTATATTCGGTGCCCCAGGTGCTTGTACCAAAAACTTTGGAGATGATAGTACTTCATATAAAATTGTTAACAAACGATATGTTTGAGGAACTTAGGTGTGGCATTTAGAAGTAAAAAAACCGAATATAAAATCAAATGCTCCATCAAATATTCAACTTAGTCAGTACCTGAGTTCACAAGGGTAGTGTACAAGTGTAGATGACTCTAAATGATGCCGAATTCAGAAGAACACTCTCTCAAAAAGTAACTGAAATAAAAACTAGATGTTCACCTCTTATTTTCAGTAGTTTACGATAAGTAGTTTACGATTAATAGTGCATAAAATGAACGGCGAAAGAAACAATGTATCGGCAGAAACAATTCGTGAGCAGATCCACGAAGAAATGTCCCATGTAGATACAATGTAGTAAAAGAACCATTATTAACTAGATACAAAAAATTGGTTTTCACTTTAAACAAACTTATAATAGAAAAATGTTAATAGAGCTTCCTGCAGTACGATCTGAGAGGTTGCAGTTTCTTAGAAAATAGTCAGAAGAAACTTATATAAACCATATGTTTTGGATAAAAACATGGCAAGTTAATACTGTTTTAACTCAATGCAAGAAAACAGGCGAGTGCTCAAGATATACAATCGTACATGCAGGAAGAGAGGACGGCTTTAAAAGATGCAGTTATTATTCACGATTGGTGAAAAAATAACCAAAACCCATTGGCAACATTACAAGTGACATGTGACATTGCGACAAACTAATTTTGAGAGGAGGAATTTAAAAATTTGTAGACGCTTCTGATATCGATCCTCTCATAATAACCAATGGTGGCAGTTTATCAGATGAATATTTTTTGGATGATGAAGACAACTGATATTATTTGTTGGATCTTTCGTTTTTATATATGAGGAGTCTGGATACAAAACACGACATGTCCAGGTGAAACCTATTCGAGAAAGGCGGGAAAAACGTTCACCGCCAAACGTGACATACTCTGTAATATTCAATAGGATGGTGCATTAGGACAACAAATTAAAACTATTTGAGACATTTTTCAATAATTTTGGTTTGTTAGATTCTCAAAATTATTAAAAAAATAGAATAGAGTTGTCGCGTTTTGCAATTGGCTGATGGACATGTCGCGTTTTTAATTTAATATTAATATTATTTCTTTCTTTTTCGAATTGGTTTAGGTAAGATCAAATAAGTTTTTTAACTTTGAATGGACTGAATGGAAAAAATTTTCCAAGTATCCAATACCAACACCAAAAAGTACAAAATAGGATTTTATATTCTCACAGGAAAACTTTTTTTTTTAGAAAAAGGCTAGAGATTGAACAGGGATCTAAATAGTAACTTCATCGTCTCATTGGGGATATAGACTCCTAGGACTAAAGTATCCAAGGGAGGATTTCTCCAAGAAAGACCTAGTGAAAAGACCGTTGAGCCTGATAAAGGCTACTGGTCTCTTCACATAAACGTTATAACCAAAAGCACAAAAAGCCTAAAGGCTGAGGTGCCGAGGTCTCTAAGTGTCTAACTGGTGGTGCCGAACCAATCAATCAACTTCATCGTCAACTTCTTCCTCCACTGCTTCATCTACTTGTTTTTCATCTCCATAATTCTTCTTAAAAAGTTCTTGCAAATACTTCAAACTCATTTGTCTCACTCCAATAGGTATTTCTTTTGGTTTCATTGACTAAATTTGTTTCTCCTTTCTATAAATACCTCTGAGCCGTTGGTTTCAAAATTTTTTGTGTTTCTGATTTCCAGTGCAAAACTTTGTAGTCATGTCTCAGTTTTAAGACTTTTGCGCGTTTCTTTAGATCTAACTCAACTAACCTAATAATAAAAATGTTTCACACATACATGGCCGCTATCACGTGGCAGCGTATAATCTTCATTATTGGTTTAAATGGACATGTCGCGGTTTGAGACTCAAAATACTATCGGACGTCGCATTTTGCATCTCACCATGATTTTCACAATACAATTCTAGTATACCAACGTCGTATTTTGGACTTGAGATTAAATTCACAGATGGAGATTTTTACGGAGAATTTTGTAGCATAGAAATGGCGTTTTTTTAAATAGACCTTTCGCGTTTTGCATCTAGACCCCTCATAATATGTAATACTGTGTTTTGCTTTATTCTACACTAAATATATAATGATTAACGTTGAGCTATTAGTATTGAAGCTTTTTTTGAGATAATTCAATCATAATTCATCCATGAGTCTCTGAAAAATGTTGTACCTTGAATTACCATTTTTCCATATTTTTTATGTGCACTATTATTTAGTAGCTGGAAGACTATCCTTGTCTAGGCTAGGGATTAGTAAACTATCGCTGTCTCTCACATCCAGCCAATGTTTTGTTTCCGAAGGTGTATTGAATTTACGGTTTTTCTCAATATTCTCCTTCTTCAAATTTCCTAGCCTAATTGTGAAAGAGAACGTACATTTGTGGAATTATTTCCTAGTTTTTGTATTGAATTTTCCAGTTTTCCATTGAATAAGTTCTAAAGGAGAAATTTAAGATTATAATATTAGCGTGACGTGTCTGAAATATTAAAGTGATAATATAATCAATTATATAAAAAAATAATGAACTTCTCAACTACATGACTTCTAGTTATTTGAATTCTTAATATTAATATTAAAAATCCAGTAGCTTCATTTCAGGAAAGAAAATTCTTAATAATGCCTTATTTACGTTTTGTCTTAAAAATTAAAATAACAATTGGTATCAACCTTCAATAAAGATTCGTCTGATTCACAGAATGATGATTGTGTCGAACACTTTTTAGCTGTTATTAAAAATAGGGAGTGGAAAATTATTGGAAAACTATGACAATCACAGATCTGAAAACTTACTGAGATGGGATTGCGAATTTTAAAAGAACAATAAATCCAAGTAAGATTTCTGGGGAAATTTTCATATCATATAAATAATATTTCCTTGCAGTACAAAAAAGTACATTGTGTATCAGTAAAACTAAAACATTCCAGGACGACAATGTAAATTGTTGAATGAGGCGTCTAGTTGATACCAACAAGCAATTAAGTCTGGGAATGTACTTTTACTACGAGCTGCACATACTTTTTTTTCTTAACATCATAAAAAATTAACTTTACTAATTGCAAAACAATTTTTGATTAAGTACCATCTCAATGCTTATAAAATCGTTTCCTTGATAATCACTGTTTGTTTACTGCTGTGACAAAAGTCTGAGATTCACTACTTATTTTGGTTTAATACGTACCTACTTATCGCTAAAAATATTTAAAATTGACAGTAATGATGATGTCCTGGTGAGCGGGAAACCACCAGTAAATGATGCTGAAAACTCATCTCATCAAGTTGATTCATACTAGAAAAATATGAATACGTTTTCAAAGGTTTCATGGATTATTGACAAGATAAAAAGACCTCTCTCGATCTAAAAATGTCATGATTGCATGCACTTAATAAGTTGGTTCCAACAGGGATTTATAAACCGTACTGGATTCGTTTTGAGTACTGTATACTGCGCAAACTCGAATTTGGGATGGACACATCAACTTTATCACCCCTTCCAGAAGGTAAAGTTTGTATAACGTCCCAAGCAGTCCCAAGAACGATACCTTAATTAGTTGGAGGAGAGGATATATATCATACGAAACACTGACGTTGCCAAATTTCAAGAAAGTGACATTTAAAAAATGTGGAGAATAAAATGAGGTTAAATGTTTGTTTTCGTTTTATATATCTTTGCTCTTACTTTTTCAAGAAGGAGAAAGAAAAATAACCATACCATACACCCTTCACATTAATGAACCTTCAAGGGGAAAGGTTAATGAAATGGTTATTTTTCCTTCCCCTTCTTGAAAAAGTAAGATCCGCGGGCTGCGAGTAGCTAAGATATACACTGTGTTCATTTGAAAAGGACCCACCCTTAATATTTCAAAAATGGGACATATTAGAAAGAAATGCCGAAACTCGTCAACTTTTAACTTGAGGGGGACACTTTTTGGCGCTAATGTCATAAACGTCAGATCCACCCCCTCCCTACTAGAGATACCCCTTCCATTTTTTTAAATGGCATTAGGTATCAAGTCATACCTCATTTTAAAGATCTGGTAAATCCCTATTCAATCATTTTGTTTTGCCTTCGATACCAGCCTTCCATTGTTATTTAATCGATATTTAAAATTGGCTCTCTTCCAACTCTTCGTATGCCCCCGTATTATATTATGACAGAAAGACTCTTTAAAAAATAAAAAAATTATACTGATGAAATAAAACAAATTAATTTGTTTAAATCTTTTACTAGTTTGAAAAAGCTACTGTGTAGCGAAACGCGTCACTAATTTTAATTTGAACGTTAGTTCAAAATAAATAATGAAGATTTAAACAAATTAATTTGTTTTATTTCATCAGTAGTATGGATCTTTATCAAGTAAAAGCCTCATCTATTCAAAAAATTTACAAATAGTAAAAAGACAACTGTTAACAAGAAAAAACTGCTATTTAATCATGTGTCAAAGTGACCACCGTTAACATTCAGGCAATACAAGTACTAATTATGTAAAAACAAACTTGCCAAAAAGAAAGTACTATTTGGACCGTTATGCAGAATCAATGGGCCAAAAAGTTTTACATTTACTGCCATATCATTGCCAGTACAGTGGCACTGAAACGGTTTGGTCAGAAAGTAAAAGAATCTACAATCAAAAAATTATTAAAACTAATGGATCTCCAAATTATGTAATTCTTGGAATGAGAGACTAAAAAAATCACCAAAACGCATTGGCAACATGGAACATTGCGACAAATTTATTTTGAAAGACTGAGAAATTAAAAAATTTGTAGACGCTTTCGATATCGATTCTGTCATAATAATCGACGTTAACTATAAAATATAATCATTTACGTTGACCTATTAGAATTAAAGCAAATTGTGACAGAATTCAATCAAGATTCACTCTTGGGTCTCTGGAATATTTTAAACCTTGAACTACCATTTGTCCATGTTTTGTATGTGGATCATTACTTGGCAGCTGTGAGACTATCCTAGTCTAGGCTAGAGATCAGCGAACTATCGGTTTCACTCGCATCCAGCCACTGAGCATTGGTGAACCAAATGGTAAACGCACCCATTGGATATATATAAATATACAAAAATAATTATAAAAAACGTTTCATGGATGTCATTATTTATTCATTAAATTGTCTTATAGAGAATTGGTTTTTGAGCGTATTTATTCACTATCTAAAATGTATGTAAAAAACCGGTAGGGATAGGCTAAAATTTTACCGGACTGCTTTTGGTCCAAAAGTTCGTTGCTTAGCAATGTTAGATTAGCGTATTTTGGGGTCTGAAGCTGCTATGACAGAGTAGGCATTGTTGAGCGATTTAATTTTTTATGTCTTAGCTGTTATTTTTCGATGCTTGGCAAATATTGAATTTTCTTTCTAAATAATATGTCAGAAATGCCAATAATTAGGAACAATTTTCGAAAACCGATATTTTTTAAATCCAAATTTCACCAAAATGCGTGAAAGTTTCACACAATAGAGCCATCGCGTTAAAACGTTTGTTATTTTATCACGAAGTATTAATCTCGAAATTGCATGTTCGCACCTGACACTGTCTGTATTATTTATTAATCGTTAAACGGTAGTAAATAGTCCTTTTAACTGTCTATTACACCTTTATTACCTTTATAATTGCTTTCCCATTCAACCTATGAGCTGTCGAATTTACATAATATATATATTGTTCGTTAACTTCATTCTTTGATATTTAAACCGAATGGTTTTGCCAACGACAAACCAAATTGGTACAAAATTTACGATATAGAATTTAACAAAGTTTCCAAAATTATATAAAGTACAAAATAGCTAATCATGCACCAAAATAGCTATTAACACGAAGAGAAACCATTTTCACATTTTTAATTTTAGATATATGTGGAAAAAAATGAGTCGTCCGGTACCAAAACAGGAATATGGTGGCTAAATCATCAATACAACTCTTGGTAGGTTAAATACATTGTTTGAACCGATATGAATATATACTAGCATTGAAATGAAAAAGAACGATCCTCCCTCCTCTAGATCTCTAAATTAGATAGACAGAGATTGCTCCAGCCCTTAGTATCTCAAGGTGTCCCGCTTAGAACATTAGGTTTCGAAGGTATAACTTAAATAAGCCAATAGGCATTTTCCAGAGCGATCCTCCGTAGATGTAGATGTAGTGAAGGAAAGTCTAGCATAACCTCTGAAGCTGCGCTGGGTCACGATCTCATTGCACCCGTGATTCCCATGCAAGCGAGTCGTTGCATTTTTTGCAACTTTGTTTTTGCTCTTTGCTGTGTTGTTTTGTTCCACCAAATCAACGCAGCATAGGTAATAATTGGTCTGACAGCCGTTAGACATGATCAGTAGCTCATTTCCAGTTTTGTTGTGTATTTTGAATAGGACACTCCCTACAACAAGCCGTTATGTACTCCATAGAGAGCCAACTCTTACAAAATTTACAAAAATGCTTGGTTTTTCTCCGTTTGCAGTATTTGCAGCAGCCTCTCTTGGTTGGAGCGGGATCTTGTTGGTGTTCAAAAACTATTCCAGCATATTTTGCAGCCATAGCTCTAACACTTCTAGGTAAATTTTGGATGGATGCTCGCAGTACAGTATGTTCCTTTATTAGAGCCAACCCCAAATTTTTTATAAATAGCCTTCTAAGTCGTAGTTTCAGGATTGTTACTTCTAGTTATAACAAACGCGTTAATACCGGCAATGTTGAGCATTGCATAAAAAATTACTAGTGGCCATCGTTTGGTTCCCCTTGCTACATTATAGGATGTCATCATTCTGTCCACTACATCAACGCCGCTCTTTGTACCGTTATGAAACGTAATAATTTCCGGTTTCTGCCTGCCTCCAGTTTTATGATCTATATTATCATCTCTATGTGATTAAGAAACAATTATAACATTACTTTTCCTCTTGGGAATGTAGACCAAACTGTCATATGTTCTCCAAAAGCAAAAACTGAGGAAAACGTTTGCCTGTTATCTATATTTGTAATTTTAGGTAGAATCTCTCTCTTATTACGTTTAAAATACTGTAACGGTAAAGGCGCCAATTTGTAACGGTAAATGCTGTACCTCAAAGGGCACCAGCTTGAAGGGCTCCGGCTAGAGACTCCTCTCAAGGGTGATTCGACCCCAAGTTTATGCTGCACAAGGATAACAGAGGGGTTGTAAAAATTGAGGGCGCCACTACCTTTTTAACGATAAAAAGGACTGAGAAAACTAAGGCGGAAAAGGTAGAAACGCCTTGTAAAATTTAAATGAAAGTTAAAAAATAAAAAAGTTACTAAAAATTACCCCGGGCGATATATCCCTCAACTTTTATAGTTGAGGATTTTAATAAAAAAAAGAATTAAAAACAAAATTTTAATTTATTCTGCCACAGGAAATGAATAACGGAATTTAATAGAGGAATTTGTACTTTTATAGGTACTTAGCTTAGATGAAGTGGTTTCCTGGAGAAGAAGTCAGGTCTTGATCCGAACTGATGAGTTCTGTTCTAGGGCGGTAGTTTGGGGGTTCTATCCTTGGCTATATTCTTGGGGTTATATTCTCCGGTTAAATTCTTCGGTTTATATCCTCGGCGTTATATTCTAGCCTAGGGTTATATTCTCGGCGTTAAATTCTTGGGTTATATCCTAGCCTAGGGTTATATTCTTGAGTTATATCCTAGCCTAGTGGCTGTGCTTACCTAGAAGTACAAGTGGATCAGGGATATGTAGGAACTTGAATGTTATGGCACATTATGTTGGTCAGCTTTTCAGGTTAAAGAAAAGGAAGGCAGATATTTGAAAGTCAAAAAATTGATTTAATTTACTGAAAGCTTTCCAACATTATATGTTCCATGTTAAAACAGTAAAAATAGCAATTATCGGCTAAATTAAAAAATATACTAATGATCCGAAAGAAACTAATCATAGCAAAAAGTTATATATTTAGTTATATGAAAAAATATCGTGCTTAGGAAATATATGAAACCGGCACTGGCGTTACGAAAGAATATTTTATAGGTTAACGGTAATTTATAAAAGTGTTATTTTATAATTAAAATGGTTATTTCGCAACTGAAAAAGCTTGAAAATGTTTGTATGAAAGTAAAACAGTGAATTATAAAAGAATATTTGGTTTAAAACTACCATATTAGTATAAAAGAACAGTTTATGACCACGTGTTGAATTTAATTTCGTCTATCTCTGTAAAAAAATAAAGAATGCATACGAAAGTTATATCAGACAGTACTTTAGAAGAAGCTTATTAATTATGAATTATGATTTTGAACTTACCACAGCAAAATTCATAAGATAGGTACTTAAGATATGAAAGATAGCGAAAGATGATGTGTCTCCTTCGGCGGTCGTTAACAAAAAGGGGTGTTTAACGTGGCGTTGTGCAAAAAATGGAAGCGTCCGTTGGCAGACGTCAATTGTCTTACGGTCAGGGTAGAAGAGTTTGGGATCACAGAACTATAATTGGATGTGGCTAGTGACGGCGAGCGCTAATTAAAAGGATTTATTCTGTAAAATCGAAACAGGTCGATAGACATGTTACAGTACCTACAGCTGTAAGTCTGTGTTCAGTCAAAAGAGTCTTGACTAAATTGTAACTGGTAAACCAACGATCTAGCGTAATATGTCTCCCTGTTTCCGATGTAGATTTACACATTCTCAGGGACACGGCTTGTGTTGAATTGTCTATCTGAATAAAATGTTTTGGCATCAACCAGAGAAAATACTTTAATGCGATACTTACTTGTCTTTTGTGGCATGTACATGCGGATGCACATCTTCCGCGAAGTGCTAAAAGCATTTCGTCCAGTGTCACATACTATCCGACTAAATAATACTGCTTACATTTTCCTGTAAACATTTCGAATACTTCACGTACAGCTGCAATTTTGTCATTTGCCCTTCTGTTCTCTCTTGTATACGTATTATCAAGCCTTATAACTCTTAAGAGGAATTTAAATCTTCTTTGAGACATGGTCGCAATAAAAATTTGACTGTGCATACCATCCTCTTCCCAAAACTCCCGAAGATTCTTCCTGCCACCATGGTCCAGACCAGCTAGATACAATGAGCCTAAAAATGATTTCATTTCTACTTTAGATGTTGGCATAGTGTATTTGTCTTTGTAGCTGGTTGCAATTTTACGTATAATACACGTATAATACGAATTTCATGTGGTTCTGGAGCTGCCTCTTCCTCACTATCAGAACTAGAATCGTTAATTTTCTCGTGATCAGAATCGCCCAACGATCAATCGGAATCAGTGATATATTCGTCATCAGTCAGGACAGACTCATATAGATCGTTGAGGCGCTGAATCTCTCGTTCATAGGAATCCATCGTACACAAAACTAATATAATGTTGCCACTTAGTATGTGTAATAATAAAACATCAAACTGAACTTAAAAATTCCCAAAGTATTATCTTCGAAATAAAAATTATCTACATTCAATTTAAAGTATATAAATGCAGTTTGGAAGCTCTATATCGACTACTTTCACATAGAGGACGTTCATAATGGTGATATAAATTAATTACACATTTAGACGGGTGAGGCCGATGAGGACAAACACGGATATAAATCAAAAACTTATTAAGCTTTTTTCAACAAATTTTGCACAAAAATACTTTACTATGAGTTTGAAAGATACAAGAGATATCAGCTTTGTTAATAAAAAAAATAAATTCAACAGCGTTGTTTCATTTTGGTATGGACTGAGAGGCCTCACCCGTGTAAAGGAGGGTTTTAAACGAAACGTTTTAACCAACTTGATTAGTCACTTAGGTTAGGTTAGGTTTTTGATGAGTGGGACTATGAGGCCCTCCACTGCGACTCGCAAGAGTCTATTGTGGCTCACACCTATTCAGATTTCACCAAACAAATTCAGCTTCTTAACAAAGCCAATTAGTTCATTTGGTGAATGATATTTCAGGTCCGAGGGCGAGAGCGAATCCCTGCCAAACATCAGATACCTGATACGAGCCGCGGCGGGGCAGGCACAAATTATATGCTCTGCTGATTCATCATCTTCCAGACAAAGACGGCAGGTCGGATCTTCCGACAGTCCAAGTTTTAGCATATGATGATTCAGATGACAGTGGCCTGTTAAAAGACCTGTTAGACAACGTAGGTCATGCCTGCTATAGTCTAACATTTTTTTGGAGACATTCTTCGAAGGATGTATGAAAGCCTTTGAATGAACCAATCCTGGTAAATTATGCCAGAAGTCTAAAGCTTTTCTTGCCGTCCAGGTATTCAGTGTTTGTTTGGCAAAACTTATTGCGATGCCAATTATTGGTTCTGGTCCGATAGAAACACGTACGGCACCCTCCCTTGCAAGAGAGTCTGCCTTCTCGTTTCCTTCCATGCCAGAATGGCCAGGGATCCAGACCAGCAATACTTTATTGAGTTCTCCGATTAAGGAGAGTCTTCTTTGGCAGTCTAAAACCAATTTCAACGTTACACGGTGAGAGCTAAGTGCTTTCAAAGCCGCTTGGCTGTCCGAGAAAATTTTTATTGTTCTATGTATGAGATTGGCTTGCTCCAATCTCTCCACACATGAAACAATGGCGTAAATTTCCGCCTGGAATACGGTTGCATAGGATCCTAGAGAGGTTGAGATTTCTGTCCTAGGTCTGCGCCCGTATTCACCTGCACCATAGCCTGAGGGTGTTTTTGAACCGTCTGTGTACCAACAGCTATCTGCTCTTAATAGTTCATCCTTACGGAGGACCCATTCATCTCTATTTGAAATTAGGACGGTATAAGGCAGGCCGTAGTTTACTGTTGGAGGCATTGTCAGAGGTCATTCCCAGAATACTGTGACTTTCAGTGTCCACTAGCATTCTGCTTCGTTCTGTATAAGCCTGATTTGTGCATTTAGAAATATGCACAATTCTGTAAGTTGTCCATCTAGCCTCTCTTTCCAAAAATATATGGAGAGGAGGTAGGTCCAGAAGGATTTCCATGGCTGCTGACGGTGTGGAGCTGATAGCACCAGTAATTGCCAGGCAAGCCTGTCTCTGTAAACCAGAGAGCTTTGCTTGGGCCGTTCGCTGTAAAGCTTTTGGCCACCAGGCAATAGCTCCATATGTGATCATTGGTCTAACGATCATCACATATATCCAATAGATTTGTTTGGGTCCCAAGCCCCAAGATTTTCCACAGATCCTACGACATGTCCACAAGGATAGTCTGGCCGTATGGATAACTTTTTCCAAGTGAGCGTTCCAAGTAAGTTTCATATCTAGGATAATCCCCAAATATTTTACTTCCGCTGCAAATGGAATAACCTCACCATTGTAGGAAAGTGGTGGAATATCCTCCAACTTTCTTTTCCTAGTGAAGGGAACTATTACAGTTTTACCAGGGTTAACAGACATCTGTTCCCTCTGACACCAACTGTGGACATCGTCCAACGTCTTTTGGAGGGTATTATATGCTACCCTTCCTGACTTGGTCCTTGCCAAGATGACAAGGTCGTCTGCATACGCTTGCAGTTCTACCCCTCTTTTTTAGAGAGCGCTAAGCAAGTTATCCATCAAGAGTGACCATAGTAGGGGAGATAGTACTCCGCCTTGTGTGCAGCCCCTGGAAACCTTAAAGCTAATGGTCTCGTCCTGAAGAGATGTAGTGGCTGTCCTATTAGTGAGCATGGCATATATCCAACCGGTAATGGTTGGTTTGATGCCCTTTTCAGTCAAAGCTGAACCAATGATTAGTCACTTACCTGATTTTTGTGATGGGACATTGTTGAAGAACCTTTGGGTGGAGGTTGTGGAGAGCACTTTGGAAGGTGGAGTTTTGTTAGAGGTTTATGAGTGAGGAGGAGCTAATGAACTCGTCAACTATTCATAGAAATAGCATTTTTGTATAATTAATAAGAAGCTTGATGATATATTTTTTTTTTCTACCAATATAAAGGATCATGACCAGTAGTTTCGTTGAAGGTTTAGGATATCCGCAAGATTTTGTGGAGGCAAGTATTCTTCTTCTATTCATTAGTCTCCCGGGTGTAGTACCCTGTGATTCTATAGTGACATGCATTCCACAAGTATGTGGAGGGAGGCTTCTTTTTCCATTACATCCTTCTCCACTAGTTTGAGTTTTTTCAGCTGTCCATTCAGGTGGCAGCGTCTTGTCAAAACTTTTATTGCTGTCCCACTCTGGCATTTTCTTGATTTCACCTGGCCAAAGTTTCCCAGAAGTATCCCCGATTGTCTTTTGTCTACTAGATCTTCGCAATGTTCAAATTTTTTTTCGAATATTACATTGGTCGATCTGTCTCTGGCCTGTCCAATCAATCGAAATTATGTTTTCCTCTGGAAAACGAATATCTATATGTAGATTCCTATTTTTGTTGTTAAATCAATCCACTCAAAACACACAAAAATATGTAAATGGCCGACTGCAACTGATTGTTTTATATAGAACGCTTTATTTTTCTGTTTCAATTATCTTATGCGTGAATTCGGTTTTTTAATTGAAAAACGAATATTAAAATCCTTTTATACCATTCATATTGGTGAAAACCAATTTTCCCTTACTACAGAAATAAGTTACGCTCGAAGAATCAAAAAACTGTCGGTGTGAACGTTTGGAATTTCAGTTGATCATTGAGAGATTTACACTTCGAAGATTTCAAAAGAGAATTTTAATTTTCAACAAAATTAGTTTTTTTTTTCAATCGAATAGAATTTTTGTGCCCTCAGGTAAAATTAGCTGTAAGAGGAAATGGAAGGTATTAAGCTTCAAGCACTTTTGAGTAAAGTTTATCCAAAATCAATTGCAAAAGCTTAAGCACATGGTCACCCTTGCCAACTTTTTTCATTGATCTGCACATGTCTAAACAAAGGAAAAAGTCGGCAAGGAAGACGAACTCGTGCTTTATTTTCTGCAAATGATTTTGGACAAACTTTACCAAGGACCAAGTACCATGTTTGAGATCTACCATTGGTATCTCGATGCTCCGGCGATGAGTATCAAGCAGGAAAAGTAACGGAAATATTTCCATTCTCACTCGAAGTAACCGCAGCCCAGAGTTACCCAGCTTCATGTTTTGGTGTCTACATGTGGTTTCATGCCAAACAGCTTGCGTAAAAAGTGATGACCCTTACCTATTGGCGCTGCCACTGGAAAGAAAGACACTTGAAAATATAAATAAAACTTTTTTATTATTAGGGATCTCAAAAAAAATTCGAATCTTTTTTTGTGAAGCCGCTCAAGACCATGGACCATCTAAAACATATTGTAATGTTTTTGTTATTTATTTAAATAGTTTTTACCGGTGGGATAAAATTATACACACTTCTATGGCTAATCACTATTGATTTATTTAAAGAAGCACACACTCTATTAAACTTAATTTATATACACACTCTCTTAATGTCTACTAATTTATTTACACTCGGTATATTAGTTCTAATTCATTTTCACCGCTTGAATATTACACTATTTATCTGCACTATTTAATCACTGTCCGATTACTAAGAACTTCTGTAAACTGTCTGTGAACTAACTCTTTACTGTCCGTTTCACTGATTAATTGTTCACGCACTCACTCAAACACCCGCGTATATATAGTCCTTCTCAACTCTAGAAAATTCCAGTACCTTCCGCGCCCGTCCTATGCACAAACAAAGCAATAAACTCGAATGTTTTCGAAAGCGCATTCACCAAAATTTATAATCGAGAGACAGGGCCGGCTTTGAGTTGGTGACCTCACAACATTGCCCCCTCCTTAATAGGAAGTTCCTCCTGGAGCTTCTGTGTAGACGGGACTGGATGTTTGAATCGGCAACTGGACCCATTCCTACACTTTCCGGTCGTATGGAAATAACAGGGCACTGACTTCATTGTACACTGATAACGGGGGGTATAGCTGCAGATTGATATGTGGACACCGGTATCTTCGAAGATCACTTCCATCATATTCCTGATGACTCGCCAATCCAACTGGTTGCTCTCTATCTTAGGCATAGCTAGTTTCTTCACGTTGGATTCCAGCACATGGTCTCGAAGGCTACGTAGCGCTTCCCACACCTTCCGGTAGGTGGATCGATCTTGAAATTCCTTCTTTGTTATCAGGTAGAAGATGTACCGTGAAATGTGTTTGAGTCTCAGTGTCTTGCCAGGGGTTGGAATATGTTCTTCTAATTTTTCTAGTTTCCCAAACTTCTTTCGGAAGACGGTTGCCAAACCTCGCGCGTTTTTGACACTGGCGGGGATGTTGTGTGCCAGTGAATAATCTTCCGGGAGCGTGAACAAATCTTGTCGCTGCTCTGTAGTGACTCCAAATCTAGCTCTACCGGTACCTCCATATGCGCCCATAAATTCTTCTAAGGCAGGGTCAGGATCTTCCCGGATATGGTTCACTCCTTCCTCTCTGTCATGGTCTCCTTCGAATGGCGTTAGTCGGTTTTGGTAGACTACTTTCGGTTTTCCATTGGGGATCTTGTTTATGCGATAGATGACGTCATTGATCCTCTTCTTGATCAAGTACGGACCCTACCACGATTTTTGTAATTTTGGAGAAAAGCCTTTTCTCCTCGTCGGGTTGTGTAACCATGCTTTGTCCTCTTCTTTGAAACTGCTTTCTGTGGCCTGCGTGTGGTACCGTTTTTTCATTCTGTCGCTGGCAACTTGAAGATTCGTTCGGATCAATTGATGCACATCGTCCATCCTTTTTCTCAACTGGATCACGTAATCTTCTCCAGCTAGTTCTTCTCCAGGGCTACAACCAAATTCCAGGTCACAAGAAAGCCTCATTTAGCGTCCAAATAGGATTTTCGCAGGTGTTTGACCTGTGGACTCGTTAATGGCGGATCGATAAGCCAATGCAAACAGCGAAAGATATTGGTCCCAATCTCTCTGGTGGCTGGAGACTACTTTGGACAGGTATTTTCCAATAGTCATGTTCATTCTCTCGACCATTCCATCTGACTGTGGGTGCAACGCCGTTGTCCTGGTCTTCTTCATTCCCAGCTTGTCACAAATTTCCTGGAATACGGGCTTTCGAAATTCCTTCCCTGATCGCTGTGAACTTTCAAGGGCACTCGTAAACGTCTACCCACTTTGTGAAATAATCCATCACAACCAGGATGTATTTACCACTATTTTCTGTCGTCGGAATGGGTTTCCGACATTATACTATTCCATGGGTGCCTTTCTCTTGCGATGTGGTCCATTACTCGTAGCACAGTCGTACACCAGTCCTTCACATCTTCGGAGCTGTTCGTCCAATAAAACCTTTCACGGACTCGCTGGAGGGTTTTCTTCACCCCTCATCGGACACCAATGTAATGTTTTCGTTATTTATTTAAATAGTTTTTACCGGTGGGATACAATTATACACACTTCTATGGCTAATTATTATTGATTTATCCAAAGAAACACACACTCTATTAAACTTAATTTATATACACACTCTACTTAATGTCTACTAATTTATTTACACTCGGTATATTAGTTCTAATTTATTGTAAAAGTGTAAAATTTTTTGCAAATCAATTAGACACTTCCAAAAATTGATTCGTGCGACTATGATTTTTGGTGACGATTAGGCGATGACGTCAGAGAAGAATTTTAGTCTCAAAAATTGCTGATTTAACTAGTCAAGTTTCAGTTCCAGTGATACCATTTGGAGATAATTGCCTAGACCAAGTGCAAGACTAGAAAGTTTCCCCTGTATTAGCTGGGCAAATTATTCCATGATAAAGACAAAAGAAGAAGCCAACCTATCCAACTACACTCACTACTTCTGTGGGTGACGGAACATAACTAAAAATGTTAAGTTCGGTGGGTGACGGTGACAGGTAACGCGATTACAGTGACATATGTGACTATTAAGCTGTGACAAATGACTGTTACACCGTGACAGATGATGGTTACGCCACCAACCCATAAGTTTTGTCTCTACCAAAAATTGCTTAGCGAAGTTTGTGTGATTTTCACTTAAAAAATCATTTTCCGATGTCTCCAAAAAATCAAAATTCAGTGGCGTGGAAGAGGTGGTATATTTTCCCCCTCCTGCCAAAAATACCGAATATTTACCCATGCTAGTTTTTTTTTAATACAATTGTCAGGTTCCGAGATAACTATTTTTGCCAAGGGTGTTTGTAGGGGTGTATCGATGGGGATATTATCTTTCTATCCTAAAAAAATTGTTCTTTGAGCAGTAATTTTAGTCTTAAAATGCCCGGACCACAAAGGAAATACCGATTCAATACTTTTTAAACCTGACAATATTTCAAATGAAATTTATTGGAAACCTGTACAATATCTCCTTCCTAGACAGCAATTTGCATATTTGAAATTAACAAAATTTGTAAAACAAGCGATAAATTCACCTGTTGTATCTACTTTTAGTGTAAGAAAAGATGTTTGCTGTCTAAACATTCATTATTTATATCAAGTACGCACCTTAATCTTTGTTGACTCAGAATAAATTCGCATATATAATAAAGTGCATAATAGGAATTTAATTTTCCCACCGGGTCTCTCCATGTTTCTGACAACATCCATTTACATAACATAACAGAACATTGTAACTAAAATGGAAATCCACACGAACTGCTTGCTTTGATAACGAGTTTATTTATTTTAGAATAACCGTTAAAAATCACATCTTAGTTGAGACACTTTACATTTACCTGCTCGTTATCACGCTACAATGAATTTATTGTAGTTACTATTAGTGGCTGTTAAACAAAGTTTTTATCTTCAGAACATTCTCCGAGCTTTATCATTGATATTGTTTTGGGCCGGTTGATGTAGGTAGGCACTTTTCTTTCACTAATAAAAACTTATGTGGGCTCTATTTCTTAGATTTCAGTTAGTGATACGTGCTACAACATTGGGAGCTAATAGAAGGCAAATTAAAATACAGACAATAGTTAACAATAAAAAACAACTATGTGTACAATCCGTGCCAACATATTATGTGTAGCACATGCTGAATCCATCGTTGTGGGTTTTACATCATCTGTCGTTTGAAATAGATAATCAACATAGTTTCGGATAATACTGTATTTTTATTTTACCTTTAGCATCGTTTAAATTAGTATTTTAAATCAGCGAACAAACTAACGACTTTTAGAAGTAAGAGAACATCGTGGGAAACTAACCAGATTATTAGCTTTCGAAATCGTAATAAAAATATTCGAAACTGTTTTTTAATGACACAATCCTGTTCATTTCTCACGAAGATTAAAATTTCATTTATCAAAAGCCGTAATTTTGTTTGAAAACGAAGAAAAAGAAAATGTGATTTTTTGTATAAAGAAAAAAACGTCTAGCGCTATCGTTACCTTTAAGTTATTCAAAGATGTTTTGCATTTTTAAAGCAAAAAAATTCCCAAATAAGCTTTCCATCTGCTATTTACGAGGGAGTTAAAAGAAATACTGTTCGTATCATATAGGGGAGAAGTGGTGTGAATGGGACACTTTTTTACATGAGCTATAATTTTGTCATTATGTTTTTGCCAGTTTGTTCAGGCACGTGAACGACAAATAAAGCTCACGCAAAATGTCTTCAATTTTAACAGACAAAAAAAATGTCCCATTCATAGCTCACTGCTTTGAATGGGACAAGACCAGGTTGTGAATAGGACAAGAAAATAAATAATTGGTACCTACATGACCTTGTCTCAGCTTTTATTGACAAAATACAAATAAATTAGTAAACTCTGATAACTTGAACACATAAAAACAAATAAGCTTAGATTTACAATTATTCCTCTAATTCTTACAAAATCTTTCCATCTTTCTTTTTCGTAATGATTAAAAGAAGTATGGAATCTCAAAGTAGATTGAGTACGAGCTGTAGCCTCATTTCTTTCGGGTTGAGGAAGCTTTCTCAAAATCCGGTCTCGTGGCACTTCACAGATGTCTTCCTCTACAGGATACAAAAACTTTTCCAGAATTTCCATGACGCCTCAAAAATTTAATTCGGAATTCAAAATGGTCTAGCTTTTATTCAACAACTCCAATGTAGGAAATTTTGTTTTTCTTTGTAGAAAAGTTGACTAAAACGTAGTCCTTTTCCTGTACGACAAAATCACTCTTCCTCAAAAATTTCAAATTCCTTGTCGCTATTTCTCTCGAATTCCCGTAAAATTTCATCTGTGTCATCCGAATCTTGGGCCTCAAATTCTTCTGACTCATCGCTCGATTCACTTTCTTGTACAATCCTTCGAGCCACTTTTTTCTTTTTCGCTGCCTTCTATCGGATTTTTTCCATTTTTTCTGCTTCTTCTTCCAGGAGTGTCGGTGAGTATTTTTGTTCCACCACGTTTTCTTCCGCCTTGTTTCATTTTTCTCTCGGGAGCTTTTGGGAAAGGGCGTTTTGCTTCTGGAGTGGTAAAAGACGAAGCAGTAACGGTAGTAGTTCCACTGCTTGAAGAAGCCTCGACAGGATCTACATTTGGCGCTTCATTTTTCGTAACTATAGGATTCTCACGGTCTGTTACAAAAGAACATAAAAAATCTTCTTCTATGTTACGATTAAGTGGATATATTCCTGTAGAGGAAAATCCAGAAATGATATTTTTAGGGGTGAACGAATTCAAATAGGCCTTATTAACTATCTCAGCAATTTCATGAATTGTTAAAGTTTGGCCCAGATTTACTCGCATCCACTCGCTTTACGTCACCTTTACATAAGTCTTGAAAGGACCATATACAGACTTATCCAATGACTGCAGTGCGGTGGGAAAGTAAGCAAGACTACATTGTTTTCTTTTGCCAATCTAACAACTCCCACACTAATATGGGATTGATGGTTGTCTAATATCAGAAGAACTGGTGATTCTTTCGATGGTTTCGTATGCTTAATAAAATGTTCTAGGCTGCTATAAAAATTGGCTTCATTCATTCATCCTGACTTATTCGCCAGACGAACACTTCCCGCAGGAGCACCTTTCAACACAAAATGTTTAAAGTTTACTCTCGGAAATATAAAAAGAGGTGGAACAAAATTTCCAGAAGCACAAATGAAATTGAGAACTGTCACAAGCTGTCCCCTTCCAGCAGAAGTTGCTTGACCAACTTGTTTGAGACCCCTTTTCGCAAAAACGTTTGGTGGGTCAGTTATAGTTGTAACACCTGTCTCATCGCAATTATATATTCGGTCTGGCGTAAAGTAGAATTTACTCAAGGAACTTTCCAGATTATCGAAGAATTTATTGACGTTGACCACATTAAATGATGTAGCTCTTGAGAGGCTAGTTTTTCTGGCTTACTTAGGATCAAAATTTGTTTATGACGGCGTTGAAATCCTTTCAGCCAGTCTTCACTTGCCATCTAACTATCAACCCATTTCTCTGGACAGACCAAATTTAGTTCGTTCACATATTTATAAGACAGCACGCGGAGCCCTTTAGACCCTAAACCATAGCACATTTTTGATGCAGTGAGTAGATAATCTACCAGTTGGGTCTCATGTTCAATAGGGAAGATCCTCTTGTTACCTATATTAGGAGAGTGTCTGAAGTCTCGTATGTTACCAAGTTCTCTAGCAGCCTGGATTTGACGGTGAAGTGCCGACTTCGAAATAGAAAATCTTGCAGAACCATCCCGGGCTGAAATATTATTTTCAATGCAATAAATGACAGCTTGTTCCATTTGTTTGGCAGAAACACGTTCTCTCTTTTGTTGTTTGCGTTGGCTCATCTAGAAAAAAAACATAAATGTAAAAATGTAATTCCTTCACACCCAAAAACAAGGAAAATGATGTATCACTCGACACTATCGGTAGCCTCCCTTAAACATTTATTTATTGTTAAAATGTTAAACCAAATCACATCTTCAGAAGGAAAATCGGCGACCACTGGAAAGACCGTTTGGACACATTATTCAACCAAACTGAGAGAAATCAAGAAATCCACTTTACTATGGACTAACCTGCCGAGAACTAGAAGAGCAGAGACGATACTCACACGGCTTAGAATAGGTCACACACGACTCACCCACCAACATTTGCTCTTAAAAGACAATCCACCCATAAGTGACATGTGTAATGTGCAAATAAGTGTATCACACATATTAGTACAGTGTCCTAAATTTAATCGCAACGTGAACAACACGGTATTAGAGAACATACTGAATGAAAACTGCAACATAGAAAATGTATTAGGGTTCCTCAACCAAACTATTTTCTGTTCTAAAATTTAAGCTACCTCTACTACATAACTGTATGTATTTGATTGTAAACTAAAACCATGTTAATTGTATTGTCCCACTGCTAATAACCCTTAGTGGTTGATGCAGTTTGATATTAAAATAAAATAAAAAATAAACCAAATCAAATAACGATTGGTACAAAGATTTCATTTGTTCAGCATTGAAAGTTATCGAGCGACCATCAATCAATCCATACATACACAAACTTTTTTTTGCCGAAAGTCGTTTTATTTTATCGAATATGTGAAAAAGTAACGAAATATTTTTCAGGTTATGAAAGGGACATGTCCCATTCATGACCAATATGGGTGTTCCATTCATTGCTTGGTAACATGGCGGTGTAAACATGAACACACATAATTCAACCTCTAGATGTATTGATGTTTTTTTGCATGAAAAATAAATATAAACCTTGCCCTGCACTTTCGTTGAGATTACACGTTGTAAAACAATTCAAGAACAAAAATTAAATAAATTAAAACTTGTCGGTTTCATTACAAGAAACATATACAACTATCACAACCTCTTTTACTGTTGACTGCATACGATATATTTTCAATTTGCCACTGTCAGTACCTCCTGCACCATCTAACACGGCAATATGACAACAAAATATTGGGCGGTATATTTGAAATATGCCCTGTCCCATTCATTCCACTTCTCCCCTACCTAGTCCAAATTTGGAGGCTTCTGATATTATATACAAGTGAGCGCTTTTTCGGGAATTAAAACCTCACATGAAGTATTGGTCCTACTACAGTTTGGATAACACTACATAAAGGTCTGACGTCGTAGGAAAAGACACAACAGAGCACAGCAGGAATGAGGCAAAGATTTACCCTCACAGCAGCCTTGGAAATTAAGCTCGATCTTCTTCCTTTCTTGGTGATTCAGGAAGAGGCCAGATTAGCATTTTTGAAGACACAAAATATGCATGCATGTCAAATGGAAATTGAGGACATGACCTCATACATACTTCTAAGGCCATAATAGACCTTGTTATAAAAGATGACTAGGCTCCTATCAATAGACTGAAAAACACGAAAATCAGCTTACACAATAGATACCGTGAATATTGTGAGAATTGAGTCTAAGGCCATGCTAAGTTTAAGAACAGACTAAGCAACCATTCGATATTCGTTTATTAGTCCATTCGAGGTGTTACAAATGGCATTGGGGCGGGAGTATGCTCCAAAAAACCAGGTGACAGATATACGCACTGGGAAATTACACCTCTATATTTCAGGCGTTTATATACGCAATCTTACAACGCACGAGAGGAAACAACTGGAAAGGTGTCGAGGGCAAGTAGATCCATATTATGTTAGATCGACAGGCGAAATTCAAGGCAATCACAATCCAGAAAGTGATGTCTAAACTAAAAAGTATGGGATTGAATCGAAAAACTGAAGATTTTAGAGTGGAATGAAGTCCAGCTAACCTGAGTGCCAGATTGCCAAGTAATCAAGGACGTACTGATTCTTGGTATACCTAAAACCGTAGTACGAAGATCTGTGAAGTTCTGGATTGAAGAGCATAATAAAAATTATTGAGGAACTATTCAAACTGTGCAGCATTCAATCATGACTGACAGTAAGACACATACTTTACACTTGATCGTTGAAGACAGTTACTATTTGGCCAACCGCAATGTATCGTTGACCTATACAGGGTGTCACAGAATAACTATTCCTAATTTTCAGAAGTGACAGAGGGCACTTGAATAAACATTTTTTATTAATAAACTAGTGTCTCAGTTATTTCGAAGAATTCGGCAGTATACACGTCGTTCTAGCTTGTGTATCAAAAATGGTGGTCGTAACGTCGAACAATTTTTATAAAGTTTGATGCAGTATTATTTCTAATATAATGTTTCTTAACTTAATTGCTTCAATTTAGTAAGTAACTACTCTTTCCTTATGTAATTGTTTTTAAAGATTTCTAGTTTATCTCGACAACGAGAAATTTCCGGACAATAGTTTATTAATAAAAAATGTTTATGCAAGTTCCCTCTGTCATTTCTGAAAATTAGGAATAGTTATTCTGTGACAGAAATTGTACAAACTGGTGCAGGGAACAAAGGTCCTGTACTGGATGGTGTGAGAAAGCACGAGCAAACGTACAATAATACCTTCGGCTGCAGTATTATCAAAGTAACTCACAAGTTCTAAAATACTTCAAAACATAAAATTTCAGTCTTTTTTTGGTTCTGTGGTTATTACAATGTCCTTTACGACATGAAACATTATGAGTTTAGCAACAAAAGTTGTTATTATTGAAATTGGATTGAAATTTATGTGTGTATGTCGGGTTTTATAAAGGAAATTTATGCGATATTAAATTTTAATCATTCCGGAAATTGTAATAAAATTTCCTAGACAAATAATAACAAAAACCAATAATGTAAAACAAATGATATATTTTTCATTGTTCGGTCAGTTGACAATTATAATAATAAATAGTCGTAAATTCGATTTAATGCAGAACAATTTTCTCTTGCCAGTTCCAGAATGAACATTTTTTTTAGTTTCAGAAGATAAAACCTAGTGCATTAATTATATATTGATATATAATGATATAAATCCAGGCTTAAAGGCTGGCCCTAGAAAAAGCTTGGAATAGATTAACAGGGCACCAGAAGGGAAAGAAAGAATAGGGTAGGGTTTGCAGAAATTTTCATCTACCATTGGGGTTATTAGATTTTTACAAGCGATCAATTAGTTTGTAAAAAATTTTATATCATGAACGTACTATAAAATATACAACAGGCGTCAATTTATCAATTAAAGTACCATTTACCATGGGCGTACGATAAAATCTTCTATATGGTTTCATTTAATAGTAAAAATGCCCACCTACCATGGGCGTACCATAAAATTTTAGTGATATATTAGTTTATGTGTAAAAAGTTCCATTTGCCATTGGTTAACGATAGAATTTTCGAAATTGATTTATAAAATGTCCATCTATCATGAGCGATAACGATAATATTTTATTACGGGATCTATTTATTTGTAATTATATCTTAATGATGTGCGTACGATGAGCTTGTTTCAAGGAATCAATTCATTTGTAAAACTTCCTACATCACGACAAAATTTTTAAAGAGGGTAGAATTGTAACAGTTTTCATTTACCATAGGCACTCGATACGATTTTTGAAAAGGGTTTATTTATTTTTGTTTTCACTTATGTGGGCAGTCCCCTTGACTGACTATTTACAATTTTGACCATAGATTTGAAGGAATCTTACAATTTTAACTTGATAAATTAGGGAAATCCAGCTTTAACTGAATCACTGAATCCAAAAATTGAGAAAGTCCAGAAATTTGACTAGAAATGTTGAGGAAATTTGCATTTAGCTTAAAAAATTAAGAAAATCCACAGTTTGCTTCATTTTTTTATAAAGGAGAAAATGTGTTTTTTAATATAACATTTCTAGGAATTGCACATTTCTTATTTTTGGTAATGCTGCGAGGTCACCAACTCAAAGCCGGCCCTGTCTCTCGACTATAAATTTTGGCGAATGCACTCTTCGAGAACATTCCAGAACGCTTTGTTTACGCATAGGTCGAGCGAAGAAGATACAAAAATTTTCCAGAATTGATAAAGACTATATACGCGGGCTTTTGTGTGACTTGACAATTAGCGGATCGAAGACAAGGAGTTAGTTCACAGACAGTTTACAGAAGTTCTTAGTAATCGGACAGTAAATGAAATAGTGAAGATAAATAGTGTAATATTCAAGTGGTAAAAATAAATTAGAACCATTATACGCAGTGTAAATAAATTAGTAGACATTAAGTAGTGTGTGTATATGAATTAAGTTTAATAAATAAATCAATAGATAGTAATTAGACATAGTGTGTATAATTTTATCCTACAAGTAAAAACTAGAAGAACCGAAGACAGAAACGTGACGAAACTCTTCAAGAGTATGAAGTGGATATCGCCCGACTAGTTCGATTTGCTTATCCATCAGCACCGGAAAACATGATGGAATGTCTGGGCATCCAGGCCTTTATTGATGGCTTACGTGACCCTGATATGCAGAGGACGCTTCGTTTAGCCCATCCCAAAACGTTGGTCGATACATTAACTGCTGCTCTTGAATATGAAGCAGCCACGAAGGCTTCGGTGTATAACAAAGTTAGGACCATTCAAGAAGAATGTGACGAAGAAAGATTCGTCCAGATCGTCAACTTGATAAAAAGCATGGTAGACAAAAGGCCAAAGAAGATTAGATGCTGGAATTGTGGCGAGCTAGGGCATGTACGAAGTTCATGTAAGCGCCCTAGGACTCCAGAAATCCAAGAACCCCAGTCCCAGGAAAACTAGAACGGGTCGGCTACGAGGGGCAGCACCGTCGCAGGATCGTTCCAAAGACCCTCTAATACTAATAGCTTCCCTCAGATGCCGTAACGACAGTGTATATGTGGATGGCGAAGTGAATGGCAAGAAATATACTCTGCTGGTAGACACTGGAGCAACTAGAACCATTATACGGCCGGAGATAATAAAATCTAAGAAGAAGCTTCTGCCAACGAGGCTGCGACTCCGGACCGCAACCGGTGAGAGTGCCAATGTTCACGGAGAGACTCAAATCCAATTGGGAGGTGGTGGAGAAAAGTTCACGAATACGGTAATCGTAGCTGACATCGAAGAAGACGTGATTCTGGGTATGCACGTCAGCGTCAGTACGTGTCATTAACGTGAACGATTACCCAATAACCATCAAGAAGGAAACCAGAATTGGATCCTGCGTACCAGTGACGACTATCGTTCGTCAAACAACGACAACTGACAATAATTCAAATGATAGATTCGAACAGATGTTGTCAATAGCTGGTCAATCCTTGATTCGAGCTGAGAGAAGGAAAATGAGAGAATTTCTCTTGCAGTATCGAGACCTTTTCGTACCAAAAGTAGGGAAGACTGGCAGGATATCAGCCGTCAAACACAAAATCGATACTGGTGATGCCAAGCCAATTAGACAATCAGCTCGAAGACTACCACGAGCGAAGAGGGAGGAAGCTGAGAGAATAATTCAAAAGATGGAGGGAGAGATAGTAATAGAACCATCCACTAGCCCATGGGTATCTCCAGTAGTGCTCTTCAAGAAAAAAGATGGAACTACCAGATTCTTCGAGGACTATCGCCAGCTAAACAACGTGACAAAGAAAGACAGATATCCTCTGCCTCGAATCGACGATACGCTAGACACTTTGGCCGGTAGCAAACTGTTTTCCACCTTGGACCTGAAGTCTGGTTATTGGCAAGTGGAAATGGACCCAAAAGACAGAGAGAAAACTGCTTTTACCACCGGATCCGGATTATGGCAGTTCAATGTCATGCCATTTGGCCTCTGTAGTGCACAAAAACATTTGAAAGACTCATGGAAAATGTCTTGAGAGGATTATCTTGGAAAACATGCCTAGTCTATTTGGACGACATCATAGTATTGGGGAAGACATTTGAGGACCACCTAAAGAATTTGGAAGACGTATTCAAACGATTTCAAGCTATCCAGCTCATGTTGATCCCGAAGAAATGTCAGTTATTCCAAAACCGAGTCAATTATCTGGGTCATGTTGTGAGCAATGAAGGAATGGCGGAGGATCCAGAGAAAATTGCTTCCATCAAGCAATGGCCGCAACCTACCGACAAACATCAAGTTAGGAGCTTTCTTGGACTTTGCACATACTATTGAAGGTTCATAAGGAAGTTTGGGGATATTGCCAAACCACTAACTTGACTCACAGAAGAAACCAGAACTTTTCAGTGGGATGAAGAATGTCAAACTGCTTTTGAAACCCTGAAGAGACGATTTACAATGGGGACGATATTAGGATATCCGTTACCAGAGGGAGACTTCATTCTTGACACTGATGCAAGCAACGTAGGGATTGGAGGAGTGCTCTCACAGATCCAAGGAGGACAGGAAAGAGTGCTGGGATATTTCAGTAAAGTCCTCTCCAAACCAGAATGAAACTACTGCGTCACGAGAAGAGAACTTTTGTCGGTAGTGAAGTATGTGGAACACTTTTACCAGTATCTCTATGGAAGGCATTTCTTAATACGGGCCAGATCGCTAGATGCATTGAACGACTTCAAGAGTACGATTTCAACATCGAACATCGGGCTGGTGTGAGCCACCGAAATGCCGACTCTCTGTCTAGACGGCCGTGCCCAGCAGACTGTTCCCACTGCAACAAGGCGAGTCTAAAGAAGCTGCAGTTTCATATTGTTGTCAACGAAGAATGGTCACTCACCAGGATCAGAGAAGGTCAGGAAAATTATCCTCACCTGAAGATGATCCGGCAATGGAAGGAAGAAAATCGGCGATCCACCTGGCAAGAAGTGTCAAGATTTTCATCGACACTCAAGGCATATTGGGCTCAGTGGGACTCCTTTGTCCTGGAAGAAGGCCTATTGAAACGAATCCTTGAAAACGATGATGGTTCCTGAAATTGAAGACAGAGAACACGAGTATTGAGTATTGCGGAAGTTACACGACAGTCCATCAAGATGTCATCTGGGAGTGAATAAAACCCTCCAGCGAGTCCGTGAAAGGTTTTATTGGACGAACAGCTCCGACGATGTGAAGGACTGGTGTAAGAAGTGTACGAGTAATGGACCACATCGCAAGAGAAAGGCACCCATGAAACAGTATAATGTTGGAAGCCCATTCGAACGGATTGCTTCAGACATCGCTGGACCATTTCTTACGAAAGAAAATGGTGGTAAATACATCCTGGTTGTGATGGATTATTTCACAAAGTGGGTAGAAGTTTCCGCGATCCCGAATCAAGAAGCCACAACTGTCGCCGATGTATTGGTGAAGGAATTCATCTGCCGATATGGAGTGCCGTTGGAAGTTCAAAGCGATCAGGGAAGGGATTTCGAAAGCCATGTATTCCAGGAAATTTGTGACAAGCTGGGAATGAAGAAGACCAGGACAACAGCGTTGCATCCACAGCCAGATGGAATGGTCAAGAGATGAACAGGACTATTGGAAAATTCCTGTCCAAAGTAGTTTCCAGCCACCAGAGAGATTGGGACCAATTCTTTCCCAATTTGCATTGGTTTATCGATCCGCCATCAATGAGTCCACAGGTCAAACTCCTGCGAAAATCCTATTTGAACGCGAAATGAGGCTTCCTTGTGACCTGGAATTTGGTTGTCGAACTGGAGAAGATCTAGCTGGAGAAGATTACGTGATCCAGTTGAGAAAAAGGATGGACGATGTGCATGAATTGGTCCGAACGAATCTTCAAGTTGCCAGCGACAGAATGAAAAAGATGTACGACACGCAGGCTACAGAAGGCAGTTTCAAATAAGGGTACAAAGTATGGTTACACAACCCGACGAGGAGAAAAGGCTTTTCTCCAAAATTACAAAAATCTTGGGAGGGTGCATACTTAGTCAAGAAGAGGAGCAATGAAGTCATCTATCGCATAAGCAAGATCCCCAATGGAAAACCGAAAATAGTCCGACTAGCGCCATACGAAGAAGATCATGACAGGTAGAAAGGACTGAACTTTATCCGGGATGATCCCTTCCTTCGAAGAATTTATGGGCACATATGGAGGTACCGGTAAAGCTGGATTTGGAGTCACTACAGAGCAACGACCAGACTTGTTCACGTACCTGGAAGACTATTCACTGGCACACAATATCCCAGCTAGTATCAAAAACGCACGAGCCGGCCCTGTCTCTCGACTATAAATTTTGGCGAATGCGCTCTTCGAGGAACATTCCTGAACGCTTTGTTTACGCATAGGATGAGCGCGGAAGATACAAGAATTTTCCAGAATTGATAAACACTAAATAAACGCGGGTTTTTTAGTCAGTTGACAATTAGTGAAACGAAGACAGTTAGTTCACAGACAGTTTACAGAAGTTCTTAGTAATCGGACAGTCAATGAAATAGTGAAGATAAACAGTGTAATATTCAAGTGGTTAAAATAAATTAGAACTATTACACCGAGTGTGAATAAATTAGTAGAGTGTGTAAATAAATTAGTAGAGTGTGTACATAAATTAAGTTTAATAAATAAATCAATAGATGGTAATTAGCCATAGTGTGTACAATTTTATCCCACAAGTAAAAACTATTTAAATAATTAAGAAAAACATTGCAGTAATAATACCTCAGTCAACTGAATCATAGAAAAATTCAGTTTTTGGTATAATAATATGAAGATATATAATATAATCAATGTCAATTAACAACTGCCAAATCGAAGCAATTTATTTTCGATTGTTTGCATGTGGACGGTTACGCTGGAGTTTATTTACGGAGCCAAATTTATTTTGAAAATTTAAATATGTAAACTGGAATAAATCGGCGAAAAATTCGTAGCTTCCTGCTTCTTTCAATTTTCGTCTCGAGAAATGTTAACCTTCATGTTTTTAGATACTTAAATTAAGAATTTAAATCAGTCTTTGGAAGTATTTTATAAAATTTCAAGCGTTTATATTCAAAAAAGTTTGTTCGAAATTAACCAATAAAGCGGAATAAAAAACACTAAATTTTTAAAACTTTTATAATTACACCAGTTCTGGAGATTTAAACAGTCTTATTATAGAAGATCAAATTAAGTATTATGTCTGACAAATAAGAAATCAAACCTTACTAATTAGGTTTGTTCAAGCATAAATTAGATTTGGTTGTAACTAACAGACGCATGCGCATTAGCTGTTTACTGTTCATGTATTGCCAATACGGATTTCGAAGTGTCATGGATTCCAAATTGTGCGTTCAAGCAGAAAATGAAATTTGGTAGTGGAGGGTTTGCTGACAGTCAAAACAATCCACTGTTTTTTTACGGGATTTCAAATTTAGACTCACTGACATTCTTATTGTACCTTTTAGCTTACCCCATATTCAATACTGTTTATGTTTTATTTGTTATTGCTGTCTTTTACGCATTTTAATAGGACCATTTGTCCTTTAAGAGCATTAAAAATGGAAATAAAGTGTTATATATTTGTTTTTTTCTTTTAAAAGGACATGCTGAATTCAAATGTTATAACATCAACAGTTTTTTACTGAATTTTTGAATTACAATTCATTCTGTATCCATGATTTTATTTCATAAGAAAAAGAATATATAAACCGTTCAAACAAGAAGCAAATCAGAAAAACATTAAACCAGTATTTGGTCTAGACATGCGTAGTTATAAGACTACATGAATGCCTCAAACTATTAGTGATTTCGTTGTTTGAACAAACCTATTGTTTCTAGTTTATAGAATAATTGGTATCAAATTATTTGTTTAGATCTGCGGTTTTTAAATATTTTCATCAGAGATTCTGAAACTTCTTTATTACTATTTCTTTTTCGCTCATATCCACTTTACCAATCATCTGCCATTAAACATTTAAATTAAGTTTATAAGAGGAAGTTAAAATTTTCTACTAGGTAGAGATGATAAGAAATATTTAGAAAAACAAGTTTTTTTAAATTCTGTTTTCCTTGCATTCAGGCAAAATTATTATTATTATTATTATATAATATAATTTTCAATCATTCTTGTTGAAAAATTCCCAACGTAAGCTGAGTAATTGTATGAGTGGGTGTGTTAAAATCTACTGTATACAATTTAAACTGGGAATTTGAACAATTTTGTTCACTTTGGACCTTTAAGGAAGTTTATACTTCAGGCTGTGTATTCAACTGAATTTTAAGACTCTTTATACAAATAAAAGTTTTTCTGGGAATTTAACAGAATCTACAGTGTGAATTGGTAATTAGAGAAATTTTCCGTTTCAGCTATGAATTTTAAGAATTTTGAGAAAATTTGTGTTTTAACTTGACGAATCAATAAAGTTCTCAGTATTATTTTAGAGAAATTCACAATTTTTATTTGAAATTTTGAATAAACTCACAGTTTTGTTTGGAAATATTGGAAAAAATCACATTTTTGCCTCGAAGTTTTAGTGGAATTTGAAGTTTTATCCAAAAATGTCGAAAAAAATACCAGTTTCCACTGAAAATTCCAAGGAAATTTAATTTTGACATGAAATTTCAAGTAAATTTACAATTTCATTAAGAAATTTCAGGAAAACTCGAAATTTTTTCAAAAAATGTTAATAAAATTTACTAAAATTTACAGTATTAACTGAACATTCTAAAGGATTTACAATTTCAAGAAATGCCGAAATTCAATGGGAAGTTTTAAAGAAATGTACTTCTTTCACAGTTTTAAACAAATTCGCAGTTTTAACAAGAATTTCGAGGAACTTTTCCGGTCTAAAATGAAATTTGTAGAGAAAATTAGCTTTAGTTGAACATTTAAAAAAAATTACAATTATTACTGAACATTTCAAGGTAACTTAACGTTTAAAAAAAATTGAGGAAATCCACCGTTTTCATGGAAAAAATTCACAAAATTCTCTGTTTTAACTAAAAATTTAGAGGAAATTCACAGTTTTACTTAGGATTTTCGAAAAAACTACATTTTTTGGGAAAAGTTCAACTGGAAATTTTGAATGATTTTACTGTGTTAATCAAATTCACTGGGAATTTGAAGTTTTAATTGGAAATTTCAAACAAAGCAATTTAACTTTAATTTCAAGAGAATTCTTAGTTTTAACTAAAAATTTGAAGAAAATTCACCATTTTTACATAGAAAATTGAAAAATTCTCAGTTTCTACTAGAAATTCTAAAGAAATCAATAGTTTTATGTGATAATTTCGAAAGCTACTTCCTAAGCTTCCATAATTCTGGAAATAAAAAGTTTCTAACATTTCTAACATTTAAATAATTGTATCAATTGGGTAGACTCACATTGAAGAAATACGAATACATTGTTAAATATAAATTGTCACCAATGACGCGTTTTCATCCTATAAGAGTTTTATATTGAAACATATGGATTTCTGGGACCGTTCATTTCAGAAACCTACTATGTAGGGAGAACCATTCATCTTCTCAAAATCCTCTGATCGAATTAATTGTTTTCAATGTTCTGCTGAATGTTCGTTCGTTTTTGTCTAAATCACTATCGGCAATCTCCAAGTAACTATTATACCCGTCCAAAGGGTATTCAGGGTAGGAGGGTGGGTGACAAATAACAATTTGTGTCCGAACGTAGTAAATAACACTCACCGGATGGGTGACATTTATTGGATACTTTCTTTTCATGAAGTTCGTGTGTTTGTACCAAACTTAGAATATAAATTCCCAGAGTTTAGGTACATTCAAAGAGAGTTTGCCTAACTAACAAATGGAAAAATAATATATCGACGAAATTAACCTTGTTCCAAGTTTCATGGCTGTTATAATCGTTGGGATGTCCCAAGTTCATTAACAAATTACAAATTTATTTATTACCATCATTACCAGAAGGGTTTTCGATAATATAAGTTATTTTAATAACAATTTTCGAAAGTGGTAAGGATATTAGTCTAAGAGCTAGTGGCACTTTTTTTCAAACTGTTTATAGCGAAACGAATAAAGTCTCAAGATTTTTCTCACTTCAGTATTTTGTATATCGATATTGGCCACATTTTAATATTATTTTGAAATATTCATAATGTCCCAATAAACTGTGACGTATTAAAGTTATATTTTGTCTTATGGCACACCCTGTATGTTATTGAATGTTCTGATAACCTTGAAAAATAATCTATAGTTGAGTTATGGGAATGAGAATTTTCCGTACCTACAAACAGAGTGCTTGACTTTTCTTGAAATAGAATACCAATATCTATAGTCCGGGAAATAGGGCTAGTCCTTTTATCTGATCGTACTGTGAATTTAATTTTAAAAAACGTGCGTTTTTTATTATTTCAGTTTTACTGGTAGCCAAATTTATGACTTTCAAGGATCAAATAGTCGAAGTCTACACTTCATAGATCATTGGACGCGTTTACCATTTGGTTCACCAATGCCTAGTGACTGGATCTGAGCGAAGCCGTTCGTTAACCCCTAGGCTAGACAAGGAGAGTCTCCCAGCTGCCAATTATTGGTGAACATACTAAACATGGAAAAATGAAACTTCGAGTTTGAATATATTGCGGAGATCCAAGGATTAATCATGATTGAATCACCACTAATCTTCAATTCTGATAGCTCAACGTAAGTGATTATATTTCATTTTTATAATTTTGGTGTAGAATAAAGCAAAACAATAATTAATTTGAAAAAAAAATTGTTTCAAACTAAACGTGGTTGAATGTACAAAATATCTGTCGCAAAAAATTACATAATATAAAAACTGAAGATCCAACAAACAATATCAGTTATCCTCGTCATCTAAAAAATATTTTGGCGGTATACGTGAAAATTTCTAACACATTGATTCTGCATAACAGTCCAAATAATAAAATAACACTCTCTTTTTGGCAACTTTGTTTCCATAATTTTCCATATTTTTTACTTCATAAGTATCCCTTGAATATTGATATTTTCAGTATAACTGCGCAAACCAAGGAAAACTATATCTGCTGATGTTTACAATTGTTTCTTAAGAAGACAGTTTAATATTGGAGAGCTCCCTAGATTTTCCTGTTGATTGACGACTTCATATTGTGGGTCTCTTAAGTGTCTCTAATTTCTAATTCTTCAAAGAAGTCCAGTTCTTGTTTCTTATCACAAATATGTAGTACTTCTGGTTCTGTGGTAGGTGTTAATGAATGTTTAGTGTCAAGAATATGTTTAGCGTAATGGGATTTATCTGGCTGTTTTATTCTGTATGCTCATTGTGTCTAATTTCAAAATTACGACTGGTTTGACCAATATATACAGCATTACATTCTGGACATTTACGTTTATATATCCCAGACTTTTTTAATGGGGATATTTTTGTTTTTACATTTAAAAATTTTTTACTTACTTTGCTTTCTGTTTTAAAAGAAATTGTTGTATTCATTGATAAATATCTTTTAAATATTATTAGAAATATTATCATGTGATGGTTTTGTAATAATTGTATTTCTTTAGTTTTTTCAGGAAATATTAGTTGTAATGCCACTTTTTCCTCTTTTTTATTATTTAATTTATTCATGTCATGCAATGGATAACGGTTGGATGTGGCTATTTGTTTCATTCTATCAATTTCTTTATCAAAATTACATTTGTTCATAGGAACTGAAAATGCTCTATGTATCATTAGATTATATGCTGCCAATTCATGTGACATGGGATGATTGGAATAGGCATGACAATCACTAAGAATAACTAAAATAATCATTTGAAATAATTGTATAGATCACAAATATTCTAAAACAATTAATTATTTTTACATTACAATTTTGATTATAATTAAATTAGTAAAAATATAAATACAAAATATGGCAATCCGCCATCTTAGCTGAAACACCGATGACAAACGTGTGACGTCAACCTTTCGTATATCGTTCTATTATATCGAACTATTATCGTATTTTCTGGTTTTGTATCGTTTAAATGAAATCCATTTGGGCAGCCAACGAGTAAACATCGTTTATCGGTCGTCTAAATAACCCATTAACTATTTGCCAGTTTTTACTATGTGTAAGTAACTGATATTATAATGTGAGATTCCACATATTTCTGGAATGAAATTTCAAACAATTCATTAATAAATAGAGATCTTCAACAACTGAAAAACCTAGTTTCACCAGTGGCGGACCATTAACACAGGAAACTGTTATTTCCCATCATTCCCAAGAGTACATCTAGGACTCACGTCCTTTTTCTCTGTAGTGGTTTTGGGACCTCGCACAAAAATGGATCAAACTAAAATACAGCCCCAACCAACCTCATCACTAGCACAAAACTTATCCACTATTACAAAATCCTATGTAACCGCAGCACAAACAAAAACTCCTCCACCAACTTTTCCTAAAAGAGAACAGGAAATCGTTATGCATGCTATTCCCGATACAGCTCTTTTTGAGTACATCAAAGCTATTGGAGAAATCCTCACTCCCAAAAATGTAACCTTTGCTTCTAAAATATCGAACAACCGTGTGTTCATTTATTTAAATTCAACTGCTGTCGTCGATAATTTAATCGAAACACATGATAACATCTATGTGAAATCAACACTTATCCCTATACGAAGGCTTATTACGCCAGCCAAACGAATTATTATATCTAACGTATCTCCTACTATACCACATTCTACTATTGAAAAAGCACTTGAAGACATCGACCTCAATTAGCCTCTCCTGTTTCATACGTGAAATATGGTGTATCAGATAACAACTATGCGCACATTATGAGCTTTCCTAGAATGAAATTCGTTTAACCAGATAAAGATAATGTTACCTTGCAAACGTCTCTTTTGATCACACATTATAATACCTCCTATATAATTTTTGTCTCCACTGATAATCTGGAATGTTTTTTGTACAAACAACCCCTGTCATACTGCCTAAGCTTGTACTAATCCTCCTAGTAATCCCATCCAAAATCCATTACTGCGAACAAATGATTTACTTTCAAGCTCTCCTTCTGTAATCGCGTCTGGAATTACAGCTTTCACTGATGACCAGACTAATATAAAATCAACATACCAAGAGAAATTACCCACATGCGACTGTTTAACCCAAGTGCAAAAGAGAGCATTATCCTCTGCCAGCATTCTTGAAACCCCACCCCAACTTTCTCCAGCAGGTACGCCCACAGAAAACCAAATGCTTTCCCTTCATTTGCCATATCCCAAAATATACCAAAGCCTATTTTGAAAAAGCCTAAAACAACACCTAAAGAAGATTCTAGATTAGCATCCAGCATCAATACTGCACTTTTTAAAAACAAACCTACTGATCTCACTCTCACTCTCACCCAAATCCAACTAACTGTCTCTAGAAGATTCTTTTAGCATCTCAAACCCATTAAATGGAGCACTTTCATTTACTACAAATATATAAGCACTATTGAACGACTTATCTCCCCTACAATCAAAAAGCAAAGAACGATTCCTTAAAAATCGACTCACGAGAATACAAAACAAAATAAAGCATCAACTTAATCCTGAAGATACATCCGATGATAAAAGCTGTACATATGATAATGATGAGCTGTATAGTTATCAGTACCAACACGCCTAGCAATCCCCATAATTTCATACAATTATATTTAAATATTCTAAATATGCAAGTTAATTCAATGGAATTGTCATGGATTCTTTCCACGTCTAGAGAGATTTCAACCTCTTATATCCGAGCAAAACATCCAAATACTGTGTCTCCAAGAAACAAACTCAAAAGTATTTAAGCTTCCCCAATTAAAACATTTCGACGGTTATCATTACATACGTGAAAACTGTAATAGTGCTAGTGGTGGTACATTTATATTCACTTCTAAGTCAAGTCCAAATCTGATTAAACAGGATGTAGATTCCCTCAATATACTCTTTTCTCATCAATGCATTTAAATCCTGCGAATATACTGCAGCAGGGCCTGACAATCTACCCTACATCTTGTTCAAAAATCTTGATATTTCAGGTCAACTGAAACTTCTGGAACTATTTAATCTAATCTGGTCCTTAAAAATATTTTCAGCCCAATGGCGACTATCCAATGTAATACCTATTAAAAAACCTGATCAAACACCGTCCTCACCTAAGTCTTATAGGCCCACTTCACTCACTTGCACCATGTGTAAAATTACGGAGAAATCTTTAACAAGCGACTTGTTTGTTACTTAGATAAATACAAGATTATATCGAAGAACAATCTGGATTCCGACGAAATCGATCAAGTCAAGATAATTTGGTTATGCTTCAAACACACATTGCTTCAGGGCTAAACAAAAAACAAGAAATCATACTTGCATTATTTGATATAGAAAGTGCATTTGACAGTATAAGTAGGCGGCTTAAATTAATGCTTTATAACATCAATGGAAACATTTTAAAATACATTGAAAACTTTTTATCGCTTATGTCTTTCATAGTGAGTCTTAACGGTATTTTTAACATACACCCAAACAGATGGAGTACCTCAAGGCTCTGTGCTAAGTCCTACCTTATTGAACCTTGTAACAAATGACCTCTGCTCCCATAAAGCATGCAATGTACGCCGACGACCTAGTCATATATTGTCACGGGCAATCAATAACCAATACTTCTTCCCATATTCAATCTGCAGTAAATACTCTACATAAAAAGTCAGGTCAGTTGGGATTAAGTTTATCTCCAATAAAATCCAAGATCGTCAGATTTAGTAAGCATACATTATCCTCAGTACCTAATATTACAATCAACAACATTCCTCTCCCAGTTGTCAACCACTGCGAAATTCTGGGTGTAGTATTCGATACCCGCCTCTTATGGAAACAACACATCCTAGAAACAAAAAGAGAAGGGTATAGAAGTCTGAACCTCATTATAACTCTTTCTCATTATCACTGGGGTGCAGATGAAAACCCTCTTTTAAAAGTGTAAAGAGCACTAATTCGATCAAAGTTATATTACGGCTGCCACATATTCACATCCGGGACTAAATCACAAATTAATCTGCTGACTTCGGTGCAAAATACAGCCCTCCGCCTATGCCTGGGAGCGTTTCGATCCAGTCCGACAGAAAGCCTTCACTGTGAAGCATATGAACCACCTTTGTGGATAAGTCGCCAACAACTACTACTTAATTACTGTAACATCCGATCCATCGAATCCCGTATACAACCTATTAACACCAATCAACCATAACAGACCCAATATGTCACCAACTCCAACAATAAAAACCATAACGATGATTTTAGAATGAATGCCAATTAAAGTTGATATCTCACAAACAGCTCCACTACCCCTATCATGAACCCCCCCCCCCCTTGGACAAACATTCCACAAATTAACACGTCCCTTGCCAAATTAAAAAAAACAATCGTTTAATACAAAAATCAATATGATTTGATAATGTACACGGATGCTTCAAAAAATGAAACAGGAGTTGGATGCGCTGTTACAGCTTCAGAATCCCCCATATGTTATTCCATGATATCTTCAATTTGGAGTGTACACACCGGAGAATTATTTAGTATACTACAAGAATTTAAGTACATATCCTTGCCTCACGTATGTGTACTGATTCTCTTGCACCAATCAACTCCATTAAACATATCCTCACTGACCATCCTCTTGTACAAAATATTCACGACACCTACCAATTAAGCACATCCCAAATCATAATAATTACTATGATATGGATACCATCTCGTATTGGTATAAGTGGCAATGAACTTGCTGATCAACTTGCTAAAAATATCACAACACCAAACAACACTGAGAACATTATACAAACGACAGAGGATCTCAAACACAAATTCAAAACTCTGTGGCAACAGCACTGGGATTCCATCTGTTCATGTCTACATAATATCCAGCCTTCAATAAATCACCAATAGTTGGCTTATTATGTTCCAGGATCGAATTCTCACTGCCTGATTCGGAACATGTTTTTCCATTTTGTTTTTTGTCTTTGCCGAGATAAAAAGCAACTCTTGGTATTTTTGCTGGTGGTGTAGTGAGATCCTAGTCATCGGAATAAGAGCTATCCTCTTGGACGGTATCGCTGTTGTCAAATCTACATTCCACAACATCATCTTCTACATCTGATTTATCATCAATTGGCGCCTCGTCAGAGTCATGTTCCTCCCATAAGCGCAACAATGTTTGCTGCTCTTTTTCATAGTCAATTTTTGTCTATAAATAACTGCTTTCAAAGTCTGGTCGCAATAAATATCAAAATGACAACAGTTATCACAAAACAAAATACAACACAACTGGTCGCATGGAGTCTAGGAGACTCCAGATCACATTTGACAGAAAACGACATGCACAAACACCTAATTTATTCAACTATGCCGTAAATCAAGCAGCTAGGTGGACGCGCCAAATTCTCGGCTGCAAAATGTGTAAATGGCCGAACAATTCCGGAACGCGGAGTCTGTCAGACCTAATGCGACTACTCCAGGGCTAAAAACGTAAATTTTAAAACCTTCATTTTTTCAAGAAGCAAAATTTTTTTTTGATATTGTTATGCGTAGAAACATCGTGGAGAAGTTTTTTTAAAATCAGTCTTCATGCCTATTATATGGTAGGTTTAGTCACACCAGTATGTGTTGGTTTTCTGTAAATTGAAAAATCAAGTAAATTATTGACTCTGAATTCTTAAATCAACTAAATTAATTGTTATGTTCTTCAACTTCTAATATAAATTTAATTTTCGGGTGTAAATTATTAATATGATTGAAAAATATATCTATTTGTCGTTCACCTACAAAATAAGCTAATATGTCATATATAGTAAATTTTATACCCATTTAGAATAAGACCATCCTTATTTATTATTAATAAATCGGTTGAAACAAAAAATTACCAACAAAAATGAACGTCGTAACTAATTTATTAGATGTCACGTTTTTGAAGTTACGTCAAATTTTGATTTCATGTTAATGTCATAACGCAAAATGAGATATAAAAATGCGATATTCTGATGAATCCAAAAAACTTATGCTTAATGTAGTAAACTATTTTCAAAACGATTTAGGATCTCGATTTAAGGTAATTCAAAAAGCGTCCAAAGCACTAAAAGTTCCAGAAAGCACATTATATAATCTTGAAAAACCAAACAGAGCTACAGATTTCGAATTTAGAAGAAATATGTCTGCAAGCGTTTCCCGGAGCAAAACCCGAATTACAAAAAAGACCCTGCATTGTTTGAGGGAAGTAATTTATAAAATGTATGCGCGAAAGGATAAAATCACAGTAGAAACTATTTTACGGCAATTTATCGAAGAGTCTCCAGAAACTAAGATTTCCAAAGGTTCGTTATATTTGGGAATTAAAAAAATGGGTTTTCATTTCAAAAAACAGGATGGAAGAAAACATTTATTGGAAATGCCTGCAGTCAGATTAAAAAGAATATTATTTTTGAACAAATACCATGCTGCTAAAAGCGAAAAGCTCTTTACACCTGTTTTTCTGGATGAGACATGGGTTTTTAGTAAAAGCGGGGACAGAAGAATGTGGCAAGATGGTACTAAACCCAGTGATTTAAAAATAACTGGAAGTGGGACACGATATGTAATTGTTCATGCCGGTAATAAAAAAGGTTTTGTGGCAAATGCATCGCTTATTTTTAAATGCAATAAAAAAACAGGCGATTACCATGATAACATGAACACCGAAAATTTTGAAAATTGGTTTAAACAGCAACTAATTGTAAACTTGGAAGAACCATCGTTAATTATAATGGATAACGCAACGTATCACAGTCGCCTGGATGAAGAAATCCCAAGAAAAAGTTGGAGTAAAACACGCATGTTAGAATGGCTCAAAAAAAAGAATATTCCTTTTCCAGATCACATTTTAAAGGATGCTGTTTGGAATATAATTGAAAAGCAAGTTTTGCCAGAAAAAAATTATCATTTAGACAAATACGCTGCCGAGCATGGTCATTGTGTTCTCAGGCTACCACCCTATCATTGCCATTTTAACGCCATCGAAATGGTATGGTCAGAAACTAGAAGGCATTATGACCAAGCTATTACGAAAACTGCAAGGTCACCTACTGAAGTCTTAAAAGTATGGAATGACGTTGTAAAAAATGTACCGGAGCAACACTGGCAGAATCACATAAATCATACAGAGAAAATTATTTCTGAAGCATGGGAAGTAGAAAACAAACTGGACCTACTAAACATCGAACCTATGGTGATCTCTGTATCCAATGAATCCGATGATGAACTATCACTTTCCGAAAGTTATTCTGATTTAGAAACTAATTAAACTTTGCCTTGAAGATCACGTTGTCATTTTTTTTAAATCTAGAATTTGTACTTAATCGAACTCTGAATTGTCATATTTTTTTAAGAAAACTATGTATCTAGTTAATAAAACAATGTTTTTAAAATTAGTGCGCTTCTTTTATATTCTTTTATTATGTCAACATCCTTAGAATTTTATGAATTTCATAAAATTAATTTGTATTATTACAAACCGCCACTGATAATATGAAATTTCAAGTCACTACGCCAATGCAATAAGAAATATGTCAAGCATTTGACATGACAAAGGTCATAACCTAATTTTTTTCATGCGGGTTCAGATGGTTCAAGAAGCCGCATACGTTATGTTACTAAAACGGCTGGTACCTCTAAATAGGTATTAATTTTACTATACATACCTATACCAAAATAAGATATTTTTTGAAATGTTACATTCAAAGATTTTTCTTTTTAAACTGTCCATAGAAATGTTTGCCAAAATTGGTGATAAAGAGATTCCCATTGGTGAACCTTTATTTTGAATATATACCTTATTGTCAAAAGTAAAATAGTTCTGATTAATACATACATCAAACAAATTAAGTATATCTGATATTATTACTGGAGTAATATTTTCATCCTCTAGTAATTTTCTCACAAGTGTTATGCACTCTTTTGGAGGAATTTTAGAGAACATATTGGTAACATCAAATGAAAAGAGTTCAGAGTTATCTGTTTTATAGTTTTAATTGTTTGATTTTCTTCAATAATTAGAAATTAGAAGACACTTGAGAGACTCACAATATGAAATCGTCTATGAATAAATGATAGGGATAAATCTAGGGAGCTCTCCACTATTAAATTGTCTCCTTAAGTAACAATTGTAAAGATCAGCAGCTCTAGTTTTCCTTGGTTTCCTATATCATTGCTAGATTTTAAATAGAAAAAGATATCCTGGATATCCTCATAGGGCTAATAATACCTAAGCTTTAATATGTAATATCATATCTTTTTCTTTTTTCCATCCATATATATTAAGTCAATCACAAGATAAGTCACTATTTGGTCTAGCCAAATATTAAATGTCAGTTAGGCATCACATCAAATGTATCTTCTGCCATTCTGACGATGATATGTCAATATCGAAATAATTATCAATATCTTAGAATTTTCATAATTTTTTCATCAAGTAGTGGAATTATTAGAAACAGTTAGTTTCATTTATAACAGTCAATTAATATCAATTTAGGTCGTGCCTGCCAAAATTTAGTGTATCATTCATTTTATATGTAAAGAAAAAAAGACGGTATTTTTCCGACTATACTAATCCACCTTATTAAAATAAATTTACTTCTACGAAAAATAGCATTATTATTTTACAAAATATTTTCGCAAACAGTAAATTGAATTTATGATTTTTAACATTTAATAAACAAACTTTTATGTTAATAAAAATTTACAAAGTAGCTATTTAACTCGAGAATATAAATAAGTTATTTTTTTCAAGATAAAATAAACAACTCACTAAAGTTGGCAAATGAAAACAAACTACTTGCTTATATAAAACGAAATTGCATAATAACTTTTTTTATCAGAGAATTCCGTTTAGTTTTAAGCAATATGCAAACAAATCCTTTTCTAAAGAAAAGCAGGAAATATGTGACTAATATACCATAGGGGAAAGTTAAGATGAAAAATGTAAAAGAAAAATTGTATTGAGGCATTTGTATGAGTGTAAATCGTTGTGAAACAGAAATTTATGTTACAGACGTGGGATAAAGCGAAAAATTATCAGCGAAAAACTTCACAAGGGTTCCATTTTGGGAACCCTATTCTTCGCAATAGGTAATGTAGTAATAGGTAATGAAAAAATGACCATTGTAGAATCAGATTCAGAACCAGGTGGACACTGTGGTTCAGTGTTCGGTACTCCTGTGAATGTGACAAATTTTACTTACGTGTAAAAATCAGAATAAATGAACACAAAAGATAACATGAAAAAGAGGACATTCTATAAGTCACATATTTGCAAATTTCTTTGGGAAGACAGGCATCATGTTCTATAGGAACATACACATACACGTCTAAAAAACTGGCCACCAAAGATTTGATGCATTTTCAAAAGTAATTAACTTTTGAACCAATCATTTGGTTTCTATGATTTTTTCAATGTGAATTGTAGGACAACTCTTCTTTAGGAATACTGAGCTTGAAATTTTGATGTATAGTCAAATTTGAAAATGTAGAGGGTATATAAATGTGGAGATGTTCTTGGAACGTGCACTTCGCTAGTTCCCATTCCTGGTAGACTATTTCTCCATTCATGATCATTTTTGATAGATATATAACAATTTTGTCCAGCAATGTAGTTTAATTCCTATTGGAAACGAATCAAATAATGGATACAGAAGCAACGTACAGAATAAACTAATCGAAATGTCATGGTCAAAGTATCTGGAGAAGTCCATAAAATAGTGCAGTTAAACTTTTTAAACGTCAAAAAATAATAGTTTAATACTATTATAACGCTTTACAAAATTTTAAAAATAATTTTCAAAGAACAGACCGTTCACTAAGAAGCAACAACCTCTTCTCGGGCTATATGCCCCGACGGACATTGAATTACACTTCTAAAGTAAACGGGGTTGGTATATCTGTTAAGATAGAACCAACCATTCTGGTTTGCGATTAGAAGGAATAATTGAATTTACTGTTTGGACCCTTACTTTGTGGAATCTACTCATATTAATGTTATAAATGAAACTAACTGTTTCTAATTAATTCCACTATTTAATTGAAAGATTTATGAAAATTATTAAAGGATATTGATAATTATTTCGATATTGTCATATCATCGTCAGAATGACAGAAGTTACATTTTATGTGATACCTACTTGATGTTTAATATTTTGGCTAGACCAAATAGTAAGTGACCTATCTTGTGATTGACTTAATATATATGAATAGAGAAAAGAAGAAGATATGATTTTACAAATATTAAAGCTTAGGTATTATTAGCCCTATGGGGATATCCTGGATATCTTTTTCCCATTTAAGATCAGTATAACTGTGCAATGATATAGAAAACCAAGGAAAACTATATCTGCTGATCTTTACAATAGTTACTTAAGAAGACAATTTATTAGTGGAGAGCTCCCTAGATTTATCTGTTCATTGACAACTTCATATTGTGGGTCTCTTAAGTGTCTTCTTATTTCTAGTTCTTCAAGGAAATCTAGTTCTTGTTTCTTATCACAAATATGCAGTACTTCTAGTTCTGTGTTAGGTGTTAATGAATGTTTTGTGTCAAGAAGGTGTTTTGCGTAATGTGATTTATCTGGCTGTTTTAACCTGTATGCACACTCACGAGCACATAAAATGTAACTTCTGTCATTCTGACGATGATATGTCAATATCGAAATAATTATCAATATCCTTTAATAATTTTCATAAATCTTTCAATTAAATAGTGGAATTAATTAGAAACAGTTAGTTTCATTTATAACATTAATAAAAGGAATAACATCACTTGTAGATCGGTTTCGGCGTATTTGCGCCTCAACAGGACAAGGTAGATGCTATTCGTCCAGAAGCCCTGAGAGCATAATCCTGGACTGGAGACTACGTTGATACCACACCAACACATTAAGTAAATCACAAAACAAACTTCTATATCGACAAAAACTATCTCGGTTTTGTAGTTATTTAAATAAATAATAAATAAATGGTTTGAGATCAGATGTGGGGATGTCGCTGATATCGCACTCTTAGCATTTCCTTTACTGAGGTTAATGTATTGGTGTGGTATCAACGTAGTCTCCAGTCCACGATTATACCCTCAGGGCTTCTGGACGAATAGCATCTACCTTGTACTGATGAGGCGCAAATACGCCGAAACCGGTCTACAAGTGATGTTATTCCTTCTAATCGCAAACCAGAATGGTTGGTTTTATCTTACAGATATACCAACCCCGTTTACTTTAGAAGTGTAATTCAATGTCTGTCGGGGCATATAGCCCGAGAAGTAGTTGTTACTTCTTAGTGAACTATTTTCCACATTTTGTAAAGCGTTATAATAGTATTAAACTATTATATTTTGACGTCTATTGATCACGCTTCACTAAAATATGACAATTTTTTACAGGTAAGTGTAATTAAATAAATAAACTTTTTAAGTTATTATGTGGACTTAAATAAAGTTTGGACGTGACCTTGCTTATACAAATAATATTTTTTTCTCATTTAGAAGATGCAATTATCTGCTTGAATAACTAAAATCCATTTTTGACAAATACGGTTCTGGATGACTTCTTAATCAGCTCAAGCTAGATCGAATTCAATTAGCAATTTAAATGAACATCAAGCAGGACTCGGAAAAATTTGTTCTCGCTAAATCTTCTGTCCAAACATAAAAATGTCATTTGGCTAGAGTTGAGAAACTACTAACTTCCCGAGGAAGTTTCGGAGTTTATCCAAAAACCTTTTCCGTTGAAATGTGGAGAGAGAGGCTCGGAATTGTAGTTCACTGATGATCCGCGATTCCCTAGGGACTTCGACCGCAGACGAAACTTTCAATCCATCGCAGTGAGACCGTTCCACAAACGACACTGAGGGATTCGGACTCCACAATACCAAAACGGACTTCGATCAGAATATGTTTTGATTTTTTTTTTCAGTAAATTTGAAGAAATATTCGAGAAGGCTGGGTAAATAAGTTACAGGAAGTTATTTTTATTTATTTTCGAATGTCCCCTTGGGGTAGAATTGGAGAATAAAAATAATTCGGCCGAAAGACCTGAATTTTAGCAAGAACTTGATATACAAATTCTTCTCCACAGAGTATTTCTAGACTGTACTTTCCCTATTCCCTCTCCATTTCCCTTTTCCCATTTTTGGACTTTTTCACGATGCCGCTTTTTTAGGATACCACAAAATGGTTCGGGTCCGATAAAAGGAGTACAAGCTTCTTCTTCAGTCAGCAAACTCATTTCTGACAATTTCCTGATACCCTCGCACCCATAACAAAGTTACTTTGTTGTATCTAACCAGCTGCTTGAGAGATTGTTTGCAGTTCCAGACTGCTTTAGACTTATGTTATAGAGCCTTTAAAGCAGCCTGGCTCTCAGTTTTGAGGCGATTTTTGAGGCACTCTTGAGCACAAAAATCTTTTGAACTTTAAAAACACTCGACCCTGCATTAACGAGCTGCAATCCGGCGTAAGCCAAATATTTTGTTGTTCAACTTTCTGTCTTCTCCAAATAGTTGCTTCAAATCAGGTATATTTAGCTTTTTGAGCGAAATAGATCAAGCTGGAATAAAGTGAAATAATGTTCAAACTGGAGGCGTCAAATTAGTGTTTTCACGCGTTCACTGTCAAGGTCATTTTCCACGAGATAGCATCCAAAATCTGGTCATTCGACGAGCGTTGGATTGGGGGAGATAAACATGCATTTGTCCCAACGTTCACTATATTCAAACCATTGTAAGGGTATGGACAGAAAGAAAGCGGGTTACCTGCTCGCTGGTTACCGGCGCCTAAATTTACTTATGGTTGATAAACGTAAACGCACAGAGACAAAGCAGGTGTTCAACCAGCGATCGGCGGGTTTAGGGTATGGACCGATCGGCGCGCCGGTAACCCGCTTTCTTTCTGTCTATAACCTTACAATGGGCGTATAGAACGGCGTCAATCTGTACTACCGTAAAACTCACATACAGAGTGAATTTCAAGTATGGAACGTCTGAATTATATCGGAAACGGCTAGCACGATTTCTATAAATTTTGGTTTGTGAAGGTTTTCCTATATGCCCGATCTTATGGTAATATTTACGTGTTCCTGGAAATATAATGAATTTTGTTTCAAATGGATCACTCTGCATATTTTTTTCATTTTGGAAATTCCTAAATAATACCCGTACTGCTTCAACTGAAGACAAATCTTAAGATATATGTGTTATGTTAGAAGGCGATTCAGAGAAGGACTGGAAAAATATCCAGTGAACTTAATATTTTTGATAAATCCGTAATGAGAATTTTACGTGATGATAAATACCATCCATACAAACCTTACTTTGTTTTGTTAAAGAGTTGTCAGATAACGATTTTGATAGACGTGAAGAGTTTGTAAACATAATAATGGGTAAATATCACGATTCAAACGATCCAAATGAATCGGCATAATTGTAGATACTGGTCATGTATAATCTTTCAATGTCAATGTGAAGACATGAGAAAGAACCTCGGTTGACATATATATTTTCTAAAATAGCTAAGCTCACTGTACAAATGTTTTCCTCACTTTAGTTAACTGTTGTTTCGTGACGTTTTTAGGAAGCTAGTCTCGAAATATTAAGAAAATATATTTAGATATAAATTTATTAGTTAGCATTAAAATAGGGCGTTTAAAATTGCTGAAGAAATCATAAATAATTCAAACAACTTTATGTATATTGCTCTACTTGTGCAACATGCCAACATGGCTGCCAAGACAAAAGAAGAACCAATTTCAGAGTTTTGCATTGGCACCAATTTATTCTGTTGGTTATTTATGCGGTCCACTGTGTCGTTAAAACGACTTACAACATTAGTTAATCCTGCCAGTGGTGCCGTGACTTGTGTTGTGCCTAGATCTATAGAGCAGTATTTTATTTCAACTAGGTTTGTTTTTATTATAACTGTTTGCTGAACGACCGTTTAGTTTTATAAATATAATTCATTAGTAATTAATTAGTATGGCATTTGAATCTACAGTTCAAGATGATCTATCGCGGAAATATATTAATTTATAAAAGATATATGCACGCCATTGGGCGACTATAGAAAGGGTATAGCAATCCCTGTTGGAAGCATGAAGTCCACCCCCAGTATCCAAAACACCTTAATGTATTGGCTGAACCAATAGTCGACAAAATAGTTAGACCCTTTTTCATTGAAAAAAACCTAAATGGTTTGGCGTATTTAAATTTATTGGAATACAGTATAACCGAGTTGGTTCGGTTATTTTCAAATCTTAGATTTCATTATCTGGAACTTTCAGACAATATCAAAATCCAAACAACAATATTTGGCTGCAACATGATGGAGCTCTACCTCACCATGCGCGTGGGGTGGAGCAATACCTAAATTATATATATCCCAGAAAATGGATTGAAAAACGTGGTTTTATTGAATGGGCCCAGCGATCACCCGATATGAATCCGATGGAATCACATAAAAAACACCGTTTATAAAACAAAACCTACCAATACTCAAATATACGAGATCGGAAGCAAAAACATAGCAAGATATATTGAAACGCTTGATTGAGGTGAGCAAGTAATGAAAATAACTGATAGGATTGTTAATTGTTAAGAGCAAAGAAGTTAGCAAGGAATGAAAAATACTAGAAATACAGCTAGGATCATCAGGGACTTGACATGATGATGGACTACTAGATATAAGGAAGCAATTGAGAAGTCTACCAAATAGAGTAGAAATCAATATGCAGAATTATCAGAGCTGCAAGTGCTGCCTGATTTGAAAAGGATTCCAAAAAGTGTTGCTATAAACATTTACTGAATAGACCCTTGAAATGAAGGGTTTTGAATAATTTAGTGATCCAACAATATCAAAAATGTTAACGTGGAAAACATTTTCTCTAGATTTCTTTCCAGAAAACAAATAACATCCAGAACATCGACAAACTCTTGTAATTTCTGTCTCCAAATATTTTCAGAGAGGATATCTTAATTTTCGTACGACCTACCTGGCTAATCCTGAAAGTGCTATTTTATGTATTGACGCTATAAAAGCCGAAACGAATTTCTCCAGAAAACCTACGAGCCGAAGGAAAATAAAAAGCTGCTTAGGAAAACACTTTTACCGTGCAAATATTTAGAACATGAACGTTTTCCAATGTTACTAAACTGCCACCCTTTAAATTCCATTATTCATAATATTTTTCTTTTCGAGCCGAAAGAAACTTAATAACTTACGCAAACGTTAACTAAATCTAATTTTCTTGTGTTCTAGAACAAGTTTTGACTTGTATTTATCTGGTTTTCGATTTTCCAGGACAACTGTATCCTTATTTTCAAGATTCGGAAAGTATGAAGGAGACCGTTCATAAAATATGGCACGCCAAATTTCACCTTTATAGATACCCTTCGACCCACATTTTCTGTGATCCCCTATCAATATAAGAATATTTGTTGAAATATCAAATAATATACGGCGAATCATGATGAAATCTCTACGTTTGTGGGAATGGCGTCGGCGTGATATTTATTTAACGGCTAATAAACAATATAGAGAACAGCATCGACCATTTGTTTACCTTGACAAAACATGATTCAATACACACGACACTGCATGATTTTTCAACAAAATGCCAAACGAAAGCTCCCTCAAATAAAGGCAATGAAGGACTATTCGAAGATTGGTCAACTAAATAATTTTTTTTCTGTGACGGGAGAAAAGTTTTACATTTTATCACTGTTGTCAGGTAACAAAATATCACTTTTTATGAAATTTCTTTTTTCCCCGGGAAAAAAGTGTATATATAGGAAAAACGACGATATAATATTGAAAAATATATCACTTTTTATGAAATTACTTTTTTCCCCGGGAAAAAAGTGTGTACTTTTTTATATATATAAAGTGATATTTTTTTCAATATTATATCGTCGTTTTTCCCGTCACATAAAAAAATAGTGTATTATACACGGGAAAAATATTAGATTTTAGCTCTCAGTTTTTTGTCTCCCTCCGCTTCGCGAGCTAAAATCTAATACTTTTTGTATAATAAATAACTATTCCTCCTACCCCTATAGAAAGTGCACACTTTCCTCCCTCATATCAGGAAATAAACTCATACTTCCCACCCTAGGGAGAAAAGTACACACTTATCATTACTAATAACATTTATAATGAAGAAATATACAGAAAACGGGATCTTTTTGAAATATTGGATGCTTTTGAAATGAATAAATAATATGTGTGTGATACGCTTGCAATTAAAAATGGACATAAGTACAGTGTTGCGTGTTCCCCCTATTATTGCATATTTAATCCCATTGAGCCAATGTGACACCGAACTAAATTTAGAGGTGGAAAATAATCAAGTTCTAAAAACTCTATTATGTGTTATAGGGAGTTTCTGTTCATATTTATTATGTTCCAATATTTCAATGTAAGGTTACGTTGTAAAATTTGTTTGCTCATTAACAAAAATATTGTTTTTCTACAGTCGCGCGTAAAATGACTAATTTCTATATTCAAATGAAATCGTAAAGTCGACAAATGCCGAGGTCTATTACTTTACGCTCTAGCGCAAAAAATGAATCTTTTTCGCTCGCTTATTTAATCAAACCACGCCCTCCGAATTAACTCAATTGGAGAATAATTAACAATTTATCAGATTAAAAATTAAATAAAATTATATGAAAATTGTCAAAAATTGTCAATTAAAAATGGACAATTTTTGTCAAAAACTGTCAAAAATGGTCAATGATGGTCAATAATTGTCAATAATTGTCAATAATTGTCAATAATTGTCAATAATTGTCAATAATTGTCAATAATTGTCAATAATTGTCAATACTTGTCACAAATGGTCGATAATTGTCAAAAATTTTTAAAAAATGGTCAATAATTGTCAAAAAAGGACAATTATTGTTAAAAATTGTCAAAATTTTGAAAAATAGTTGATAGTTGTAAAAAATTGTTAAAGTTTTTGAAAAATAATAATTGTCAAAAATGGTCAAAAATTTGGAAAAATGGTCCATAATTGTCAACAATGGTCAATAATTATCAAAAATGGTCAATAATTTTAAAAAATTGTCAAAAATGGTCAAAAACTATCAAAAATGGTTAAAAATTGTCAATTATTTTCAATAACTGTCAAAAATGGACAATTAATGTCAAAATTGGTAAATAATTGTTAGAATTTTGAAAAATAGTCGATAATTGTCAAAAACTATCAAAAATGGTCAAAAACTGTTAAAAATTGTTAAAAATTGTCAAAATTTTGAAAAATAGTTGATAATTGTCAATAATTGTTAAAGTTTCTAAAAAATTGTCAAAAACTTTGAAATATGGTCAAAAATGGTCAATAATTGTCAAAAATGGTCAAAAATTTGGAAAAATGGTCTAAAATTTTGAAAATTTGTCAAAAATGGTCAAAAACTATCATCAAAAATGGTTAAAAATTGTCAATTATTGTTAAAAACTGTTAAAAATGGACAATTATTGCCAAAAACTGTCTAAAATGGTTAAAAATTGTCATCATTTTTAAAAATGGTCACTAATTTGAAAAACATTCAAAATGGTCAGTAATTGTCAAAAATGGTCAATAATTATCAAAATTTTGAAAAATGGTCAATAATTGTAAAAATTTTGAGAAATGGTCAATAATCATCAAAATTTGTCAAAATTTTGAAAAATAGTCAATAAATAATACGAGCCGTTTCCGAAAATCGATTTAAACACGTAATTTATAAAATCGATTTACTAAAAATCGATTAGTATTACTATAAAAATCGATTATTTTTTAACATCCCTAGTCAGTACATCTTTTAAGGTTAATCATGATGAATAGCGAAAATGGCGATTATTCTAACACTCCTATTATAACCTAAGATAATATAAAAAAACTGTTTTAATTATTAAAAGGGCGACTGTAGAAAAAATTAAGTGTGTTTTTCGAGCGTAAAGTAAAATTTCCGCTTTCGAAAGATCGCGGCAACATTCTTTCTCAAGCGGCAATCTGTTACTTTACGCTCTAAATACACAAATAACTATTTTGAATATTAGTTATTCTGTTTTCATAAGACTATTGCTTTTGCATAATTCTATTGCTTTTGAAAGATTATCGGACCTACACAGTGAGGTGTAAGTGAATAGGATATTTATGGTAGTAGAAGCCAACGATATATTTTTAACTAAACTAAAACACATCTCCAACCATTTTATCGTTTCATTTAAATTTAGACATCAAGTGCTATTTTAACATGAAATGTCCATAACGTAATTTTAGTTTTACTACAAGAAAATGTAGCAGAACGTTTTTTAAAATGTTACGTATTTTGAATAAAATGTTTTTGGCATTTATTATGCTCGTATATAAAAAAAGTTTCCTTTGAATAGCGACGTATCCAACGGTGGCATGGAATGTTTCATAACCGTGAAAAAGCGGAAACAACTTGTGATAAACAATTTTATGACTGCTCACAACTCACCAAAAATAAGGACGTCGTATGCAGTATGAATGTTTTCGATTAGATGCTTTTTCATTTTTTTTCATATTCATATCTTCCTTGTCGGATGTGCTGTTAGCTGGGTATTCAATAAACCCACCAAAATTTTTCATTTGTAAATTTTTTGTTCCACTACATTGCACACTTCTAAATAATTTCAATGGAAAAAAGGACACAAAACAAGGATTAAAAGAAGTCCAGACGATATTAGAGGGCTAAAATTTATCTATGCATATTCTCAACCCATTGTAAAAATGTAGGCTTTGACAGTGGACGAAGTGTACTCTTTTCGGCGTATCAACTGAAACTATTTCAGGATACTTACCTAAACTGAAGCCTCCGGAAATCCTAAAATTCCTTTGAGAAATCGGTCTAGAAGAATTACTAGTTTCTGAGATTTTCTTCAGGAACTAAGTACAAGAAAGGGGGTACAATAGATCTTTCAGATCTCCCCAGAATACCCCACACCAATTTAAATCAACCGTATGTAAGGCTCCTAATTTTGTGCCATCTCTACCAATTAACTTCTTGTCTAAATAAAAGCGTAAAATTTTATTAAATAATATCCAGTTAAGCAACGACATTGTCTTGAACGTTTCACAAAAACATAGTCATAATTATAATTGATGCTTCTGTCTGTATTTTAGAATTTTCTTTGAAATTGTTATCTGCGAATTCTGAGCGTTATACGTAATTTCCTAAATGCATATCGTATGTTTTCTTGTGCTCGGCAGACCATTTTCACTTTATTTATGTAGCTCTAAGTTTAATTGCGATGTCTTGTAGTGGTTCGAGATAAATTTGGTGTTTCATACATAAGAAGTTATAAAAACATTCGTTTAGTATGAAATTTACTACAATGAATTAAAAACTGAATTTTCGCTACTTTTATATACAGTGTGGGAAACACTTATGGAATTAAATTTTTTGTAGCCTTATTTTATAGAATAATGGGAAACTGTGGAACTTGTCAACTTTTGAATTCAATTGTACTTTCTTCGAAAAAAATTTAATATGCAGGGTGATTCACGTAAGTCTAGCAAAGTAAGTAGTTTCAATGGAACACCATGTATAGTTTTATACAGTGTGCACGCGATAAACTCAAAAACTACTAAGTTGATTTTCACCAATGGACTCACAAGGAAAGTTTAGGCGTACAATTTCCACGAAAATTACGAGAATATAACCCAATGTATCTAAAATGTCCTCGAACTTTTCTTATGCAAAATGGATTACGGGTAATTTTTCTGAATTTTCAATATGCTGTAGAGTTTAATTTCCTGAATAAAAGTATAGACGGGCACATTTCAGTCCTTTGACTAGTTTTTGAGACGCAGGATGTTAAAGTTGGAAAGTAGCGGTTTTTTGAAAGTAATATTTCGTTTAGGAAAACCATTTTATTATAAATTGGCACTACTACTAATCCTCACCCATGATTAGTTTTAGACTAATTTTCAACCCAAAATTTTAATAGTTACAGGGTGAGTCCAGAAGAATTTAAAATGAAATTCTTACTAGCTCTAATTTTTTAATGTATTCTGAAATATGAGAAGCCACTAACGTGCTGAAATAGTAATCGATAGTACAATGGTTCGTACAGGGTGAGTCAAAAAGTAACAATTCCGTAGCTATTTGAATGTTTATTTTTTATATTTCTAACTTTATGGATATTTCACTATAATTAATTCAAAGCAAATATATAACCCGACCCTCATATATAAGGTAAGACGAAAGATGGTGATGGTGAATATTGCAGAAATTCCAGATTTTTTATAAATCACTCCATATTCAAAAATGTCGTATGTTAGATCCTGTAATTTTTGGTTATTAGTTTTAGATTTTTAGTAAGTACTCATTGAAATTGTTGAATTCCGTACTTACCTCGTCGGTATATTTGAAGAAGAGATAAGATAAGATAAATATGGGGCTTAAGTGCTAATAAGAGCCTCTCCACTACGACCTTTGCAGATCTATTGTGTATGCCCTCCTGTTATTCTAGAGTTCCTTGTCTAGACCCGTCCTTATTACTAGACGTATGGCAAACCTCAGGTCCTCCATATATTGGGAGGGTTGTGGTTTTTCCTCCCCTATCGTTGAAAACCTCAACCTGGTCAGGCCTTCGCAGTAGCACAGTATGTCTACTGCCCAACCAGAATCCTCATTGTTTTCCTATTCTGGCTCAGTAGATACTCTGTGAATTTTGGCGAGCGTTCCTTGATGAACTCTTTGGCCTGCCTCATTTTTGGCGCCTTGTTCCACCATTCTCGAAACTGATTTTTCATCCAAGTGCTGCTATTTGTTTTTGCGCGCTTTCGCTATGCCACAGAAAGGTTCTGGGCCAATGGGAGAACAACTTGCCCCTTCTCGGGCTAGTGAGTCTGCCTCTTCATTGCCCTTGTGATCTGAGTGGCCTGGTACCCAAGCTGCGGACAGTCTATTACGACTGCCCAGCTCTTGTAGCGTCTCCAAGCAGTCCCAATCAAGTTTGGAATTCATCTGCAAGGAGCTGATTGCTTTTATAGCCGCCTGGCTGTCGGAGTATATGGCAATGGTCTTTTCCTCAAACTCTTGCCTTAATAGCTTCCCTGCACAGTGCTGTATTGCTGCAACTTCTGCCTGGAATATCGTCACATGTTTACCTAAGCTCAGTGAGACTCTTATCTTTGGCTTGGCTATATATGATATTCCTGCTCCTACACCTTCCTCGGTTTTTGAGCCATCTGCGTAGCAGGCCTTTTCTCCATTAATTGGAGGTCCTTCCTTCCATGCCTCTCTGCCTGTTATGACTATTTTGAAGTTTTTTCCGAAGCTATACTTGGGAATCATCTCGTCCGATGGCATTCCCAATATGGGGTCGATATCCAACTCATTGTATAGCTCGTTATACACTTTACCGTGTAGCCTACTAATGGGTGCTTGTCCTCTGGTCATTCTATTAGTGATTGACCTGGCTTCACCTTATATGTGGACATGGAGTGGCGGCAGGTTCAGCAAGACTTCTAGTGCGGCTGTTGGGGTTGTCCTCATGGCGCCCGTGGCAGCCAGGCAAGCTTGCCTTTGGATGCCACTTAGCTTTTGGATCGCTCCAGCCTGCCGAGACTTTGGCCACCATACCACCGAGCCATATGCTATCATGGTTCTGATGACACAGATTGAGGTTGTTATTTTCTGTAGGTGTTGATTCCATGTCAACTTGTGGTCAAATATGACTCCCAAGTATTTTGCCTCTTGGGCAATTGGAATTTCCACCCTATTAAGAACTGGTGACTCCAGTCCTCTCAGTACTTTTTTCTTGGTGAAAACAACTATCGTGGTTTTAGGAGGGTTTACAGTTAGTTCCTCCTCTTGGCACCATTTGTTGATTATGTTTAGGGCAGTTTGCGTCTGCTCCGAGACTGTACCTGCGAATTTGCCTTTTACAATAATCGCGAGATCATCGGCATACCCTAAGCAATACATGCCTTTGGATGTCAGCCTCTTCAGTAGTTCGTCTAGTAGGATAGCCCACAGAAATGGTGATAACACCCCTCCTTGCGGGCAACCCCTGAAGATACTTTATATAAATACTAGTCCATTTATATGTATATTTATATACAATTTTACAGTATAGGGTTGATTTATTAGTGTGATAAAGCTCAGTAGGCCTGATATCATAAAATATACCAAAAGAAGTTATTCTTAAAAATTGCAGATAGCTTTAAGCTTCATATTTGAAAATCAGTTACAATGTTACAGGGTGTTCCATAACTCGGTGTTAGATCAAAGTTATGGTTTTTTAAATGGAACATCATACATTTTACTTTGAAACTGAAGTCCGCTCCACTTCCCCATTACAACAATATATGAGGTTGATATATGTTATACAGGGTGTTGAACTTATAACGACTTTGATGGAAATCAATTACAACTTTTCAAATACCCTGTATAACATATTATAACCTTTTATTGTTGGAATGGGGAAGTTAAGCGGACTTCAGTTTTAAGTAAAATGTAGGATGCTTCATTTAAAAACCATAACTTTGATCTGGCACCGAGTTATGGAATACCCTGTTATATTGTAACTCATTTCTAAATATAAAGCTTAAAACTACCTACAATTTTTATAAATCAACTTTTTTGGTATATTTCATGATAGCAGATCTACTGAGCTTTAACACACTAATCATTTATGAAGAGCTCACATTTTCGTTATATTTACCATCACCTACCTTTTGTCCCACACTGTATATGTCAGGTCATATATCCATAGGAAAATATAAGAAATGCAGCTTTTTGAATTACCCTGTATGGAATATTTTAATGTTCAATTTTGACATAAACAGCCGATTACTATTTTAGCACGCTGGGTGCTTTTCAGAATATATTAGAATACAGTAAAAAATAAGAGCTAGTGAGAGTTCCATTTTAAATATTTCTTGACTCACGCTGTAACCATAAATATTTTGGGACAAAAATCAGTCAAAAACTAATGACTTATGTGTTTCTAAGCAAAATATTACTTTTCAAAAATGGCTAGTTTCCTGTATCTCAAAAACTAATCATAGGACTGAAATATGCCCATGGCGATTTTTGCGATATGATGATACATGACATGAAAAAAAGTCCGCGAGGCTATACAGGGTGTTCCGGGACTTGATGCAAAAAATTCGGAAGTGAGTAGATGACGTGAAAATAATGCTGTGACATAAAAAACATTTTCTCATTCGACCCCTCATTTCTGAGTTATAGGCCTTTAAAGTTGCGAAATCAAAAATTATATTTAAGTATATTTTTTAAATTATACATTGGAACATTACGAATTTTTAATGGATGATTGCGTATGTCCATGTAGTGTGTTTGACGGAATAAATAATTCTACGCTACTATCTGAAGGCCAGGGGCGGCTCATGCCCAATGGTTAACAATCCGTAACTTCTACAGGGACAACCTGTACAATCTAAAGATAGCAAAAATGAATTCTTCAATCGTTTTTTTAAAAAAAAGGTACTCTTTGTTTAACTCGATAAAATTTATGGTTTAGGAGATATGTAGATTTTTAGATCGTTGTACATGCCAAGGAAACCGTTCGCCATAAAGAGACATTTTGAAGAAAATTATCATAAATTGTAATTATTTATTTAAAATGCTTACATGAGGTATTAAAGGTCCATTTTCAAGGCCACCACGATCCCCTGAATTAAATCCAATGGATTCATTTCTTTGGGGATATCTTAAAAGCTGGGTATATGCAACACCGGTAAACACAAGGAACGAAATTATCGATAGAATAAACTTCCATTGGGACGCTATAAGGCAGAATCTTGGAATGCTCTTCCAAGTTCAAAGAAATATCCTCCGTAGACTCCGGAAGTGTGTAGAAGTGCAAGGTGCCCACTTCGAACATTTTTTATAGTTTTTTTGTAGGCTAACCAACTAAATTTTTCTACATTTCAATTTTTTCCTTATGTAAGTAACACGATGTTCGACAGTATGCAGTTCAATTAGAAATGTTTGATTGTGTTTTAATACCTCATGTAAGTATTTTCGGTAAATAATCACAATTTATGATAATTTTCTTCAGAATCTCTCTTTATGGCGAGCGGTTTCCTTGGCATGTACAACGATCTAAAAATCTACATATCTCCTAAACCATAAATTTTATCGAGTTAAACAAAGAGTACCTTTTTGTTCGATTGAAAAATTTCATTTTACAGGTTGTCCCTGTAAAAGTTACGGATTGTTGACCATTGGGCATGAGCCGCCCCTGGCCTTCAGATAGTAGTGTAGAATTATTTATTCCGTCAAACACACTACATGGACATACTTAATCATTCATTAAAAATTCATAATGTTTCAATGTATAATTTAGAAAATATATTTAAATATAAGTTCTGATTTCGTAACTTTAAAGGCCTATAACTCAGAAACTAGGGGTCGTATGAGAAGTTTTTTTCCATGTCACAGCATTATTTTCACGTCATCTACTCACTCCCGAATTTTTTGCATCAAGTCCCGGAACACCCTGTATATATCTCACCATTAAAGTTAGGTCAAAATAACCGTTGATTTATATCATGATATTAATCCTTATCCAACAAAATAGTTTCATAATCAACGTCAATTAAATACATGTAAATTACTCTTGCTATTATTCGAACGTAAAATGAGCGCTAGCTTAAAATAGATATTAGTTAAAGCTGAACACTACCAAAAAAAGTATACAATACCTAATCAAGTACAAACTGTTTATTTAATATAAACTCTCCAATTAACGCTGCTTTCCGAAATATGAGGTATCCACACCACTACAAGCTTAACACCAATCATAACTTGCCACCAAAAACAATAGTTAGGACGCATAGAACTAACATTTATTTCTAAAAACAGTTTAACTCAAATGTTCATGAGAAGATTTCAAAAAACCTAAATGAAAACTCACATATCCTTTTCTAATACACTTCCAAACAATATTAGATCAAAGTTCTTTGACACCTGGTCTGTATCACTTTAACTGTAACTTCTGGAAAGTGGTCCAATACCCACTCAGCACTATACATCCTTCTGAAAAAAAACGCACAATTTGCTTTGTCAAATATTTGTTAGGTGCTTAATTGTCGAAATATGGAGTAGCATCGTGTAAAAACCCGCAGTACTCTGTGTATCCCATCTCTTTTTGAATTTATGGATGATTTTGATTATTCAGAACTATAGATTTGTTTTTGGTCGTCTTCCCAAACAGCGTATCCTAGTAGTCTACCCATGACTTCATAATTTCTTTAGGCGGAACTCCTTCACAAGGCTTCCTTGGTCCAGCCTTTTCATAGTCCTTTTTCCAGCGAAGCAAACCAATTCGAAAATAATAGTCTTTGTACCACTCCTTTATTGAACGTAAAAGGAAAACCGGAAATAAATATGGAAAAACAAAGATTGTGTTTATTCGAGGATTGGTTACTTTGAATTTGGCATGCTCGGTGTTAATTGCAGCTGAGATGTTTCTTAACCAACTCCCTATGCAAATGATTGATTGTCTTTCTGGGTTAAATTACCCTCGGAAGCATTAATTTAGCTATAGAATCCCTCTAATCCCGGCTGGGCTGGTAATAAGTAAGACGAAGACGGGAGAAAACAATTGACCAAGTTGCGGCTCCAATGAAAACTAGATTAATTAGTGACCCTCATTAGGGTTTGTGTTGAACAAAAACATCAAGTCGGATAACTAAATATTATACTTATCTTCGAAGTGTTACCAAAGTGTAATTAATGTCACCCTGAAGTACATAAAAAGTTTATATTAATTATGGAATGGTTTCCCTTTCTTGGAATTATTGACACCTCTTCTTGATTTAATTAGATAAATAAAATGCAGCTTTGTTATATTTAAGTTCCAAGAAAAATGTATGGAATGATAGGAAAAAGTTTACTTCGAACCAGCCGAAGGATTCAATGGTTGCTGATGACAAGGCACTGAAAGATAAAATCGAAAGAATAAGTGGGACATTAAAAAGCTCTATCAATCAGATTAGCCACTGTGCCCAGAAATGTTGTAAGAAATTAAATGGAACTTACGTGACGAGATTTGCTTTTTGTGTTCATGTTAGAACCAATAAATCTCGTATGGTGGTAAAACTTTCATGTGTGTTGAGAATTTTAATTGTTTCAATATCAGAAACTATTGCAGATATCGGAAATCGAGAGAAATATTCTTCAAGAGCAGGAAATTTATAATTTTAATTTGGAGATGTGAGTGAAGAATCAAAGAAAAATTAGCAGAAACTAATAAGACACATTACATTCAGGGGCGGATCTAGACGTACATGTCACAAGGTGCGATCGGTGAGTAGTACCTTAAAAGATTAAAGAAAAAGGAAGGAAAGTATCAGACAATTATCAGACCGGTAATGTCGTATGCCGCAAAAACCAAGACAATTAAAAAAAATAAGAGAAAGATTTAAGAATGCTTGGGAGAAAAATGACCAAAAAATTAGAGCCAGTGAAACTAGCAGACAACGCTTTAAAAAAAATGAACTTTGAATTATCTTATCGGGTTAATTAAAGATGATATAGTGAAAAAAATTAAACAACAAAGAGTAATATGGTTGGGGCATGTATGGAGAGCTGGAGATGGAGCTATAGCTTATTCCAGGGATCAGCAAGTAGTTTTAAGTGGAGCTGAAAAGTTTTATCGAGGTCCAAAAAAAAATTTATTTTGTTTTCAAATTGTTTATTTATTTAACAAATTATTGAACACAATACAATAATAATATTGTATTGGTAAATAATAGTATATTAATGGTAATATTAAGTAAAAAAAATTCTAAAATTAATAAGAAAAATTGCACCGACGTTCTTGAGCCAGATTTTTATAGTTTGGTTGACGAGAAGAACAGCAACTGCGAAGTGTGTCTTCATGTGTTCCGTTAATCTTGAACGATATTTGTTCTTTAAAAAATTCATTTTTGAGAATTATGATTCGCATACATAAGTCGAGCCAAACATAGTGGCCAGATTGATAGCCAATTTCTTGCTATTTTCATATGTTTCTGGAACATGTTTACCCCAAAATTCATCAGTGGATGCAGTTTTATACATTTGTAGGAAATTATCTCCATTTGAAGTGGAGGCTTTGAAAGACTGAACAGCTTAGCAGCCACATCAATCCATTCTCCCGATGCATCAACTTCATAAGACGATTTAAGGAATTGATACAGCTTTCCCAGCTCTGCAAAGTCTTGGAATCTTGCAGCAAATTCGTTTTTTAGATCGGACATAAATTTTAAAAACACTGCAATGTCTTTTTCAGAATTCTCCTTTTTATATTATTCAAGAACTGTTTGGAAATGAATAAATTCTTGTGAAGCAATATCTTTTTCGAAGATATCCAGCTTGCGGGGAAAAGCAGACACGCTGTGTATCAGCTTACATATTAATTTTCCATTGCCTTGTAACTCTGTGTTGAGCGCATTTAAATAATTCAGAATATCTTTCAAAAAAGCCACAGCAAGCATGTTGCGCTCGTAACGCTGCTTCTGCGGATTTTTTTTGCTAGCTCATGCATCTAACTAGTATTTTCGTGCTTTTGTGTAAGAAGTAAGAAGAAATTGAAGTGTTTCTTTACGAACCTCACTGCCGAGAGGAAAGTTTTTATGGAATTGCTGATGAGTTGTTTCGTAGTGTCGTTTTAATTTGCCACTTTTATTAATAGCGAAAGTTTTATTGCATATGAGGCAAACTGGAACCGCCTGCTGAGGCCTATCAGGCAGAGTAAAACAATATTGACGTCAAAAAATAATAGTTCAATACTATTAAACGCTTTACAAAATTAGAAAAATTAATTTCCAAAGAGCAGACCGTCCACTAAGAAGCAACAACTACTTCTCGGGCTATATGCCCCGACAGACATTGAATTACACTTCTAAAGTAAACGGGGTTGGTATATCTGTTAAGATAGAACCAACCATTCTGGTTTGCGATTAGAAGGAATAACATCACTTGTGGACCGGTTTCGGCGTTTTTGCGCCTCATCAGCATCTACCTTTTGCTATCATAAAGCGTAAAGATGTTCAATATACCCTTTCATTTCTGTCCACTAGACAGACACTATTTCAAACGGACTGGCAGAAAGCCATTATCCGAATATAAGCAGACTTCTGTTAAGTTTGTTAATCCATCTATTTCAACTAGAATTGTAGCTCAAGATTGAGAAGTGTCATAGGACAGTTTTGAAGAAAAGTAAGTTCCATCCCTACGAAATAAAAATGATGCATGAACTAACAGAAGATCACTCAGATAGAAGGATCAAATATTGCGGAACCATAAAAAATACTATTGGAAATTGGCCTTCGGGAACATATAGAGTGGCCACCTATATCACCTGACTCAATCCCATTAGATTTTTTCTATGGGGTTATTTTAAATCCAAAGTATATTCCTTTTGGAAAAATAAAAAATTTATGAATTTCCTTTTTTTTATCAATACTGAAAGCAGAAAAAAAATGAAAACTCAAATAAATACACATAAAAATTTTTGTTCAGGTAAATATTCCAGCTCTCATTTTTTTATTGTTACACAAACTACACAAAAATATTATTTCTACATTTATAAATCCATTCGCCTAAATAACTGTGATATTTCAAAAAAAAATTTGGTAATCCTAAATTATAACTTTTAATGTTCTATGCCCAAAAACGCATACTTGATTAACTATTTTTTAACAAATTAATTGTTTCAACCCTATCTCCAAGGAATGCTTCCATAATTATGAATTAAAATTTTTTAACCACTTACATCACATAACGAGAGTTGTAGAAGCGTTGTAGAATGCGATTAAAAAAGATGCGCGCGGACGGCGTAGCGGCAAGCGCAGTAATTCTACAAATACAACTAAACTTGTGTACTTTACTTTTTCTACGATTATTTTCATTTATAAAAATAAAAAGCCTAACACGTAACTTTTATTTATTTAACAAAATTCGGGAACAATTTAAATTAAAAATTTATCTATAATAATTACCTAATTGTAAAATTACCCGTATCCGTGTTTGGCGGTTGTTCAATAATACGCGGTGAATGGTGAGATGACGTAAACTGTACGGTGTGTTCTTTTTCGACATTGGTATTTTTAGTGTATGTAAGGGTCTGTAAATTACTGTTATTTGAATTTATAATTCTATCGACGTATTATTATTTATTGATCCATCGACATGGTGGACTTCCATCCACCATGTCGTTCAAAAGCCATTAAATCACCACCGGCATCAACCAAAAGAGTGGCAGAAGTTCGTCTTAAACTGTGACCTGTGTACATTTTGGGATCTGGTAACTTTAACACCGGGTGGACAAATAAGAGCGGTCGTTGGCCATATATCAGGATCGGATTGTAGTACAGCTCTGGAAAAAAAATTCCATAACAAAAGTGGCCTCTAAAAAAACCTGGAAATTATTTACAAACTTGCAGGTTTACCGCTGGAATGCGTAGTTGTATTTAAGAAATTTAAAAATCCGAATCTTACAAAATTTACCTAATTAAGGAGACCAGCAAAAACAAATGTGATGCCCCTCGAATAATAGAATAGATCATCAGTTATTAAACAACAAAATGAAGTTTATTCAGCAACAGTAGAATCAGCAAATAGTTAAAAATCACTTTAACAATATGTTTATCAACAAAACATGCAAAGTGATTTCTAGGCGAAAATGATATATGGATAAAGACAATTAATTAGTAATAAGTAAATCATAATAAAACTTGATGAAGGCCAGCTGGTCCTGAGAGGGTACATTCTAACATAATATAATATTTCCTTCTGTCAAAAATCCCATGTAAATGGAGTGCAATTATCGCAAAATTACAGCGATAGTTGCATTGTAGAAAGCGAAAGAGCCGTGGGATAATTGCGCTGAAATATAAAACACAAGTGACTTTCAATATAGAGTTTCTATTCACGACCAAACCTTCTACCGTTGCACAATCAATGCATTCTTCGAAATATTCTTCGTATATTTGATATTACAAGTCTTAGTCTATCTATTCAGATTAGAGATGGAAAAACACCTGTAAGTCCGATTCTGCCTGATCGGTCTTTGAAGACTTGGTCTTGTTGAAAACAGACCTTTTTTACCAATTTAAAGGTTATATACTCAATCCAACAAAACAACACATGTGCACTAACGTTTTTCTTTTCGATTTATCTCACTATATTCTCGAACGTAATTCATATGAACTTAAAAACTGTCATAACACTATAAAAAATTTATATAAAATAACTATAATTTACAGGAAAATCTCCAGAGTTCAGTTTCTATCCAAAAAGTTTTATTGGATATATCCGACAATTTATTTTAAAAAGACGATAAATTAAAGTTCAACTTAAAACGATCAAATTTATTGCTATTGAACTCTTATCGTTTACGGTCCCCGACTTCAATTGCAGCTAATGTTTAAAATTAGTTTCAATTCCTATGAATTACTGAGATATTCGTTGATTCTTCGATTATTATTTGATAAATGCTTTGTGAAATTGTGCTTTGGCTTTATATAATTCCGGAAAGATATCGCTTCTATAAATTTTAAAATATAACCATCCTATATTTAACGTTATACACTGCACCAGGATTTATGTGGATGTTACAAGAATATTCAAATTTTATTTGCAAATTCAGATAGTTTTGATAAAAAGTTGATTTGAGCACGTCGTAAGTTAATATTCATTTACATTAAAACTTGAATTGTCAAAATAATTTGGAACCGTCTTAAACATTATATCCAAATATATGTTGCTATAATTTATATCGTTTGCAGCAGTCAAAGAAGACAAAACATATTATTAAAAAAAATTGGCTCTAGATTGCAAATGCAAGCCGACCAAATCAAAAGAATTACTGACGAAGGTAGATGTTCATATGGAAAGCCAGCGTTTTTTTTTTAAATACATCGATCATTTAAAAAGTTTAAATAAGTCAGCGACTGAACTAACTACAGAGGTGTTGGGAATATCACCAAAAACTGTATGGAGAACAAAAAAAAAGGTGAGCGGTCGTCGGACCGCCGACAGAAGCTTGCTTCTTATGCACAATAGAATGACCATTTTTCGAGAGTTTTTCACCATTTTTCAAAAATTTTGACGATTTTTGACCATTTTTGACAGTTTTTGAACAATTTTGACAACTATTGGCCGTCTTTGACAATTATTCACCATTTTTTCAAAATTTTGACAATTTTTTCAAATTTTAACAATTATTGACCATTTTTGACAATTATTGACCAATTTTGTCAGTTTTGAGAATTATTGATCATTTTTGATAATTTTTCGAAAATTTTGACCATCTTAGACCGTTTTTCCAAATTTTAACAATTATTGACCATTTTTGAGCATTTTTGACAGGTTCTGACAATTATTGACAATTTTTCAAAAATTTTGACAATTTTTAATAATTATTGACCATTCTTGACAGTTTTTCATAATTATTGACCATTTTTTCAAAATTTTGACAATTTTTGACCATTTTTGACAATTTTTCGAAAAATTTTACCATTTTTCAAAAATTTTGACAATTTTTGAAAATATTTGGCAATTATTAACCATTTTTTCATAATTTTGACAGTTTTTGACAATTTTTGACGATTTTTCCAAATTCTTGACCATATTTAAAAATTTTTTACAGTTTTTCAAAAATTTTAACAATTATTGACCATTTTCAACGAATTTTGACAATTATTGACCGTCTTTGACAATTATTGAGCATTTTTGACAATTTTTCAAAAATTTTAACATATTTGGCAATTATTGACCATGTTTTCAAAATTTTTACAATGATTGATCATTTTTGGCAATTTTTGACGAATTTTGATTGGTTTTGACAATTATTGACCGTCTTTGACAATTATTGACCATTTTTCAAAATTTTTGACAATTATTGACCATTTTTGACAATTTTTCGAAATATTTGGCAATTATTAACCATTTTTTCAAAATATTGACAGTTTTTGATCATTTTTCCAAATTTTTGACAATTTTTGACCATACTTAAAAAATTTTGACAATTTTTAAAAAATTTTAACATATTTGGCAATTATTAACCAGTTTTTCAAAATTTTGACAATTTTCCAAACCTATAGGTGTGCGAGCTCAGTGCGGCAAGAAAGATTGCGCACAGTCGCTTGAACGAGTTATCGCGTGACGAACGCTTTTTCGTAACATCACACGTTTCACGAGTTCACTAGCCTTCCCAAAAGTCCTATGTCGTGCAATAAGAAGCAAGCTTCAATTTAAATGTCATTGGATTAGTGGATTATACAGAAATCTGGCAACACTGTTGCGTGACGAACGCTTTTTGTAACATTACACGTTTCACGAGCCTTTTTAGAAATCTGGCAAGACTGTTGCGTAACGAACCCTTATTCGCTTTTTCGTAACATTACACATTTCACGAGTTCACTCTCCTTTTCAGAAATATGGCAACACTGTTGCGTGACGAACGCTTTTTGTAACATTACACGTTTCACGAGCCTTTTTAGAAATCTGGCAAGACTGTTGCGTAACGAACCCTTATTCGCTTTTTCGTAACATTACACGTTTCATGAGTTCACTAGCCTTTTCAGAAATATGGCAACACTGTTGCGGGACGGACGTTTTTCGTAACGGTTACACGTTTTACGAGTTCACTAGCCTTCTCAAAAGTCCTATGTCGTGCAATAAGAAGCAAGCTTAAAAAAAATGAAGACTCTCAATGATGCCGAATTCAAGAGAACACTCTCTGAGAGGGTTACTGGAATAAAAGATGTACACCTCTTATTCTAAGTAGTTTACGAGAAGTGGTGCATAAAATGTACGGCAAAATGAAGCATGTAACGACAGAAGCGATTCATGATCATTTTCGAGAAGAAATGCCTGATGTATAATGTAGCAAAAAAACCATTATTAACTGGATACATAAATTTTAGTTTTAAGTTCAAACAAACCAATAATAGAGAATTTTAATGGAGCTTTCTGCGGTACGTTCCAAGAGGATACAGTTTCTTTGAAAATATTCCAAAGAAAATGGTACCTTATGAAACCAAAGGCTTTGGATGAGACGCGGATTTTTAGCAAAGGTCAGATGAGAAAAACATGGCAAGAGGATACTGTATTAACTCAGCGCAAGAAAACAGGCCACGGATCAAGTTATATAATCGTGCATGCTGGAGGAGAGGATGGTTTTGTTAAGATTCAGGTATAGTTTTCAAAAGTAACCGAAAATCTGGTGACATGATAATATAAACTGCGGAAACTTTGAAAAATTGTTCAAAACCACATTTATACCTAACCCAGAGGAACCCAGTTTAATTATCATGGATCAGTCAGCATTCACGATTCCACTAATTCCATGTTCTATATATAGTTGGTTTAAAACAAAATCACTAGATTACCCTGAGTCTAAAAATATCAATAATCAAGGGAGACTTATGAAGTACTAAATATGGGAAATTATAAAAACAAAGTTGCCACAAATAGGTTATTATTTGGAATGTTATGCATAATCAATGTGTCACAAAGTTTTACGTTTACCACTATTTCATTGCTAGTAAAACGGCATTGAGATGGTTTGGTCAGAAAGCGAATTATCACTTTCGCTCACATTCAGTCACTGAGCATTTGTCAACCAAATGGTAAACGCGACCAATTGCTGTTGTCCATAAAGTGTTGACTCTGAGTATTTGATCCTTCAAAGTCATACATTTGACAACCTCTGACAGTTTAAAACCGGAATAATGAAACACATACGTTTTGTTACTATTTTATATGAAACTAAAGGCTGATGCACAATTGCCCGGGAACGGGAACGTGAACGAGAACCGGAACGGAAACGAGAACGAAATATTATATTTAGATGCACAACAACGGCAACGAGAACGGAAATGACATTTGTTGGATGTTTGACATTTTCTGGAGATATTTATTTTCTAAAACAACTTGTGACTCAATAACAAACTTCCGAATAACATATCAATCACTTTTTATATAATGGATGTTATTATTGGCCTCTTCCTCTTAATAAAATTGGCCAGCACATTAATTGCTTCTTTTTGGGGCCACTTTTACATTAGTCTGAGAGATTCTCATGCAACGAGGTTATGTTTGCATCAAACAGGTTGCTGCTTTCCTATTGGCTCAACTATTAGCATTATATATCCTGTGCTGTGATTGGCTCCGGGAATGCAACGGTAACGAGAATGTTAAAACTTGGCCAACTTTCCAGTTCTCGTTCCCGGGCATCTTCTCGTTCTCGTTACCGGAAATTGGTTGCGCATGGGTACAATAAAATATGTGGATCTTAAACTTTTTTTCCGTTCTCGTTCCAGTTCACGTTCCCGGGTAATTGTGCAGCGGCCTTAACTGTTTCTAATTAATTCCACTATTTAATGAAAAAATGGACGATGATGTAGTAGGAGTAGATTCCACAAAGTAAGGGTCCAAACATTAAATTCACATACGTTTTGTAACTACATTTTACAGTATGATCAGATAAAAGGACTAGCGCTATTTCCCCGACTATACCTAAATGAAATTTTTGGATTTGAGTTGGTTAAACCAATGAATACACCAACTGATAAGAAGTGAAACTTCGCATAAAAACGAATATGCTGAAGCCATCTTTTAAATTAGTCGTCATGTCATGCGACCACATGTAGGCCTCTTGCTTATAGTCTTCCCAGATGAGATTAGAGTCTGTGTTGAGATGAAAAAGTACACTCACTACTTCACTAGTTTTAAATATTTTGTATATAGTGTGCTTAATTTAGTTTTTGATGTTTATATCAGAAAATTAAAAAATATATTGTCATTTTTAATAAAAAGTTACATGTTAAAAATATTAAATAATTTATTATATTAAAGTACAAATACTATTATTAATAATCAGTAGGTTATGGGTCTATGCAATCAATACATAAAGAAAAAGGAAATTAAAAATATGGCTCAAGTTAACACAAGTCCAGAATTGCACCTCTACGTAATGACAATTATGATACATGGAAAATTCAAGCACAAGCGTTAACTCTGGGATTACATATCCGGAGAAGCAAAAATGCCAGCAGAAGACGATCAAGCTAAACAAAAAAGGAGAGAGAAGGATTTAAATGCCAAATCAGAACTAATACTAATCATTTCCCTCTTCGGAATTAAAACAAGTTAAAAACTGTATAATATCTAAAGATATATGGGACATATTGGAGAAAATTCACCAAAGCAAAGGACCAGCACGTAAGGCGAATTCATTAAAAAATATGCTTCTACATAAAATGCGAGAAGGCGATAATATAAGAACACATTTAAATAATTTTTGTGATACCTACTGTAGACAAATTAGCCGATATGCAAATAACAGTGAATGACGATTTGTTAAGTATCATGTTGCTATATTCACTACCAAGTTCTTTTGAAAATTTTCCCATTGCAATTGAACCTAGAGATGATCTACAAACGCCAGAAAATTTAAAAATTAAAATATTGGAAGAAAGCGAAGCTCGTAACAAAAATTCAAATTAAAAAACACAAGAAGGTGTATTTGTAAGCAGGTACTTTTCAAGAAATTTCAACAAAAATCGTAATGAAGAAAATACTAATAAATATCCTAATAAGCAAAATAGAATAAAATGCAGCAAATGTTTTAAATATGGACATTTAGCAAAATACTGTCGATCTAAGTTTCCAAGAGACCATAATAACTCTAATGCAGAATCTACTTTCAAAACAGGAATATGTTATATGTAAAATTTTCGAAATCAAGATAAAGAAGAATGGTGTCTAGATAGTGGTTCTACATCTCATTTATGCTTAAACAATGAAATATTTATAAAATCTGTAAAAATGTTAGGAGACTTAAAAAGGAATAAAAATAACACGTGTTCTCTACAGAAAGCACTGTACGGTTTAAAGCAGGCCGGGACACAAAATTGGACACAAAATTATAGGAAATCGGTTTCAGACCATCGACAGCTGATCCATGCATCTACGTATCCTTCAAAGGGGGAGAAAAAACCATTATTGACGTTTACGTAGATGATCTGATCCAATAAAAAACAAAAGAAAAAAGTTAAAGAAGAATTAGAAAAATATTTTGAAATGAGAGATCTAGGAAATTTAAATTACTGTTTAAGAATAGAATTTCAACAACATAGAAATTTCATAAGTGTCAGCCAAAGCAAATATATACAAAAATTACTTGAAAAATATGAAATGAAAAATTGTAAAAGTGTTTATAATCCCATGGAAGTAGGTTCTAAACTAACAAAAGCGGAACAAAACGAACAGATTGATGTACCATATCAAAATCTGATAGGTTCTTTAATGTATTTGGCCGTAGGAACACTTCCTGATATATCCTATGCGGTTAGCCATTCAAGCCAATTTAATACTTGCCATGGTAAAATACATTGGACTGTAGCAAAGAGAATACTGAGGTATTTGCAAGGCACAAAAGAAAAATGTTTAATTTTCAAAAGAAAAGAAGAAGAAATCGTTGGTTATGCTGATGCAGATTGGGGTTCTTGTGCTGTCGATAGAAGGTAGCAGGACTGTTGCCTTATCTACTGCGGAAGCAGAATTCATGTCAAAAATCGAAGCTCTTAAAGAAGCTGTTCACCTAAAACGTTTGATACACGACATGGGAATTGATCAAGAGCAAATACTGATTTTAAATGATAACCAAGCAGCACAGAAACTTATTACGAATCCAGTTATTAGTTCAAAATCGAAACATATTGAAATAAAAGGAATTTTTACAAAAGATTCCACTAATAAAGGCGAAATTAGGATCGAGTATATAAGGACAGATGAAATGTTAGCAGATATCTTTACAAAAGCGTTACTTTCCACTCGTCACATAATTTTAACAGATTTAGTTGGTTTAAAAAACGAAGTAGTTCGTGAGGGGGGGTGTTGAGATGAAAAAGTACACTCACCACTTCACTATTTTTAAATATTTTTTTTCTACAAACGTCAGAAAATGACAAGGTTGCGCATCGACAACAATATGCGGAGTGACACTTTTTTTCGGATTCTTACGTTACCAGGACACCGTGCGCGAAGTACGCACTAGGGTGCGAAGTATTTCGCACACTGCATGTAAATCAATAAGACTTTTGTATTTCAATCTTTGAAAAAATGAAGCAAAACTCCAAATTATTATTTATTTTTAAATGAGTAACAATTAAATACTTTTAAAATAATGATAGAATTTTACAATAACTTTAGTTATTATTTACAATATTAACATTAATCCATAGTAACAGTGAAAATTTGATTAGGAAAAAAATTTTAAGCCAGCTCAACACTATTTTCTATAATAAATTAGGCATTTTACTTATTTATAATATTTTTAAAAGATAGATTTTGACGTTTCTAGAAAAAATATTGTTTGCATCTCGTGCGCGAATTACTTTGGTGGTCTCGGAAAATTCAATTCTCGATAACTATTTTGATGTTTATGTCAGAAAATTAAAAAAATAAATTGTCATTTTCAATAAAAAGTTACATGTTAAAAATATTAAATAATTTATTATATTAAATAAAGTACAAATACTATTATTAATAATCAATAGTGTGTTGAAATTATTTTTTTTAATGATTCACTTCACGTCCATATTGTCAACGAAATGTGCATAAATAGTTACTGATGGAAAAATAGTTATATAATACATATTATAAAACACAATTTTATGCTGAAATACATTTTCTCAGTGTGACTCGACTAAAACTGTAAGAATTTATTATGGTTCTCAGTGTATGTCAGAGTTAGCTGTCACGTTCAAGGACATTTATTTCTGCTCTTTCAACATCAAAGGAATTTCGGCGGGCTTCGCTTCTTGTCAGTTGGTGTATTCTTTAGTTAAACTGAAATATATCTGACAATTGGTATCATTTATGTTTATTTCATTTTATTTCAATTTTATTTGAATAAACCAGCTGCTGATTTTTCTTACAATTATATTGAATAGCTAAGAAAAAATTCAGTCCCGACCGTATCTAGGTTATTTCCTTGATATGTACACCGACTAGTTTTTTTTAAATTAAAAAGCAATTCTTTCGATTCTAGTACATTTTTTATTCATCTAATAAATTGAATACGTCCTAAAAAAGAATGATTCGTTTTGCATTGGATCTGTTTAAAATATGACCTAGTTCGTGACGTATTTATTGCTACGACGATGATCAATGAACTGTAATTCAACGTAAACCTTTCACAAAGACTAATAGATTGTATGAATTCCTAAGTAAATAGTAAAGAAATTTAAAGCGCTTGATAAAATTCTTCATGCAATCAATTCGATTGTTGTACCCGTATTTTTTGGTATTTTGCATTTATTTCAGATTCATTACAATCCAAGCTCGTTAACCCTATTAGGAGTTTTTCCGTTGGCTGTTTTTTTATTGGTATTTTGCCTGGCATATAGGAGGATGTTTTCTGGCACAACAGTCGATTTAGGACGACATTAACAGATTTCTTTTTTTTCTGTATGTTCCTTGTGATATAAAAAATAAACTGCTCCACAAAAATTAGGGAAGTTTACAAATATTGGATTCATATTAAAAGTTATTAACTGTTCTATTCACCAAGGTTTTGTCTGTAATATATCGAGTGTTTGATAAGTTTTTAAGTTTGAGGCAAGTTGTTTCCTTTTGTAATTTCAAGAATTTTACATCAGTTATTGATTCCAGTAGATTCAGTCAACTGTGATTTAAAATTTATATGCGGATGAAGCTAGTAGTGCTATTGGTATGATTGAGGTGGGTCGTCTTCAGAGAGAAGGTTTCAATTGAAACAGTACATAGAAGATTACAAGAGGTTAACTTACGTTCACGACGACTTTTTAGAAGAGTTCCATTAACACAAATTCATATGCATGCTCGATTGGCATGGGCTAATGAACATGTGAATTGGAATGCTGAATGTCGGCGAGTTTGTATATGGACTCTTTCTCTAGTGCCAGAGATCGAAGAGCAGTACAGGAAGTTCATCTATTCAGAGGTGGTACAGTTGCTGTTTGGGAAGGCAATTGTTTTAATGAGCGTACATAATTGTTAGTGCTTGATGAGAACATGACTGCAACAAGCTATTACGACGTTTTTTTTTTATCGGGCCAACTTCCTTGTTTTTAGACGTTAATGCTTGACCGCATCGTGCAGGAGTAATCGAAGACACTTTCATGGTATTCCGCATTTGGCACCGCTCCCTCGATACCCTGACATCCATTCATCGAGCCTGCTTGGTACCAGCTACAGAGATCCTTGAATTCCCATGAACCACCCCCACAGACACTTCAGAAACTTTTACCCCAACTTTGGAGACAAATCGATCAAGGCTTCTTCAACGAGACCTTATTGAAAGTATGCAAAGGCGTTGTTTGGCTGTAATTGATATTAGAGAAGACCATACACGCTATCAATGTATGTATTTCCATTTTTAAGAAAATTAAAAAGGTACACAACTTTAAACTGTTGTTTTCGTCTGTTACTACATCCAAAGGTTTTTGCCTCCAATCGTCAAACTAAATCACTAATATTGCAAGCAAAGGGTGGAGAATAAAGCCAATAAAACTTCCTAGTAACCTTTCAACAGCATTTATTTCATTATATTGTGGCGCGAACATAAAAAAAGAGAATCAAAAGATCTGAGAAAAGGCACAATTGAGGAAAAATGTTGCAAGACCAGAAAAAATTGTATGTAACGGGAATAAAGAGACAAATGAAAGGTTTTTGTTCTTTCTTTTTTTGCTCTAAATGAATTATGTCGACCACGGGAAATTGAAAAGCCGAAGGAATTGCATTTTTTGTCTAATCAAGGGCTCTTAACGACCGCCGGAGCGTCGGGCGGGAAAATCGAGAAATTTCTCGTTAAATGTAAAACGTTTTTTTTCCATCAAACGAATTTTAAAAAATTAATTTAATTTTTTCCGCTTGTTGGTGGATGTCTTTATAGCAATTCCCAAGTTTATTTTGCATGAAGGCCTATTTACACACTATTCATTTTTTACTTTTATTTAGATATTTTCATTTCATAACAATTTCTAGGTAATTTCTACCTTTTTCTTCATTCACCATCTCCTGTCGGAGGTCCTGAAAACTGCAGCACAAAAAATGTCCTTGGACGAACCTCCAAATAACCCTCTCATATATTGTAACCAGTTTGTTGTGTCATCTTTTCGCCAAGACGAAGTAGAAGTTTTTTTTCAATTTTCTTGGAGTGCAGCTGCGTTATACATAAGTTCACCCAATCCCTTTGGAATTAGTTGAATTATCTGCTGGAAATATTCTTCGAAAGGTGGAAACCCACCATTAATATTCTTGTCGACCCACATTTTCTTGAAAATTCAATCTTGGCTGAAATTACCAAGGTACGAAACAGACTAATTTTCTCTACGAAATTATCGATCTTTCTTACATAATCTCTTCTCCAAGACACAATTCCATCACTAACAATCAATGCAGAACTTCTACCGTGTGTTTCATATCAAAAATTAAGTTTCTCAATTGTAATCCATAGTTTGCTCTTGGTTTTATTTGAATTCCTTTCTGAAATAAAATGGACGCACTTTTTTTCAAGGATATTCAAAACAAAACAAAAAATCGTGATATTTAGTCATCTTCAAGACAAAAATTAATTTCTTATTTCAACAAATATTGAATACTTTGAACGTACGCCCATTAACCAACCCCAATAAACGATAATCTGACAGTTCCATTATATACTTATTCCAAAGTCAATGTGAAAACATGAGCAAAAAGCAAGGTTAGATTAGATTTGAAGAGGTGGCTAAGCGGCCTATTGCACTGCGACATTTTCAGATCTATTGTGGTGCTCTGAATGTAGTTTGCAGTCTCAAGCCCGGCTTTTTTCTTCTTCTTCTTCTTTTCTAGATCCCTCTGCCCTTTCAGGCGTCGGATATGGATTCCATGTCCTGTACCCATTTTTTCCATGTCTTTCTGTCTCTTGCAAGGTTTTTCATTTCTGCTATGGTCTTTCCTCTTTCTAAACCCATCTCTTGTATTTGGTCTAACCATTTCCTTCTAGGCCTACCCCTTTGTTTTTTGACCGGTTTTCCAATCTCCATTATTTTCTTAGTTAACCTATTTGGTTCCATTCTTACCATATGACCATACCAGCTAAGTTGTCTCTTTTTTATTTTACCAGTTATCAGTTCCTTTTTAGTTGTCTCTCTAATGACGTCATTTCTAATCCTATCCCATTTAGTTTTCCCTGCAATTCTTCTTAGATGTTTCATTTCTATGGCGTTTATTCTAGTTTCGTCCTTTTTTCGCACAGTCCAATTTTCACTTGCATATAATATTGTAGGAACTGTTATCATATTATGAATTTTCATTTTCACTTCCAAGTCTATATCTTTATGTCCAAGAATTGTTTTATTTAGAGAGTAGAATATTTTTGTTGATTTATTTGCTCTGTTTTTTATTTCTGCATCTATTTTTCCATCTTCTGTTACTATACTTCCCAAATATTCAAATGTTGTTACTCTTTCTAGCGTCTGGTTTTTGCATTTAATCTCTTTATTATTTTGATTACCTAGATGTTTTTCATTTATTATCATCACTTTTGTTTTATTTATGATCACCTCCATCTTCATGTTCTCTATTTCTTTAGTCCAAATATTCACTAGTTTTTGCATTTTGTTCTTTGTATTCGCTACTAAGACCACATCATCTGCATAGAGTAGACTACTTATTTTTATCGGTTCTAAATTTCTGTGTCCCATTATAGTATTCAGCTGCTCATATTTTTCTTTAGTTCGTTTCACAATCTTATCCATGATTATTATAAACAGTAATGGGCTTAAACTGTCTGCTTGTTTTATTCCCTTATACATTTTAAATTCTTCTGACCTTTGCCCTGCAATTTGTACATTGGCTCTAACTGTCTCGTATACACTTTTAATTATATTTATTAATGTGTGTGGAACTTCCAATTCCTCCAGGGTTCTCCATACTTCCCTTCTATCCACTGTATCAAAGGCTGCTTTTAGATCTATAAATGTAAGGTGCATTTCTTCTCCCTCTTCTATTTTTTTTTTCGATTATATTCCTCGGCGTATAAATATTATCTTTTGTTTGTCTTCCAGGTCTAAAAGTTCCCTGTTCTTCTCCTTATTTTGGTTCTACATATTCTCTTAATCTTTTTTCTATTATTTTTGTGTATACTTCATAGCTAGTTTGGGCCAAACAGATTGCTCTGTAATTCCCACATTGTGTCTGATCTCCCTATTTAAAGATGGGTATTATTAAGTTATTTTCCCATTCCCTTGGAATTTTTTGTTGTACCCATGCTTCTTTGCATACCTTCCATATCCATTCCTTTCCTCTCTCCCCCAAAGATTTAATCATCTCTGGCGCTATCTCATCTTCTCCGTTAGCCTTGCCTATTTTGATTTCTTGTATTACTTGATCTATCTCTTCTTTTGGGATTCCTTGTAGCTGGTCGATTTCCTCTTCTTCTGTTGTTATATTCTCTTCCGATGTTAATGTTTGGAATTGCTCTGAATAGTATTATTTCCATATTTTCAATATTTCTTCCATTTCCGTTTGTACTTGGCCGTGGCGATTTTTTATTGCTCTAATATCTTTATATTTATTTTCTCTCAATCTTTTTTTCTTGTCCAAAATTTCCTGTTATCCATCTTATGTAGATCTGTTATTCAATCCATTCTCAAGCCCGGCTCTTTTCATGTAGCCAATCAGCCTCGAGAATGAACCTTTCGTGTAGTTTCTTGCCGGTGGTTTCTCATCGTCAGGTACAGGAAACCGCACATTAGCCAGGCAGGCGTGCCTGTTCAGCTTACATTGCCCTGTTAACATTCTACTACGACTTTGACGGTTTTTCTATCTTTACTCATTAGAACTACCGTGAATGTTGGCGAATGTCTACTAAGCTGTTTCCCCTGTCTCTGTCCTGTAATTACCCACCATTATAAAGATGTATGTGCCACTTTCTTCCTTGTGGCCAATGTGGCCATATTTATTGGCGATTTTGAGACACCGCAGAAAGGTTCCCGTCCAATGAATGGCATTGATGAGCCTTGTCTGGCCAATTCATCCATCAGTTCGTTGCCCTCATGACCCTCGTGCTCTGGTACCCAGGCTAGCGTGACCTTGCAATGGTGCGTTCAAGGCACCTATCCCATACCAGCTTGGAGTTGACCTCTATGGAATCAAATGCAATAAAATGGCAATTTTTTTCCTGTCTTCCCTACCTATACTTATTTGGAACTTACCATAGAAGCTATATCCCGTTGCCGTTGCGTTAATGGGTTTCTCGATAAAGTAAGTCATTCGCTTCTACATCTTCGATAAGCTTTCGATAGTCACTGTGCGTTTTTCTTATGATTTGTTGACTTTGCAATACTCTGTATGTTACATATCTGGTGAATATCTTTATAGCTGCGTACACATGACTAGAAAGTCAAGAAAACAGTGTATTCTGTGTAAAATTTAATTTTTTTAAAAATTGCCAAGCGCTTTCGGCTGTTAAGCCATCATCAGTGCGATACTCGTCAAGTATATACAAGAAACCAAATTAAATAGTCGACAACACATTGACTAAACAATCATATTTTTTTTTAAACTACATTAAATTTAAAATAGAGAGAGAGAATTTCTGTTCTACCAACACGTGTAGTTACATATAATACAAAAATGTTTAAAAGGTAACAATAGTTTCCCCAAACAGGGGAATATTTCAAATTTAATGTAGTTTTAAGAAAAAAATTAAAATTTTTGATTGTTTAGTCGATGTGTTGTCGACTATTTAATTTGGTTTCTTGTATATACTTGACGAGTATCGCACTGATGATGGCTTAACAGCCGAAAGCGCTTTGCAATTTTTTTGAAATTAAATTTTACACAGAATACACTGTTTTCTTGACATGTTACATATCTGGCTTCGCCTTATATAAAAATATGTAGTGGAGGCAGATTTAGCATCACCTCCATCGAACTTGTGGGAGCAAGGCTGTCGGATATGTTTTCTAAAAACTATACAAATGTTTTCCTCAGTTCAGGCAGCTGTTAGTCCGTGACGTTTTTAGAAAGGTAGTCTGGAAATTTAAAAAAAAATTACATACTTATTAGTTAGCATCAAAATAAGACTTTCAAAATTGCTGGGAAAAATTATTGAAATAACTTCATGTATATTACTGTCCTGAAGAAAATAGCAGCAGAAGAAGAATCGAAGTGATCCAATTACAGTATTTTGCAGTTGCAAACCAACTAAGTCGGTTTGTTATTTATGCGGACCACTGTGTCGTTAAAATAATTTACATTAGTTATAACCGCCTGAGGCGCCGTGACTTGTGATGTGTTTAGATGTGTAGAGCAGTATTTTATTTCAACTAGGTTTGTTTCTATTGTAACGATGTAAGTTTTATAAATATAATTTATTTGTAACTAATTCAAAAAAAATCTCTTTCTCTTTCGTCACATTGACTTTAGAAAGGGTATACCAGCCTTAACCTTCGCTAGCTTTTAATTTTGTCTTTACAGCGTGAATCTAATCGTTGAGACAACTAAAAATATAAATATATGGATATCGAAGATAAAATATGTATTAATGTTATAACGCATTACAAGGTTTTTGAAAAATCATTCTCAAAAAAACAATGACCGTTCAATTAAGAAGAATCAACTACTCTTCGGGCTATATGCCTCGACAGTCATTGAATTATACTTCTAAGTTAAATCACATCAACACATATCCCCAAGTAAAGGAAACGTTAAAAACGTGATAACAGCGACATCCTCATCTCCAACGTATCACGTTTTTAACGTTTCCTTCACTTGTGAATATGTATTGATGTGATTTCAGTGACATCTTCAGTCCAGGAATATGCTCTCAGAGCTCCCGGACGGAGAATATCTACCTTGTACTGATTAGGCTCAAAAACGCCGAAACCGGTCAACAAGTGATGTCCATTCTAATTGCAAACCAGAATGGTTGGTTAAATCTTGTACATTATACCGACCCCATTTAACTCTGTCGAGGCATATAGCCCGAGAAGTAGTTGTTCCTTCTTAATTGAACGGTCATTGTTTTTTGAAAAATATTTTTTAAAAACTTTTGTGAGGCGTTATAATAGTATTGAATCTATTATCTCCGATATCTATTGGTAACACGATTTACTAAATACATTATTTTTTAATAATATAGAGATAGTTGGTCAAACGCCGTATAATTCTCATTTGACGTCCCTCCTTTCCCCCTTAACAGCAAAGTGCTTAAGGAAGTGCTGTTGTCTAGCGGAAACTAAACGAAGTTCGCGGATCTTCAAATTTGCCATCATGAATCGAAATGCGGTGGCAGGAGAAAAATAAACAGACCAGTTACATTACGAGGGTGACTAGAAATTATGTTATGTTTAATTTCAGGAATGAGTAAAACTTCAATATTAAAAAGGTGAATATGGAGTGCGAAATATCTGATCCATAATTTATACAGATTATTACTATTTAACTTGAAAACGGCAAGAATATATTCACCCAAACTAAACGTTCTCAATGAAAATTGTTGGGGTAAAAGTATTGTCGTTTGCACCAAACAATATAAATCACAACATATTAGAAATGACTGGTTTTGAAGAATTGACAATTTTGATTGTTTTTTAGAATTTCTATTGTAGAAGCTTCGGAGGTTGTCCAATTCTATATATTATGTAAAAGGCATATTTGCATGAAATTTTGTATGCGTTGAGTACGGCAAAAATAATGACTTACGTATTTCAGCGTTTTCTAAAATTCAATCTCTGAGAGGGTAAAATAGGGGATGAAAGTTTTAAATAAAATTTCGTACACATATTCCTCTTATGACGTAGGCATCCAATAAAGAACGATTTTCTTAAAATTCAACCCCCCAACTGGGTGAAATAGAAGATAAAAGTTTGTATGAAACTTTTTATTCCTTGGACATATTTGCATGAAATTTCGTATGAATTGAGTACGGCAAAAATAATGAGCTAAGTATTTAAGTGTTTTCTAAAATTCAACCCCTAAGAGGGTGAAATGGGGGATGAAATATTCCTTGGACATATTTGCATAAAATTTCGTATGAATTGAGTACGACAAAAATAATGAGTTACGTATTTCAGCGTTTCCTAGAATTCAACCCCTAAGAGGGTAAAATAGGGGATGCAAGTTTTAAATAAACGCACAGACCAAACCCTTAGGGCTAGAAACTTAAAATTTCGCACACGTATTCTTCTTAAGACGTAGGCATACTTACTTAGGAAAGATTTTTCAAAATTAAAAAAAATTTGTTTTGTATTATACCTACTGGGTGTAAAGAAAAGTAATGTTCTACTCAATGTTCAATGCTCTACACAAATGGATACAAATTTTAGGCTTTTTTAGGTATCTATAGACAGAGTATTCATCCGGAACGTGGCAGACGCTTTAGGCAGACGTTGAATTTTGTTATTCATTGAGTTTACTTTATATGAGATTTGTTGTTGTTTGTTGTTGAGTAGGTATTTCTGTTAATTACGAGTTTTTTTTTAATACAGTTACCTTAGCTGGTTAGATATGTGTGTTACATACATAGCAATCCTAATAGGTAGGTATATTAAGTTTGTGGTATAGCTAGAAACTCAAAAACGCCTTTTACGTCTTGTGGCGCCATCTACTGGATTTCTGCGGAAGTTTTCATAGTGATAAAGTGAAAATAAATAGTTTGCTGTTATTACTTAATATACCGGAAATTTTGAATTTACTATACTTATTTCATTTTATTTAAATAAAAGGAATTGGGATAAAATAGAATAAAAATGAAAGATTGTATTCTAAATAATGATAGTCAATGTTACAAAAGACATATTTGTCAAATTTTATTCATGAAATAACTTTTGGTGGAATTAAAAGTATCTTAGCCAAAATATAATTCGAACACGTATAATTTTTTGTTCGTTTACTAATTTTTGAAGGTACGAAATAAAAAGATTCATATTTTTAGTTGGGTTTCTCTTTAAAGTTTGTTGATAATTATTTTCTATACATATAAAATGCTTTGTCCTGAATGCCTGACTGACGGATCAACGCACAGCCTAAACCGCTGATCGTAGAGACCTGAAACTTGGAGGGTGTGTTCTTAGTATGACGTAGGAATCCGATAAGAAAGCATTTTCCGAAATTCTACCCCTAAGGGGGTGAAAAACGGGGACAAAGTATGTATGGGACAACGTGATTCCTTGGTCCAGTCTACTTCAAATTTTGCGTAAATATTCTTTAACAGTATTGATGGAATACTTGTTTCGTATTTTATTGAAACTGATCGCCTAACGGTGTTAAAAAGAGGTAGAAAGTTATTTTTGGGGTGATTTGCATCGAAGTTGATATCAATACCCCTTAATGCTTTTGATTTAAATTACATTTTATTTTGACACGTTTGAAAACTCAATCCGATTTTATTCAAAAAACGTTGAACTCACTTAAAAGCTTGGTGCTATTCAAAACTGGAATGTCAAATATAAAAGAATATTTAAATCGGATTAGAATTCGAAATTTCAATTTCATTTGTTCTTGGATATTTGAATGAAAAACTTAACTTAACATTTTAACATAATAATTTATGTTATGACAAAATTAATAACGTAGGGTGGGGGTGAGTTAGAGAAATATTAAGGTTGGAGTGATTTTCAGAAAGTCATCAAATTCTACATCATTTTTAAGGCAAGTTTATGAATTTTTTTTTCCTCATTATTGCCAAAAATATTCATTAAAACGTGTTTGAAATTTATCGACTTATGATTTTTCTTAGAAAAATACAAAACCTGTCGATATTGGATGATTGGTTTGAACCTTTCAGGCGTCATATTTGAAAATGAAAAAAATATTGTGAGTCGAGATGGCGAGTAGGTACTGGAACAAAAAAAATTACACGCTCACCCCATACTATAAGGATGGAAAATATTGGGGCTAGGGTGATTTTAAGTACGTCATCAAATTCTACATCACTTTAAAGGTATGTTCACCAATCTTCATATTTTTTCTTTATTATTGCCAAAGATACGCCAAATGTGCTTTCCTTTGTTTATATAATTATTGCAGTTTTCCTCTTGCTCTGTAGAGAATGGAAATAAACAACATCTAAAAAGTTCTACAAAATATAACAGTTTTTCAATGTCTCACTTTTCTTGAATAATATTTTAATTATTTTGCTTTATTCAAAATATATTCTCATATACATTACTTAAGTTGATTGTAGTTGATATTATCAACATTCGAATTAACATTTTTTTCATGAAGCAACAAATTCTGATTTCAATAATAATCTGTATATCAATTTGCAATAATAAAAGAAAAAATATGAAAATTTTCCATTTTCTAACCTGCAGAATAAACGGAAGACTACTAAGTAAACAAAGGCTTGGCTTATCTATAGCAATAGTTAACTGGTAAACATACCTCAAAAATAATGTAGAATTTGATGACATACTGAAAAACATTCCAGCCCCAATATATTCCAAAACCACCCCTCCCACACCGTTATAATATAAAGTGAGCGTGTAATTTATTTTTTATTTCCAATTTTACATTGTACAATATACACATGCCAAATTATAAATTTTTATTCCTATCCGTAAACCCGTATAATGGAGATTGTTATAATCATTGAATAATTAACATTTTTCCTGTACAACTCTCTAAAAAAAAAGTCATCTAGATTAAATTTTAGGTCTTAAATAAAACAACATTTGAGTACTATTTGTTATTGCCATATCGTGTTCACACGAAGTTTGAAATCTATAAAGTTCATTTCGTATGTACCTAGTAATTAATTATTCAATAATCACGTACTTATAAATGATAACGAATCGTTGCAAACTCTGGCAATGAATTTAAAAATGGACTATTTTCTAATTGAAAATTGTTACTTTGGCAATAGAGCATTTACTAGCGTTGATATGATTAAAATAAAATTGTATAAAATATGGCGACGATCACACATGGTAGAGCTGCGAACACAGTCGCCATCTATCTCTGTACTCCATTTTCTTCAAATTTATTCCCCATAAGCTTGACTAACTATCTTTGTATTATTAAACAATGCATAATATGACAATTTTCAGGAAACTGTAATTAAGTATACATAAAAATATATATATTGGTGCAAATATTGTTCTTAAAGATTCAAGTCACTGGTGTTACCCTATATCTTCTTATGTTTATTATTTTCACATGGAAGACACAAGAGATCGGAGAAACTTTTCTATTTTTCATTTTGTAATATTGAACTTATCATATTTTTTAATCTTAGAGATTTTATATGCAGGAATGATGCAGAAATCTAAAAGTATAAATGCGCTATATTCAATATTGGTCCTGAAACTTTTTCGCTTTGTACTTAAAATATTTCCAACGTATTCAGTGAAGTTCCCAAATATTGACAGGATAAAGTTTTATATTCTTTATTATTGCAGAAGTTCCGCCAGTATACTTTTGATATAAAAATAAAAACAGTTACGTAAGTTAGAACCAGTATTCGCTTGCGAAAATTGGTATCAAATTTAAAGAAGAAATTTTATCATTTTCGAGGATATCAACTTTGTCAAGCTAAACACTTTTAATCAATGAGGTTACTTTTTTTAATAATTCCAATAATCACAGGAGGAGCTTTACCTAAATTTATTTTAAAGGAGCTGCATTAGTACCCATACACATATAAAAATTTATTTTTTGCATACAGTTTTTCCAACTGTCTACTGAAATGTTAGTCACTATACATCTTTTTACAATTCTACTACATTATAAGTATGAAGTGGCGAGAGTATTATTTCTTCTATTATATTCAACTTGGTGCCATATTGGCTCAATGGGATTCAATATGTAATAATAGGGGGGGAGACGCAACACCGTATTTCCGTTTTTAATTGCAAAAGTATCACACACATATCCTTTCTTAACAAATTGATTGTGTCAATTGGAATATTTCCATAATTATTACCAAGAGAAAATCTATAACTAACAAATTCCACAATAGAAATATAACATATAAACTGCTTAACAAAAGTCAAGAAACTTTATAAATTCTGAGATTGTGTTTAAACAAATTACGATTTTTGGTCACCATGTGTTTATATCTTACAAATTGAATGTTTTTTCTTTTATGTTAGCGTTCATTTTCCCTTTTGCGCAATACGTTCGGAGTTTTAAACAACAAAAAGAACAATTTGAGGTTGTGTGTACCCATTTAATTTAATTAAAAAATAAAGTACATACGTTAATAACAAGTAACTTTTCCTTTAATGTTTATTACAGCCAAACAACACCTCTACATACATCCAATAAATTCGTTGAAGTAGCTTTGATCGATTGGTCTCCAAAGTTGGGGTAAGAGATATCTAAGTTCTTGGAGTGCCTGTGGGAATGGTTCATGGGAATTCAAGGTTCTTGGTAGCTGGTCCCAAGCATGCTCGATGACATTGAGGTCGAGCGCCAAAGCATCTTCGACTACTCTTATATGATGCGGTCCAGCATGATCGTCTAAAAAAAAGAGAGTTAGTCCAATAGCAGCATGAAACAAACGTATTAGATCTTTGATAACTTGTTGTACGTAAATCTGCGCAGTTATGTTCCTGTCAAGCACTAACAATTCTGTACGCCCGTTATAACAAATGCTTCCCCAAACAGGAACTGTACCACCTCTGAACGGATGAAGTTCCTACACTGCTCTTAGATTTCTGGCCGTAAAGAAAGAGTCCATATACAAACACTCTGAAAGCTTGGGAAAAACCCCGAGTATCTTTCAAGCGGAAACTCACGCCATAAGAAAGTGTGCCCAGTTCAATATTGATAAAGGATATAGAAGGCAAAGGATTATCATAATGTCGGATAGTCAAGCAGCCATTAAAGCACTGAGCTCTTGTGTTATCAGTTCCAAAATGGTGTTGGAATGCCTAGGCAAACTAAATGAACTAGGCGAGAACAATATAGTCACCTTACTGTGGATTCCAGGACACACAGGGATATAAGGAAATGAAATAGCAGATGAACTAGCAAAGAGGGGGGCTGGAACACCCTTTTGGGGGCCGGACCCCTTTTGCGGTATCAGCTCCAATGTAATATTGGAAGAAATAGGCAAAGCCGAAGAAAAGAGAAGATCCGACTATTGGAAAGATCTAGTAGGACTTAGGCAATCAAAGATTCTTCTGGGTGACTACAACCTGTTGAGATCAAATGAATGCATAAGTCAAAGTAAAACTGCACTAAGAGTTTTAACAGGCATCCTTACGGGACATTGTCGCCTGAATGGGCACCTGAAAAAGCTCAAAATAGTGGAGGAAGAAGAATGTAGATTCTGTGGTATGGAAGAAGAAACCTCCATCCACATACTTGCGAACAGCACAGCAATTCAGAATCCTAGGGCACAACACCTTGGAGATTACTGGATAGAAGAGGGACATTTACCTAAGTTAAAGCTAGTAGATATTCTAAAATTCCTCCGGGAAATAGGTGTAAAGGAGCTACTAGTCTCTGAGACTTTTCTCATGAACTAAGTAGAAGTAAGGGGGCACAATAGATCTTTTAGGTCTCAGTGAATGTCACCCCAATTTACATACATACATACAAACACGCCGACTATCAGAAAACCGTCCATACCTTGACTCATCTCGTGAACGTAGGTTAACCTTGTGTATTCTTCTACGTGCTGCTTCAATTGAAACCGAAACACCAGAAGCATACAAAAGATGCAGTCGTATGATGATCCGACAAGTTGTCTACGGGTATACACAGTCAGATAACGATCTTGTGCGGGAGTGGCACTTTCAGTGACTTGTGAAAGCTCTGGAAACGACATGCCTCAATCATACCAATAGCCCTACTAGTTTTATCCGCTCCAAGCCAAAACAAAATTCTACATTTCAAATCGGAGTTGATCGAATAAAGTGGAAACAGTAACCGATGTGAAATTCTTGGAAATACAAAAGAAGACAACTTGCCCTAAACTTAAAATCTGATCAACTTGGAAACAAAAATACTAGTCAGATAGGCAAAAAAACATTCAATATATTACAGAGAAAACTTTGGTTAATAAAAACTGTTAATAATTTTTTCCAATATTTATGAACTTTCATGGAGCAGTTTAATACTCGACCGGTAATTGTGATTGGATAACACAATGGCAGTAAGATATATCAGCGTTTCCTCCCAACTTTTATCAATGTACCTTTTGTATCAAATATGGGCTTGACACGAGACCATCCTTCCGCATTTGTTTAAGTACTGATGATAAATGTTTACTTTGAAGAGCCTTTACAATGCAATGGAGAGAATGATTGATTTCATCAACGGTGAGTGGATAAATCCGATAAATTTTTCGTGAGAAATGTGTATTAAGTGAATCTTTGACAAAAGCTACTAACTAGTAGCATAGAAAATCTAGGGAATTTTTCAAACAAAGGATCCCAAAAATCTCCACCTTGATCTTCGACTGACAAAGTAAGCGTTATTATTTTTCTTCAGGTAAATTATGAAGGTTGTCTTTTTTGACAAACGGAGGTGAAGCGTTTGAAGAGAGGGTTTTGTAAGTGTGTTATCCAGAATGTTTTGCGATGCAAATGTTATTTGTGAAGCCGGTCGAGTAATATATGTTATATTTCTGTTGTGAAATCTGTTATTTAGGTATTGATTCCATTTAATAATTCTTTATCAATTTCAAAAGCCTCTAATAATTTTTTGTACGTTTCTCCAAAATACATGTCATTAGTTATCATTGAATCCTGAGTTTCTGCTTTTATACTTGTTCTGAACATAAATAACTAAACTATCAATATATGAACTTTATCTGACATAATTAAAGTTAATTAATGACAATATATTATATTATATTATTATGTCAAGTAAAAAATATTCGCAACAAATATTAAAACTAATCATGTGTTCACAAGAACCGTTAAAAACGCTAAATTGTAAAAAACCAGTTTATCAAATATACTACCCCTTTGCATTAATGACGAAATCTCCTAAATGACTTGACATTCGTCGTTCTCTATTAGATTTTCTCACTTCAATTACCGGGACTTCAGTGTTAGTCATTTCAAAATTTATAGGTTGTTGCGATATTTCAGAAGAGTCGGAGGTATTCGGAGACTGTATTATATCATTCGTAGTAGATTCTAGGTAATCGGTGCAACGTTGTGTTTGAGAATCTGCTTCAGTTGGATCGCTATTCGTAACTATTGGTACTTCTTTTCCTTCACCACATGGAGCTAAGTGTTTCAGAGATACTGTCAGTTCTCGGCCATTCTGAAGACGACCAAGGATATGATGATTAGAGTCTGCTTCTAATAGATCTACTTCGTCGACGAGTGGTTCGTATTTAGATAACCTCACTTGACGACGCATAAGTACTTTTCCGGGAGTCAACAACCAGGAAGGGATCGACTCTCAATTCGGTGACCTCCAGGGATGTTGAAACATGTGGAGTTTCATTAGTAGCAGTACAAAGAAGTGACCGGACATATTGCAGGGCATCTTGAAAAACAATCTCCCATTGAGAAGTCTTTAGCATACGGGACTTAAGCGCCAACATAATAGTCTTCCAGATTGTTCCATTATATTTTTCTACTTGGTCATTTCCTTGAGGGTTATAAGGTGCAATGCGACTGGTCGCCACGTTAAACTTATTTAAGTATCTTTTAACTCCATCAGATATAAAAGAGGAGCATCTACCAGAATGGATGTAGGACGGTATTCCGAATACAGTAAAAAGTTTATGTAAATTCTGCATTACCGTCGCTGCTGACACATCAGAACATGGGAAGGCAAAATTAAATCGTGAATATTCGTCAATGATCACTAATAAATATCGATTCTGTGATGTAGAAGGTAGAGGTCCCTTAAAATCGATATTAAGCCTCTCAAACGGTGCTGTCGCTTTTATCAATTTTCCTGATAACTTGACGAATCGTGGTTTCAATTCGCAGCATATCGGACACATATTTGATATTCTTATTTCATCTATTGAAAATGCCAAATTTTTAGAGTGGAGCAACTCACCTTGGCGGGCGCAAGTGGTTGTCGTATCCGGAGAAAATAAAAAGAAGATAATGTGCATTGACTATTCACAAACAATAAATAAATTCACTCTATTAGATGCATATCCTCAGCCAAGGATCGAGGATTTAGTGAATAAAGTGTAGCTCAATATACGGTGTTTAGTACTATCGACTTACAATCAGCCTATCATCAAATTCCGATACAGAATAGTGACAAAATGTATACTGTCTTTGAAGCGAATGGCAAACTATATCAATTCCGGCGAATCCCATTTGGTGTTACGAATGGCGTTTCTGAATTTCAAAGAGCTATCGACAGGATAATCGAAACTGAAAAGTTACATGGCACTTATTCTTATTTTGATGACGTTACCATTTGTGGAATCAGTCAAGCTGATCACGATCGAAATTTAGAACATTTTCTCCAGTTCGCAAAGCAATATAAACTAACTTTAAATACTGAAAAAAGCAAATTCTCAGTAACGCACATTAAACTACTGGAATATGTTATTGAAAACAACACTATTCGACCGATTCTTCTCGACTAGAAGCTCTTCTGCATTATCCTCTCCCTACTAATCTTAATGCTATGAAACGAGTACTTGGTTTGTTTGCGCACTATTCGAAATGGGTGCCTCGATTTTCAGAACGGATTGCACCGTTAGCTCACTGCATGACGTTTCCATTGAACGACAAAGCTAAAGAGGCATTTGAAGATCTTAAAACATCGATTGCAGATTCAGCTGTAAAATGCATCGACGAATCATTGGAATTTGTAGTAAAAACTGATGCATCCGAAAACGCAATAGCTGCGACTCTTTCGTAACAAGGACGAGGCAGACGTGGCGTTTTTCTCCCGCATTTTGTCCCCGTCGGAAAGAAATCACTCTGCCATTGACCTAATGTCTGAATATTTTTGTCATGCCACATTTCGGATACCGTGTGTCCTTCGTTTACCAATGTTGCAATGTACTTCAGTTTAAAATGACAATGACATTTTGCATACAATCCAAGTTCAACATCTTTCACATAACTTAAAGTTACTACCTAATATTTGTAACCGGCGGTGACATGGGTCTAAAGTAAATATTTACTATCAATATAAATATAATTCTATAAATGTACGCCCATGGTTTACTGGTTTCCGATAATTTTAATACTCTCTCCTGATGGCGAAACAACTATAACGACAACGATAACTTGCATTGTTCTCTATAATCACACTATTTTGTGGTATACTTTTCTATATTCGATTATCAGTAGTAATATCCCTATGACATTGATAATAAACGAGATTATTTTTTTCACTTGTCAAAATCTGACATTTTGGTGGTTTCAACCAATAGCAATACATTATTATAGCCAACCATTCGGTATTATACTATTTCACTAGAGTAAATTGATAACTGACAAAATTTGAAGGTTTTGAACTGGCAATTTTTTGTCTTGTCGCGGCAATTTTTTGACGTTTAATATATCAAATCTATGTGTATAAAATTCTATCACTCTGTGATAAAATTCAATATAAAATCTTTGTTAGTGGTTTCTAAGAAAACTAAGTTGTTTATTTATTTATTTAACTGTCTAAAAATTATTAAAACTGTTTCAAAAATTTAAATAAGTATTATTAACATGAATAATACAAGATTTGGAAATAATTCAATAAATGAAATAGAGAGTACAATTAAGCAAAGTATACCGCGAAATACAATGAAGACAAAAAAGTCTGCGTGGGAACAGTTTAGAATGTTTCTGGACGCACGTAATTATACGTTAGAAAAGGATACTTCTGAACAAGTTATAGCAAAAATTCTTGAAGATTATGATGCAAAACAATCCCCAAAATAATGCTACAACGTACAATTATAATAATTGTACTTTTTACATAAATAAGTAATTTTTTTTTTTTCATAATGTTATTATTTTTTTGGCTTTGTATAATTGAAGTTTGCAATAAATAAAACGTTTAAACATATGATTTTTTAGTTTTTCTCTCGTGAAATAGTCATGTCGAATACCACTCAATTAAAAATTTTGTAAGGTAAAATTTTTCGGTTGTCGTATTCAAGTTTGTTGCTTTTAGGTAATTTTGCTCATGACATTTAATCCAAAACCACTCGCCTAATGGCTCGTGGTTCTGTTAAAAATGTCATTCGCAAAATTGCCAAGCAACAAACTTTCATGACAATCGAAAAATTTTGCCGACAAAATTTTCACTCTCGTGGTATTATATATGATAAAACTACTTCCTCATCGATAATACCTTGTTTACATTGAAACGTCAAAATTTTACTTTGAATTTGTCATTATTGACAACTAAAAGTGCTTCGAAGTTTATTGAAAAATGAACTCAAACCGATTCAGTGCCATCACCCAAGAGAATATTGAACATTTAATACAAAATCCTTTTAAATTGTTGAAAAAAATAATCTTTCCAAATACAACTCGTTCTTCAAATTTTATCACATAATTTTTTATTTTCTTCACTCAAACTTGTTTATTTGAGGCAAAAACATTCAAACAAACCGAATTTAGATAAAATCACTCGTCCTGACGGACTCGTGATTTTATCAATCGGTTTGTTTTCATATTTTTGCCAAATAAACAAGTTTTCGTGGAAAAGAAAAAATTATCGAGCTAGTGAAGATACTATTATTAAAATTTAACATAACATTAGATTTGTTGCTTTTCTTTACTATAGAAGATCTATTAGCAGGCTTAATATTTATGATCTTGTTGTGGTGCTCTTGATCGAGATTTAAGTATGGTTTTATAGAATTTTGATTGTTATGACCAGTAATATTTTCAGTGGGTGTTTCCTTGTTGGTTTTTTGTCGGATTTACGTATTTATGACCACAGACATTGGTTATTTTTTGACGTAGTGCAATGCTCAGTGTTGGGATCGAAGCTCTTATTTTAGGTGAGCTGCTGTTAGTTGCTTGGCTAAATCGGTAATATATTGTCTTCTTTTTAGCAGGATTTGGATATTCGCTGCATAGATTATCTGGGAATTGGTAGTAGTAACGTTCAACAATGTGCAAAAGATTGTAAATGGCCATCTGTTACTTTTTCTGGTAACAGAATATTCCGACTTCATCCTATCCACTACGTCAACTCCACCCTTGGTTTTATTGTAAAACGTAATTATGTAGGGTTTGAAGGCATCCTTCGATTCTGGATCTATTGAGTCGTCGTCATGGTAAGAGAAGAGTACGAGAACGTTTTTATTTTTCTTTGGGACATATGAAACCAACACACATTTATTGTCCCCTTGTTCATAAGCAAAAAAAGTACTGCAAACTGGTCGACTTTTTACAGAAAGTAGATCTGATAGTATGTGGGGTTTGTTTTTGCGCAGGGTTCCAACAACTGTATTGGTATATAACTCGTTCACAGAGGTGAAATAATTGTCCATAGTAAAATTTCGTCCAGAGTTGCTTATTGGGACAAGTCGCTTCACAACACTACTAGCATCATTTGGTATATTATAGGGCCCATCCGGCTGTTTACCCGCATAAATTTCCATATTGTACGTATAGAAAGTTTTTGCATCTGCCAAAGAATAAATCTTGATGCCGGTTTATTGACGATATACTGTCTAAACTTGCATCTTCCTCTAAATCCCTCTAAAATCTCGTCTATGGTTGTAAAAATTCCCACAGTATAACAGGCAGAACACCGCTGATGGATATTTTCAAATGATTCACGTATTGGAGCCAAATTGTCAATTTCTCTTCTTTCTTCTCTGAAGTCACTGTCGTTAAACCTTATAGCCCGCAAAAGAGTGTGAAATCGTATTTCGGACATATCAGCAGCAAAAAATTCAGGAGCAGTTCCATCACTACTCCACAAGTTGAACGTATGTAAATGCTGGCTTCTGAGAACACCTGCCATGTACAGAATACCAATAAACGCATTTATTTTATCCTAATCTGTAGGAAGGCAAACCCTTTCACGTTTATAAAGCGACTGCATCGATCTGAGCTTCTGATTCGTATACCTCATGCACTACATCATGAATAACTTCATCTGAGAAAAATAGTTTCCAGCAATCTAAGATTGTGATGGCATTTTTAGTAATTGGCAATTTAGTTATGATATTTGCTTGTGCTGTTTTTAATTTCATTCGTTGCGGTTTATGTTTTAGCCATTTCGTTCCGTTTTTACCAACCATTATTGGTACGCCAGAAGACATGTCAGCGACATTCAAAATTTCTGAAATATTGTTTTCATCTGACTTTTCACTATCAGTATTTTTATCTACGTGATCAGAATTTTTTCTAACAACGCGACCGCTCCCGGGTTAGTGAAGATAAAGCCGCCTTTGTCAAAGCAGTTGTCTCAGCTAAAGCATCGCTTGAATTAAAATTTCTTCTCCGTAAAGATTCGTAAAAATTTTTTATTGGTTCTTTAACGTCAGGATGTAATTGTTTTCTTGTGAAGGTGTCTCTTCAATATTTCTCAATATCAGCACAAGCTAATGGACACTATATTGTAATAAAAAAAATTGAACTCTACGATAAACCAAACACTAATGTAACGTAGGTTAACTTCCATGAGAGCATCTAGAAGTGTGAGAATATTTTTGTATACTCTGGAATTAGACAATTTATGGTTTCTGACAAATGATGTTTGTTGAATAGATAGACATTGTTACGACACACATCCCTGAGGATGAAAATCTTTATACTCCGCAATAAAAACTTACTTGAGCGGCAAAGTAATCCAACGGAAGCTATAATCCTTAAAATCATATCAAACTAATCCATCTTTTCCCTCAGGATATCCATTTGGCACCGACCCCCATGTAAAACGCAATAAACCGGAAATTCATGGTATACATTTTATCGTCGAAACTCTTTCACTGACCATCAACTTTTGATATTTCTCGTTTTCTTCCGAAAAAAAAAGAAAAAAAACGATGTCGCGTTAATGGGGTGCTCTGTCCTATACTTTTCTCGTCCCCGGCTGATAATAAAAATGTTGTCGTTCGGAATCCGTAAAGGATTTGCTCTGCGAGGCCCTAGGGGCAATTGGCATGCGTGACGGTAATTTCCAAACAATGGACACTTACTCGGCGTTGAAAGAATAAAAAAATACCGGGATGTAACATCGAAAACCGAACAAATATCATAATCTGGTTGGTTATTATTAATCAGAGGAAATTATCTTGTATATTATAAATTGCGGCATGATATTCATCACAATTTCATTACATGTACCGATCAAGATCTTCGGTAAATTTTAACCGACCCCCATGTAAAACGCAATAAACCGGAAATTCATGGTATACATTTTATCGTCGAAACTCTTTCACTGACCATCAACTTTTGATATTTCTCGTTTTCTTCCGAAAAAAAAAGAAAAAAAACGATGTCGCGTTAATGGGGTGCTCTGTCCTATACTTTTCTCGTCCCCGGCTGATAATAAAAATGTTGTCGTTCGGAATCCGTAAAGGATTTGCTCTGCGAGGCCCTAGGGGCAATTGGCATGCGTGACGGTAATTTCCAAACAATGGACACTTACTCGGCGTTGAAAGAATAAAAAAATACCGGGATGTAACATCGAAAACCGAACAAATATCATAATCTGGTTGGTTATTATTAATCAGAGGAAATTATCTTGTATATTATAAATTGCGGCATGATATTCATCACAATTTCATTACATGTACCGATCAAGATCTTCGGTAAATTTTAACGGTGCCCGAAATTCGTCACATAGTGCTCTCTTAAGTAAGAACAGATGATGGGCGGATGTTGATGATTTCGGCTTATTGAATATTCATTGTTTATTAAGGCTAGACAAGGGCTTGTTTCCAAACTTATAATCATTATATTATTCATGCTCTACGTGCTAGCAGGTTATATTAACATTCTTTTCGAAATTTAAAATGTCGTTTGTAAAATAAATTATTGGTGAACTTAGAAACCCAAATAGTGTACGAAAATTTCAAGTTTCCTAAAACATCGATCTTGAACTAATGCAACTATCAGGAGGTGCATCAAACGGCCTACAGTCTGTTAGAAATAGACAGAGAGTAATAAAACCTAATTCAACATGCAAAACCCTTACCGGGTGGGCAACTAAAACTCCAGAAATTTAAAACCATTTAAATTACAATTCAATTCTTTATTCTTTTATTTACCTACCCAACCCTGTACAACGCCGGTATACAATAGAAATCCCAACTTCGGGTAGCTTGTAATTGCAGGCATAGCCGTACCTTTAGGTAGGGCTGTCAGTAGGTATGATATTAAATTAAAAACGTGATTGCGACAAAGACTAGCCATATAATACAATATCAATTAATAATTATACGTTCATTGCAGAGTCAATTATAATAATATTTATAATAATCAATTATCTTTATATTATAATTTACTAGAACTATAGAAATTACTTACACCACTGCTGCTCTTCTTTGATTACATGTTCTATGCATTTTCGCCATCTCTCTGCATTAACATGTTCCAGAGCTCCTCCAAATTTCCACGGTACTTGGTATTTTTCCTTGTCACCAACAAATTCTTTCACCTGAGCCCATATTGACTCTAGAAGGCTTATCTCGCAATGGTAAGGAGGAAGTCGAAGTTTTATAATATTCCGTTTTTTGCCATTTCGTCAATAGTATATCTTAGGAAACGATGTTTATGTATATTTACAATTTCCAGCAGTTTTTTTTTAACTTATATCCTCTATAAATGTAATGTATTTATCTAAAATAAACTGAATTATTTCCACTTTTGTCCAAGCGGTGGTAGGCAATTTCTCACTTCTCCTTGAATGATAAGGAGCGTTGTCCAAAACAAATACCGAGCTGTGCGAAATTAGAGTTATCTTTTGTGAAAACTAGTCCTCAAAAACATCAGCATTCATATCTTGGTGATATCCTCCGGTGTGAATTGACTCAAATGCTAGCGAACCATCTTCCAAAAACCCATGTGTACTTTCAATATGCGTAATTATCAATCGTTTTCCTTTCCCATTTTCATTGCGAAAATCCCTTATTGGTCGTAAATACTTCCGTCTCCAACATACAATTTCTTCTTTTTCGATTAAAAGCGACTTTCTGTTTACTTTTTCCCATCTAAAATTCATCTCTCGCAAAATTTTTCCCAATTTATCTCTTCCAATTTCAGAAATAATGGCGAAACCAAAATAAGCTATTATTGAGTCAGAACCATTTTTCGAGAAACGAGCTTCACATGATTTTAGGATATTTCTTAAATATAAAATTCACAATTGTTGAGATTTTTAGAATCACAAGCAGGTACACCCTTGTAGTGGTCATTTTACAAGGGTTTATTGCTCTCTACCTTTTTCAAATAGAGAATAAGTGTGAGGTTTATGTTGAGAAGAGTTGGTAGTTTTATTGTAACAACATTAAAAAATCAACATAATCACGAACCCGTTGAAAAAATTGCTAGACAGGTTTAGTGTTTCGTTCAAAAGAAAAGCGACAGATGAACCTTCAGAGAAGCCAACTAAAATATTGCATAAAGAATAAGCTAAGTAGTCGTCCCCCAGATTTTTCTTCGTCCCAAAAAACCCCAAATTACAAATTAGACTCTTAGATCTAAAAAATATTAGATTATTTTGGAAATTTCGATCCTCTTCCTGATGCTCGGAAATATATATTCAAAATGCACTCACCTATGCAAAATTTTTCATCGATTGGTTATAATAACTACGTTCTAACTGTTGAATTGTAGGAGTTACGCCGATTCCTTATTCAATTCTATGATGATACTATTTGAAGGTAAAGTAGTGTTTTTATAAAAAAACTAAGTCGACCAAGCGATTTCTCATCCCAAAAAACCCGAATTACAAATTTTTGGCGAATCTTAGGTCTAAAAAATATTATCTTGGAAATTTGAACAAATGAGGAGTAGGTATGTGGAATTCCGCGGAATTTTCCGTTTCTCCTTCTTATGCTCGGAAATATCCATACAAAATCACTCTCATATGTAAAATTTGCCCCTGATACGATTGGTTATAATAAGAACTTTCTAACCGTTGAATTGTAGGAGTTAAGAATTACCGTACTGTATAAGTTGGAAGAGTTTTTAAAAAGATTTTTATTATAACAATGTTAGAATTATGAACTTTACAATTGGTATGACAAAATAAGAATGACCTGAATTACAATATTCTGCAATTTATATGCTCGGTAATAATTGCTGACAGTGTATCGAGGCTGATGTAATACCACTCCCTTATTGTGTGGAGGTCCTACCATAACTCCTTCCTCATTAGAGAAAGACTTCGGGTTCCACAGGAGAAGGCTTTTCTTGGGGCTTACGGTACTTCTTCAAGGTCTCCTTAAGTTTACAGGTCCACAGTAGGTAGGCTGCTGCAGTTAATATTAGAATAATTATAAAGGTCCATTGTATCCAATCAATTGATTTTACATTTTCAAATCTTCTATTGATAATGGATTGGTTGCTGCTAGATTGTTTTGAAGTGTGTGGATGTCTTCTAATGGGATATTTTCAATGGTCACAGGTTTTTGTTCCAGGATTCTATTGGACTTGAAGTTGTCGATTTCAATGATTGGAAGGAATAATGGTTGGCCAAATCTTGTAGTTCCTTTGTTTCCAAATTTGTAGTTTTGGTACTCGATGCTGCGATTCTTGGGAATCTGTATTAAGGAGTTGTCACTAATGGTGAGGAAATTCTCGTCTGGAGAGTTGGTTTGTATTTTTAATTTTTCACTTGTGATGACGATCAGATATTCATCATTGATTTTATTGAGTATCTGCGAAGGATGCTTAATAGGCACGTGCACACATGTCGTTTTAATGTCTTGAATAAGTTCTTTAATACTTCACAAATTTTTTTACACAACTATTCACCAAACATATCTAAATGGACACTATAAACCACTAGTGTTTGGTTTACTGGAAAACAAATCAGAAGAAACTTATAGACCATGTCTTGTAAGAATTACACTTGTTCTCTCAAGTTTCATTCCTGTCAAAGGTGTGGTTGATTTTGAAATTACCATTCATAATGCAGTTCGTATAATTATTTGTAGGCGTTTCGATTCTACTCAGTTTTGGTGGCGTAAAATACAAAATATGGGGTTAAGTGGTGGATATAAAAACAAAAATTGTGAAACTGAAAATTGGCTTCGTAATTGTTTTGGTATGATATTTATAAAACCAAATCTAGTAAGCGATTTTTTTGTTTTTGAACTACTCTCGATAAAACCAAGTGACGATAAACGGTTTTACCTGATTATTTGGTTAATTATTTTATATCCGACGAAATCAGTTTTTCACCCCACATTTGAGCTGATGCTTCTTCAACTCAAAATAAAACCATGAAGGCTTGCGAGTTCCTTAACTCTCATTTGAATAACTCTTTCTATTATAGGTCACTAAATATTTTTCACTTCATGTATGTTTAGTTAAAATTTCAAATAGAACTGTACATAAAATCGAATTTTGTGAAAAAAATTATTGTTAAATTTGGAACAACAAAAGATAACTACCCTCTATTTTGTTGGAGTTGTTCCAAATATATGTTATACGAGTAAGTATATACCTACAATTATGTATAAATTGTAAATGCTTTCCTTCGAAGTGTTCTGTAAAATTTTTGTACATTAGTAGATTGATGGGGCTAAAAGCAAAACGGGTAAAGCCTTGAGAAAAATACAGCATTTCGTGGAATAAACTGTTCAAATAGTAATGTATCCTGGCAAAAGAGATAAAATCCACTACATTTTAGCGCTGGAAATTACAGCTTGGAAGCAAAAACAATTAAGTCCACCGCACTTAAAAATCAAAGAAGGTAGTCCACCGCGACGAATTACAAAGCTTGCTTCAAACACGTGACGCGATGTGTCTGGCGTGATAAATTAAATCTCCACGTGGTATTTTGATTGGTTAAGGTTGTCGCTTATGTTTTTTTGGTTTTGGCTTGTTGTAAAGTGTAGTAAATAGTGACTATTAATATTAAAATAGTGTAATTCCATTGTGATCTCATTATAATGGAACAATTACCTTCTGTAGTATCTGCATCAAAAGCGAGGAAAAGAAGTACCTACAACCATCACATCTTCTAGGTTAAAAGGTTTAATGAGGGAGAATGATTTTTAGAATCTTTAAACATAAATATTTGCTTTAAAACCGATTACAATTTATCTAAATTCATTAAAAATAACAAATCTAAATCCTCAAAATTAAACAAATCAGGTGTTTATAAATTAAAATGTGGCAACGACAACTGTGACAAAATTTATATAGGTAGAACTTTTAGGTACTTTAAAACTAGAATTTCACAAACACAAACACAAACACAAACGCAGCTATGACAACAACAAATTAGATTCCAACTATTCAAATCATTATTAACAAACCAACACACTTTCGACTCAAATTTTGAAATTTTGCATGTAGAACCAAAATCCTTTAAATTAAATCTTTAAGAAGCCCTCGAGATTAACAAATACAAATATTCAGGTAATCTGCTTAACGACCAAATAGATATCAATAATTCTCCCTTATTAAACCTTTTTACCAGGAAGATTAGATGGTTGTGAATAAATTTTCGAGGTTACTTTTTCAATCCCTTTGTAATATTCGTAGAATTCCGTATTTAGGCACTTTTTGTACTCATCCCTATTTAAATATATTATGATACTGTTGTCAATATCTTAGAATTCCGTATTTAGGCACTATATAAATTAAAAGTTTTTCATTGTATTTTCACTAAGTAGTTCGAAAAAGCTACTGTGAAGCGAAACGCGTCACTAATTTTAATTTGAACGTTAGTTCAAAATAAAATGAAGATTTAAACAAATTAAGTTGTTTTATTTCATCATTTACATAAATGGACTCTACCCGTTTTGCTTGTAAACCCCTGAATTATATTATTGACCATTATGTTACACATCTTTTTATTAAATAAATTTAGTGAATAAATGAAGTAACACCGAGGTCATGGTTTAATTTCTGAATCATGTTAATTTTATTGCAAGCCTAAAAATATTACTAGGACCCCTATGTGGTAAAATTGTTGAATCGACCAAGGTTTCATTGAATCTAAGAGTTTTAAAATCATTAATTATCCTTTTGACAAACTTAATAGTTTCAAAATCGGACGATATAATCCCATGTGACGAATTTCTTATCAGATCTTGATGTTTACCTGCGTATTGTGACAAATTTCGAATCGCCTTGGACATCTCAGTGCTCAGAGTCATCCCATCTCTTTCTGAATTGCTTGTGGGAATACTTTTTTATTTGATGAAAAGTGCAGCAGATCAGCTGACCTTGGAACTATTCTAATGTTATTTTCTAGTAAAAGTAATGAGGTAAATCATCACTAGATGCTATCAAATTTCCACAGAAATATCAGTTCTGCATAAACAAATAATAAATCCGAAGATTTAAATTATAGTTTACGATCTTTTTACAACTTTCCGAGTAAGGGCCGTATTTCCAATCCTTTTAGCTGATTCACCATATCCAGAACTATAAAAGATGATCCAATACATAAACCCTTACACTTTAAAATGTATTTCTAATTTTGTGACGAACATAAAGACGGAAAATTCGTTTATATGCTCGATAAAAACCTCGCAATCTTGATATATCCAAATAGTTAGATCCCGCCATCAAAGTGTCTCTAAAAATCCATCCTACATGATACACTCCATCAATTTGGATTCATTTAATGTTTTATTCATGACGCGTTATCCTCCTTTCCCCTTCTGTAGCGCCTCTGCGTTCGGCCTAGGGCGATTGAAGTTTTCGCACGTAATCTCATTAGTAGGTACAAATCAATGTTTTCGCTTTCGCACAAATAAAAACGTTGTCAAAAACATATAACTTTATAAAAACAAACGAGCCCCTAGACCACTGAATAAGAAAAGAGTGTGCCATGTTTTTCATGTCCTGTTTATCAGTTGAAATTTCAAAATTCTGTTATCGAATAGGATTGAGCGAAAGCTAAGAATATACAGATACATTCAAACACAAACGGAACATAGGGATTTTAAGCATTGTATGAGAACTGCTTTTGAACTAGTCGACCAACATCCAGCTTCAACAGATTAAAAACACGATTATTACAATCGTTTATTTGGACACCTATAACATATCGTACAATTCCCACCACTCCGTATTCTCAACTGTGGGCGGTCCTTAATTAGCGTCAGACAGTCATTAAACAGCAGTCGATAGATGAGAGCGTTGCTTTGTTTCAATTTAAAGAATCCTATTTTGTTTTATTTACGAATTTATTTTTATTTTGAAAGCCGTTATTACCAAAAGAAATCAGAACATATTATCTTAACTCGAAACATTAATTGTTAAAGAGAATTTAACAATTAATTTTCGATTTTAACAACATAAAACGTAAGCATATTGTTTCAATATGTAGCGACGTTTACTGCCCCCATCAAATAATTATTCAATACTAAATCGCAGTTTGCACACCTCGCACATAACTAACAAATATTGGAAGGAGAAGGGGCGGAGTTTCCTATATCGGTTCTGAATCCAGCTGTCCAGATCAATACTTGATATTCATTGAAGTGAACTTATAGAAATGTTTTGTTGGTGGACTATTTAGATCGGACAATACATTAAATCCCTATGTTCCGTTTGTGTTTGAATGTATCTGTACATATCGCGTTATATAAATTATCATCAAAAGGAAACACAAATTTTGGACTATTAAGTCGGTATTTATTCTAATGAATATGTCTAAGCGTACGACCGTGCGTTTAGTAGACATTTAAAAATATTATTACCTACCTTCAATTCGTCAACTCTTACTTATTTTCTTCCCGTTTGCTACAGGCACAAATGTAATCTCACAAATAATTGGATTTTCATATGAAAACAATTTTGCATGTGATTACTTTTTCCTTCAGTCTTTCTTCTTTTTCAATTAAACTTTTGTGGATTTAAAATGGCGACTGCTAGAACGTAGTTTTTTTCTCAAATGGAATGAGCATGGAAACTTGAAATTTTGTAATTTTCGTGCACTCGAAATGACAAACCACCGGTATTTTTTCAACATTCCTGTTGCATTGAAGGGGGTGAAATTACCAACTCTTACTTTGTTTAATATCAATTTTTTTTCGAGATTGAGCTTTGTGAAATATGCATATTATTCATAATCTTTGTTGTCTTGAAATAATATTTTTACTCTTAAAGCTTTTTTCTAGAACCAATAGATTCGAAAAAAATAAAATCCAATATTCTTGATTTAATTACAATGCAATAATGAGCTGGTGCCAAATTCTGTTGTTGGTAGTTACAAATTGAATTTTACTAGTGAGTTTGTAGTCTGCTATTTTTGCGTTAATTTGTTTGTACACTAGTTTTATTTATTCATTTTGTAACATGTATACATACGCTGAAATGGCCGCTATTCATTTTGTGTATGGTTTGGCAAATGGTAATTCTCTAGAAGCTAGACGTTTTTATACTGAAAAATATCCGCAACTAGTGCCAACGTTTATCGGATATTGGAAGTTTACAAAGAAATTCAAACAGCACTGGTCGTTCCCAGACATAGGGGTAGAACTTCAGGATGAAATTGATCAACTCCCAGAAGCAAGCACTAGAAAAATTGCTAATACTTTATATATCAGCTACACATTTGTGTAGCGACTTTTAAAAGAGCAGCTATTCTACCCTTCTACCCTTACCAAATCCAACGTGTTCAGGGTCTTTTGCCTCGAGATTTTCCTCAGCGAGTTAAATTTTGTGATTGGATGACAGACGTAATACAACAAAATCCTTAATTCAGAAAGGAAGCATATCATTAACAGATGAGGCACATTTTTCAAGACATAATATTATAGAGAACCGCTTCCAAAATGTTTTTCCAGTCCAGTCGCGCGCCACTCCGAATATATGTTCGTCAGTGTGTTAGCAGTGTTGGTATGGAGTAGTGCGTCACCTTACAAATTTTATAATACAAGAGTATACGGTGCCTCAGACCCTAAGTCACTACTTATGTCCTAAAAATTTAGCCAATTTTTCCTATGGTTAGTTTATGGAAATTACTTATTTTTTACTTTATTTGTGAGGTTGAACTTTCTCACGAACGCTGTATACAAAAAACGATTTTTCAACATGTCAACAATTATCTTGATCGTCATACTAATCAACCCGACAAGATGTTTTTTATTTGGTATTGGGGATGTTCACACAGAATTTTCAATATGAAGGCCTGCACCTGTCAATTTTTTGTTAAAAGAATGAATATCTCGATAAGTATGAATTTTAGATATAGGGTATTCCACACAAAGTGACATTAAAATTCAATGTAGAATCCAAAAAGTTGATATTGTTCCGGGTATTACATTCAAAATAACAAAGTTGTCGTTCACTTTTGGTACATATAACCGGATAACCCAAGATATCGTCTACAGGCAATATCTCGCTTAATTTGAAAGATAATCCAATACTGTAAAAACATACATTTATACTCCAAGCTGATTGAAAACGAGTTGAACGAATCCAGTGAGGATTCTCGTACGACCAATAATGGGCATTGTGAGTATTAACTACACCATTATTGTGGAAGCGGCTTTCATCACTCCAAAATATTTGATTCAATAGTAAGGGATTGTCGGCAATCATAACACCGATTGGAGATATGAATTCTAATTTTCTGTCGAAATCAATAGGCCTCAGTCCTTGAACTAAATTTAGTTTAAATGGGTGATATTTGTGCTGCTTCAAAATCCTCTGTATCGTGCTCTTGCTTATTCCCATTTCTTCAGCTATGTTTCTAACAGAAGTATGAGGATTGGTACCAACATATGCAGGTACATTAATTACATTATCATCAGTTCCCACTGGATATCGGTGCAGTGCACGGTTTTGGGAAATACCATGTGTGATACCTGAGGACATTGAGAAAAACGTGCTTGGTATAAACGGGCCGCTCATCGAGCATTTTTCCTGCATTCACCATAAACTAATAGCATATCAATGTACTCGTCTGGACTGGACTGGCATGTAAATGGCATTGTGCTTATTTATTTATTTATTTATTTGAATCCAAACAAGTTGTACAACTTTATTACATGGATTTCCTTAATTAAGATTCATAATTATAAATAATTAAGTTAAAAAGAGACCAACATGTTAAATATTATCTGTCAGAGCTGTAAAGTCACCTTGAATTATACAGATATTTGTAGTATGTAGTTTACAATTTGTTTATATAACATACAATGAGATGCACTCCAATCTATAACTATAAATTGGTTAAATTGATTAACAAGCTTCAACGTGGCTGCAAGAGGTGCCCTTGGTATATTCATATCCTTCGATATATTAAATACTAATGTATTACGCGTGTGTCGAGAGGGTACATGAAAAGGTAATAGTTTTAGTACCTCTGGCGCGTCAATTTTATTGTTAATAATTTTCAATATAAACATTAATGCTATCAACATTCATCTTTCATCTAACGCTATAATTTTAAATTCAGTTCTTAATTATGTTGATCGAGTCTTATTGTAATCTGGCCAGTTTTTTTTAAGAAATAGGTAGCGAACCTGTGCTTGTGAAAGTAAGACGTGGTTAATATCGATCCTATAAAGAGTTAAATTGCTAGGGAAAAACCTAATTTAAAAATCTGAAAAGTGGTATAAGTAAGTTAGTGCAACATAGAGAGACAAAAGTGCAAAATAATAATTGTAAGTAGCCTTTAATTAGTCAGTAATCCGAAGAAAACGGATTAATTCAAATAATAAAATTCAGTCTGTAAAATTAAATGCAATAAAAAACTGGTCACAGCTTATCAGTAAACAGTAAATATTAAATTGTAAAAGCGATAGCGGCAAGTGAATAAAATTAGTACAGGGCCGAACTGAGAAGCATAAGTAAAATTTCAATTTAATTGGTCAGTTCGTAGAGTAGGGTGGAGGCTGAACGAAGTAGGCTTACACTATACCAAACTACGTACAAAACTCCAAATAGGTTGGATGAGCCAAAAAAGGAATAAACCGGAACACGACGAGTCACTGGAGGAAGAAAAAATATTTCGCAAAAGTAAATTAACAGAGCACTCACCAGGTAAACAACGAGAAATGGACGAATTAAGAGAAATATTACAAGAATTTAAGAAAGACATCAAGGGAGATTTGCAAACAATAAATGCCGGACTAGAGCGAATGAAACATGATCAAAACGAAATCAAGAAGGAAATACAGCAAATCAGAGAAGACCAACAAGGGTTTGGAGATGAGATAATCAAAATATTAAGAGAAAATGAAACTATAAAAAAGGAAAATGAGCTAATAAAACAAGAAAATAAGAAAATTAAAGAAGATTTGGATGAAATAAAAAAAAACACTAGAATGGATAGAGAAAGACAAAAAGAAAAACAACGTGGTGATGAGTGGACTGCCGATAGATGAGGAAAATCCTGCAATATTGAAAGATGCAATAGAGAACTTCGCTAGACAGAAGTTGAATGTGAATGTGCAGGTGAAATCAGCTACGAAACTAGGACCCAGAACATGCTTGATACAATTTAATGAGGAAAAAGACAAAGAACAAGTAATGCAGAATAAAAATAAACTAAAGGACAACAAAGACGAAAGAATATACATCAACAACGATCTAACAAAAAATGAAAGGTTGAAACAGAAGCGAATGAGGGACATAGCAAGAGATGAAAGGCAAAAAGGAAACATAGTTAAGGTTGGGTACAACAAGATAATCATAAATGGAGAGGAATGGAGATGGGACAGCAAGGAGAGCGAAATAAAGAAAGATAGTTCAAAAAACTAGTAAACGAAGATGAAACAGAAGAAATAACACTAGAAACGACGACTAGGCTTGAACAAGGACATGAAAAAGTACTAACTAAAAGAAAAGTGGAAGAGGATCATAGAAGAATGAAAAGGAAACAAAAGATAAAACAGAACTCGAAATATAAAACAATGAAAATAAGCACATGGAATATTAGGACGATGCTAACTGCAGGAAAAATGCAAGAGATAGGAGCGGAATTGCGAAGATATGGAATAAACATAGCTGCCATACAAGAGCATAGATGGAAGGGAAAAGGGGAAATAGAAACAAAACATTTCAGTCTCAGATACTCAGGGGGCGAGAGACAAGGACAATATGGAGTAGCCTTTATGATTTTCGGAGACGTAAGGAAAAATATTGTAGAATTTCGGCCGATAAGTGACAGACTTGCATACATGAGGATAGAAGCAAAACCGTCCAACCTATCGTTACTAAATGTATATGCACCGACGGAAACTGCGAACAGAGAAGAAAAAGACAGATGGTATGAAGATATAGAGGAAGAAATAGAAAATATCCCTAAGGAAGACACGATCATGGTAATAGGGGATTTCAATGCACAAATAGGAAAAGAACAATATATAGAACTCGTCGCAGGAAAATATACAATACATGAGAGGACCAATGACAACGGACAGCGATTATGTAACTTAGCAACACAAGCGGATACCATAAGCAGCACAAAGTTTCCACATCCCGACAAGCACAAAATAACATGGATATCGCCAGATCAGCGAACACAATCTCAAATAGACCATATTCTAATAAACAAAAGAAGGCAATCCTCAATTAAAGATGTAAGATCTTATAGAGGAGCCTGCGCAGACTCAGACCACTTCATGGTAATGGCAAAAATAAAATTAAAAACAAGAAGACACAACCTCAAGAGTGAACAAAAAAAATGGGACATTGAAAAATTAAAGGATAATCTAGTAAAAAAGAAATACGTAGAACAACTTGAAAATTATTTAACAGAAGATGGGAGGCAAGAACGCAATGATATGAAAGAAGAATGGTGCAATATAAAAAACGGAATACAAGTAGTAGCGGAAAAAGTGATAGGTAAAAAGAAGAAGGAGAGCAAAAAAGAATGGTACAATACCGAATGCCAAAAAATAGCTGAAACAAAAGCAGAAGCTAGGCTAAAATGGATAAGAACAAATAAACCAGAAGATAGAGAAAAATATCAAACACTAAGGAAAGATAGCAAGAAAATAATCAGGAAAAGAAAAAGGCAATGGATGGACTTAAGGATACAGGAAATAGAGAAAGAGAAATGGAACAGAAATTCAAAAAAATTTTATAAAAAAATAAAAGAAAATAATAGGACTTTCAAAAACAAATTAAAAGGAATAAAGAACAAACAAGGAAAAATTGTGGAAGATGAAAAACAATACAAAGAAATATGGACAACGTACTTTAAGGAATTACTAAATGAACCAATGATAGAAGATGAAATAGGAGAAGAAGCAGAAGAAGAAATTATTACACAAGAACCAACATTAGAGGAAGTAAGAGATATTATCAAGAGAGGAAGTAATGGAAAAGCACCTGGGAAGGATGGAATCAATTTAGAGCTGATAAAACACGGAGGAGACATGTTACATGAAAGAATATATAGATTGGTTAAAAAAATATGGGAAGAGGAAAAAATGCCGAACGAATGGGAAACTGGACAAATCATAACGATACACAAAAAAGGAGACCAGCAAGAATGTAAGAACTATAGAGGCATTACACTATTAAACGTAGCCTATAAAATATTATCATCACTAATACAAAGACGACTAATAACTGAAACTCAAAATATTATAGGACAATATCAATGTGGATTCATAAGAGGCAGATCAACAACAGATGCAATACACACTATTAAACAAATTATGGAAAAAGCATACGAACATAAATATGAAATAGAAATGTTATTTTTAGACTTTGAACAAGCCTTTGACTCTCTAAAGAGGAACGAAATTATGAAAGCTTTAAAAGAACAAGGGGTAAGCAAAAAACTAAGAAAACTAATAGAGATGACAATGAGACATTCAAAGGTTAGTATCCTGACACAAAAAGGAGAAACGGAAGAGTTTGAAATAAACAAAGGTGTAAGACAAGGAGACTCACTGTCAGCTACGCTGTTCAATCTGTCTCTAGAATTTGTTTTGAGAAAGTTACAAAAGGGAAATCTTAGAACAACAGGAAGTCAATTCATAGCCTATGCTGATGACATAGTACTAGTGACAAAAAAAAGGAAAATCATGGAAAAATTACTAAGGGAGATTGAGGAGGAAGGGAGGAAGTTGGGACTGAAAATTAATGTGAAGAAAACGAAGATAATGAGATTTGGGAAAACAGGACAGAATGGGGAAATACGAATAGGAAATAAAAAATTCGAAGAAGTACAAAAATTCAAATACCTGGGTGTAATGATAGACAATAAAGGGGAAAGAAGAACAGAGGTCGAAGAAAAAATAATGGCAACAAATCGAGCGTACCAAGCTAACAAAAATTTGTTAAAAAGTAAAATATTGACTAGGCAAACAAAGTTGAACATATACAATACAATAATAAGGCCAATAACAATGTACGCAGCAGAAACTATAACTATGACGAAAACAGAAGAAGACAAACTAAGGATAAACGAACGCAAGATATTAAGATCAATTCTGGGTCCAGTGAAGATAGGAGAACAAGAATATAGAAGGAGAACGAACCAAGAAATATTAGAAGAACTGAATGGAGAAGACATAATAAAGAAAATTAAAACTCAAAGAGTCAAATGGCTGGGACATATATGGAGGCAAGGGAAGGAAGCAGTAACAAAGGCTATGCTACAATGGCAGCCGGGAGGGAAGAGAAGACGTGGAAGACCCAGATCTAAATGGTTGGCAGAGGTAGAGGACGACTTGATCAGGGCAGGTGTGACAAGATGGAAGCAAGAAACAAGAAACCGGAAGAAATGGCGGCAAATAAGCGAACGGATACAATAATAAACCGAGGATGGGGACTGATCCACCCCGATAAACGGATTTAGAAAGCGAAAGCGGCGCAACCTCACATGAGGTGTTAAGCCATATATATATATATATAGGTAGCGAAGAAATTTGTTTTGTATTTTTTCAATGTTTCTCATTGTAGAAATATATTCCCCAAACCAAATTACTGAAGCAAACTCTAACTTAGATCGAACCAGAAGAAGTTTAATTGTATTTAAATTTTGGAACTCCCGTGCTTCCCTAATTACAAATCCCAACGTTCTATTAGCTGATCTTGTTTGTTATTTGTGTATTATGACTCGCAAAGGAAAAACCAGTATCATATGTAACTATGTATGTAAGGACCGCATTCTCCATTTGAAATTCAAAAATAATACTATCTTTCGATCTAGTTATCGTTAAAATGTTAAAAATTTTTATATTGAAGTATAATTTATTATTATTACACCATTCAATTACACTATTTATATCTTTTTGAAGTGAAACGCAGTCTATAGATTACTGTTTGAATAGTTTTAAACATTTTTAAATCATCTGCAAAAAGTAAACATTCTGAATATTTCAATACGGTGGGTAGGTCATTTATGAACAGGAAAAACAAAAGAGGTCCCAGATTTGATCCCTGCGGTACGCCTAAATTTGCATGAAACTTTCCTGATGTGCTTCCATTATGCCTAACGATAAATTGTCTATTCATTAAATATCTTTTCAATTAACTCTAGAAAAATATCTGATACACCAAATTTGTTAAGTTTATATAGCAGAATATCGTGATTTACTTGATCGAAGGCTTTCCGGAAATCTGTATAATATACAACATCTAGTTGAGATTTGTTATGTAAGGTTTTAAATGCAAAATCACTAAAAATTATAGATTTGTATTAATAGATTTCTGTTTCATAAAGCCATGTTGCTGTGATATTATGGACCTATTTATAGCATTATATAATTTGCAATAAATAATTTGCTCCAATATTTTAGCCGGGGCGCACATAATTGATATCCCTCTATAATTCTTCACTTCAAACAGACTGTCAGACTTGTGAATTGGGGTTGTTATAGAAGTTTTCCAAAATTCAGGAAATTCGTTGCAAGTGACTATTAAATTAAAAATTTGCGGTAAAGGTATTTTTAACCATTCATGACTACCTTTTAAAATATAGGGAGGTATGCCGTCTAAGCCTGCAGATTTTTTTTGGTTTTAATTTCTTTATAGCTTCATCATAATCTATTAGAATCTATAACAAGATTATTAATTTTGAATTCTAATTTGTGGATAGTATAAAAATTTAATTCGTCGATTAACTACAACACCCTAGGTACTATTCGCAAATGATTGTTGTTCTACAAACATTATTATTAACTGTCATTAATTTTTTGACATAAAAAGCATTAGTTTTTTTTAACAAATGAATAATCTACTTCTATCACGTGAAGTTTTTAAAAAAAGTGGCGAAAGCAATAAGGATAATTATGTAGGTAGAGCAAAATATCGTAAAATGTTTTTTTTTGAGTTAATAATAAAAAAACCAACGAGTTTGTTACTTTGTTGTATTTCAAATAGAGTAACAAGCAATTTTCAACGAAAATATACAGGGGGTGCCATTTGAATGTAGAAAGCGAGGGGTGGCTGCCAAAGGACTGTTAAGTGAAATAAAGTGTCTGATACTTCATTAGGAAATAATTTTGATGCCATTCACAACAGTTTTTACAGTATTGGATTATCTTTCAAATTAAGCGATATATTGCCTGTAAACGATAACTTGGGACACGGTGTATATATATTTGTAAACATATCTATGTATTATTCATACGAGGACTATTCATCCTTTTTTCTTCTCCTTTTCGTTTGAGGCCGATTGAAGTCGCTGCACGTAATCTCATTAGTTCAAATCAGTGCTCTCGCATGGGTTTAATCAGAACACGAGGTTCACGAGCTGTATGTACAGATAAATATGTTTACTACACTAATATCTGTGACGTGTAATTTATTTTCTGGTATCAGGAAGTGACGTCAGGAAGTACACACGACAGGATATCGGTCCAATTAATACTGTATCGTGTCCGCAAATATCAGATATAAAACGAGATTTCCCTACATATAATAATATGGTGATAAACTATGAACACAATATGGATATTGATGGTGGTCAGATAACAGTGATGTAACAAATTTGGTTAAATATGAGATTTATGGGGATTGTTAGAATGAAATTCATACCAATGAGCTATCATGTGTCTAATTATTATTATGGCAGGCTCGTGAATATAAACCGCGAGTCTTGTGCTTTCTGACCCCAGAGCTTATCGTCATAGGCCTGTAAATAATACATATACGCTTTGATACACAACTTTAATTGAATGCACCCCTCGATATCGTTGTATTTCGGGAAGAACCTTCTACCACCCTACATTGTCGTCGTTCGCGTCTTGCTCGTCTGTGGCCTAAATGGCTAGTGGCCACGTTTGATCAATCCTCCTTTTCGCAGTGTTACTACAAAGGGATATCAAAAACCGCAGCACGTGGTTGTGTATCTCGGTGGATTCACACAAAACATCGGACGTACTGGAGCCACGTGCCCAAGCAGAAACACAGCAAACTCCTGGCCAAAAAATCCTCGGAGTCCCTGATTAACGAAATATTAAACCTCAACAGGGATCAGAAAAGGAAAGTGACGGGATTACCTACCGGCCATTGTACCCCAAGGAAACACATGCATACAATTGGCATATATAGGAATGAACCTATCTTCGGTTGTGCATAACAGAGGAGGAAACACACATTATCTTGGAATGTGAAGCACTGTCTCATTGGAGATATAGACTTCTAGAACTAGAGTGCCCAAGGGAGGATTTCTCCAAGAAGGTCCTAGTGGAAAGACCGTTGAGCTTGATAAGGACAACTGGTCTCTTCTCATGAACGGTACAACCAAGAGCACAAAACGCCTGAAAGGATGAGGGACCGGGCACTCGAAACCTCTAGCTGGTGTTGCCGAACTAATCAATAAATCAATCAACTACAAAAAGCAAAGTCTTAGCCGACGAACTGGGATAAAAGTCGACCTTATAAAGTGGTGGTCCGAGCTTTCGCCTAAGTGGATCCTCTTCCTTCTGTTCCTGAGTTCTCTACCTGGTGGCTTTAGTTCATTAGGTGACCTAACAGTTTTGTCCCATGATCGAAAATCTGCGCTGCATTGTCGTGGTCATTGGTTGTCGCTTATACGTAGCTGTAGTCTTCTATGCTGAAGGACATATCTTACAGGCTTCCATACGTGTACAGAAGGCATTAGGAGTGAAAAAGTCATTTCAATCCATAAATAGTGACAATTTACGTTTGTTAGTAAATATTAATAAGAAAATCTTAAAGTTTTGTAAAAGCACATTTTTATTGTATATTCCCAGTGAAAATTATTGATGGCAATTCAAAAAGTTTTCCATAAAACTTCTTGGCACATAACGAATACTTTTGGAATCTCTAATATGTTTCAGGTAACGAAATTCCGAATAAGTTAGATGTTCCCTGTTGTTTCGTTCTAAACTCTGACATAATGAGTTAACGAATTTACTGAATTAGTTTTGCGAAATGTCAGAAAATTTTCCGTTTTAAGCGATGTGGCGGCGCGGCGTGAAATGTTGTTAGGTGCTTTTTTGTGAAAAGTTTCGAGACGTGTAAAGGCGTAGTGACACTAATGCATTGGGTCATCGCCAAACATATAAAATGCGAGAATTTTGATGGTACTAAATGAATTTTAGTTTCACGTTGAAACAAAGAGAAAGTTGAAAATTTTATAAGGTTGTTAGTGTTGCTGTATGAAACAAAACTTAGTACGTGGGTTGCTGGTTATATGATTTTATTTTTGAAAAACACGTCAAAATGTCTATTTCCTTATACATACAGGGTGAGTCATAAGGTACTGTACAGGGTACCTTTTGTAAGGTATCCCGAAAATAGGAGATAGAAAAAAAGTAGTTGAGATATCGTAACTTATTTTTTTTTTGTTAAGCAAGCTCTGGTCTGATCAGACCTTTAGTAAGTTGTTTAATTGACTTAAAGTGCTATCACAAATTTCTTCTTCATCTTACTAGATTTGAAAAAAGTGCTGTAGAACTTTGGTTAGAATAACCGAATAAGAGTTTAGTGCAGTATACAATTTATTTTTAGGGGGTTCAGGTTAGGTATTTTTAAATGGGACATCCTGTATATTTTGGATGCTTTTGCTCACTTTTTTAATGTCCTTTCCCCTGATATGACATATTATATGTCTATTTCTCATGATTTCTACCACAGGGTTACATAAACTGTCGTGGTAAAGTCGATAATTTTCATTTTCATATAACCTGCATTAAAAATGCGATTTCCAACACCTGTTGAGCCAACCGAAACTAGTTAATTTCAGACCAATGCGACTGTTGCCGGGCAGTAATCGATCATTCTCATCATTCTCTTCCCCAGGGCAGGAGTCGATCATTTTCTGCCCGCACAATGAAGTTGCAGCTTTACTTTCGATCCTGTCAGAGTATTTTTTGTTTACTTCAAACCTGTATAATTGTCATTCTAACCCGATATCTGTCATTTCAGCTAAACTGACAGATATTATATTCTTGCAATTAAAATAAATAGGAATACAATAAATAAGCATACAATCAATGTGGATACAGCAATTGAAAGTATACCAAAACATCTTATTGACAAAGCAAAGCTGCAACTTCAGATTTATTACCTGAAAAATCTAAAGCAAAATATCTGACTACAAATTTGTTAATTGGAAAGAATCCGACATTGAAACTAGCATTTTTAATTCAGGTTATATCAAAAATATAGTGTGTGACGGGAGATGAAACATGATTTCAGACTTCGGGTGATGCAAGCCCTCGCTTCGCTGGGGCAGGCAACTCCACCCTAGTCTGAAATCGTTTTATATTAAGTATATTATAATATAAGCTGATAGGTGACGTCTGTTGAACTAATTTAAATTATACAAATATAGATTTTCCTCCCCAAATATGGAAAATACTATGGTAAATAGTCCCCTTTTTTTCCTGGATGATTAACTGGCATCTTTTAAATACAGATCTTACAGCATTTAGTATTTCCTGATAGGTAGATCGGAGCCCACAGACCAGCAAGGTGGCCTACACGTACGCCAGAATTCGATCCTCTTGATCTTTTCATTTTTTAATCAAAATTATATCCATAATAGTGACTTAAATAATAAACAGAAGTTCCAAAAACTCAAGTACTGATGCCAGTTTGCACCGTTTACTTTAAGACAGTTTTAAAATAAAGTAATCTTAAAAGGACTATTTTGCGTTGCACCGCTCTCTAAGTATTCCTTAAACTAGTTGAGGAGCACTTAATATTAAGTTCCCGATTGGGTCGACTTAAGTTCGACTTAGTTTAAAATTGCGGTTGACAGCTGATTTAATCTGAAAAACTTTTCTTCGTGGATGACATTTTCGAAGTTCATTCCTCGATATCCTTAGACTTCGACTTCCCGAGATGGATTACCACTTGATCTGATCATTTCAACGACATAAAGGAATTTGCATTTTATCAAAGATTTCGAGTGGCAAAGCAATGTTTTTTACGGGTTTCAGGATTGATAGAGGAAGCTCTGAAATTTCGAAATTATTTTCATGTAAAATATTATCTAATAAGGAAACCTACAAAACCAAATGATGAACTATTATTACAGAAACAACAGCTGTACTTCGATTTCATGCCTACGCTGATCATTTGATAACCATTGCTGATTTCTGAAGTTTGTTGTTTTCTTTGTATTTGGGGCCTATTCTGTAACTCTTCCTCTAGAATTTAGAGGCCGTTAAAAGTTTAACCGGCGCTAAAATGGAATCGGTATTCGCTAACCACATTTCTGTTAAAATTTTAAAGGATTCCTTTAAAATAGACTGTTAAAACTATTCTTTTTAAAGGGATGTTAAAGTGTGCCTTTAAATAATAAAGGTAACAAAAATGGCGTATGTAGATGTTGCTGGTGAAGCTTTGATTGAGGAATTAATAGCAAACCAAGAAAAGTAAGAAACATTTTAGGTTATATTTGAAAAATAGTTCAAATTAACCATGTTTATTTATTATTCTAGGGCATAATTTAGATTACACCAAAGAAATGTTAGGGACTTGAGTGATCCCTTTCAAATACCAAATAATGTATTTAAGTCTTTTTCGCTTTCCTAAGGAAGTGTCGAGAATGTTAATTGATTAGAACCACATCTACAAGAAGGACAAATAATTACTGCCATACCGATACATTTAAAAATTCTTGCCAGTCTCCACTTTTGTGGTTTGGGGGGATACCAATTAAGTTCTGGACAGGGTCACACTTTTGCTATGAGTCAACCGAGCGTGAGCAGATGTATTAATGAAGTTACTAATGTTATTTATAATCATCTATTACCTAACTGGATAGTATTTCCAAACACTGAAAACAAAAGAAGTAGGGTAATAGATCAATTTTTACAAAAATATAACTTTCCGAGGAGTTTGGGAGCCATATATTGCAATTATATCGCCCCCAGAGCAATATCCTGCGCTTCCGTACTACAGCAGAAAATGATATTATAGTATAAACTGTCAGATCATAGTAGATAGTGATTACAATATTTTGAGAGGAGAGCAAGTTCGAAATGAGATTATGCAACAGTATTTTAATAATTTAGAATAAAATTTAAATCTCACAAATTAAAAATATACTGTAACCTTTTTTTAATTTGATTTAAGAAAACTTCTGTAGGTACTTATTGCATAATAAAAATAAAAGTGCTTTTATAAAAACCCATATTTAATTAAAAATATAAACTAACATATAGTTATGAGACACCTACATTTATTTAAAATAAAAAAAAAACATCCTTCATAAAAATACATCAAAATAATATAATATGAAAATAAAAATCCTTTTGTAAATATAGGTAGCAGAGCGCTTTCAGTTAACAAAAACTATCTTCAGTGTCTCATACTTCAAGTTATCACATTTAAAATTTTTTCCAAAAATAAACGCAGTGGTTAAAACACAGTCACTATTTTTAAAAACATTTGAAAATACTACATGGCAATAAGAGATGATTCCCTAAAATGGGGATACATATTTTGTTATTCGAACAATAGATTTGTTAGCTTTTGTCACACATGTTTGAGTAAAAAAAATGTATCCCCATTTTAGAGAATCATCGCTTATTACCATGTTGTATTATCAAATGTTTTTAAAAATAGTGACTGTTTTAACCACTGTGTTTATTTTTGAAAAAAATTTTAATTGTGATAACTTGAAGTATGAGACACTGAAGATAGTTCTCTCGCTTTGCTAACTATATTTAAAAATTTGTACCAACATACACAACTTGTTTTCTTCATTTATTTATCTTTGGTACACACAGCCAACCTCACTTGTTAGTTCACTTTTATCTCCGCTGGGTTAGCAACCTTACTGATTTTGCCAAATTGTTAATAGCTTTTGCGATGGCAAAATTTGATCTGACAAGCATTGTTAATTGTTTGTCATGGCTTTTGATAACAGTCTCCACTCTGTTTATCTGAGGTCTTCTCTTAAACTTTTGTTTAAGTTTGGATTTTTTATTGATTTGAGGTTGGTTCTCTTTTGTATCGAGTTGTTCTCTCAGTTCATCTTCCTATTCTTCATTTATTACCTCAAATTCCTAAAAACCATTTATAATAGATATGCTTTTATTTGACAAATGTATTGTTTTATATGCATTTAAGAACTTTGTTAAGATGTTTTTTATATCTATTCATAAATATTAAATAAGAAACTGAATTGAATTTATCAATTCAAAACATTTCCCATTACTAGCTTTTTTTATTTTAAAAATAGTACTTACAACGTTAGGAACTTCTTCACAAGAAATCTGTGTGGGTAGTAATAATGGACCTGCTTCAACATTTTCAGCAATTATGATTACGGCTTCATCTAGATTAGCCCCTTAAGGTTGGTTATTAGTGCCAAAATTCTTTCTTCCAACTCCGTTAAAGGCTTAACCGGAGCACCCCCTCTGGTGCCTCTGTGACCATATCTCACATCCCTGGCCCGCCTCCTAACATTAGTTTTCATTTCACTAAGTAATTGTCTGGAAAATATTTGTAATGAATAGGTATGAAATAACAAAAAAATGGATCTTATATTGTAGAGTTCACATCACTTACGTCATTCCACTGTTTAATTGTTTTTGGCGGACCGAATATATTTAAAATTTCAGTTAGATCCTTCCAAGCACTATTCAATTTGGGTAAATCCACAGGGTTTATTTTTCCTTCTAATAGCAGTGTATTCTCTTCTAAAAGGCTTATTAAGTACTCCTTTTGTTTTTTAGTCGTTGTCGGCGCCCTTAACATTTTTCTATTACTATTTTCTACTTATAAACAGTTCAAGCAGGTTAGTTATATGGGTTAGTCACAAATGTTCTTCTTCTATCTTCATTAATTTTTTCTTCTTTTTTATTAAATTGTGTCTCTAACTTAGCTATTAAATGCCAAATAGCACCTTAGGCACTGTTGCCAGATACTCTACTTAAAATTTTAAAGGGACCCTTTAAAATAAATAATTTTCAACAGTCCTCTAAAATGTATACTTGCAGAATAGCATTTCAACTGAAAATTTTTAGAGGTCCGTTAAAAACTTATTTATAAGAGGCCTCTAAATTTTAAAGGATTAGTTACAGAATAGACCCCTTTGTAGGTTAACCGTTCACATTTGACGCGGGTGAAAGCTAACTGTCACTCGATACAAAGCCAAATCTGAAAATTCACTAATAAGTTACTAGATTTTCTGTGTTGCCATAGACGTAGTGCGTTAAGCAATTCTTTACTAAGTCATGCTTGCAGCGGTGTAACAAGCTAAAAGTGCTTCTTAATTTTAAGAGCAACTTTCGACAGGTGTGCTTAAATTCCAAACGGTGCAAACGTGCATGAATGTTGTAGATCTGTACGTAACAGAATCCAATTAATTATCCAGAGAAATGGGGTACATTTAATATGTTTTTTATATTTGGGAAAGAAAATCTATATTTACATTCTTTCTTATTGTCATTAAATTGTTATTCTGTTGTTATTATGTTGAAATTGTTCTATTTTTTGTGAAGCCAATTTAAGTTTGCGCAACAGACGTTACGTATTAAATTTGCATTTTCATCAAACAATTGTTTTTGTGGTAACTTAAAATATAAATTATGTTCGTTTTTAAAAAATAATTATTAATATACCATAAAGCCCAAATTACACAGGTTGACCCATTTAAAAATACCCAAGTATATGTCATACCTACTCAGCTGAACCCCTTAAATATAAATTGTATATACTGCACTGAGCTCTCCTCCGTTTATTCTTTCAAAAGTTCTCCTGCACTTGCTTCTAATCTAGTAAGATAGAGAAGATATTTGAGAGAGCAGTTTGGGCCAATTTAGGAAAATCGCCCTATATCTCGGAAATGAAACAACTTACTAGAGATCTTGCTGAACCATGGCTTGCCTTACAAAAAAAAGTCATGATATCGTGAATACTTTTTTCTATCTCCTCTAATATCCGAGATACCTTGTAAAACCATCCAATTTGGGGCACCCTGCACATTTTACATAGACCTATGAAGCTCCTATGTGGAATAATATGACTATTTCCATTTTTTACTAATATACAGAGGGAAATATGAACTTTTTCTGTAGATTAGTAAACAATGGGAGCGTCATTTGATATTCCCCAGTAGGAGTATGAGCAATTCTTCAAGACTCACCCTGTACAAGATTATATTTTACGAGTAAACTGGAAAAGCTAATTCATATTCCCGAGTTAATTCTGCTTTTCTTTTTGTTTCAGGCCCCTTAAAACTTCTAAGAAAGAAAACTTGAACACAAAAGTAAGTTAAAAATAATTTTGTGTTAAAACATTAGCTAATATACTGGAAGATTCCATTATGAAGTTGTTCATTACTTTAATATCTTCTGTTGATAGATTTTATATTTATTTTTCACGTGGAAGTTGCACATAACATATTTCAAAAAAATTCCTAACTCATGAGAAAGAAGAGTTTCTATACTTTGATGAAGTGAAGAAGGCAGAAGATATAGTTACAACTAAGATGGTACAGTAAGCTTGCGAAACAAAGATTTCCAAGAGCGAGCTACTTTTTCTGGTAGTATAAATCACAAAAGTAAATTAACAAACTAATTAGAGATAGTATAAAGAAGATTAAAAAACATTGAAATGGTCACATTAATTTTTATAATCATTGCCAACAGCAAGAAGAAAATTAGATTACATAAACCTAGTTCTACCTATTTTCTGAAAGGATTTTAGGATATCCGCATTCTTCAGTTTCAATAAGCGTCCCTCTTCTATCCGGTGGGCTCCTAGGTGATGTGCCCTAGGATACTGAACTGCTATGTGAATGGAGGTTTCTTATTTCATTTCACAGAATCTACGTTTGAGCTTTTTGAGATGCCAATTCAGGCGAGAGTGTCTTGCCAGGACTCCTGTCGGAGCTCTTAGTATAGTTTTACTCTGGCTCAGGCATTCATTTGATCTCACCTGGTTGTAGTTTCCCAGGAGTATCTTTGATTATCTTAGCCCTACCTGATCTTTCCAATAGTCAGATCTTCTTTTCGGCTTCGCCTTTTATCTCCAATATTACAGCCTCTCTTTATGCTACTTCATCTCATTCAATTTCCTTCTTCGGTGTGTCCTGGAACCTACAGTAAGGTGACGATGCTGTTCTCGCCTAATTCATTGAGTTTCCTGGGTATTTCCATACCATTTTAGAACTGATTACCAAGAACTAAGTTCTTTAATGGCCACTGGACTATCCGATATCATAATAATCCTTTGTCTTCTATATATTTTGTCAATATTGAACTGGACACACTTTCCTGTGGCGTGATTTTTCGCTTGAAAGATACTTGGGTCTTTTTCCAATCTTTCGGAGTATTTGATTCCTGGCCCATATACTCCTATCCCAGTCCCTTTTAAGCTGTCTGTATACCATTGAATGGCACTCTTTCCAAGTCTGGTAATGGTGTGGGGATTCCATTCCTTCTTGTTACCGAATTTCGTTGAAGAAAAGTTATACTTTTTCATCATACCATCCTGTGGCATGTCCCAGGATTTCTGATTTCTGAAAAGCGAGGAGGTAGTTTTTTTTATAATCAACGCTCTACTCAGTCTGTAGTGGCGTAAAGAAAAACTTCCAGGGCCGCCGTATGGCATGTTTTTATTGCTCTTGTAATGCATATACAGGCTAGTCTTTGAATTCTGGAGAGGCTGTCTCTCGTAGTCAATAGGCTAGTCCTACTACTCCACGCAATGGCTACAAAAGTGATGATTGGAATTACTATGGCCGCGTAAATTCAGCTAAAGATCCTTGGATTACAATCCCAATGATCTTGAAACAGTATCAGTACTTTGAACAGCTAGTTGCAAGAGAGTTGCCTTTTCATTGCCATCCGCACCACGCTTCCAATATGCATATAAAAGGAAGTAAGGATGTTTAGTTAACTGGATAAATTTTCAGTCTCGCCCAAATATTGTTGATTTAATTAACAAATTGTGAACGTTTAAATTAATTCGCTGATAACCGATAACTTTGCATAGGCGGAAGAGCCTCTCGTAATGAATCGCATCTAGTCTACAGCTCATAATCCTCTTCTACGAAAACTTTTTACCGTGAAATGGGCAAAACTAAGGTATTATCGGAAAGTTTATTAAATTTGGTGTTTTCCGGTCGAGTGCAGATCAGGCGGTTCGGGAAATTGAGAACAAAAAGCGATTTGGTAGGTATTAATTTTATTTGTGCAAGAATCTTTGCATAGAGCGGAAAGCAGGAAATTCCCTTTGAAATGTAAATACTCTGCGTCGAAATGTCTTTCAATTAATTTTGATTGGGCCGGAGGAATGATTGAGTTTGAATCAGAGATATTATCGAAAGATAAAAGGGCTTCTCTGTGTTTTCAAACTTTATTTCATTTGCACTCTCTCTTTCTCTGTCACTCTTCCTGGCTTTACCTATCCTCATTCCTTCTGTATTGCAGAAGTTTTGTCTTTCTAGATGGCTGCGCTTTGAAGAGGTTTCCTGTAACTTTTGTTTAAGTTTAGACCTTTAATAAAATGTTTCCAATGAAAATGTTTAAAAATAAAGTTATATATATACGTATCTCTTTCGATATCGGTAATATGATACTGAGACAAAGGAAAAGTGCTTCAATTTTATTTGATAAAATCGTTCTATCTTATGTTCGAATTTCTTAAAAGATAAAACTTGGGACTTGATCGATAGTACATAAATTTGATCCGACAAATTTTATTTTTGAAATATTTGTCGTATTTCAAAGCGATTGTTAACAAAACGCCTCATTTCATTGAAGCTTAAATTTTTTATATTGAACTCTCTTTCCTAGTAAAATTTACAAAAAGCTTCTTTGTTATCAGTTCAATTAGAATCATAATTTTGAAAACATATAGATCTGGCCACTGTTTTACCGACCATAGAACTTGACATGTTTAGGCATCTCAAAAGGAATGGGTACCACTGATTCAAAGTAGAAGCTACACAAAACTTTTCCTGGGAGATAACTTCAGGTGAATGGAGTGTTGCAGAATACAAATGAGAGAGAGATAGAGAGATAATATTTCATTTACAAATAAGTCTTTATTTTCTTGTTTGGACAGGGGTTTCAGGTAACCCTTTTATAGCCCCATTTTTTATTGATGGTAACCTAAGAGGTATATATGCCGCTCTAGCTTAATGTAATAATTCTGGCAGTGCGACGCCTTCTAGTTAACTTTCAGGAGGTTTGGCAAAAAATGTCAGTTTTCTCAATGAAAAGGTTCCTTATCGGCAGATCTCAGAATAATCACCGGAATTCTCACTCAAATACCATCTCTGTGAGATAGGCAAAGTGGACAGTGGCACATGCAGACTTTGTGATGATGCAGATGAGAACCGTGAACGTCTTAAATAGATGGAACAGGTCTCCTTAGAGGTTGCAGATCTAGCTCCAAAACGGATAAAAGGCTTTGTCAGGAACGGTAATCTCTTAGATTGAATATAGATATAGGGTATACAAAAAATATCTTATAGCTCGCGGGCTAATCGACCCCCTTGTAATCTAATCTAGGACACCTCATGCTTTTTTTGGGTTTTCTTAAAGAAGACATCATGTTAACAAAGCCAGAAATTTAGATGAATTTTGGGCAATTGTGTGTCTGACCAATAACAATAAAGAATAATGTAGAAACACCATGTCAATATAAAAACAAATATTGGACATAAGACTCAACCAACTTGAAAACATATCTCCAGTCTATTTCTAAACTCTTGATAAGACTTTCTTAGCATGTCTAGGATGATTTCATCCACATTAATTATTGCTTGTTCCAGATCTCCAATATTATGTTGTAGGTAGGTTCATAAAAAAAATCATGCAGCCATCCTCTTTTTAGCAGTTAACGAACATCCATGGTGTAAATACATCTAACGCCTTTACTCCAAGGGCAGTCTCCTATTCAGGTATTAAAAAGAATTCCGGAAAATCCAAATATACTTTCTGATTCAACGTATCCTCAAAAAATAGGGACCGATTATTCAATCTTTTAAAGCAGCACACCAAACATTTACTTTTTCAGAAAATTGATCCTGACGTTGAATCATGTAATAAGAATTTTCACTAGCAAATTTGGAAAAACTTGAATTTTATATCAAAACTTTTTATTAAGAATGGCATTTTCCCTAATCCCAAAATTAAACTCTTGAGCACGACATCCATGGACACACTATATAATCCTGCTTACAGAAATAGCGAATCGTTGGTCTAAAAAATTTATCCATTTAGTTTAAATCATTTTTGTCTTACTTCAACGGAACGAACTAAATTGACCATCTTCAAAGTTCTTACAGAAAATACAAGCAAGCCAAACTCATTCGCCTTTTCGATGACTTTTGTGGCAGAACTTCGGAATAGTTCAATACCTATATAAACACTACAAAGTTCGTCCAATATAGGAAAAGGAGTTTGAGCGTTGCCAACAACAAAAAAATAAAATGTTTCTCGATTTTCCTCAATACGATATTTATTTAGGATTTATCTAAATAAAATCCAAAAGTTGTTTAATATTTCAGACTGAGCGAAACTATTACTCAACAGACTGTGATGTTTCAACTTGCTGAAGAAAAAATTAAATTAGACTCACAATAGATACACTGAATTTATTTGAGAAAAACCCAAATTTAGGACAACCAACATACTGAGAGATAAAATAGAACCCTCCGTTCAAATCCAAAATTGTAAACAGTATACTTTCTACTTACCCAAACTCAAAAAAAAATCTAACCTCCACCAAATTTGAACCTACATTAGTAAATTTGTCTGTTTATCCTTGTAAATATTACTAAAAATCATTCTTTGATTTATATTCAGTCTAAAAAAAATAGAAGATGAGTATAAGAGTATCTTGTGTCTGGTGTAGAATATCTAATAGTTTTAGAAGTTTCTACTTAGTTGATTTGAATAAAATTAACTCGCAAACACTGCTAACGTTACAAATTGACACCCAACGTTCTTACCTAATAACTTTAACAGGTCACAAATGGTGCGTCTTTGTTTGCGAGTTGCGAATATTGACAAATTTTATCGAGTTACAAGTTACATTAGATACTTTAACGTATATTATTTATGTCAATATCTTCTGTATGTTCCTTGTGGTATATTCATTACTCTTTTTGTTATTTATTTTGGAAAATATTTATATCTCATAAGAAACTTAACATGTAAAAAAATGCATGTCTTCTATCTATTGTTAAACGAAGTCTGTTAATTTGTTCAGTATCTATATCTATGGAACCATCTAACCAACGGTAACAAAAATTGTTACCCAATTAGTCAACTAACAACATTGTATACTGACCTTATTAATAGTAGACATCTTTTTACTGTACTAAAATCAAAGCATCATAGCATAGCTAGGAGACTATTCTCCTTACAACCCTCAGATGTAATAAACTATTTAACCCTTTCGCTATGAATCATACACACGCATTCGGATATAACCCAGACTTGCATATTAAATTATGGGTGGATTGCTTCAAGCACACAAAATCGCACTCTGAAGCTAATAATTCAACTTTATTTTTTTTTGTCGCTAGTTTGGATGATGTGTTTTATCTCTTAGAGTTAATTTATTACTCAAAATTCAACTTGTTATTGTAATTTAAGCTGAAACAAAACCTATGACCATAGAAAATATGAATTTGACAACTGTTCGAAAAAAGAACCCAATCCGATTAAAACTGTATTCTACAGTATAACTAGAAATATGTGAACTCACTCGCTAACGAATAAAGAAGCAAACTAAGAGAGCTGAGTTATGTTGTAAGATGTTCGTCAAATGTTAAATCCATGGAGACAGCACAAACTTGTATAGGAGAAATGTCGAAAAAGTGTCCAGCGGTAAGCAGTAAATAACACATAGAGACTAGATGGCGCGAGAGTAGCTAGAGATTAAAAAGACAGAGTGAAGTATACCTACCAAGTTAACCTGACAAAATCTCCGACTATAGTAGAGTTTATATTTATAAAAATTAAAAATAAATTAATAATAATGGTAAAAGCTTGTGTTGTGAAAAGATGTTCAGCTAGTCGTAAAATGATAAAAATATACACCTCAAACTCTGTATGTTTTCTGGCCAACAATACGTGAAATAATGTTTATAAAATATTGAAGTAACTATTTTTTACTTCTATAATTTTCTTAATAAATCAACACGTTAACCTTAACATTGAAAGCAAATGATTATATTTGTCATACTCATTTTAAACAGGAAGAGGATCATATAATGATATATGAACATTTTCACATTAAAGGAGAGCTCAAGATATTTCCTACAGGAAGAAAAATAGTAATAAATGAAGCTTCGCCAAAGTTGGAACATCCATTTATTTCCATATCAGCAATAGTATCTCTAATGAACAGCAAATGCTAAACTAATGCTGCAATCCCTCTAAAAATGAAAAGCAATATCAAGTACAACATATCTACATCTAGCAACGGGAATTATCAGAAGATCAAGTTAATAAGTAGTAAGATAATTTTTTTTAGTTTACACTGCCACCGTCGTTTTGGTTATATTGAATGATCAATTCAATGTTGATAGAATGACAACACATGTCAATACTTATATAAAGTAAAAAAAAGTTATCAATAAAACTGTAATAATTAAGAAATAGACTTTAATTGTCATTTCTCTATTTACAGGTGGGAGTATTTGTAAGTAGTGTAAATAAGCTCATATATTAATTGAAATAAAGCTCTATTTACAGAGCAACACTGTGAAGTTTATTTATTCCCAATTATTGAAGATTAATCGTATAAAACGACAATCTCAGTCACAAATACTAAATACAATGGAGAAGCTACGTTTTGATTTCACCATTCTAACATCAACCGGTGGAAAAACAAACATCTATGCTATAACATCAATAGCCACAAGTGAAAATAAAATGTATGCAATACCAGATGAACTTACATCAATTAGCCACCATAAAGAATTATTGAAAACATCTACATACAGTAAAGTGAAAAATAGCCTAAAAAAAGACACTAAATTAGAAGAGTATCGATAACACTAAGCTCATGAAAGATTATATAGATGAAGATGGGAATTTACAATTCAAAGACCAATTCTTAGAAGAAATAACTGATGAACAGCTAATTGGAACCCAAACCAAAGTCACAGGCTCTTTAGAAAAGTTGATTGAAAAGCTAATACAAAATACATAGACATATAGTTATTATAACTTGAAACTTATCGCAGATAAATTTGTGGTTGAAAAGTTCACAAGTAAAACTGCAAATACAAGTCAGTGGATTGGTATTTTCGAGAAAGAGTGTTCTCGCTTTGATATAACAGAAGATAAAGAGAAAATTTAGATATTACGGTTGTTTATGGATAAATCTTGTGTGGACTGGTACGACTCAATGATGATGAAGCTGACAATGGATTCAGAATGGCCAGTATGGAAAAACAAATTTTGTGAATCATTTGAAAACAAAGGCTATAGCACGGTTACTTATGCATTCAATTATAAATATACAGATGGTTTATTGTTGGAATATGCCATAAAAAAAGAAAATTTGTTGCTAAACATGAGAAGAAAAATTGATACTGGTACCTTACTACTACTAATTTAGTCAGGCGAACCTTGGCCTAGAAAAGCTCAAGCCAAGGTTGCGGCTCTGAGGCCACTGGCGGGCCCATTGTACCATTCCTGCTACTTCCCAACTAACAATTTAAGTTTTATAATGGCTTTTAGAACGTTTACAGAACGTATTTTATAAAACAGCCCCTGTTCTATAAACACTTTCACAATGTTCTTACAGCTCTTATAAGCATGTAATTAGCGCAGATTATAAAACAAATCGCCTGTTAGACTTGCTCTATAGATGTTGTTTATTGCTGTAATAAAACAGTTTTTAGAACATTTATAAATGTCTAATAAGAATTTTAAAAAAACATTTATAAAACTGTTTTATAAAAGCTCTGTTACTAGGATGAAATGAGACACTTTTGCTACGAGCGCCAATAGTTACACGATAAAAAAGTTTTTTTAATATTCCTATTTACACAAAATTGTTCGTGAATATGCAATTAGTCTCTTTAGTTGTTGTAGAAAGATACTAGAATCTGTCAACATGGTAGCAAAAATAAAATAAATGACAAATGGCTGATTCGGTATAAAAAGTACTTAATAAAAAGAATGATTTAAAAAAATATCACCCATGGAGCAGATGTGGCTGCGAAATTAAATTTACTGTTAAGGTTATGGTACAATTCTAATAAAATTTTAACGCACCTCCCGAATTATGATAATTTTCGTAAATAGTCTATTAGGACCTTCTACATTATAAACTAGCCAGTCCAGCATATTTATCTCTTATGAAAATGTTAGGATAGACACGAAAATATATAATTTAAATATATGGCCTGTCGCTTTAAAGCCTCACAAAATGGCCACTATCTTATACGATCCTTATCAATCAAAATTGTCCGTAACAGGACAATAATCATGCTCTGTATGTAGCTGTTATAAAAATCAAACAGGATTTGTCTAGGCAGAGGTGTTTTAATAAAACGCAATTATTTCCTTTTTGCCACGAATGCCTCCTGCCTAAGAGCACAGGATTTTGGTTTCTTGTAAAGTGTATATTAGTAAATATTTTCCCTAATAATAATGTCGCTTTAAAACCACTATTATTGTGTTTCTGTTACATATGTTTAGCTCAAGTTCTTCCAGTTTAACGTACTTTGTCTTTTTTTGAAACAAAACTAAGTTTGTAAAAATCGATTCTTACTTAGTTAAAAAGTCTTATAAAAAAATTTTGATTAGGTTTTGAGGCAAAATATCTCGAATTGTGGAATATCGTTTGAAATAATAAAGCAAAACCACATTTACTTTCCCTTTTTCAAAAAAGATGAATCTCAAAATAAAAAAAGCGATATACTTGGAAAGCTTGGCCATCAAATAAACAGTAAGGTATTGGCAATACTGGCAGATAGGAAAATCTTTTACTGTCTACTCAGACCATAAACCCCTCGAACACAAGAATCTTAAATTGAGAACTGATGAAGAATTGGGTAAATTGACGTATTATTCATCACAATATGACGTATATTTAAAAAAAGTTCATAAAAAAGAAAAAAAAATTTTATCAGAAGAATTCAGTATTGAGCTGATAAATTCTATACTCACATGAAAGTTTATGCCACATTGGCATCAAACAAATGCAGAAAAAAATTAGCTCCATTTACACAGCAAGGAATCTAACAAAAAACATAAGAAATATTTACAGAGCAACACTGTGCTTATTTATTCCCAATTATTGAAGATTAATCTTATATATGTAAAAAACTTAATGTGCTGGAATTCATTTTATATACATATTAAAGAGAATTCATCAATTACTGTAAGTATTTATTAATGTACAACTAAATATTCCAAGTTGTCTTTTTTTGTAACAATAAGGGATTTTTGACAGTAGTGGTTCAAACAAATACAAAAAATTATATCACAGGATTACAAATCTCCAGCCCAGTAGTCTATTAATGTAAGGGAAACATTTTTAAAAGGGATATCACATCCATGTCTAATACAGGAATTCTATATAATTTGTATTTTGTCAAAAAAAATCATATATCTACCATACAACAATAATCGATGTGAGAACTTAACTGATTTTGAGTTCTAATTCAAAATAAACTTTCAAGTGATAAATAGATTTCAACTATAAGCAAAGAGCTGTGGTGTAGTTTCAATTTAAATTTTAAAATCTCTGACATCACAGAAACATTGTAAAAACTCTTTTCTGAATAAAAACACTTCTCAATCCAATACGTTTCAACCACACGCATAAACACACTGGCTTCTAAATTTTTAATCTTATTAACTTACTAAAAATAATGACTATGACTATGACTATTTTTTGTTACATTCAACGCTTGCTTTCACATAATAGGTTAATAATTTCGGTTTACAATAAATATTACAAAGTAATTCTGTTTTTATAAACTTTGGGTATAGGGAATGCTCAACAAAAATAAAAGTTACATAACCGAAGATTGTATTTGTGCTATAAAATACAGTGTTCCATTTGAAAGAACAAAGTTAATGAAAGGTTCGAGTTTCCGTCCACCCTGTATACAAAAGAGAAGATAATTAAAATTGTATCGAATACGAAGATATTGCATCATATTACGAAACTCTGTTAGGCAAAATAGTACTGTAAGCTACAGAGTGTTGATTTACCTACGATTTTCACATAAAAGTGTCCATACCTTCTGTATAACGTAGCCTTATATCAAAAGCATCAAAAAATGTGAACAATCCGAATTCAGTATAATATACAGGAGTTCCCATTCAAAAAACCATATGTTTGGTTTGTAACGGAGTTATTCAACACTCTATATAGTTCGAGATAATTTCAAAATATGGACCTTAAAGACATCTACTAATTTTCTCAATAACATTTTTGATGTCTCTTAAAATAACCCATATACCGAACTTTGTCGTAAAATTGGTACATCCTGCATATTATGTTATACCGTGGTTGCAATATAATATACTCATATGAAGTTTGATGTTCATCTTCCAAACAACATTATATACAGCATTATGCTGATACACAAAACAACAATTATAAATGATTATAATCAGCCATCACATATAAGTAATGTCGGGTACAGAAAAATCAACAGATTTATGCTTGCATTCGACTTTTCAACAAAAGTTAATATCAAAAAAGAAAAATATATAAAGAAGTTCAATAAGACTGTTTCAAATCAAGTTCTAAATTTAGACTCTTTCACAGCTGAAGAAGGAAGAAGGACAAGAAAACCTACTTTTGCTTTTGAATTTTTTATATATTTATATTTTATTATGATATACGGGTGAGTTACGAGGAACTGTACATACTTCTACCATAAGTAGAGGCACGTTAGGGGATTATCAAATGACCATTAGAAAATGTCTTCTTGTTTTTATTATTAATATACAGGGTGAATTATGGATCTTCACCAAAACAATGTTTCGTCATATCTTTTCAATGATTAAGTCGATTTGTCTCATTTTTTGATGAAAGTGTGTATTGGTGTCTGGCAACTAACTGACATATTCAGAATTGAAAAAATCCAGGACCGTCTTCGTGAAAATTTGTGAGACTGCTTCATATTCAACACTTCACCCTGTATACGATTTTTCTAAAATCTGATATAATTTTTTCAGAGGGCATTAATAGACAGTTAGACCTGGGTATTTGAATTTTTTGTTACACTCACCTCACATTTTCAATTAAATATTCATTTTAGAGTCAAATTGAAAATTGGCAATAATGAAATATCTTACTGTATAATAATGCTTAGTTATTACAAAGAAATCTTTAAAATAAACAGAAACGACACACACTGTGCTCCAGTATGGTAAATACCATAATTGGAATTGATTTACAGGGCCGGATTTTAAAATCTGGCATATCTGGTTCATCTCAATAATTCACCCTGTATGTAACTTTTTCCACCCGTAATAGACAAAAAACAGATAAAAAATGTTTGTAATAACCTAGTTTTCTCATTTGTTTGAGGAAAAATCATTCATTTGATAATCCCCTAACGTGCCTCTACTTATGGTAGAAGTCTGTACAGTTCCTCGTAACTCACCCTGTATATATAGCAAAACAGTTCTTATATGACAGGACACCACACTTTCCGCAAATTGTTTAGGTCCTTTTCTGCATTCCACTTATAGCACAACGAACACATCTCCTTTGAGTTTGTAATAGACCTCCGTATAGTTTGTTTTATAAGTGATGATAGCCAATTATAGGACATGATGAAAACTGAGCCTATCACAATTTGTATACTTCACTGTTACTATCTTGAATTTGTCTCTCTTGGAACCAAAGTTGGTGTTGGTTCTGACCATATAATTGGTATAATTCAAGAAGTACCTTCTTCATTGAATTCACTTTCAATCAATCCTTGATGTGCTACCACAAAGGGACACATTAACTCCTAAATACTCTGTGGAATTCATTCTTACCTTTTTCGAGGCATTGTCTGTAACAACATAAATAAACAATAATATATGGGGGGGTATAGGTACATCAAGATCTAGGGCAATTATGAACTTATATACAGTATTTTGGAATACAATTAGAAAATGATGTTCAAGAAACTTACCTTTAACCAAACAACATCAATAAACAAACCCTCCATTTACATAACCTAAAATAATTTCCGTCACTAATCTAAAAACTTTTGGCCCGATAGCTATACTAGCGCCACCAGTTTTCCTCATTTCGACGGACACTTTTTATATACAGAGTTTGTGCTCCTTATATCTAGTCTCCATGGTTAAAACGTTTGTGGATTGGAACTACCCGGAGATATTCTCGGAATAACTGTACCTGTCACTGCCGTGAACCAAAGGCTATGATAAGTCTAAAGGTATTCGCGTGGCTGATATCCTGGCTAGCTTAAAAATTTTGGAACCAGCCTCTTCGGCAAATTTAATAGTTTCAGCAGTAGTAAAACTAGTGCGCTAACATACTCACAATGAGTTCAGAAAAAGGTGAGATGAAACAAAATACTGCAAACAAACCAAGGAACTACTGTACTATCCTGACAGTGCAACTGCAAACATATTCTTGGCGATGACCCGGTGTAACCTAGGTTTTGTAACAGGGGTTCTGACCGGACATTGACAACTTAACAAACTCATCATAGAATGAGACTATCAGACACATCCTTATGTCGAGGCTGTGAACAGGAAGATGAGACGGAAGGGCACATCCTCTTCGATTGCTTGGCTCTATCATTTATTCGTAAATCCGTGTTCGGCGAGTTTTAGCTAACACCAGCTGAGAGAAGTTTCTCTTGGGGATGTTATCAACTATGTTAAAACCATAGGCTGGGTGACGAACTCAGAGGGACTTCTAGGGGGAACCCTGGGGGATGAGGCCTAAGTGTTGTGAGGTTGTCCTTCTCTCCCAACTTATCAGATCAGAGACCTGTCACAGAGATCTATTGTAGAACCGGTCCTAAGAATATTAATTTGTTTGGTGAAATATGAATAGGTGTGAGTTGGAATCGCAGTGGAAGGTCTTGTAACGGTATTAGTAGTACCTCACAGGGCACCAGCTCGAAGGGCTCCGGCTAGAGACTCCTCTCAAGGGTGATTCGACCCCAAGTTTATGTCACACAGGGATAACAGAAGGGTTGTAAAAATTGAGGGCGCCACTACCTTTTTAACGATGAAAACTACAAAAAACTAAGGCGGAAAAGGTAGAAACGCCTTGTAAAATTTAAATAAAAGTTAATAAAGAAAAGTGACCCCGGGCGGTATCTCCCTCAACTTTTATAGTTGAGGATTTAAATAAAAAAAGAATTAAAAACAAATTTACAATTTATTCTGCCACAGGAAATGAACAACGGAATTTACTAAAGGAATTTGTACTTTTATAGGTACTTAGCTTAGATGAAGTGGTTTCCTGGAGAAGAAGTCAGGTCTTGATCCGAACTGATGAGTTCTGTTCTAGGGCGGTAGTTTGAGCTAGGGCGGTATCCTTGGCTATATTCTTGGGGTTATATTCTCCGGTTTATATTCGGCTATATCCTCCTAGGGTTATATTCTTGGCTTATATTCTCCCCTAGGGTTATATTCTTGGCTTATATTCTCGCCTAGGGTTATATTCTTGGGTTCTATCCTAGCCTAGGGGCTGTGCTTACCTAGAAGTACAAGCGGATCAGGGATATGTAGGAGCTTGAATGTTATGGTACATTATGTTGGTCAGCTTTTCAGGTTAAAGAAAAGGAAGGCAGTTATTTGAAAGTCAAAAAATTGATTTAATTTACTGAAAGCTTTCCAACATTATGTGTCCCATGTTAAAACAGTAAAAATAGCAATTATCGGCTAAATAAAAAAATATACTAATGACCCGAAAGAAACTTATGATAGCAAAAAGTTATTTATTTAGTTATATGAAAAAATATCGTGCTTAGGAAATATATGAGACCGGCACTGGCGTTACGAAAGAATATTTTATAGGTTAACGGTAATTTATAAAAAATGTTATTTTATAATTAAAAGAGTTATTTCGCAACTGAAAAAGCTTGAAAATGTTTGTATAAAAGTAAAACTGAATTATAAAAGAATATTTGGCTTAAAACTACCATATTAGTACAAAAGAACAGTTTATGACCACGTGTTGAATTTAATTTCGTCTATCTCTGTAAAAAAATAAAGAATGCATACGAAAATTATATCAGACAGTACTTTAGAAGAAGCTTATTAATTATAGATTATGATTTTGGACTTACCACAGCAAAATTCATAAGATAGGTACTTGGGATATGAAAGATAGCGAAAGACGATGTGCCTCTTCAGGCAGACGATAACGAAAAGGCTGTTTAACGAGGCGTTGTCCGTTGGCAGGCGTCAATTGTCTTACGTTCGGGGTAGAAGAGTTTGGGGTCACAGAACTATAATTGGATGTGGCTAGTGACGACGAGCGCTAATTAAAAGGATTTATTCTGTAAAATCGAAACAGGTCGATAGACATGTTACACCCCCTCTCCTCCGGGAAAAAAATGATTCGAAGAATTATTTTTTTTTGTGAAAAATGTGCTTAATAAGATAAAAGGAGGGGCGAAGTATCATTGCAAAATCTATGTATCTTAGGTAAGGTAAGGCAATTGTCAAAGGTAAAGGTAAGGCAATTGTCAAAGGTAAGGTAAGGCAGTTGTCAAAGGTAACGGTAAGGCAGTTTTGTCATCTTGTGATTATCATGTAGTTATGTCATCGTATAACACAAAGCACACACTGAGAACAAAAGGTAACGATAGGGTGCGATAATTTCTCAGTGCAGGCGAAACGATAAGATAAGGTACGGTAGGGTGTGTTTTGATAAAACGCTGGGATCTCAGATACGCAGAGCGAAAAATTCCAGGAAATACCAAACCAATGTCTCCGGGAGGGACAAAAATAAACACGGTGAGTGATGTCAGCCTAAAATTGATTTAGAATGCAATTCCGTCGGAATTCTAATTAATTCGTAAATCAGCCTAATTTTCACCGAGCAAAGAGTAAAGATTTGTCATAATGACGTCACCAGGGGTGAAATACTACTTGACTTAGCAAAGATTATTGGCAGGGCGACAACACTTATAGTGTTCCACAAGGAACGGTTCTAAAATATACGATAACGGTAGGTAGTTCACAAGTATCACAATACGGCAACGCAAAAGGTATGTTAAGGGAGAGAAAGAAATACATAGATACTTACTTTGAATGGTTTACGGTAAAAGAGAATTGAAGATAAATCTGGTGATTCTGAAAGGTAAATCGAGGTCGAAATAATGGTATGTGTGGTTAGGAATAGTTTGTGGCGACATTATAAAAAGAAAGACGATAGATTCTTATCACGTGATCGGACAAAAAGGTATTCTGGTTTATACGCCGAGAGCACAGGAAGAGGGCAGAAACAGCAACGCGATCGACATTCGGTGAGGTTGCCAGTTAGCGTCCACAGTAGCCATTGGTCATCGATCCGAAAGTCATTCCAGCTACATGCATTCAGTCCGTTGATATGCTCTCTTTGTTAAATCGAACAAAGGTATTGTTACTAAAATTACACCCATGACTCTGTCAGGGAATGCGGTATATCGGTCCAGAACTCTACAAGAGTGTGGCCAATCTGGTAAAATAAGGAAAAAACACTAAAAGCTACGGAAGTACTGCCATTGAAGGCAAAGAAAAGGAAGAGGTTGCTATAGAAGCCAGGGTGAAGAGAAAGAGCGACTAAGCAGTCATTTTTCAAACCTATTATGTTTGTAAACCGAGCGCAATCCGCCACTCAGCAAAGGCCAACCCAGTCCAATTGGGGCCTAACGTCTTACGGTACGTCAATCGAGACTCTTCGTTAGTTATAAAAAGCAAAATTGACCGTTTATTTGTTTGAGAAACGGTAGGAAAACTCGGGGCAACAAAAAGACATATAACAAAAAGGGGGACCAAAAATTTGAATGACGTAAAATCCATTTCCGCAATGGAGAGCTCTCAAGGTGTCTAGCCGGTATTTTTATGTTTTGTAACAGAATGAATGAAATGCGGGATAAGAAAAGGATCCGTTTTGTTCGGAGAACGGTATAAACTCCAATGTAGCTTGGTCTACTTCCTTTTCTACGCGGAGGGTAAAAATGGTTGGGAACCAAGTTGAGTATGGGTTGAGTAATCGGGACGGTAAGTAACACGGTTGCCTAAAAGAAAGAAAACGGAAAGAAAAGAGAAGAAAAAAAAACTCTAGTGAATCGTTTTTGTAGGAGAACGATAGCGAAACTCCAAGAGAATGGCGCGGTTGCCTAAAGTAAGGAAGAAAACGAAAACGGAAATAATAAAAATAATGGTCAACTAAAACTCGATTGTACCGTTTTTTTAGGAGAACGATAGCGAAACTCCAAGAGAATGGCGCGGTTGCCTAAAGTAAGGAAGAAAACGAAAACGATAATGAACTAAAACACAATTGTACCGTTTTTTAGGAGAACGATAGCGAAACTCCAAGAGAATGGAACGGTTTCTGAAGTAAGTGACTCTACGTTAGTTATAAAAAGCAAAATTACCATTTGTTTGTGAAACGGTAAAAAAACTCAGGTAGCAAAAAGTTAGGTACTTGACAACAGGAGCCAAAAATTTGAATGACGTAAAATCCATTTCGAACAGAATGAATGAAATGCGGGATAGGAAAAGGAATTAGTGGGCAATAGGGTTATACTAGATTGACTGTGTCAATATTATTGTCTTGTTCATTGTCTAAGTCATCTGGAAGGTTTTCGTCAACGTCAATAAATTGGTTTTTTAGATCTGAAACATGCCAATTTCCAAGATCATTACCTGAAAGGTCTCTCAGATTATAAACTAGTCTAGAAATTACTTTATGGACAATACATGGAATAAATTTAGGGGCAAATTTTGCTGCAAAGTTATCATTTTTGGATGAAAGTACATAATTCTTTTTCCATAGGCGGTCACCGACATGATATTCTACATCTCTTTTTCGTAGATTATAATACTTTGTATTTCTGTCATGGGCTTGCTTGAGTTTTTTGCGTACATCAATAAAAAGTTTCGGGAGGGTTTGTAGGTCGTCAATGAGTTGTAATTTGTCTGCATTATTGATTAAATTGTTAGCATTTTCGGAAATTGCACCATAAAAATCTCCACTTAACGGTACGTTTCTGGCAAAATTCAAGAAAGCGGGAGAGTAACCTGTAACGTCATGTTTTGCGGTTCTTATTGCTTGCGCAACTTTATGCAAAGATGCATCCCAATTTTTGTGAGAGGAATTGTCATGAATGTAACAACGTAAGGCAGTGACTATAACTTTATTGGTCCGTTCGGTATGGTTAGCTTGTGGGTGATAGCGTGCGTTGTAGAAAATTTTTTGTACTTTATATTGATCCATCAAATTTTTAAAGAGGGAAGAGGTAAAGACTGTGCCATTGTCGACGGAAAATATTTGTGGGACTCCAAAAATAAGAAAAACTTGATTTTCGATAAATTTAACAATACCAGCAGCTGTGGCATTTTGCATGGGATGGACGAGACAAAATTTAGTAAACCAGTCTGTTATAACGAGAACAAATCTATTGCCATTTTTGGATCTGGGGTATGGACCTATTAAGTCAGCTGAGATCCATTGCCAAGGGAAATTAATGTCTTTATACTGGCCCATTATACCAGCTTTAGGTAAATTTTGGGTTTTGCAGGAAGAGCAAACGGAACATTTATTGATATAACGAGATACAGTGCTTCTAAGTTTTGGCCAATAGTAGATTTCAGAAATTCGAGCGATGGTTTTGGAAATTCCGAGATGTGCGCTAGTTTGATCGTCATGAAAAGTCTTTAGGACATCAATCCTGTTTGGGGTAGGGACTACAATTTTCCAATTGGATAAATTACTAGATATAGGGTTTGGGGAGAAGACGTGTTTGTAGAGGACATTATTTTCTACTTTAAAAGTGGGGAATGACTCGGGGTTATTATTGACTTTATCAATCATAGCGGTATACCAAGTATCTGGCTTGAAGGTAGTGACATCAATCACTGAAATATCTGGAAATGAACGGGAAAGTGCATCACTGACAACCATAGTGGTTCCTTTTCTATGTTTGATTTCAAAATCAAACTGCGATAGTCTGAGTGAAAGACGAGCTAAACGTCCAGAGGGGTTAGAAAGTTTTGATAGATACTGTAAGGATGAATGGTCAGTTTCGAGTGTGAAATGAGTTCCTTCCACATAACCTCTAAATTTTTCTACACCAAAAATTACACCTAAAAGTTCTTTTTCAGTGGTACTGTACTTTCTTTCGGTTTTGTTCAATGTACGGCTTGCATATGCGATAGGGTGTTCGATACCATCACATTGTTGATATAAGATTGCACCAAGTCCGGTGTCACTAGCGTCAGTCTGTATAATGAATTCTTTAGAAAAGTCAGGGCTTGCAAGAATGGGGCTAGAAGTAAGTCGTTTTTTGACTTCGATAAAAGCATTTTCAGCCTCAGGGGTCCAAGAAATTGGTTGTCCTTTTTTTCTGCCATGAAGAAGGTCAGTTATTGGGGAGCAAACGGTAGAGAAATCTTTGATGAATCGGCGATACCAGCCAATTAAGCCAATAAGTCTTTTGACTTCGGTAGTGTTTTTGGGAGCAGGGTAGTTAAGGATAGCGGAAACTTTGTCTTCATCTGTTCGAAGACCAGCTTTGTCGACTACAAAACCAAGAAATTTAAGGGAATCTCGACAGAATTCACATTTTTGAAAATTTACGGTAAGGTTTGCCTCTTTAAGACGAAGATATAACTTATTAAGTATTTCTAAATGAAGTTCGAAGGTAGGAGTAGCAATAATGATGTCATCCAAATAACAAAAACAGTAGGGCCTTAAAGAAGGGTCTATAACAATGTCCATTAGACGTGTCATAGTTTTGGGGGCGTTAATTAGACCATAAGGAGTGGTCGTGAATTCAAATAAACCTAAGCCATAGACAGCGAAAGCAGTTTTGGGACGAGAAGATTCAGTAAGGGGTATTTGCAGAAAGGCTTTTTTCAAATCAATGGAGGTAAGAAATTTAGCGTCTCGGAGTTTGCTAAGAATGACGTCTACTTGAGCCATGGGATAGGAATCAGGAGTGGTTACTTTATTTAGCTTTCGGCCATCGAAGCAGACGCGGCATTCTCCGGACTTTTTTGGGACTACCCAAAGGGGTGAACACCAAGGGGAGTTCGAAGGTTGTATGACATTTAATCGTAGCATCTCGTCGACTTCTTTTACTAAAAGTCCTTGCATGACTGGGGATAGAGGATATTGGCGTTGTGCAATCGGTTTTGCATCACCAGTGTCGATATCGTGTTCGACAAAATTCGTTCGACCAATTCGGTCAGGAGGGGCAAGAGAAGAGAATAAGCTTACAGTTTGCTCAAGTTTGTTTTTTTCTTCAATAGAGAGAGTAGAGGCAGATCGTATTGTGTTAATAACACAAGTGGAAGATAATAGGGAGTATGACAAATCATGAAAACTCATGTCTATTTTGAATAAGCTCAAAAAGTCCATTCCTAAGATAAGGTTATGAGTTATTGACGGTATTATCAAGATTTTGATGGTCTTGGTAATGTCATTCACTGTCATTGGTGCGGAAATATAGCCCATATATTGTTGAGGTACACCGTCAGCGGTGGTAATATTTAAACAAGAATCATATTGTATAGGTAAATGTAAGGAATGCAACAAAGAGAAACCCTGATTTCCAAGAACAGTAGAGTTACTGCCTGTGTCGACCATAGCTAAAACGGGTAGGTCTAAAATTTTCACGGTAAGGTAAGGTCTGTTATCATTAGGTTTTTTTGCAAATAAGGGACAAGTATTACTGGAGATTGAAACAGTACTTGGCTGTATTGAAGATAAGGCAACTGGCATGTCACAGACAGGTACGGGAGTTGTATTGTCAGTAATCGAGAAGTTTTTATCATTATCTTCAGTTTTCTGGATGTTGCTAGTGTTCGGTACGGTATTTGTAATTCGTTCGATAGGTAAAGGTAATGGTTTGTCTGTATTTTTAGAATGATTGGACGCTAGGAAACCTTTAACAAAGGTAAGATAATTTTGCCATTCAGCAGCAGAAGTTGAAAAAGTTAGTTTTGGTTTGTTGGGGGGTTGTGATTGTTTGAAGATCTGTTTTGAGGTCTGTTCTGTCTTCTGGGGTTTTCTGGCTGGGATGTAGTTGATTGTGCTTGACTGGACACAGTGGCCAGATTCCGTGGACCAGTCTGCCTTGAGTTTTTTTGAATGCATTTACGACATTTTGGTTTTGTAGTGTTTTTTGCACCACATCCGTAGCAAAAGATAGATTTGGGCGAGAAACATTGAGAGTATGAGTGACCAGTTTTGTCACAATTCCAACAAACCAAGGAAGTTAATACTGAAACGTTTGCGGAAGTTCTTTGTCTTTGATTCGACGAGGAGGAAACATAAAGGCACGATAAATCTGGTTCGAGCAGTCTAGGATTATTATAAGATGGTGATCTATATCTGTCTGACCAAACACGGGATTCCTCAATTCTTTTGCACAACTCGGTTAGTTCGTCAACTGTTTGGGGGTCATGAAGTGCTAATGACGATATAAAGGAAGGTAAAAGGTTTCTACGAATCTTTGCAACACGAGTACGTTCGTCAACAACACTAGACAAGCGATTGAATAATCCTATCATTGAAGATATGTATACAGCAACCGGTTCGTTAGCACCCATAGTGCGATTAGAAATCTCTAACTCTAAATCAGTCTCATAACTATATGGCAAAAAATCAGCTTTTAATTTGGCAACAATGTCTTTCCAGGATTGAAATTTACTACGATTATTAAGATACCATGTGAAGGCATTGTCTTTAAAAAGTTCACATGACTGCAAAAAGAGCTCATTTTCTGTAACTCCTCTAGAAAGTCTAAGGACTTCAACTTTTTCCAAAAATAAATGAAGTGATTCATTTTTACCAGTGAAGGAAACATTCCATTTGTAAACTGGATCGTGTTTTTGATGGGGGATTTCAGAAAGAGTGGGGGAAGGAAATGTGTTTGAAGGTAAAGTGTCTTCTGTTCTATTGTTGGTGGGAGTTGTTTTTGTCGCAAGGTCAGCTTCTAAAAGTATCAGCGTATTTGTCAAGGCTTGTTGTGTAAGTAATTGTTCATTACTTTCGGCATTTAATCTATCAATTCTACTTGTCAAATGTGTCAGTCTTGAATTGATTCTGGAAAATACTGGTTCATGTTTATTTCCACTAAATTGATTGATAATGTCTGTTAAGTCATTGATTGTTTCTGTAACTTCCACTATATCGTCCTCAAAAGAATATGAATTGACTGGGGACGAAAAACTTCTATTAGCGTTTTCCCTAGCAAGAAGACCTGTTAAAACTTTACGTTTCTGTTCGACAGTATCCGGGACAGGAATATTTCTAATTTGAATTTCATATGAAAGTTCAAAAGACTTCAAATGATTGGCCTGCATCTTGAAAATATTTAAAAGGAGAGAAAAAGAATAAAAGACGGTATCTAAATCAACAGTACTAATCAAATAGCACTAGCGGAAGCAAAGGATCTAAAATCCGAATGAACATAAATGCCTGGCAACGAGATATAGATATGGAAACTGTATGTACGTGAATGACTGTAGATATGAAAAAAACAAATATTTATTGCCGATAGATGTCAATTAAAATAAACAAAACCATACTATATTTTCAACAAGTCATACGTAGTAATGAAAATGTTGCATAAAAATTATCAGTATATAAATGTATAGCTAATCAAGATCAAAAATGTATCATAAATTGATATTAAAATTTTTGTAGCACATCACAATCTCTCTGTCGTCAAAAAAACTGAACTGCAAAATATTTATAGTTAACGGTAAATTGTTAATTTGGCAACACTGCACTTTATATTAACAAGATTAGACAAGAAAAAGTAAGAGAGTTTAAAGATAGATTGTTACTTTGGCAACACTGCACTTGATTAACAATAGGTAAGATAAGATATTTCAGTTTGTGTAACTCGACACAATTCAACTGAACAAGATACAAACGGCAAGATATTTCAGTTTGTGTAACCAGACACAATTCAACTGAAAAAGATAATTTTACTATGCAGCTACATAAAATATATCAACTTATCAGAAAACAGACACCTTAAGAATTTACTTAAAACGTGGCAACATTGCAAACAAATCAGATGTAATTCACCTTTCCTAAAAAAATCAATAACAAAATTCCGTTTCGGAACAACAAAAGATTGTGCTACACTACGTTATCTCTTAAAAAAATAAACCCAGAGAATATTCGTTATCGTAGACCAAAATATATATTGTAAATAAGGCAGGTAGTTAAGATAAAATTAAAAAAACGTCCAGGGTCGGTACAAGATGGTTACTTGAAAAAGTGAAATTTTTTTTAAAAAAGTTAGTTGGAAGCAAAAATTCTAAATTGAACGATAAGAAAAAATTTTAAAGAGAATATGCAAAAATAAAAAAACTAAAATCCTTCCAACCCAACTGTTACACTGTGCAACAAAAACAATGGGCGCCAATTTGTAACGGTATTAGTAGTACCTCACAGGGCACCAGCTCGAAGGGCTCCGGCTAGAGACTCCTCTCAAGGGTGATTCGACCCCAAGTTTATGTCACACAGGGATAACAGAAGGGTTGTAAAAATTGAGGGCGCCACTACCTTTTTAACGATGAAAACTACAAAAAACTAAGGCGGAAAAGGTAGAAACGCCTTGTAAAATTTAAATAAAAGTTAATAAAGAAAAGTGACCCCGGGCGGTATCTCCCTCAACTTTTATAGTTGAGGATTTAAATAAAAAAAGAATTAAAAACAAATTTACAATTTATTCTGCCACAGGAAATGAACAACGGAATTTACTAAAGGAATTTGTACTTTTATAGGTACTTAGCTTAGATGAAGTGGTTTCCTGGAGAAGAAGTCAGGTCTTGATCCGAACTGATGAGTTCTGTTCTAGGGCGGTAGTTTGAGCTAGGGCGGTATCCTTGGCTATATTCTTGGGGTTATATTCTCCGGTTTATATTCGGCTATATCCTCCTAGGGTTATATTCTTGGCTTATATTCTCCCCTAGGGTTATATTCTTGGCTTATATTCTCGCCTAGGGTTATATTCTTGGGTTCTATCCTAGCCTAGGGGCTGTGCTTACCTAGAAGTACAAGCGGATCAGGGATATGTAGGAGCTTGAATGTTATGGTACATTATGTTGGTCAGCTTTTCAGGTTAAAGAAAAGGAAGGCAGTTATTTGAAAGTCAAAAAATTGATTTAATTTACTGAAAGCTTTCCAACATTATGTGTCCCATGTTAAAACAGTAAAAATAGCAATTATCGGCTAAATAAAAAAATATACTAATGACCCGAAAGAAACTTATGATAGCAAAAAGTTATTTATTTAGTTATATGAAAAAATATCGTGCTTAGGAAATATATGAGACCGGCACTGGCGTTACGAAAGAATATTTTATAGGTTAACGGTAATTTATAAAAAATGTTATTTTATAATTAAAAGAGTTATTTCGCAACTGAAAAAGCTTGAAAATGTTTGTATAAAAGTAAAACTGAATTATAAAAGAATATTTGGCTTAAAACTACCATATTAGTACAAAAGAACAGTTTATGACCACGTGTTGAATTTAATTTCGTCTATCTCTGTAAAAAAATAAAGAATGCATACGAAAATTATATCAGACAGTACTTTAGAAGAAGCTTATTAATTATAGATTATGATTTTGGACTTACCACAGCAAAATTCATAAGATAGGTACTTGGGATATGAAAGATAGCGAAAGACGATGTGCCTCTTTAGGCAGACGATAACGAAAAGGCTATTTAACGAGGCGTTGTCCGTTGGCAGGCGTCAATTGTCTTACGTTCGGGGTAGAAGAGTTTGGGGTCACAGAACTATAATTGGATGTGGCTAGTGACGACGAGCGCTAATTAAAAGGATTTATTCTGTAAAATCGAAACAGGTCGATAGACATGTTACAGTCTAATAGACCTACTAACCACAAACCGAAGAAAGGACGTAGGACAACAATCAACCTTAGACTTTATAGAAGGAAGGAAACTGCTATGGTGGCATTTACAACGTATGGATGAAAAAGGACTAGTTAAGAGGGCATAGACAGCGAAAACTGGAAAAAATAAAAAAATGAGCAGACCAACAAAACTTTGGATGAAGTAATAGCTGGACTACTACTAGTTTAAAGAGGAAGAAGCAGGGATTAAGTAAAGGACTTACCTTACAATAGTAAAGAATGGAGAAAATTCGTGAAAGAAGGGTAACACACTCTTACATCAATCAGATTATATATATGTTACCGTTAAAGTATGAAATCCGTTATTTTATAGAATACCTAGTTATTCCATGAAATAACTGATCGTGTCCGTTAAAGTGTAAAACTCTCTTGTATTTCATGGTTTAACTAGTTATTTCATAGAATAACGATCTGCAGCCCGTTAAAGTGTAAAATAATCTATATCATGTAATGTGTGTAAAAGACAATAGCGGTGACGGTGTAGGGGGAGACGTAGGAGCATGCAGTATCTAAGTAAACACCGTGCGACGTGGTTAAAACAGATCATTGATTAATCTATCGAGAAGGGCAAGGAAAATCATTGAAGAAGCCATTTTTACAACACTCTATAGCTTCTTCAATGATTTCCCTTGCCTTTCTCGATAAAAACTACAACTACAAAATCTCCTACACTTCAACTGTCTTCCATTAGTTTATTTATAGAATACCTAGTTATTTCATTTTAGATTAATTGTTTATTTTACACTTTAACTGTCTTTCATTAGTTTATTTATAGAATACCTAGTTATTTCATAGAATAACTAGTTAAAGTGACAAATTATTAATATATTATACACTTTAACGGACTCGATCAGTTATTTCATGGAATAACTAGGTATTCTATGAAATAACTGCATTATATACTTTAACGGTAACATATACATGATATAAGTATTTGGTGAATTCAGGAAGACCAAAAATTATTTTCCACTGACAACCACCTCTTCAACCAAAGATTATCTACTTGATCAATGCTTGAATTAGATACTATTGACGTATTTCTCAATTTTCACAGTAAAATTTTATAAAATCCCGAAAAATTTAAAAGTAATTAAATTTCACATAAATTCAATAAAGTTATATTTTCAAAGTTCGAATTCGTAGTCTATATGCGTTATGTCTTCAGATAACTAACTGTGCTCTTTGTCAGGACGAACGGAATGAAATCCAGTGCAAAATAATTATCTTCCGTTGACGACTAACTTTATTAGGTACATACTCCAAGGTTTCCATTCCCAAGTGAATTTATCAAACGTTAAGTTCAATTCTGAGGCTTGTACATATATATCTTGCACAGACTTTAATTTACACAATGGTGTGGCGTCGCGGCAACTTTTAGTTTAATTTCTTAAATAAAATTACACTACTCCTTTTTCTCTTTTAGACGCTGAAATGTCTGGCATTCGGGTGTATTAGTAAGGTCGCTTAATTTCGTGACAAACAACCAAGAAGTAGTTAGGTATTGAGGAGACATAATTTCAATCCGTAAGGTCTCTAAATTAAAAAATTCGAAATTATTTTTCATTTCGAATGATCAAACAACTTATTGGAATTTGATCAAAATTCAACCATTCAAAAAAACCATAAATGCACAATAGATCTGCACTACCTTTCTGTCGCAAACAATTTATTTATGTTTAGTTAAAAATTTCGACTTCCCAACAATATTAAAAAGCTTTTTCGTGGACTAGTTAAATAAGTTTCGCTACTATAACCCCAGAAGAAAACCGAACGAGATAAAACCAGTACTGAAGAATAACAGTATTAGGTTCACAGTAGAAATGCTTGAAAGACTCACACAAAACAAGAAATTCTGCTCTAGTTTCTGGATCTCTAAATTAAGCGCCAGACCAAATTTATCTCTATTCATCCCTATTATTTAGAACAGCTTTAAAGCTTTGAAATATTCAACAAAATGTATGAAAGTTAATGCTATTGAAACTATAAGGGAAGCAAAGTTTTCTCTTAAATTATATCCATAGGATTTTTATAGTTCAAGTCAAGTTAATTAACTGAACTTTGATTCATTTATACAGGGTGCGGCACCGAAAACGAAGCAGATTGAATATCTTGAAGATACATTTTTTGAAAATTCAATAACAAGTAGATTATTATTTCAAGGGGGATATCTTTGGATCATACCCTCATCTGCCGTACATGCCCCACCCCTCTGTCACTATTACAAATAAAATTTAAATAGGGAAAGTACTGAGTGTGACACATCATTTAAAAGATAATTTTATATGGAATTTGACTGTGACAATTCAAATAATGAAACTTCATTTAACAGCCAAATTTAACAATTCAATGCTCAAATACTTCTGTAATAAGAATTAGCTTACTACGCCTATGCTTTCGTTAAATAAAAATAGTCTGTCTTTCAGTTTATTGTCATAAGTGCTTAAGTCTACCAGTAAAACAGAAAAAATGGTTCATTCTATTAAGGGGAGAGTGAAAATTGTTGAATATTATTTAAAAAATAAATGAAATAATTCTTTTTTAATATTCCATGTTTTTTAAACGAAATAAAAATTAAAAAATAATAATAATAAACGTGGGGTGCATGCGACAGTTCTATGAAAATATAGAAAGTACCTAGCCGTGTAGCATGCGCCTCACGTTTATTATTATTATTTTTTACTTTTTAGTTCGTTTTAAAAACCTTGGTATATTAAATTTTTTTTTTCATTCCATTTATCATTTTCTTTTTTAGTATTGTGAGTGTGAATGTTGCAATTGATTTTAAATACTTTTCTGAGATAATGACAGAGACATGCGGCAAATTTCACATTCATTGTAAATCCTTTATATCTGATTACATCCGCAATTAAAAAATGAATGGTTTAAATTTTTGATATAAATTTGAAAATATTGGTCCTTTAAAACATTATTTTTATTGAAGGTTATTCATATACAAATTTCACAATATAACAAATAAAAACAATTATTACCGTGTGCAGGATTCGAACCCTACGCCTACAATTAATAGTTTTCGCAGCCAAACCTCTATACCACTCGGCTACGAAGACATAATAATTCATCAACCCATATTATGATGTATGTCAAAACTAAAAAAGTGACGTTTCATCCATTTTTTAAAATCATTTTCATATTTTCTTTTATTGTCATCAAATTCTGCATTATATTGAAAATTTTTAGTCTCCAACCCATCGGAAAATAAGTTTAAGATCATGTACAAAGTTCCACCGGACATATAAGAAAGCAAGTTGACAAAAACGTGGTAATAACGTGCAAACACTGGCAATACAATTTTCAATGAGCGACACCCAAACAAACACGTTAATCGTGATTACGTTTTGGAACTAATTTCAGAATGAGAAGACAAACAAAATCTGTAGTAAATAAAAAACGGCACAATGAAGACCCAGTAAGAAACGAACCGGTAGAGGTAGTTGTTTTAGGACAAGTTGTTGGGAATCCAGCTCTTAGTACAAGAAATCGAACAAATTCCATCCCTACAAAATTCATCTCGTTCACTCAACGAAGACGATCAAGATCAACTAATATAACAAAAAAACGGGGCTCCTTCACATTTTGCTGTAGCGATTCGTCAGTGCTTAAATGAAAGATTTCCTAAAAGCTGGTTTGGACGAAGAGGATTTATTGAATGGCCTCCATGATATCCTGATCTATCCCCCTTAGATTACTTTTTATGGGGATGTTTGAAAAGTAAAATATATGCCGCGCAGCTAGGTTTATTAGAATAGTAACGTGAACATATTATTACCGAATGTCGCCAAATAACTCGTCGAACAACGTTTCGAAGATAATTTATATTCATGAATTGCAGTTAATGGAGAATACCTTGACCAACTACGTTAAATTTATTTAGATTCTAATTATTTAAGTTAATTCAGTTTTTATGTTCATACACTGTACACTTTTCTAATTTTGTTATTTTAATTATGAATTGTGTATTAAATTGTTGAGTTTGGCTTTCAAATGAATTATTTCTACTATATAGAAAAAAAAATTCCCTCCATTTTTCTAAGGTATCTCTATTTAAGGAAAAATAATAGGTATCCTCATAAGGTCTCCTACAAAAATATGCTTGAAACTTTCCAACTTGTATCTTTGGAGAAGAGAAGGAATATGCAATATATTTTGTTTATTTTCTTCATTATTAACAACGTTAAATATAAAGATTTATTTCTTATTCATCACATACTTACCCATACTTGTAACGAAAGTAAGACTTGCAGTAAATCTCTTTTTTTCTCCTCCCTATATTGTAAACAACGCATTTTGACACTGTTTTGAAGGGCGTAAAAAGTAACAATTACCAAAAAGGTATCGATTGCCCTTGACAACGGGTTGTAAGTAAACTTTCCCTTGGGTGGTAATAATTCATGCAGTCTTTGTTTGGCACCATTTCTTGAAGTATTGATACGTTGCTTTATACCTCTTCCTTGATATTTATGACATCAGCGACAGACAAGCGATATTTGCTGATTCTTCTATATCCATCTGGCTGTTATACAAATCAATAATTTCAATTTCTCTAAATTTTTGATAATAAACTCTCAGCTTGACGTTTTTGATAAAATAACAATGCTTATGACGCTATAGAAAAGTATCGAGTTAAATTAATGAAAATCCAAAAATAAATTCTGCGGGGAGAAGAAAAAATCTTATATACTCCACGGGATGTAAGTATATTAATTACTAGTCTCGAACTTTATTGACTAGTTCTCGACTAGTAAATGTTAATTACATCCCTTATAAAATAAATAATTATTATATCAATCCTCTACATTGTTCACATTTTAATAAAATGTTGGAACAATGCAATAGCTTTATAATAAATACAACATGTAAATTAATTAGCCTGTTTCCTCTGAAGATTCAAAAATAATCCACCAGAGGCCGCACGAGGGGGGGTATATGTTTTGATTTTCCATTTGACAGTAACGTTAAACGTACCTAATAAAACTGGAATTAACGGAAGATGGTGTACCTGGAGCGTAATTAAAATTTGCCCAAGTTAAAAATCATCTTGTTGGGAATTTAAAACGATAGCTTGCATTCCGTGTTTTACCTATTTCAGCTAATAAAAATATAGTTGTAGAATGGTTAGATATGATTAATAATATGTTTTTAAAGATACAAATATTTTATGTGAATTTCATTATTAATGATATTTTTTACCATTTGTAATACAGTCCCAAATTTCTTAAATATAACAAAAAATTCAATACTTTTACAACAAATTAGACGTATTATCAATAACAGCTAACGTTTCTACAAATATATTTTTATAACCTGAAATAGGTAAATCACGGCATGCCTATTGTTTTAAATCCAGAACAAGATGATTTTTAACTTGTGGAAATTTTAATTTCGCTACCGGTACTTCATCTTCCATTAATTTCATTTTTATTAGGAACGTTTAACGTTACTGTCAAATGGAAAATCAAAACATATGTACCCCCCCCCCCCCCCCCACTAATGCGGCCACTGGTGGATTATTTTCTTCAGAGGAAACAGGCCTTTTTATTGTGATAATAATGTGATCAAATCAATATTTTCCACTAGGGTGTAAGTGTGAAGTATTGTAGTTTTCCTCTTTCTTCCTTTGTTATTTGTTTTTTAATTTGTTATTAGTTTGTGAGTTTTTCTTACTTTCAATACGCAATTACAATGTTAGGTATGGTAAGCCTAAGTAAATAAATTATTTGGCATACGGATCGTTTAGCTACATAATAAACTGTCACATAGTAAAATTCCGAATGAAATTATATTATCAATGGTGTGTTCCACTTAGTACTTTCCCCTTGAAATAAGAATCGACCCATTTTTTCTAAAAAAATGTGTCTTCAGTCTGTTTTTGTTCGATGTTCGGTGCCGTAAATATAAAAAACATTGCTTCCAAAATCTCAATTTGGTTTCAATTTTACATTCATAGTTATCGTATAAATACTTTGAAAATATTCCTGAGAGTAATGTCTTATCGTTTTTTTTTTCGAAAACATTTTCCAAACTATTTTAAAATATAAAATTGCTAGTTGAGTAGAATATAATTTTGTTTTTCAACAGATTCGCAGCGAGAGTAAAATAACAGCCAGATAAAAAAAGCAATAAATACCTTGGGATTTATAAAAGGCAGCTTAATTCGCTTCGAATCGCTGTACCACTTTAATACCCCGGCTAGAGGTTACTTTTCCATTTTCATATTCCATCGAGTATGATTTTTTTTTGAATTATTAAATCTGGTAAGCACCCGTGGAGTTGTTATAAAGGTGACAATAAATGAAAATTGGTCTTGAACTCAACCCATTTCCTCTTCCGGAAAGTGCTCTTGACTTCAGCAGTTGTGATTCGAATCCTAGGATCCTTCAACATTCAAATATACTCTTTGAAGTGTCCGAATAAAGAGTTTCACTGGTGCGAAAATAATTTCCTTTTTGAATTAGTCCCAATTTATTTTTACAGGATGTTTTCGGAAGAGATCCGCTTAGAAATAACAGAGCCTTATCCAAGAAACTTGTTGTTTGACCTAATATGATGAAAAGCTTTACGATGCAATTTGAAAAGAAACTTTGTGTATTTGTTTTAATTTCATTGAAGGAAAGGTGAGACACTGTAAAATAGATGCCTAACATGGAAACTTACGTAAAAATATCATTGGGATATAAATGAGCTTTTGGATATTATTCTAATATTACTTTCAAACAAACTTCCCAGTTTATTTAATTGTCTAAAGAGGATTTTATCACCTCCACTGTGGTCGCTAGTAGTTGACGATATCCTAGCTAAGCTCAATAGAAAACAATTTTGCGTTTGGTGCTGTGGTATTTCTGAACATGCTCCTGGGCAATATTGGAACACTCCATTTATTTAGACGTTTTCACATCAGTGTCATTTTGATAGGCTTTCCGATATGACTGGATATAGAGATATGAACAGTTTGACAAGTTGACATTTTAGAGATGAAATACATTTTTCATTAAGCTTTTGTAGTTGATTTCCAATAAAGAGTTTTCCTTGAAACTACGTGGTTTTGTCATACTACATTTTGGCGACGAGGAAACGAAATGTCCGAACCCGAAACATCTATATACAAACATTTCCAGGTTAGTACATCTGATCCCAATACAGAGCCATGGGAATACTACCTACAGAGATTTGAGCTGGAGTTGCACATGCGAGATCTCATGAATACCGAGAATGCGGTTGTACAACGCAATTTGATACTTTCCAAAGTTGGTCCACATGTTTTTAAGTTACTTGTAGACTATTACAAACAAGCTAAAGTAACTACTAAGACCTATTCGGAACTGGTCGAAACATTAAATCGTTTTTATGGAAAAAAAGGTGTACATTTTTGCTGAGCGAGTAAATTTTGCAAGCTGTTTTCGAAACGATAGCGAGACAATTACTGAATACATCAACAGACTACATACATTGGCAGGGGATTGCAGTTTTGGATCCAATTTAGACGAAAGAGTAAGAGATCAGTTAATTTTTGGTATTAACAACAAAGAATGGCAGGAACAAATCATTCAAAAACACTCACAATCTGATACGAAACTAGAAGACGTGGAATCTACAGCTCTCGTACTAGAACAGGCATCAATACAGACAAGACAATTGGCAAATCTACAAACATCTATACATAAATCAAGCTCTCAATACGTTAATCGGTTAAACAAGACCACTGGAAGTAATAAGAAACATAAAACTCGTGAACTTGAACCGGAATTTTGCTGTGGTAAGCACAGCCCCGAGGATATAACCCCAAGGATATAACCCAAGGATATAACCCAAGAATATAAGGATATAACCCCAAGACCCAGGCTATGATATAAGCCCTAGCCAAGGATAAAACCCCAGGATACAGCCCTAGATCAAAATACCGCCCTAGACCAGGACACATCAGTTCAGATCAATACCTGCCTACCTACTTCAGGAAACCACTTCATCTAAGCTAAGTACCTATAAAAGTACAAATTCCTCTGTTGATTTCCTGTGGCAGAATATATTATATATTTTTTTTAACTCCCTTACATTTTTTTTTAAATCCTCAACTTTAAAAGTTGAGGGAGATACCGCCCGGGGTAATTTTTAGTAACGTTTTCACTATTAACTTTTATTTAAATTTTACAAGGCGTTTCTACCTTTTCCGCCTTAGTTTTTTCATTAGTATTTTTATCGTCAAAAAGGTAGTGGCGCCCTCAACTTTTACAACTTTCCTGTACCACTTGTGCAGCATAAACTTGGGGTCGAATCACACTTGAGAGGAGTCTCTAGCCGGAGCCCTTCGAGCTGGTGCCCTTTAAAGTTACAGCAATTTACCGTTACAACCCCTAAATCAAGACAAAATGCGAAATATTTTACGAGAATATCAGGAACTGTTTGAGAATGGCCTTGGCACAATCAAAGGCTATTTCGCATTGACATTGACATTAATCATGATGTAGTTCCAAAGCGTTTTCGTCCAAGAAATGTACCACTGGTGTCTGCAGAACTTGATAGACTTGTAGAAGAAGGCGTCCTAGAACCTATTGACACTACCCAGCAACCGATTGAGTGGGCTTCTCCAATCGTTGTGGCAATGAAGTCCGATGGAAGAATAAGGATTTGCGCCGATTTTAAAGTGACCATTAATCAACACGTCCAGATTGATGAAGCCACGTTTTGAAGATATTACATCCAAACTATCCGGAGGAAAATATTTTTCAAAAATAGATTTGAAAGATGCTTATTTGCAAATGAGGGTCCAACCCGATTCACGAAAGTACTTGGTAATTGCAACTCATAAAGGCTATTTTTGTTATAAAAGACTACCGTTTGACATAGGTTTTGCTCCATCACTTTTTCAACGTACTATGGATCAAATTCTTTCTGGAATTGAAGGCGTTGTTTGCTATCTAGACGATATATTAGTGACCTCATCTGATTTGGCAGAACACAATTATCGCTTAAGACAAGTTCTAGGAAGGCTACAGTCATCTGGAATTAAGACTCAAAAGTCGAAGTGTGAGATTCTTAAGAACGGATTATCATACTTGGGCCATAGAATCGATGAAAATGGTTTACACCCAACCGAAGAACGAATTGAAGCCATTAAGAATATGCCATTACCGCAAAATATTAGCCAATTGAGATCCTTTTTAGGAGACATAACATATTATGGTCGATTCATCGAAAATCTTCTTGTGAAATGTGTACCTTTACACCGACATCTTAAGAAAAATACAAAGTGGCATTGGACATCCGAAGATACCGTCATAGTTAATAACCTTAAAGAAACCTTAACATCTCAAGACACGTTGGTACATTATGATCCTGATAAACCTTTGGTGATGACCAGTGACGCAAGTAACGTGGGTATAGGAGCGGTTCTCTCCCATAAATATAAGGATGGTAGCCTAAAACCGATCGCGTTTGCTTCAAGATCATTTAAGGATTCAAAAAAACACTACTCAACAATAGACAAGGAGGCGTTAGGCTTAGTATACGCTATCACCAAATTTCATCAGTATCTGTATGGAAGACGTTTCACCCTCTCAACGGACCATAAACCCTTGGAAAGATATTTTTGGAGAGACTTGACAAACTCCCAAAATTGCAAGTAACCGATTATTACGTTGGGCAATGACACTTAACAGTTACAACTATAACATAGAATACCAACCTGGGAAAGAAAATTCTCCTGCCGATTCACTTTCAAAACTTCCATTGGATTGCTCCAGCTGTGTTCAGTTTCCCAATCATGCTAAATTACTGCGGCTAAGAGTACAAAAATTACCAAAAAGGAAAGAAATTTTAAAATCAGGGATGGTTAAGGATGACATCATTTCAAAAGTTCTGACTTTTGTAAAATCATATTGGCCGGATAAGAAAAGCCTAGTCAGTAGTTTCCACACTTTTCATGAAAAACGAGATGAGTTATCTATTGAGAAAGACATGCTTTTATGGAAAGGACGAGTTTGTATACCTACATCTTTACAATCAAAAATCTTAGCTATGCTACATGAAGGACACCTAGATATCACTGCCATGCAATCATTAGCTAAGTTACATGTTTACTGGCCAAATATAAACAAGGATTTGACTAGTGTGACTGAACAATATATTTTCTGCCAAAAAGCACGTCAAAATGATCAGAAATCTCCATTGTATTCTTGGGGTATCTCTCGTGAGCCGTGGTCGCGTCTTCACCTAGATTTTGCTGGACCATTTGAGGGCAAAATGTGGATGGTACTAATTGATTCTTATACCCATTGGTTGGAAATAATTTGCATGACAAATATTACATCAGAAACTACCATAAACGTTTTAAAAGAAACTTTCACACGTTTTGGTTTACCAAAAATAATAGTATCCGATAATGGTCCCCAGTTAACGTCCGACAGTTCTGAAGACTTCTGAGCTGAAAATGGAATATCCCACATAAGGGTTACACCATATCATCCAAAATTAAATGGCTTAGCTGAACGAACAGTGAGAACCTTTAAGGAACGAATGAGATCTAGCGACCAACAGAATAGTCAATTCGACAGGCTTCGGTCATTTCTGTTTTCTTATAGAAATACCGCTAGAAGATCAACCGGCAGAACACCTAGTGAACTAATGTTTGGTCGTAACCTCAGAAGCAAATTTGATTTGTTGAAACCTGATATTGCCAAAAATATCGATATGGAATGTATTAGACAGAAGAAAAATCATGATAAACCACTCACAAATTTTTATGAAGGCGAAGCTGTATGGGTAAATAATCCACTTACCAAAGGTTCAGTTGCTGGTAAAATTGTTAAACAAAATGGTCCTCTTTCGTATCATGTAAACATAGATGGACAGCTTCGACGTAAGCATAGCGAGCAGCTAAGAAAACGAAGAACCGAGCCTATACCGATTTCAGTTTCCAATGATGACGCCGATGAAAATCAAAATGCCAACTTTTCGCTAAGAATTCCTCCAGATCTAGAACAACCCTCTACTTCAAAATTTTCCATTAGAAACCACCCAAATCAATATGAACCATCTACTTCAAAAGATGTAGACGTAGACGCATTAGATTTACAAGAAGATTCACCTTTAAAAAATGACCCTAAAGTTTATAGAAGAGATCCTCCACGAGACAGAAAACTTCCACGGCGATACGCGGATTAGAGCATTTCTTTGTAGGGAAGATTAGATTAGATTAGATTAGATTAGAATTGGAGTGGCTCTTTGTCCTATCACACTGCGACCTTTGCAGATCTATTGTGGTCCTCCCCCATATTTAGAGCTCGATATCTAGCTTTATTCTTTTTATTAGACCTATTAGCCTGGATACCGCCTCCTTTGCGTAGCTCTCTGCCCTCGGTTTTTCTTCTCCGAATAGGTGGAACCGCACCCTTGCTAGGCCTTCGCACTCACAGAGTAAGTGCTCCGCGGTTTCGTCTTCCTCCTGGCATAACCTACATAGGCTGTCATCTGCTAGGCCAATTGTGTGCATATGCTTCCTTAGCCTACAATGCCCTGTCAGCATTCCCACCATCATCCTCGTCGTTTCTCGACTTTGACATAGTAAATCGTGTGACAGTCTGACCGAAGGGCTTTTAAGGAATAGCTTAGCGTGCCTTTGCCACGGAGTTTTATGCCACCAGCGCAACGCCTGGTTGTTTATCCATTGATGGATGCTCTTAGTGAGTCATTTAGCAATTCCGCAGGAAGGTTCTGGCCCTATCATGACCTCAGTCGCTCCCTGCTTGGCTAAGTCATCGGCCTTTTCATTGCCTTTTATTCCTTGATGGCCTGGCACCCAGGCTAGGGTCACTCTATTATGACTACCTAGTCTGTTGAGGGCTTTGCGACACTCCTACACCAGATTTGACGTTGTCCGATATGAGCTTATCGCTTTTAGTGCTGCTTGGCTATCGGAGTAGATGACGATTCTTTGGCTATCTACCTCCCGTCTCATCTACTCTTCTGCACAGCCATTACCTCTGCCTGAAAGACAGTGGCATGTTTCCCAAGGCTTAGAGAGATCGTGATCTTCTCTTGTACCCCATATATTCCGGCTCCTACTTCAGAGTCTGTTTCAGAGCCATCAGTGTACCAGTTGAGATTCGCTATTATAGGAGGCCCTGTCTCCCAGTCCTTTCTCTCTGGAATGACTACTATGTATTCATTTTTAAAGCTATATTGTGGGGCAATCTGATCCATTGGCATTCCCAGTATTGGATCTACCTTTATTTCTTCATATAGCTTTTTGTAAACCTTACCGTGTCCTTGACTTATCGGAGGAGGCCCCTGTAATAATCTGTGACTTACAGATCTTGCATTTCCCTGAACGATGATATGCAGTGGTGGCAGGTTCAGTATTACCTCCAGGGCTGCAGTCGGCGTCGTTCTCATGGCCCCTGTGATACTTAGGCAAGCTTGCCTTTGGATACCACTTAACTGCCTTTGCGCCCCAATCTGCAGTGTCCTGGGCCACCAGACTACTGATCCATAGGTTATGATTGGCCTCACGACCTGTGTATATAGTAGGGAAGAAATGTGGTATTTCTGAACATGCTCCTGGGCAATATTGGAACACTCCATTTATATAGACGTTTTCACATCAGTGTCATTTTGATAGGCTTTCCGATATGATATGAGATGACTGGATATAGAGATATGAACAGTTTGAAAAGTTGACACTTTAGACATACAATACATTTTTCATTAAGCTTTTGTAGTTGATTTCCAATAAAGAGTTTACCTTGAAACTTCGTGGTTTTGTCATAATATAGTTGCTATGCTGACGATTTAGTTACAACTATTAGAGGCAAACACGACGGTATTATTGTCGACCTTATACAATGTGCCTTAAACCTTATAACCAGTTGGTGCTAGAAGGAAGGGCCATCAGCTAATCCCAACAAAACGACACTTATTTCATTCACTAACAGTAAAAAAATGAATATACAGCCTTCGAATATGAATGAAATGACCCTCTCTTTTTCTTGACAGGAGACTCACGTGGAATGCACACCTCGCATATATTACCTCAAAAGCAACAAGTGCTCTTTGACGGGAAAACGTGGGGTTTGAAACCTAAAATGATCTACTGGTCATATCTAACGGTTGACCGACCAGTAATCTGTTCTCAGACTAATCACAGGAGTTTTCACTGGACACCGCTCACTCAAATACCATCTTTGTAATATGGGCAAAGTGGACAATTAAACATGCAGATTCTGCGATGATTCAGATGAGACGGGGAAATACGTTACCTGCAATTGCAAAGAAATTGTCCACCAACGCCTTAAATACCTGGAACAGACCACTCGACCACCTTGTAATCTAATCTAATCTAATTTTATTGTCCAAGTTCTGTGACCAAAAAATCAAATCCTTAACAAAACTCAGTAGCTTAGCATTTTCCATGATCTTATTTACGAATCAAGTCCCCATTGAGGTTAAATCAATTAAGTAGCTTTCCTAAAATGTTAGCCTCATGATATCCTTTACCCCTTCTATGAGTCCTGTGATACATTAGCAAATATTCTCGACCCTATGCTTTGAAGAATAGAGAATTTCAATTGTAATTTTCAATTTGCTTTGTTTTTGATGGGAATTGAACTGTATTGTTTTTTGAATACTTTAATTTTCAATGTTTTGGTAGGATTTCACCTGCCGTTATCAAGAATTATTCTATTTTTTTATTTCAAAAAGACACTTCTGAAAAATTTTACAACTAGATAATCAATGACAATATTTTTAAGTGGACAAAAATAATTGTGTCTTCTACGAATGAGAATTAGTAACGTGCACATTCCAAGAACGGTTTTTAAAGATAGCAAATTTCGGGTAAAAAACATGTATTGGTACAAAAGGATTAAACTACAATTCACAGAAAATTCAAATGAGAGGTCCAAGAGATCCTATTTCACTGCGACTTTTGAAGATATATTGTAATCCTCTGAATCTGGATTACATTCTTCAGCCCAACTCTTTCTATGTAGCCAATCAGCCTCCAGAACCTTTCATGTAGTTTCTTGTCGGCTGCTTCTAAACACCAACTACAAGAAACCGCACATTCACACTGGCACAGAATGTGCAGAACAACTAAGTCCATGCGACCTTTTCCTTATAATATCCTGTTTCGTTGTCGGGATTATTCGAACTACTCTCGTACTACGAATATTTGAATATATCCGCAATTCAATTAAACATAACTTCTCGAAGCACGGATTCTTCGCAATTGGGAGGAGTTGTCAGCGGTGACTATAATATCGATGCCAGTTAGTTTAAGAATCCAATTTTCAACATTGTCACAGTATTACATTTATATATATGCGATAAATTCTTGTGGTATCTCCAACTACAGACATTCACAGAGGGCTAGATTTTATCGATTCAATACGTCGCCTTCCATAGACACTTGACAAATTAACTCAATGACACGTAGCCTTTCTCTCAAACCCCAGACAAGCCAACAACTGTTAACAGTTTGATGGGAATGTCACCCCATAACACTCAAACATGAAGATGATTAAAATTGTTTTGTAATACACCAATTCATGTTTTACTGTATTCCTATGTCCCGTCCACTGGTGGGGTGTACAGGGTGTTTAAAAAAAAGGTTCTAGGATAAGTAAAACAATGGAAAGTAAGTCTTAAAAAAATTTCGATATATGGTATTTATAAACATTTTTTTAAATTATGTCGAAACTACTGGCAACATTGTGATGGAATTTTGTATGAATACGTTTTATAACTTGACACATACCATGAATTTGTTTCGACTCTCATATAGGGCGCTAATTACATTGTATGTACCGAGTAGTTTTAAAACTAGTAATACTAGTAACTAGCGCCATCTATGAGCGTCAAAAACAAATTCATGGGATATATCAGCTTTCAAAACATATTCATAAAAAATTTATTCACAATGCTGCCAGTAGTTCCGACATAATCGTAAGCAATGGGTATTCATTTATTTTTTCATCGCCCTATACAGTATTCGCCAACTAACTTGATGTCCCAGAAATCACCAACTAAGAGAGACAGAGTAATAGTGCTCTGCCTACTCGGCCGCGAATGGTGGTAAAATTTTGACAAACGCCAATTGCATCGAACCTCATCAGGAGTTTTCAGTAGCGTAGCGTCACTCAGTTATTGTTTCTGCTTTTTACAATAAAGTGTTTGTAAAAATGTCAGCCGTTAATGAAGAAAATCGTAAATGTACTGAAGGACAAACTCGTCAAGTGATATATAGAGTGTTCAATTATTTTAAGACATTAAAAAGTTATGAAGATACCATAACAATAGAAGACTCATATTTTGATAGAGAACTTCAAACAGATATGTTTTATGACGTCAACCCTCTTGGGATTACTCTAGATGAAAGTGATTCCAGTAGCGGCAGTGAGTCAGATTCTTCGTAAAGATAAAAACTGTTTATACCTATTCTTAGAAATATACCTAGCTTAAATAATTTCCCATTATCTTGTGTTTCTTTTATTCTCATTACTACCTGGAAGAAATTATTTAGTTTCTAATAAATTTTAATTATAGTCCGTCCGGAAATATAAGATCCTAACTTTATAATCTTCAATTAGATAAATAACATGTTATTGTAATGGGTACCTTATTGTTGAAATATTATTCATGTACTCAGAATTCAGGTATAAAGCAGATCCGTTTCTATTAAAATCAATATACCAATAACTATAACAAAGAATTAAATAATATTTATTAAGTTAGGATCATATATTTCCGGACGGACTTTACTTTATTAATTGTACAAGTTGTGTTAATTTGTAACAGAAAGCGTATCCTCAGAACTTGCACGGCACTGTTTACAGTTATCGGATGGGCGGCGTCAATAGCTCCCTAGAAAGCATTTAGGACATCAAGCTAGTTGGCGAATACTGCGTCTTGAATATGGAGGTCGTCACGAAAATTTTTCACTGAGCATACCGCACTTATTTTTTAGTGTTCTACTTATCCTAACAACGGAAGTACCAATATTTAAAACACCTTGTATATTATACACCCTATATATTATAATAATGCAAATACAATAATAATTCGGAAGATTCCGTAGAATATTGAAATTTCTCGAGGTTCACTTCATGGAAGCCAATTAAAAAGAACGTTTAAATTAGAAAAAGTTTGTTTTCCGTTATCTCACGCAGTGGATGCCAATTAAATTATGAATTGAATGATTGGAAAATAATTTTCGGCTCACATTGTAGGCCGATTACAAAAATAAAAAAGTTTGGTAAGGTTTTAATCAGTCTTTAGCGATGAAGTTTAAAAGTTTGTTAAGGTTTTAATCCATAGAGATACTATAGATAGGCCGCGGTGTAAGTGGGAATGTCCGTCTCCGGTGAAAGAGAAAAAGTCAAACGTCAGAGGTTTTTCTGTCTTTGTCTCTCGTCTATAGCATGCGTGCCATTAGAGAAAGACACTCTGAACCTCTGATTTTCTATCTCTCTCTTATATGCTGACGGGTTCCGAGCTGGATTGCTGCCTCTATCTGTAGTATGTTATGTTTTAATCGGTCTAACCTTAAGATGAAGTTTAAGTGATGAAATTTCCCAGACGAGGAAAATTAGGTTGACTATTTCCCTCGTCCCAATTTCCACCAATCACAAACGCGCAATTTTGTAGTTTTTGAGTTAAGATGTATGCAGAATAATATGTTACTCATGAAATAGTCTTTACAAATACCATTCGGGCATTTAATTTTTCATGTGAAAAAAATTGATGCTCTTATGATATTACTAATTTTTTAACCAGTTAATTTTAGCCAATCAGATGCCTGCATTTTGACATGTTGCTATGACAATAACCTAATTTCTTCGGAAATTTCCCTGCGTAGAGGGAAATTAATAAGTGGAAATTTCCCTCTGGCTTGACAGCTGTCATAAATAATAATAATATGTCACCTAAGTATGTCACCAATTTAATTACTATTTTAAAAAAGTTTTGGTATAAAATTTTCTTACCGAATCTCCCGCGAGCATGAATTAATATTCCGGAAATTTTCCTCAGTTACGAATTTTTTAAGCAAATTCGCACTTCGAGAAAATTTACGGAAATAATTCGTGCTCTAGGGAGATTATAAGTGAAAACTTTATACCAGTCATCATTATACCAATTAGATGCTTTATTTTGAAATGGTTGCTATTGTAACCAGCTAATTATCTGAACATTTTTCATCCACATGAGCATGTAGACGTAAAATTAATAAGTGGACATTTCCCGACATATGACACTTACCATCGCCCGCAATACGAATGTATCCACTTTTATTTATAGTCAATATTGACTGTTGTCTTTCGAAAGCGGCAATTTTACTTTACGCTCGAAAAACACACATAATTTTTTCTACAGTCGCCCTTTTAATAATTAAAACAGTTTTTTATATTATTTTAGGTTATAATAGGAGTGCTAGAATAATCGTCATTTTCGCTATTCATCATGATTAACCTTAAAAAGATCTACTGACTAGGGATGTTAAAAAATAATCGATTTTTAGTAAATCGATTTTATAAATTACGTGTTCAAATCGATTTTCGGAAACGGCTCGTATTATTTATTGGCTATTCTTCAAAACTTTGACAACTTTTGACGATTATTGTCCATTTCTCAAAATTTTGACAATTATTGACCATTTTTCAAAATTTTAACAATTATTGACCATTTTTCAAAATTTTAACAATTTTTGACCATTTTTGACAATTTTTGAAAATTTTAGACCATTTTTCCAAATTTTTGACCATTTTTGACCATTTTTGACAATTTTTGAAAATTTTAGACCATTTTTCCAAATTTTTGACCATTTTTCACAATTATTGACCATTTTTGACCATATTTCAAAATTTTTGACAATTTTTTAGCAGCTTTAACAGTTTTTGATAATTATCAACTACTTTTCAAAATTTTGACAATTTTTAACAATAATTGTCCATTTTTGACAGTTTTTGACAATTTTTGACCATTTTTGATAGTTTTTGACAATTATTGGCCATTTTTGGCAATTTTTTAAAATTATTGACCATTTTTGATAATTATCGGCTATTTTTCAAAATTTTAACAATTATTTAGCAATTTTGACAATAATTGTCCATTTTTGACAGTTTTTGAAAATAATTGAGAATTTTTGACCATTTTTGACAATTTTTCAAAATTTTTGAAAGTTTTTCAAAATTATTGACCATTTTTGATAGTTTTTGAAAATTATCGACCATTTCTCAAAATTTTAACAATTTTTGACAATTATTGACCAATTTTGACAATAATTGTCCATTTTTTACAGTTTTTAAAAATGATTGACAATTTTTAACCATTTTTGATAGTTTTTGACCATTTTTGACAATTTTTCAAAATTTTAGACCATTTTCCAAAATTATTGACCATTTTTAATAATTATTGACAATTATGGACCATTTTTCCAAATTTTTGACCGTTTTTGACAATTATTGACCATTTTTGACCATATTTCAAAAACTTTAACAATTTTTGACAATTATCAACTATTTTTCAAAATTTTAACAATTTTTAACAATAATTGTCCTTTTTTGACAATTTTTGACCATTTTTGATAGTTTTTGACAATTATTGGCCAATTATGACAATTTTTCAAAATATTTCAAAATTTTTGATAATTTTTCAAAAATTTTAACAATTTTTCAAAACTTTTGACCATTTTTGATAGTTTTTGACAATTGTCGACCATTTTTCAAAATTTTTGACAATTATTGACCAATTTCGACAATAATTGTCCATTTTTGACAGTTTTTGACCATTTTTGACAATATTTGAAAATTTTTGACCATTTTTGAAAATGTTTAACCATTTTTGAAAATGTTTGACCATTTTTCAAAATTTTTTGACAATTATCGACCATTTTTGACAATTATTGACCATTTTTGACAATTATTGACCATTTTTGAAAAAAATTGTCCATTTTTAACTGTTTTTGACAAAAATTGTCCATTTATAACAGTTTTTGACAATAATTGACAATTTTTGACAATTTTTGACAATTTTTGACAATTTTTGACAATTTTTGACAATTATTTACCATTTTTGACCATATTTCAAAATTTTTGACAATTTTCATATAATTTTATTTAATTTTTAATCTGATAAACTGGTAATTATTCACCAACTGAGTTAATTCGGAGGGCGTGGTTTGATTGAATAAGCGAGCGAAAAAGATTCCTTTTTTGCGCTAGAGCGTAAAGTAACAATCCTCGGCATTTGTCGACTTTACGATTTCATTTGAATAAGTCATCCTACGCGCGACTGTAGAAAAAGGTTATTACGACCTTCAGTTCACTACGCTAAATTTCTCGTTAGATCAGAAATATGATCTCAGAGTAATCACAGGAATTCTCACTCAGACACCATCTTCGTAGGATAGGCAAATTGGACAGTGGAACATGCAGATTCTGCGATGATGCAGATGAGACGGCGGAGCACATTTTCTGCAATTTCAGGTAATTGTCCGCCAATGCCTCAAATACCTGAAACAGGTCTACTTAGTGCCTGATGAGGTTACAGACCTAGCTCCAAAACGGATAATACTCTTTCTCAGAAACCTAGATCTCTTGTACTAGAATATAGATGTATAGATAGGTACTTTTATTACTATTCTAAATTAAACTAACTGTTTCTAATTAATTCCACTATTCAATGAAAAAATTGATGGGGATTGTAAAAAATTATTGATAATTAGTTCGATATTTGCATTTTACAAACTCTTGTCATTCTGACGATGATATGCAAATATCGAAATAATTCAAAAAATGTATATCACTTTTTGTCGTTTGAATTACCTTGGCGTGGAGGAGAAAACAACTTGACTAATTGAAAATAATGAAAAAGAAGCTAAACGCATCATCTATTAAAAAAAATGGGGTTGAAATGCACAATTTATTACAAAATGGAAACTTGTATACAGGCAAAGTGCATTTATGAGTATATTATTCGGCTAAGAGCTTTTGCCGGTGAAGGCATCTTCAGAGGCTCTAAAATTTATTTGAAAAGAAAAAATTGTAAAAATGAAATTTAAGGAAACATAAGTATAGAAAAAACTTTTTAGTATTAATATCACTTATTCATCCCAAAAAGTGAAAATCGAGAATGTAATCTCCAATATTGTGTTTATCAATATTTTTATTGTTACTACATTGTTTATATTCATTCCATACACATTTCACATAATTTGAAATTTTACCTAAAAAAATAGTGTCACCTTTTTGTACTGTGAAGGACGTTGATGAAGTGAATTAAATCGGAACTTTTGACAATGACAATTAAAAGACCAAGTAAGCAACATAAGCAACCTAAACATTAGTGAATCGGAGCAACACTGTCTTACAATTTAAATATATTTGTTTAATGCAATTATCAGGATATTGGAAGTCTGTTGGAAGATTTAGAAACCACAAAAGAGCTTAAAAGCAATCTTGATAATTGCAATAAACAAATAGATTTTAATTGTGAAACATTTAAACCCATTTTCAAATCAATTAACACAATAGTACAGATGACACTCTCAATTTTCACTTTTTGGGACGAGTAAGTAATATTAATATTTGAAAAAGTTTCTTTTTTTGAGAACTGTCTTTCTTTAAATAAATTTTTCGATATTTTTTCTTTTTAAAAAAATTTTACATTCTCTGAAGGCGAAACCGCTTAAGCGAATATTCTATTCATAATTGCACTTTTCCCTTATACCAGTGTCCGGTCATTAAATTGTCATGCCAAATTACACTCCACCTTGTTCTCTAGCACATTTTTTTTACTTTGATCTGTATATTTTCATTCAACATTTTTTTGGTAATGTTCAAATATCTGCTAATATAATGTTTATGTTTATTCAAGTCCCAACCGGTATATTTTGCCTAATTGATAAGGTAATTACCGTAAATAATAACTTTTTCGAGCTTCAGCTCTAATATAAAATATTTATTTTTATAAAACACCCTTGATTGTCCAACATTTTTTTTATATTTCTGGTAGAAAGATTTCGAATACAGACCTCGTCTTGATACATATATTTTCCATTTTTTGCTCGATCAAAACAATATTCCAGTATAACAGATAGATACGGTGCGCTGATCTGCCAAACCGACCACGAACACCACAAAAAGATGTCCTCAACGACTACAGCCATTTTTATGTGCCTGTATTTTCAATTTTATTACATTATTCCTCGTTGAAGCGTTTTTATTTAGTCTATTTGTCTTGACCGCAAAAGCGGCAGATGTTTATAATATTTTCTAACCCCAACTATGATCCCGAAACATACTTTTATGCGAAGTAAGGAAAAGATAAAAGCGCTTGTTTGCAAAATATTTTCCGATACACCGGTATTTCTTGTCAAACAACAACGATTTGAGTTTATTATTTTATAGGAGTGTTTGGGAGTTGGTAAAAATTGGAAAAAAACCTTCATTATACAGTATATCAACTGACAACTGACAAATCAAACAAGGATTAGTCAGACTTTAATTGATTGAAAGAATAAATTTGTCAATATCTTATGGTGTGTGTAACAGAATAAATAGCCGCATTAGATGTAGATTATTTGCTGAGCGATATCCACATCTACCAACAACCAATAAAAATACCATCAATCGTTTACTTAAAAATTGTAAAACAAACGAAGCATTTTGTCCATCAATTAAACCCATAAAGCCTAATGTTAATATTGAAGACAACAAAACTATCGCTTTAGGATTTTTCTCGGGTCCGGTAAGGTTCGCGACCCTCGGAATTATGCAGCATTTCTTTATTATTAGAAAGCCCTAAGGATATAGTACATTTAGAAAAAAAATTCTCTGATGATGCTAAAGAGAAAATTGCAATTAAATGTACCAAAAATCCGCAGTTTTTTCAAAATTTCTGACAAAAGTCAACAAACTTGACAATTACGTCTAGATATCAGATGTATCAGATAGTCACAAATTTTAGAAATCGCGTTGGATGGACAATGTTGCCAGTTCTCATTTCCGTAACTAGTGACGGATTTACCCAAGATTTTAGATTTAAAAAAAATTTGGTAAATTCAGAATTGCTAGAGAAAAATCCAAAAAACAATATTTTTTTACCACTGCCACTAATTGGAGCGATATTTTATTCAAAAATAGTTCAATACTTTATATTCTTCATGTGGAATACAAATTATTTGATATTTTTTCGAGAGGCGGAAGGGAATATATCATGATTCTTAAGATACACATTTTTCCTTCTCGAATTGATTATAATCCGACCAACAGTCTCAAATGTTTTTAGTGGAATTGTAATGGAAATTTTTATTTCTGTCCTCCGGCCGGAGAGCATCAACTTTCGGGCCGCCGCGCTAAACGAAGTTGCCGCTTTCCGGCTTCGTCTAAGAGAAAAATAGTATACACACCTCGGCCAGTAAGTAAGAAATGTTGGAATCGACTAAATATTACATTTATTTTGTTGATATTTTGTTTATCGTTATGTATTATTTTTCAATTATGACATGTATTACTTGTTGTCAAAATAATTAAAAACACTGTCACAAGTTGAAAATCAAAGATTATTACTTTGAAAATAACTGAAAAGATAAAATCACAGCCTTTAACAAGAAAGCCTCATATCACATGTTTGTCGACCTCAGCACAATTACATGTGGTGTGAGATATTTCTTACTTTACTGGCCTAGGTCTGTAATATACTATTGCCTGACTAGTATAATTAGGAATAACATACAAATAATAGTAATAACAATAGTTCTCATGAAAATTCAACATAGGTTCTCGACCAACTGACACAGATCATAGTATAACTGTCTATAACAATATTAAAAAAAAGAAACAAAAAGAAAAAAACAAATAAGAAAATAGTAAATAACAATACAAATAACCCTAATAAATAGTAGTAATGAAAATCAATAGTTTTCATCATAATTCAACACATATCGCTTCCCGACCAGCTGGTACAGATCAAAGTGTAGCTTGAATATAATTAAATATAAAACACGAAAATAGGAAAAAATCAATTACTAATTCCTTCTTAGGAGCTTTTTTTCACAATAGAGTGACCGGTCTGTGAGTGATGATACTCCTTCGAATTAGATAAATGAATCCCGTTTTTCGATAAGATGTAATTCAATGCCCGTGGGAGCATATAGCCCGGAGAGTATAGATACAAAGGAACTAAATCGAATTTGTAGATTTTATTGTTTAATTTAAGAGGTTGTAGAAAGAGTTAATATTGTATTTAAAATCCTGTCCAACAAAATCCCTAATCTTTTCGAAAATATGTATACAACCAATTGTTAGTTCTTGAAATATTACCTGAATCTTAGTCGAAATTGAAAAATATGTAAAACAAAAAAAATAAACCATTTTCCGAGAACAGCGAAGGTAAACGCGTCTGTAAAAAATGTAAACCTAAGCCCTTCGGAAGGTTCTTTTCAGAGTTGAAATGTAAGTGAATTGATGTTTCTAATTTGTAAGAATTATTAGAGATGTTAAGATGCCCCTACCAGAAATCTTATTTTCCTTTTGTAATTCATCAACACACAGAGCTTCTGGTTCGAAATGTACCAGCTTATAGTCTCGCATTTTTCACAAGAATTAATGCTGGGAAAAATTTGCAAAAAAAACCACTGTTTGGTTAAATCAAAAATTAATCAAATCAGTTTAAAACAACATTGAAGATATATTCTTAGATATTTACTTCCAAGATGTCCTTTACTACTCTAGAATAGACAGAAAGTTGGATAAATAATTTAAAAAATTCTTCCTCTTTTTATTAAATTCAAATCATTCACGTGACAGACAAATTAATATAGTTGTGGAAATTGGGCTAGTCCTTTTATCTGATCATTCTGTAAATATAGTTACAAAGCGTAGGTGTTTTTTTTATTTCTGATTTGAATTGTTAGTGGTTGTTTGGAGACCCAAGGATGAAGAAAGGAATTTCGTCACAAATAGCTTTAAATCTAATAGCTCAACTCAAATGATTATATTTCATTTCTAGTGTAGAATAAAGCAGAACATAGTGTTATACACTGTGTTCATTTGAAAAGGACCCACCCTTAATATTTCAAAAGTGGGACATATTAGAAAGGAATGCCGAAACTCGTCAACTTTTAACTTGAGGGGGATACTTTTTAGCGCTAATGCCATAAACGTCAGATTCACCCCCTCCCTACTGGAGACATCCATAACATTTTTTCAAATGGCATTAGGTATCAAGTCACACCTCATTTAAAAAGTCTGGTAAATCTCTATTCAATCATTTTGTTTTGCCTTTGATACGAGCCTTCCATTGTTATTTAATCGTTGTTTCAAATTGGCTCTTTTTCAACTTTTCGTATGCCCCCGTATTGTGTTATGATAGAAAGACTCTTTAAAGAATAAAAAATTTACAAATAGTAAAAAGACAACTGTTAACAAGGAAAAACTGCTATTTAATCATGCGTTCAAATTGACCACCGTTAACATTCAGGAAATAAAAGTTGAAAAAGAGCCAATTTTAAACAACGATTAAATAACAATGGAAGGCTCGTATCAAAGGCAAAACAAAATGATTGAATAGAGATTTACCAGACCTTTTAAATGAAGTGTGACTTGATAACTAATGCAATTTGAAAAAATGTAAGGGGTGTCTCCAGTAGGGAGGGGGTGAATTTGACGTTTATGACATTAGCGCCAAAAAGTGCCCCCCTCAAGTTGAAAGTTGACGTGTTTCGGCATTTCCTTCTAATATGTTCCATTTTTGAAATATTAAGGGTGGGTCCTTTTCAAATGAACACAGTGTATATGAATTTCTTGGTCGTAGATTATTTTAATTTCTGACCAACCCATTTCAATGCCGCTGTACTGACAATGATATGGCGGTAAACGTAAAACTTTGTTACCGACCCATTGATTCTTCATAACAGTCCAAGTAATAGTTTCTATTTGGCTACTTTGTTTTCATAATTTCCCATATTTGGTACTTCATAAGTCTCTCTTGAATATCGATATTTTTAGACTAGACCCAATCTAGTAATTGTCTCTTCGGCCCACTGGAACATGGAATCGTGAATGGTAACTGGCGTTATCCATGATGATTAAACTGGATTCCTCTGGGTTGGGTATAAATTTGGCTTCGAACCATTAATGAAATTTTCGCATTTTTATTATAATGGTAGTGGCTGGTTTTTCGGTTACTTTTAAGGACTATATCTGCGTCTTAAAACCGTCCTCTCCTTCGGCATGCGCGATTATATATTTATTTAGTATATTATATGGATGACGAAGCACCATAGTTATTTAGTTTACCTTCAGTCTCTGAAGAAGATAACTTGGTTATAGAAACGCGTGTAAGATAATGTAAAGTGTAGTGGTAGTGTAAACAGTATTCAGTGTACGGATAGAATAGTCGAAATAGTTCAAAATTATTCTGACAATTCAAGTCTTAATGTCAATATTAATTTACGACGTGCCCAAATCTAGTAACTTTTTGTTTTATAAATTTCATATCACACCCCTAGAACAGCAATGATGCAAGTGCCGGTCCGGATTCAAAGCACACTTGAAGGTTACGTCGAGGTTGCTCCGAAAGAGGGTACCCTATTTATAAAATGGAACAACGACGCACCTTCCCTCTAGCACACCAGTGCGTATTACAATTAAGTCATTGTACCATTGGAAATAATGATTATTTTTGACACGTTTGTTATATTTAACTAAATTTCCGAAATTTTTACACTTGCTTCATTGTTCTTTTAGAGGTGCGATATTATGTTAAGTAATAAAAAAAGAAAAAAGGACTTGAGCTACATCTCCGACTATGGACCTGAGTACATTAAATATAAAGTAAACAATCACCCTACAACTTCATGGGAATTTAGAAGGTTATTCAACGTGTTTTCCTTTAACCCCATAACGTCAACAACGTCGACAACTGACGACTGTTTTAATCCTAGCCTAGAGCCTCTCTGTCAGCCCTTATGTTAATATCAACCACACGCTCCCCCTCACAGGTGTTTATCTTGTTTGAATTTGACTAATGGGAGATATCTATGTACAATTCGAGCGGAATAAATGGAAACATGTTTTCCCAAAGCTCTAATGTAATCCAAATCAAAATTTTGTTCAAATTAGCGCAAGAATAGAACTTTTATGAAAATTAAACGTTATTAGAACTTGAATAAAGTTGGGAAATTGGGAATTTCGCAATTTAAACAATCAAAATTGTAGCTCATACAAGTTATATTCGATAAAATGAATTCAGCTTTTTATTTGGTGCAGCCCATTGTGAAATACCTGATTTAAGCTGCCACCTGCTTTGCTATAACATTTTCCCCGTAATTTGCTATATCATCGTTCAAATCATATCATAAGATGATTCGTGAGAAGATCTGTAACCTTTCCAAACTACTGATTCTGGTTCTATTAAACCAAATAAGGCACCTTCCTTGGAAAACGAGTCTGCTATTTGCTCAGTTGTCTCTTTTGTTATTTTATCATTTTCACGAACAATAATATTTATGAAAAAGCAAATACTGCGTACTGGATTAGATTTGATTGATTGTTGTCCTCTGGATCCAGATAACATTCTCCAATCCGACCTTTTTATGTAGCCAATCAGTATCGAAACTGAACCTCTCATGTAATTTCTTGCCAGCGGCTTCTTTTCACCTAGTGCAAGAATTCACCTGACAGCCGCACTGGCATAGGATGTGTCCTGCAGTTTCCTCCTCTAGGTGACAGAAACTGCACTTCCTTTGTCAAGCCCATCAGCTTTGCGTTCCTATTAAGCAGTGCCCTGTCTGAATAGCTACCATGGCTTTGACAGTTTTCCTATCTTTGCCTATTAGGTCTGCCGTAAATTTTGGCGATTTCCTCTAATGAACTGTTTCTCCTGTCTTTGTCGAGGTGGGGTTTCCCATATTTCTAGAGGTTTCTGTGCCGCCCACTGTTTTGTGGCTATGTTAATTGTCGACTTTGCAACTCCAATCCAATGAATGGCATTCATGAGCCTTGCCCGGCCATTCTTTCCGCCCTGGCATCAGGCTACCGTGATCTTGCAACGGACTGCGAGTGTGTTGCTTTCAATGAAATAGAGTATCCTTAGTACAGCTTGACTGGTCCTATCAAGGCAGCTCATCTTGAAAACGAGCCTTCTGTTAACTCATTTGTAGTTTTTGTTTTTTGTCAATTATAGGATCAATATTTGTGAAATAAAGAATGATGCAGTTAAAGCAAAATTTTTATAGTCATTTTTCGAACGAACCTTGTACTTTTCACACTTGACGCTGTTTCGACACATTGTCAGCTCGTTGGCTAATCTCGACAAAAAATTTATTTGCAAAAAAACCGCACCCTCACGACGACGTTGTCATTATCGTTAAAAGCAAAAACGGGGCAATTTATGCCCAGCGCGGTAGTTTAAGAACATCTTAAATTCCCACATTACTCCAAGCTATTCTCCGAGCTTCTTGGACCATGTTTGATTGCCAGATGCAATAAAAACGAGATCCGGTGGTCGTTTTAAAGCACCAGCATTAAATGTGGTATATTAGTCGTAGGCCAGTTCATAATATACGTTCCAACAGACAGTCAAGGCTGCGTTCCGGATTATTCTGAAATTTGTTTCTGTTCACGCGCTCGTTTGGGAAAATCTGAAAATAGTTCGCAACTGTTCTTTTGGAACTGTTCTGGAACAGGTGATTTCGCAAGTGGCAACATGTGTGTTATGCGAACGGAACTTAATCTAAAATTTGTTTACCGTCTATTAATTGAGACAGAAAAATAATAAAAAAAACATTGATTACTCAAGGGTGTTGTCTCTTATTATATTTGCGTGAAACCGGCTGGTATTATCAGAGGTGGTATGATTAGAGATGAGATGAAGTTATCAAAAATGTCATGGGTTATCACTTTGCTAACCAACAACTCCAATAATTCAATCCACTTGCGGTACTACTTATTAATAATCACCAAACTTCTGGGGATTGTTGTCGGAACGCGAAAATGCAACTGCGCTTGTCTATAACAACTACTGATAGCTTCGGATTCATGTTGAAACGAACCTATTATGCCTCGAATTTCTCACATGCCTCTTTTAGTACTTGATAAACGAATTCTGTGATGATATCGAAACTTTTCCCCGATATATATATTCCTTTCCGTGAGCTTAACCTCCCATCCATCACTCTGTTAAAAGATCCCTCTCATGACTCGTTTATCATTTTGATACATCCTGTATTCATTTTAGACAATCTTTTTATATTTGAAGGTTTAAATTTGAAGCATCTACACCCTTTTAAGATAAAGTTTGTTAGGATGTTTAATTCCTGCATACAGTTTGTGTAGATATCGTGAAATACTAAAATGAGGTATGAGACAGAGGCCTTATTTTTTTAAATTTCTCTTGGAGTAACTGGTAAGATGTTTTCCGATTTATTATTTTCAGACGCATCTATTGGAATACTATATACTGTTGTTATGTCCGCTTTCTGCTTATTATCTCTAGTAGTATATCGTAGAATACAAGATGATCGATTGGCCAAGTTGGCCAATACACTGCGACCTATAAGATTTTTTGTGTATACCCTACTTCCATTTTTGTAGGCCAAAAGTTGTAGGCTTCTAATAAAGCCTATTAGCCCTTTTGGAGCTAGCTCTATAACGCGTTGGCGGACAATTACCCCGCATTGTGTTCCGCCTTCTCATCTGCATCATCGCAGAATCTGCATGCCCATCCATCTTACCGAGATGGTATCTGAGTGAACAGTTCAGTAGATGCTCAAAAATCTATCGCTTATAATTCCGCTTGGAATATTGCTGGAGTGTTTCCTAGGGCTGTTGATATCCTAGTATCAGGACCTGCAATCCATATTCCTTCTCCTTCGTTTGTTTTTGACCCATCAGTAAAATAAGTTAGGGCCCCTGTCGTTATTTTTTCCAAGTAAGACTGGCCTATAATAAACATTAGACGTAATGATCGGTCACGCCGTATTAGAATCGTTCTTTAGAGAATACGATGATGAGGATATTTAACCTAAAAGTACGCCTCTAATACTTTCTTAACGATCAAATGATGCCCAGGCTGATGGACATGCACTTGATATTAATGAACGGCGGATGTCAGCATTGTTGAAAAATCTGTTTTTAACTGCAGATGTCGTGTTTTGCATGAAGAAAATCAACCTACTGCAAAGTTTGTAACGTGTAATTAGTAGGTATAGGATGTTTAGTTTCCTGGAAGATAGCATTAGAAAAGTGCACAATAATAGTGCAGGATAGGAAGCTCTGATTCATGCACCATTTAACAAATTTCCATCTTAAGTAATAACTCTGCATTATCTTGTTTTACTGTAGGGAAAATGATCTTTTAAGGTCATCACGAAAATTCTTTTTAAATTCGCAGCGTCACGTTCCAGCGCCTCTTTTCGGCGACAATTTGACGAGAAACTGAGGTAAAAACATTTAAAAACGATGTAGCAATTTACGGACGTGTTTATGAGCATCGAGAAGTTTAATCCACTTTTATTTGTCGTCCAAAGTGCCAAAGTGTAGAATCGGCAATCTTCTCGAAACGTGCGAAATCTCGTTTCATGACTACATTTACACGATGCTCCGCGGCACACATTTTCCCGAATAATATGCCAAAACGGGGTTCTCAAGAACATCAAATAATGCTTTTATGAAGATGAATGGTGTGCTGATGAGAATGGAATGTTGTTAATATAATCATTTAGGGGGAAAATCTTCGGAAACAGAAGTCATTTTTTCGTTTTGAGGAAAAACTTGATTCAGTTGAAGTTATCCCTAGTAATGAGTTAAATTGAGGTAAACAATAATGCTCTTCTTATCGGGCAAATTTATTTTGATCAATTTCGCTATCTAGTACAGTCATTTGGTGCGGAAGGAATTCCGAGAATTTTGAAAATTATTGATTTTATATATTTTAGCATGTTCTTTCTAAATATCTACTTTGCCATCTCGTATCTGCATATTATTGGAAAATTTTGTATGTTGTTTGTGGAAACATTTTTTTTAATTTATAGTTTTGACTTATGAGCGCCGTAAGTCCACTCCAATAGGCATTTTGTCCAAAAGACTCACGTGCGGTAGAGCATTCGTTTAGGTTGAGGTTAACAGCCCAGGCACTTGAACTAAATCTTTGTACCATTTCTCATAGTTTCTACTTCTCTTCCAGAAGCTTCGTGTTTCCTAAATAGTTTTCTGTGATGCCACAGAACGGTTCCAGACCTATGAAGTCTGCTTCAATGCCTTCTGTAGCCAACTGGGCTCCATTTCATCACCTGTAATCCCCTCATGTACCGGCACCCAAATTAGAGACACTGTGTTGTCTCTTGCCAGCCCATTAAGGGATTCTTCACAGTTTTTTACTAGTATAGACTTGGTTGGATTGCTGATAGCTTAAAGTAGAGCCTGGGTGTTAGTAAACACGCAACAAAGTAAACAAAAAACACCTCGCTGGAGGTTTGATACAGCAGACTGCATAGTCAAGCAAAAACAGTCTGGAACTGCAAACAATCCCCTTAGCAACTGGCTCGACGCAACAAAGTAACTTTGTTGTGGGTGCTATAGTTCATTTAAAAACCAGGAGGAGTAATTTGAATTTAAGTTGGCAATTCTGTAGATTTCTGATTGGTCAGATTGCACCCAGTTTCAAACAGCACTTTTTAGCTTTGACATCTCGTGATAATTGACAGTTCTGACCTGACATATATAATATATCCACTCTATTTCGTTAAAACAGTTCTTTTCAGAACCCCTCTGTTTTTTGAATTTCTGCGATTGTTTACATCTCATCTCAACCCGACATCTTAAGAATAATTTTCAGTACATAAGGTCTATCCATGATTGGCTAGTTTCCGCGTCAAGTCAATCAAGGTATATTTCATAGATTTTGAACACGACTATTTCAGAACACGCGCTTTAGTAACTAATCTAGTAACTTTTAGTGGTGTGGGTAAGGCTTCTGAAATTACTCCTCCTGGTTTTTAAATGAACTATAGGACTTAGAGAAATTGTCGGAAATGAAATTGCTGAAAGAAAAACTTCTACTCCTTCTATCAGATCCGAACCTTTTTGCAATATCTTCAAAAGCCGCATTGTGGAGAAGTCTAAAAATGGGTAAATGAACCAAGTGCAGCCCACAGGAAAAATTCTCCAGGCCAAAAACAGGTAAACTTGATCTCAGAGTAATCACAGGAATTCTCACTAGACACTGCTCACTCAGATACCATCTCTGTAATATGAGCAAAGTGGACAGTGGAACATGCAGATTATGCGATGATGCAGTTGAGGCAGCAGTATACATTATCTGCAATTGCACGATAATTGTCCGGAAAGGAAATAATACAACCATCACAACTACTGAAAATCCCCCCAGTCAAACAAGTGGCCTATATAGAAGACAAAAAACTTCTGGAATGGAAATAGTACAAAGATTCAGTTCAAGTGCCTGGGCTGTTGAGCACAACCCAAACGAATGAATTAATAAATGAATGATGACCCCCTTGTAATCTTATCTAATAGTCAATAAGGCCACGAAATATGAGGATACGTCAATAATCAACACCTCAATCAGGGTTTTTTCAAGTATAATTAATTGATAAAACAAATTTTGACATTTAACACAAATGTGACGAATACACTTCGGATGGACCACTCTATTCATATACAAATAACCCGTTTACTTGGGTGGTATATCGAATTAAATATATCAAATTAAGTGAGAACCACTATAACATCAATATCTATAATAATCTTGATTAATGGAAGCATTTGTAATCACCCTATCAGAAATCATTTCATAGATATTCGCAATCGATTTGGAAACTATAAATCAGATGTATGTACAGATACATATAGAATTATAATTATAGTTATTCATCTTGGTGGCAGAACTGTATCAAGCCTGAAATATGACAGTGAATTTGTCAGAAAATAGAAATATTTAGATTATAAAATAAACTGTATAAGAGCTAACACGGGAACTATGATTCAGTACTTACAACTAGTTTACTATTGTTCTCACACTACCGATCAATCTACAGCAAGTTGCACCAGCTATTAAGTCGAACATGACCGTAATTGTGAGCAGGACAACTATCTTGTTGAAACCAAATATCATCTCATATGTCTCCTGCTATTCGACGAATTTCGGGAACAATATGTTGTTGCAATACATTTAAATACTTCGTAACTGTTAGATTTAATTGTATAAAAAATCCTCCTATTAAATGATAGCCAATTACACCGCCAAACCAAACTGTGAGTACTGGGTAGGAAAAGATGACTCGTCCGTAAAAACTACGTTTTTAGTGGAGTCTTCGTGCTTATCAATTACTCACATTCATTCATACGTTTGGGTTGTGCTCAACAGCCCAGGCACTTGAACTGAATCTTTGTACTATTTCCCATGTTATGTACTTTCATTTCATAAGCTTTGTGCCTTCTATATAGACCATCAGTTTGGAGGGATTTTCAATAGTTGTACCTAATGGTGGTATTATTTCATCTCCAAAGTGCTTCCGTCTGAGTCATTGTAAGTTCTCACAGAAGTAGAGTATATGAGTAGGTGTTTCATCATAGAGTTCACTTTTTCAGCACATCGGTTAACTAACTTTGCCCATTTTGTGCAGATATTTTCTCAGGGTGCAGTGTCCAGTCACCAGGTCGCTAACTGTCTTCAAATGTCTCTTAACCAGTTTCAATAGCCTGGTTGAGAATTTCTTGTCTACTTTGTTAAACTCTTTATTTGGAGGAGTCCTTTTGTCAACCTCCATTTGAGTTGGTGTTCCTTTTCCAGCCAGTTCCCGATTTCCCCTCTTATGCAATCTTAACTACTCACAAAATTGTATTCGTCGTATATTTTCATTATTCAAAATTTCATGGATTTTTCGTACTTTATACGACCGATATCCAGTTTTCTTTACAATTCTTCTAGCAGTTGTTGAGTTCACCTCAAAAGCAATTTGCTCACTAGAAAATGTAGGTTCTTGTATTGCAGTAGCACAAACCATTACCTCCAACATTTTTCTGTCCATCTCAAGTGGACGACGACAATTTCGGTGACCATGAGGACTTAAGCAACCTCAAAATACCAAGAAGGAGTAGGCCTATCATCAAATGTTCTAGAAATAATTCACGAATTTGTCTTACCGGTTTACTCATGTGATACTTAATGATAAACAGATCATTTTAAATGTTACCCATTGCTTTCAAGTGCTAATTGAAGGAAATGAAAGTTGTGATAAAGCTGATTTAGTAGTAGTGAGTAAGGGGAGTATTATCAATTGTCTCTGCTCAGTCTCACTTTCGTACTAGACTAGCTTTCTCTTCCCGACAACCGTTAGAGGAATTATGGTTCAATTTAATTTCACAGATATTCGTATTTACGCTATAAGAGTTTCCAATCTAGTATAAATGTCAAAAAAATATCTGTCACTGTCTCAGTCGCTTCACTTACGAAAGTGTGAATTATCCTCTTCAGTACGAGAACACTCCTCAGTGAATGTCAATACTGTCAAATATATTTTCAACTAAAAACTTCTCCTCCAATTATGTATTACAGTTATTTTGTTGTTCTTTGTTTATATATTACAGTTGTTTTTCACAACATTGTTATAATAAAACTAAAAAAAATTATAATATCGTGTTGACTGATGTCTACAATTCCAAAAATCCGTTTTTGAACCAGTTTATGTAGTCCATTCGAAGTTGGGAAGAGTGATCAGTAGCGTAACCCAATGTTGAGGTTGATACAGTAGAAACGGTGAAGCTTTTCCATCACGTGACTGTTACGTCAGCAACAATATTCAGTAGTAATAACCCAAGGACATTGATAATTATTGTTCTTATAACAGATTTCGAAAGCTTGTTGCTTGGAAACAGACCGACGCCACAGGCGGAGGTCTGCTGCCAATAAGCAACAAGCTTTAGAAAGTTGTTATAAAATTTTTGAGCATTTATCAATGTTCGAGGGTTATTCGAATAGAAATTTTTTTGCTAATTTTGGAAAGAAATACATAGTAGATTTGCTTCTATGATTTCATTAATGTTCTCGTCAGTATTATGACAAAATAGTGACATTTTGAAATATTAAATATTTGAAACGTCAAAATCGAAATAAATCAAAATGTATCCATGGCAACGTACCTAATAGAGTGACATATTTTTGCTCCAATGAAATCAGTTAATTTGAGGTCATTTGATTGAACACAACCAATCAGAACAACATTACACTGAAAACAGACCATGGGTTCAAATTAACTGATTTCATTGGATATCTACTAGAGCAACAAATTTTCATATGAATTAAATCAAAACTTTAGTCAACTCAATAGAAATAATCGTTATGACTAATATTCCAAAGGTCGGCCTTTTACGAATTGGCAATTAAACAAAAAATTTAACTTTTTTAAATGTATTTATTTTATTTATATGGTTAACGTCGACATATTTATTAAAACTATCGATATACTGGGTGAATAGGTTACAAAATCCAAAATTAATATTAACCATGCTGGCTTATTAGTGAAGCCGATTTTTTGTAGGATGTCTTGGATTTTATATAACTACATAGAATTTATGAAACTGACGTAATGTTTAGTCTACTGACAGGGTGTCCTCTAAATCTTTTTAAATTACACTTTCTAAACTGATCATATTAGAACGATTTTTTTTTGATGAACTATAGATTGTAAATAGAAGATTCCCTCACAGCTTGAAGGTCGATGTTTCGATAAATATATTACCATCATCAGGGTAACACATCAAATGGAATCCCTGTCATATTAAAAGTAAAATCAGAAATATCCGCAACAGACATCAAAAATAAAATTTAAACACATATAGGTACTAGAAACGGAAAAACACAGACGAATTTTTGAAAAGTTCTAACTGGAACCCAAAGCCCTATATATCTAATTAGAGCCTGGTCCTTTACATCAGCAGTTATTAACAAATAAGTAAAAGAGAACTACAAAAATAATAATGATTCATTGCTTCTGAAACACATGTTTACAGCAATGAGTACAAGGGAGTTATATATTATTCATAAATGACAAATCTTGCTTTATAGTTCATCTATTTCGGAATCTGAGCTGTTTTCACCAGTATTTATTATCACTGGTTCAATATGTATGTTCACCAAATCTCGTTCTCGAGTAAACCAGTCTTCGATTATTTTTTCGGTATGCCTAACACAATTATCCCAAACATTTGCACTACAATTTTCCAATGCTTCTTTCCACATACTCAAGACCCTTTCATCGCCGTATCCGTCTCTGCCAATATACTTATTATAATATGTTTTGCAGTGGGCCCAAATAAGCTCAATGGCATTAAATTCGCAATGGTAGGGCGGTAGCCTTAAGACTTCATGACCATATTTTCGGAACAATTCATCAACGACATATACATTGTCTTTCCGGTTCATTTAAGCAATTTGTAATAGTTCAGGTCTTGAGAGGTTTTCATTAAAGTCAACATTGTTGGCTTTTAACCAAGTGATAATTTCACCTTTTTTTGACGAAGTGGAAGGTTGCTTTTCTGCTAGTATACTATGATAAGGCGCATTTTCCATTACCACTAACGTCGGTTCTTCTAAATTCGTGACTAACTGTGTCGTAACCCACTTTGTAAATATTTCACCGTTCATTTCACCGTGGTAATCTGACGACGATGATTTAGAGGAAAACACTAAACTGGCATCTTCCAAAAATCCTTTGGATGAACCAGCGTGAACAATAATAAAACATTTACCGTCGTAACCTCCTGGTTTACGTACACTTTTAACATTACTGTCCTGCCAAGAACTTAATTTGGTTCCTTTTGCATATATCCATGTTTCATCTAAAAATATAATTTGTCTTGAAAAAACACTATCACTATCTTCTCTATATTTTCGAAGAAAGCATGCTCTTTGGCTAGCAATATTTGTTCGTTCTAAGAATGCTCTTCTGTTGTCTTCCTTTTTATATTTAAATCCCAAATGTTTCAATAACACCAATAAAGAGGTATTTCAAACAGAAAGAATTTCCTTATTTTTTAGTTCATCATTTATGGTTTTAACAGTAACATGTTTCCCTAAAAAAATTAAAAGTTTGAAATTATCATTATCTCAAACAAAACAAAAGATTGTTTTATATTTACTTCATACTAAACTTGAACACAAATTTTTAATATTAAGATTTTTTTATTATTTGTACCAAATAATGTATAGAATAACCCCGTATATGTGACATCAAAAAATTCAAATTAGAAAACTAAATTGTGAAAAACACAATCTACTCAGACCAAACAAATTGGTAAACATTTATGGACAGTACTCAACTTAGAAATCAGCACATGTAGAAGCTATAATTTATCACATTCAAATTAAAAATATGCACAACTTTCTGTATTCTAAAACTTTCATTACTCATAACTTCTATAATCGTACTTACGTTAAATTACCTACTAGTTTTCAAGATTTTCATATATCACACTATAAGATGCTGGTGAAGAATCACACTGTATAGATAATACTGCATGCACTATCATGTGTAATCTTAATTATTAAGGTACTATGATCTCACTTCTCTTTTATTTTAAGTGTAAGCTGACTGTAATGTAAGGGTTAAAAACATGGGAAGGTGTTGTATTATTGTTTCACATGTTCGTTTACTTACTTTGTTCATACATGTTATATAAGGTATTCCGTACTGCCATTTTGGTTCCCTCGGTTAAATCCTCTGTTTTTAGTTTTAATCGAGGTGTTTGACTGAGTGACGTTGGGAAAGTTGGAATATTTTCCTTACTTTTTTTAAGGGAACATACCCTTTTCACAGATATTTTCAAAGCAGTTGCCACTCTCTGAAATATAATATTAAATAGAAATGTCCTTAAATAGATGTTAACTTTAGTATAATACCTCCTAAACAGATGAAATAGGTTGAAAGGGTCCGCCGTTGTTTTTTTCAACAAACTTATAACAAACTCCTGTGCTCGTTAATTAAGCCATTTTCCAGGAATTTTCTGGAAATAATTGTTGGTTAATATACTGTTACAAGTATAATCAGACACTTGATTCATGCAAATTTGAAAATTCTACAGAGATTTACAAATTGTAGAGAATTATAAATAATATTTACCACCAATAAGTAGTAAAATAAGCATTGTAATATTCCGGTCTCACGGCATTTTAGGTGTTATGAAATTTCAAAAGTTTACAAGTTGATGATGTATTATATTCGTACTTACTAATGCCAAATGGAATAAAAAGTCAAATTAGTTCTTACAAGAACTGATTTTAACAATAAATACACTTTTAATCCAAAAATTCGCTAAAAACAAGTCAGTAAACTAAGCTCGCATTACCTCAAATGGGGTAGTGTCAAATTCAACTTTTAGTAGGATCAGTTATTCACGTTACGTCAATTATTGTCTCTTTTCACGATTACTGCGACAAATTTAAAGAAACTATTACGTATGTCTTGTAGTAGGTCTTGTGAAGAAGACAATCGATCTTACGTTGTCATGTTTGATTTATATTGATAGAATAAGATAGAATGTAGAAAATATGTGTTGCATAAATCGTAGATTGGATCACGTGATGGAAAAGCTTCACCGTTTATACTGTATGAATGTCTAACTTCAAAACAGGAATCTCAAGTAGTAGTTTATAGATTAGGAGTCCTAAGGTGCAATTTTTATTCGGTTAGATTGTGGGATTAAGTATGCAATAAGATAGTATTGTAAAATATGAGAAAATACATTAAAAATTGTAGAAATAGGGAAGTTAAAGAACTGTGGACGTGTGATAATGCGAAAGAAGTAACAGCTGCCTCAAATAATTATAGAAAATAGAAAATTTAAGGAAGAAGGAACATTGGAATGAGAAAAATAGACGAAAATATTGATTTAATAAGTGGGAAAAGTGGTAAAACTCAATTCCATAATATTATTTCTCACAAAAAGGAAAGTGTGTCCCTAGTGAAATAGGAAAAGCTTCTTGTAATCAATAATTCTAGATTAGATCCTACAAATAGTATTTCTCGTAACTCATTGCTTCGCCCAGTTCACTTGGGATATTTCCAAAACAATAAATTTTAATGCTTCCAATTTTTTGGCGATTTCACATTCTACCTAATTTTTATGTGACCAAAAATTCAATTTTGTGTCATTCACAGTTATCGTTGACGTCGGCAATAACATAGATTGCTGGCAATTAAAACTGTGCCACGATTATGGATTTTGTATTTTCACATTTTTGCATAAAATTTCGAAATAATTTGTCAGAGCAAGTAGACATTGTCAATTACACAAAATAAATGACAAAATGGCTTTTATCCGGAACTTTATAATGACCAAACCAGTGAATTTTCACGCTTGACAATATATCAGGATACAACTCGCCCAATAAATTTAAAAAGGTTTCTATAAATATTATATTTAAAAATCCAAAAACTACTTAGGTAAAATCGTTTGGTGAGAAATGTGCTGTAAAACATAAGTATATATTGCATATAAACGTCAAATTATTATTTTTGTTCCATTGGTGACGTCAGACAGAATGATCTCAATATGCGCACATGCGGTAAGGAAGATACCTCTTTAAAAATGCCAGTATCGCCTTGTTTACTTGTGTGTCTAAGTGTTTCTTTTAAATCGGTGGTTAATTGTGACTAATGAGACCTATTGTGAGTGATATTACAAGCGGTAATCCGACAATATGCCTTTTCTTGATGTGCTTTTGGTAGCAACTTCTATTATATATAGTGTCTCGGAGAAATTCGTGACTTTGAGGCGAACACCTTTTCACGGGCTGCCTTTTTTCTCTTTGGTATGTTCTCAAATCTCTCACTTTTCATGCCAGAAGAATTTCCATACATCAAAAATGTGACCATCCATAGTATTTTATTGTGTTCTAGCCTACTTAAATATAAAAATTAGGATCACATCACGTACTAGATAACATTCTCGTGGTTTCCGCCCACCAAACCTTACTCCAAGACCTTTGAAACTCACCTGGACTGAAAGGAAAATTTTGGACTTTGTCTGGAAGATATTGAAACAGCAGAGCATATACTTTGTGCCTTTGTAGTGGGTCGACTCACTCATCCCAAATCTAACCCAATAATGTATTGAAAAACGCCTAAACCCTTTTCTATCCTTTGTTAAAAGACTTCTGTCTGAAGAGCACTTCTTTGTTCAAAATACTTTAGGAGCAGCAGCATCGCATCTCAATTCCAATTGTTTCAAACACCGTCGGGCTGGGGCGTTAACAGCTTTGATAACAAAGGAAGAGGAAAGTTGTTTTGGTCCTTGTGTAATTTTTTCAAAAAGTTATGGTTTTGGTCAAAGGAGACGTAGAAAAAGGGCTTAAATAAGAAATTATTAAAAACGTTTCAATAGAACAAATTCTCATTGGAGATCTTTTTCTACTGTTTACTGTTCACATCTAGTATTATAAAATTAAACATGAAATACGATTCTGTTTTGTTGGTGAGGACAATCCGTATACCAATACCTAACGTCAAAAAATTTAACCCAATCAATTATTATATGTCATGTTGTAGGGCTCGTTTTGAGTCAAACCCCCATAAATCATTTGAGCCTGTTACATTATCGTACGATCTGTGCAATTGCAGATGCATTAACTCACCGACCATGAGCAACTATCATTTCCAAACCCGCATCGGATCTGAATTATCGACAACGACCCACATAAACCCACGAATATATGCGCGATTTCCCGAATCACAAATCGGATATATTGAATAATGATTATCGACCGATAAAACAGAAACTAACGATCACGTAATGCCTCAGTCCTTATACAAAAAAAGACGAACAATAGCAAATGATATGATATTTTTATCAACCGACTTCTGAAAAAGGAGGTTCTGAATTCGAAATGTACCTATATATTTTTTTGTGTATGTTGGAGTTTCACTTCTTTGTTTATGAACCATTTTCAATTATTCAATTAGATACAGTATATCACTAAGGTGGTACCATTTTAATTTCATTGGTATTGGACCTTCGACTTCGAAGATACACCAAGAAAACAATCGAAATATAAGAAGAATATAGAGATTGAGGTATTGTTAGGTTTATGACAATTCCAAAACAAGTTAGGTACCTGTAATATATTGGGTTATTCTATTTACACTTTATTTATTATATCAAGTACTATAATCATATATAAATTACTACAATAATGGTTCAGTTAACAGTTAATCCATGTGCTCGTTAGCCATGTATGCTGCGAAGTGCGCGCTGTCTTCCTTCACTTGTCACTTGTCCGGAGCTATGTTCCGCACCTATGATCAGAGGAGTACTATGTCTACCCATCACTCAAAATTGTTAAACAAATGACTTTAAAAATAAACAAAACCGATTTGAACAAACACAATTAACTAAAAAGCCAGAAATAAATGTTCTACACAACAGGACAGAAGAAGACATTAAAAAGTTGGTGTTAATCAAATAATTTCAAGTTTTTTTTCTTAGAAAAATCAGGAACCAAGAAAGATCAGTAGAGCGCGATTGAAAAAACTACCTCGCCCCTAAAATCCACCCCTACCGGAAATTGAAAATTTTGTGTATTTTTGAACTACCTGTGACTGGGGAAGCAAGTTTCACCTCTCCCCTTTTTTTCTTCACCACCACCCCTATTTTCAAACCCCCTAGAATAGTCTCAAAATCCGTTTCCGACAATTTTAAGCACTTAGGATACTATCTCAACCAAAATTTTTCACCCTAAAAGCTTTGAAGTGTATGCCAAGTAGATGTCTGCTTCAACGTCGCGTCGCACAATTCGTAGGCACTTGGCAATTTCAAATATAAACTCGTTGTTCTCAGTTTTCTATTATACCCGTTGTAGCAGGGTATTTCATTTATGTGGTTTACGCCAATAAAAAACAAGAAATGTCATATTGATTTTTCTAGTTTCCTTTAAATAAAGAAAAAACTGCAATTTGGCAACCTAATGGAATTCTCTAAGGCACTCATGTTAAGATCTATTGTAAGGTTTAAGATCTGAAAAGTAAAATTGCTTCCAAAGAGTGGAAGTGCTATTGCCCGATGTTTGAGATAACATAGATAACAAATCCCAGAGATATATGAAGGTTTTAACCTCCTTAATACTGAAATAAAGTACCTTACAAGAATTCTTGAAAGACTCGTTAATTAAAAGATTTAATCCAAAGAGACCAACTTCGGGTATTTAAAAATAGATGTAGTAGACTGTTGGATAATGAATATATTCAACACATATTGAATTTAGTAGTACAATTGTTATTTCTTTAATCAATGGTACTACATATAGTTTGGCAAGTCTATCTGAAACTACGCGGCATCGGTGAAGGGTGAGGAAACATGGCCGATATCTGTCATAAACGTACCAATGACGTACGGTACCTATTTTATGAACGTATTAAAAATAATTATTATTATTATATAATAATTATATATAGAAACTGATTTATGCTTTGCTTTGAAGTTGAGGTATTTTTCAAAACACGGTACCTATTTGTTAGAAACAAATAATGTTAAAAATCGTACTTGAATTCAATATGGATACGAAATAATAAGATACCTTGTAAAAGTGAAAATACGAAGGTAAATTACTGACATTATAAACGCCACTGGATAAGTCGAAGTGACAGGGAAGAACACACGCACGCGCTTGCCAATAGGAAGTCAGGTGGTTACTTAGCAATGGCATTTCGATAAATATTCACCTATTGAGTTAGTAGGAGGGCGTGGTAATTATGATTTTCGCACGACGTTGCCGGCTTGAAGGAAACCCAAACATATATGGAAAAATGTTCATCTTTTAATATTCAGAAATTGGAAAAATAATGTTAATAGACAAAATCCAATGAAACAAGCACATTAAAAAACTAACGTTCAATCATTATTGACATATTGTTAATAATAAAATGTCAATTTTATAATTATTATCACTGCATACTTAGCACTTTGGCTTTTTCATAGTTAAACGTGGCAATATCGAGTGTTTTCGACCGCATTCCTTTCACAGCTTCAGTTATGTTTGCCAAACTATAATTATGACTATTATTCACGATGGTGCGTTTATGTCACTAGCCTCGGGCAAATGAAATACACCCACGTAAATAATAGTCATTGCTTGCGACTAGTATACTTTATTTTGCCCACGGCAGTTAATTGTTCATACATTTTTTTATCAAAGAAAAACACTAAATTTTCAACCAAAATTACAAAAATCTACTACTTTTTAAACGGTTTTATTTAGCTTGCCCTGTTTGTTATTTGTTTGGGTCAAATTTAGTATTTGGTACACTGCTTCAGTTGTGATGACAATACGATTATGTCTATTCAAAATGATTGTAATCAAAGATGGCCGCAGCCAAAAAATGACGAATCAGATTTTTTCAACCCCTCAATATGGATATCAAATGATAAATGAATGGGTTTGACTAGTAGAATACAATCATAAAAAAACATTCAAGATAGCCGCCACCACAAATTGACGGATTTCATATTTGTTAGAATACCCTTAGGTATATTGGGTAATTGTTATCAAATAAAAGAGCTTTACAAGTGTATGGCGGATCATAGAGTTTAGACAGTTTATACATTAAAATAGAAGTCCAATCATCTAATCAAAGCAATGAAATTTGTCAACTAAGAATCGGAGTTCAAGCATGGATTTTCCACCCAAGTCCAGGTTTCACATCGTGTCGACGACGTGTGGCTAAAAATGTTATGTCGTTATCATTTCCCCTCAAGACTTGGGCACATCTTGCAATTAAAGTCTTGGCCCTCTATTAGACCTTTTGACCGTTATAATGTTCATTACCCTTGGAAACAAAATGGTAATAAATAATAATAAAACAAAAACTGAAACACAATTAGAAGACGTATGTGGTTCATGCATGACGGTGCTGCTCCATATTTTGCAGTAATCGTACGGGAGTTTTTAAATAACCGTTTTCCAGACCGTTGCCTAGAATCCCCACACCCATGTCCCCAAAGGTCACCTGAACACAATCCTCTGTTTTTTTTGTGTGGGAATATTTAAAATCTCTCATTTACACAACCCCGATCCTAAATGTACAGTATCTTCAAAATCGCATCATACGAGGCTGCACCTAATGTTATTCGCAATACTCCTAGTTTCTTCGAACGTCTTCGGAAATCCATTAAACGGCGAGCGGATGCTTGTATTCTAGCTTAAGGTGCACATTTTGGTCATTTGCTCTAATATGTACTACTTTTATGTTCATGTTTAACACAATGTTATTGCTTTAAAAATAATAAAAACATTGAGCACCCTGTATGTCATCAACGATAAATTTTATCGCTCATGTTTATAGGAACCCTTCGTCTTGAAATTGAATAACGAATCGCCCACAATATTACAAATTGCTTTGGAAACGCCCTGTATAATGTATAAGGTAACAATCAATTATCTCTCACGAAAAATCTCTATACAGTTGTGTCATTTTTTGACAACTCGGGTGGAATGGCGCTGTTGCCAGCTGGTCTGAAAAGTATATAAAATTCTTAACGTAGACGCTTTATTGATTTATTCAAAGCATTCAACAGTACCTTTAACAGCATACTGTGTTTACTTTGAGTTGTTGTAGAAATGTTTCGCTTAATTCCAGTCAGGATTGCCCTATAATAATCTCATATCCTTCCGCAGTGAATTGACCCTACGGATTTCCCTTTTATAAACGAATTAGAAGGGTACCCGCCGAAAATAAGTTGATTATATCAAACCGGTAGGTTTTCTTAAATAAATAAAAATAATTCTAGAAAATCAGCGGTACGTGACGTCCGTAGCAGACAGCCGACTGCGGAAACAGTAATACGGACAAATTTTCAATAAGGCCTAAATAGAAAACGAAGTAAAATCATAAATAATGTAAAAGAGCGAGTGTTGAACATTTTTGTAGCTGAACTGCAGTTTGCAGCTGTCATCGACGTTGCTTAACGCCGCATTTATATTAAATTTTTAATGAATATGGTGCTATAGTTGGAAAAAGTGGTGGAATTTGATGTAATTATTCATTTCCAACGACGTATTTTTATGGATTAAGGGCAGTGGTTTCGAGTAAGCGTAACTTTTCAGGTTTTATGGGATACTTTCTATGAAAAAGGGGACATTGTATTCTTATTTATTGCAAACTAGCTTGTGTACATTGACAACAAACAAAATCTACATATCTGAAATTCATTTTGTTGGAATGAGTTAAATCGTGGTTTATTTGGAAATAGTTTTAAAAATATTCTAAACGGTTTTCAAAGGTTAAAAACACACAGATATTGTTTGTTACAAATACGATTTCAAAAATCCCAGTACCTACATCAAAATCGGTTCAGTAGTTTCGAAGATTAGCCCGAACAGACAGACACTACAATTTTATACAGGGTGTCCCGTAAATTACCGTTAACTAGAAGATGGTAGATCGTTAAGAATAATTTAAAATACCTAGATACAATTTTTCTCTTACCCCGTTAGTTTGAGAGAATCAGTCTGATAAAGGGTGCAGATGAAATACACATTTATTGCATTTCTTCTCGTGGAATAGGAATACAAATTTAAAATATTTGTAGGTTATAGTCTCTTCAAAACACATCAATCGTATTTATTTTGTCAAATTTCAATAAATCAGTGGCGTGGTACTAGGGTTCGTAAAATTTATTGTACCATATTCTTTTTACACCATAAATTTCGAGCTAAAGACTTTTGTCGAACTCCTGGAACACCCTGTATAGAAATTATTTAACTAAATTTTTTTTTCGAAAAAGATCCCTCGAACCCCTTATTTTTTTATAGCCTTCGCGGCCTTACAAATCTAAATTTCCGTTTCTGGGCAACCAGCTTACACTACCTACTACTACTACATAGGGACTTTTCGCCTGATTTCACTGCGTTTTCCAAAACGTCCATTTTATTCTCGGTAATACTTTTTTATACCTCTTTCGAATTCTCTCCATCGTATCTCGTTTGTCCATTGAGTCTTCTGGAATTTAAGTTTTACGCCCTATAAACCCTTGAAGGGTAGTTTAAGACTGAGAATTTATTTGAAAGATAAGGTGCCAAACGGGGGTTGATAAAGTTGAGGAAAAAAATTTAAGGCGTAATAAAGACATTTTACACGTAGTTGAATTTAAATTTTTTTCCTATTTTTTATTTTTTTCTGGGAATGAAACGTCACTAATATGTGAACATTTTTTATAAAGGACATCCTACGAATGATACACATTCAGTTAGGTGAACATATACAGGGTGAGTCATGAATGAATTAACGCACATATCCTACCTAGTATTGAGGACCCTTTTGGGAATATGTCTGCTTCCATTGTTTACAGGGCGAAGAGTAGATTGTAGATTACAGGGGAATCGATTGGTCCTATAGGCCTTACCACACTGCGACCTATAAGATCAGATTTCTCACGCTCCAAGAGCAATTGAGCGTGGTGAGTAGAAGGTCGTAAAATCCTTTGGTCTTTGGTCTGGAGTATTTCTCCAGTAAGCTGTACTAAGCTCAATTTACCATTCTTGGCCTTCTTACACGATGTGGCTTTTTGGGATACAGATAAAAGGAGTGCAAGTTCCTTCTTTTGCGAGACCAGCGGTAATCTCATTTCCGATCGTTTCTTCACTCCCTGGAACCCATAATAAAGTAACTTTCTTGTGTTCAGCCAGTTGTCCCTGGTGCCCATAACAAAGTCATTTTCTTGTATTCAGCCAGTTGTTTGATGGATTGTTTGCAGTTCCAGGCTGTTTTAGACTCAAAAGGTGTAGACTTCAGAGTCTTCAAAGCAACCTGACTATCACGCAATGAATATTCTGGCTGAGTTGAGGCAAGTACTTTTGAACACAAAAATCTATTGCTATTAGATTTCTTGCAATATTGTTGGAGTGTTTTCCAGGGCTGTTGATACCCTAGTATTAGGACGTGTGACCACTCTTCCCATTATTTTCGACCCATCAGTAAAATAATTGATAATTAGAGCGAGTTCGTTTTATTTTAACTCACGCTCGTTGATAACAACGTCTAATCGAAATCCTGTTGTGCAGACATAAAGACCGTCGACATCTTCATGGATTTGGTTGCTATAGCCCTTAGTATTTCAAGATCATCGGGTTCCAGAGATTTAGCTTGTGTTAGCCTTTAAACATTTTCCATAGCGATTCTCCGATTTGTATATGTAGTGGAGGTACGTCTAGCATTACCTCTAGGGATGCGCTGGGGTAATATCTTATTGCATCCGTGATTCCCAGTCATTACACTTTTTGCAACTTTGTTTTTGCCCTTTGTTACGTCTGACAACCGTTAAGTATGACCAGTAGATCATTTTCGGACTCACGTTTTCCCAAAAATCCTGCGGCACGTCCAGAGAGCCCTTGTTGCTTTTGAGGTGTATCAAATTTTTCCCTGTATATGAGTAAACAATAAGAGCAGACACTTGCAAATGGTCATTTGATATTCCTCATAGGAGCCTCAATACAAAGTATGTACAGTGTTCCATAACTCGGTATATACAAACCAGAGATATTAAACAATGACCTATATGACTAGCTGGCAGGGACATCAAATCTCGCCATGTGCATAAATATTACAATGTCTTATTGGAATGTGCTGGCAGTTATCAAATCTCTTAAATATCTGGAATTTAACAAGAGTATAAAAATTACTATGTTTGCAAATCCAGTTCTACGCACTATGCCAGTTCCTAGGGATCCCTCACCTACCGTGCTTTTAAGATCTGTCCCTCAGAGGTTACTGATCTTTTGCAGAGATTAGGAAATTGTTTTAAGTAAAGAAATTTGGCTCAAATGGAGCCGTGATTACCGAAGCCAAGGACTATTACCAGAGCATAGAAAAGTTTTTTTAATTACATCAAAATGAAGCGAAAATCTCAATTTGAGTTTTTTCCCCCAAATCTCGTGAGCTGTAAGTAAATATTTAAATTAACGGTATAGAGTAAACATCCTTTGCTACCCACCTATTTATAATTGGTTTCTCCACCGTCAATGGCCAATTCTATACGGTTCATTTGTCAAACGTATCTCATCATAATTAACATATCAAAGGCTTTAATTCTGATCTGGATTGAATTATACATGGAATAATTGGCACTTCGACCGCTAATGAATGACTTGACCCACTCTGAGAGATGATTAAACACCATTCAGATCCTCTCCTGTGGCTGTTTTCGAAAATACACGTCTCCGAGTACGTATCTAGAAAATGTTGGTCTCTATAATTACTATTTTGAATTAACGGGGCTACGACACATGTTGACACCAGGTAGACAGGAAAAATCCTGGTTTCGAATTTTTCACTCATAATTGCACAATTGCACAAGGGGTTTGTATCTCACTGGGTAAATTATTTAATTAGAAACTGTTCCTTACCTGTAAGAGGAGAAAAACTGTCAATTATCAAAAACGCGACACCAATGCCTCAATACTTGATATTCCAAAATTGGTGAAAACTAACAGACCATCCATTTTCTAGCATTTCCAAGAAAGTATAAGTCGAAATGAAAGGAATCAATCCATTATTTCGCAAACCGGTGATTTTAGGGAAAAATCCTGAAACCCGTCGATTTTTATTTTTAAATGGTCGCTTCGTCAGATCACGTCATATATGTGAGCGTGATAACGTCATCAATAAAATTCTTAAATAGAAAAGTGGGTCTTGCAGTACAACAATTGGAAAGTCTTGATAAGTACCTAATTGATTTTTGTATGATGTAAAACCATTTTTTATTAAATTTTCCATCTCACAACTATCAAATTTAAAGCAAGTGCTCAAGTTTTTTACCGTCAGTTGAAATACAATGCAAAAGATTAGCAGCAAATTCTTCTCGAACGTTCGCTATAACTTCCGGTGTTATTTTGCAATCTCAATGCGTGTCCGTTTTTTGAGTTCATCAATAGGTTTGTGGTCTATCTATGTACACTTTAATTTTCAAGTATCCCCATAAAAATGAATCGGAGGGAATTGAATCAGGGTACCTCGGTGGCCACTCAATTATGGTCCTCTTCGATCTATCTACTGATTTGGTGAGACGTCTCACGTTGTCCAAGTAGTTTCTCATCAAGACATCATAGTGCAGTCGCGCACCATCTTGCTGCAGCCACAAGTTTATTCTGTTTGGTTTAATTCGGAGAGAAAAAAGTTCTGCAGAAATTCTAAATATCTAGGACCTGTGTGATCCTATAATCCTATTATCTATTATTCCCGCCCGAACATTCACTTCCTCTGGGTATTGAATACGGTACTCCTGCATCCAGTGTGGATTTTCTGTAGCCCAGTACCGGAAAGTCTGCCGATCCACATGACCGTTGAGGAGAAATGTAGCTTCATTAGAAAAAAGAGCTTTTCTTAAAAACGTCGAGTCTTCGTTATTTTTGTCCATTAGAATTTCACAAAATTCAACCCGTCTATCAAAACCTTCTTCCATTAGTTCTTGCACTAAATTTACTTTATAGGGATGCCACTTCTCCTTTTTTAGCGTTCTAAGAACTGTTTGATGGCCAACTTTATTGTATAACGCTACTTGTCATGAACTGGTATGCAGATTATATTCAAAGGCTAGCAGAATATCTATATTTTCTTGTTTTCAGATATTGCTTTTCTACTGCCTTTAGGGAGGTCTTTTACATGACCCGTTTCTCAAAATTATTTCTCATGTTTGCTCACTGTGGACTATTTCTTTCTTTCCTGAAGACTATAGAAATTAAATTAAAAAACAGAATGCAATTAGAAGCTTTTTTTTCGGGCCGAGATGGGAAACTCATGTTCGAATGGGTCCAGGACCCAAACAGTGTTGGACTCATCCCCACAAGGGGATGCCTACCAACCAAACCCACCTCAAACTCGCCGTCACCCCCGCCTCGGAATCACTATCCTAACATACTTCGAGACGGGCGGCGGTCCCTCGCACACTCTCCATTCACACAGTCATCTTCTCCCTAACTTTTACTCCCACCTCTCATGCCGTATCGAGTCGTTCTCTCCCCCTAGCCATGCTCTCTACTACCCCACTTACCTCCATCCATTCCTCCTCTCCCCTCAACATTATCTCCACCATGTTTTCCCAATACACCGCCTTCCCTAGTTTCCTCTCCAACTCCTTCAGCTCTTCCCCGTTCCACCAGCATCTAAACACATGCCCCACATCATCCTCCACTTCACACCCCTCGCACATGCCAGTCCCTCTTTTTCCAATCTTGTGGAGGTACCCTACGCTCGACCCATGTCCAGTGAACACCTGTGTCAAGAAGTAGTTCCCCTCCCCGAATCTCCGGTCCATTCAATCTCTCCTATTCCCAATCGCTCCTTTTAACGCGCCCTCATACTCCTCCCACCTTCTCTCCATTTCTTCCTCCATCCATTCCCATACTTCCTCTCTGGTCGCACCCCTCCAGCGTTTGTTTCTGGCTCTATCCATCACGTCCAATGGGTAGGTCCTTGCCAGCACCGCTGCTGCCAGTCCACCCACTGTCCTGTACCCCTGCACCACCCTCAGCAATATTCCTCTCTGCACCCGCAGGAGTGGCCTAACCCTTGCAGTCACTCCCGCTGCTTCACCCCACACCTCCGCACCGTACAGCATACTCTGCTCTACCGTCCTACCAATGATCCTCCTCTTCCACTCTCCCGGCCCCTTCACATTACACATCAATCTCCCCAACCATGCTGCCCTCACTTTCCCTTTCTCTGCCGCCTTCAACATGTGTGTTCGGAAGGATAATTGACTATCCAACCACACCCCTAGGTATTTCACAGACTCCTCCATACGAATTCTCCCTCCCTTCACCATCACCCCCACTCCCCTCGTCTTGCTCCGTCCCTTCACTAGCAACCCCACCGTCTTATCTTCCGCCACTTCTAGTCCGCACCACTATATCTTCTCCACAATCTTCCTACACATTATCTCCGCCTTTCTTTCTATCTCCGCCTCTCCCTATGCCGAACATACTAGACACACATCGTCCGCATACACCGTGATCTCACACCCCTCATCACATGCTATAACACAAACCTCATCAAACACACACTTCCATAGCGTCGGTCCAAGAACCGAGCCCTGGGGTAGTCCTGCCTCCGTCTCATACCTCCTCCCTCTAGTGTCTACTATCACACGCCCCGTTAGGTAGTCCTTCACTAGGTTAACCAAACCCTCCCCCACTCCAAGCTTCAGCAACGCGCTCAAAGCTGCCCGTTTGCTGATACTGTTAAACGCGTTCCCGACGTCGAAGAACACGAGTAGGGCCAATTTATTGTTCCTCCAGCTGCCCTTCCTAGCCCTTTCCACCAAGCCTATTACCCTGCCCAGCGCCGAGATGCATGATTTTCCCTTCGCAAACCCGTGCTGGTTTACCCTAAAACCCCCATTCCTACCAACTTCCTCCTCAATCCTATCCTTTATTATGCCCTCCATCAATACACCCATACCACACAGCAGTCTGTAGTCCCCCGCCCGCTTCCCCTCTCTACCTGCCTTCTTAAGCAGTATCACCCTAGCCACCTTCCATCCTTCTGTAAACTCTTCCCCCCTTAGCACCCTGTTGAAAAGCTCGCAGAAGTACTCCCCATTGT